>CM053408.1:81251118-81326814 GCA_028644305.1 Xerus rutilus | reverse complement strand
TAGATAGCTTCTACTTTTATAGACAAGATAAACAAATATACATTTTCAGAACTCTTTAGAAAAGAAAAATCCACATTTTATCTAATAAAATTGTTAACCTAATGAGACACATGTATTAAAATTCCCTTGAGCCAGGTGTGATCTCAGAACAAAAGCGAAGGGCTAGGGGAGTGGCTCAGTGGTAGAGACTCCCTCGGTTCAATCCTCAGTACTAAAAAAAAAAAAAAAAAAAAAAGGCAAAATAAAATAAAATTCCCTTAAACATTAACATAGGTTGTTACTAAAGTTCTTTTGAACTAATAACATAATCCTAAATGTAATTTAGTTCACAACAGCCTTATCTACCTACACTTATCAACTGCCTCACTTCCAATACATTTCTTTGTCGGAAACTTAATCTAAGAGTCTAACCTTTATTTTTACACAAATTGAATACTATCTGACATCTAGGCATTGATAACATTCCTAGAAAAATCTTTCAGACTTCTTAGGAAGCTATCATTCCCTAAAATGAACTCTTTATAACAATAAATTTGTATTTTAAAAGTTGTACCTTCCACAAAAACTGTAATTTTTCCCAAAGTTCCTCTTTTCCATTGAGTTTATTCTCAGGCTTGGAGTTTATGTAGTCTAAATATATCTTGTTTAAGTCAGAAACATCAATTTTGCCTTAATACAAAAGAGAAATAATACATTTTAAAATATTTAAAATTTATCTCAGGGGTAGGAGTGTAGTTCAGTGGTAGAGTGTATGCTTAAGTGTGCAAAGCTCTGGGTTTGATCCCTAATACCACAAATGAATAAATAAATAAAATTTTGTCTTAGAGATATTTTATATCTTCATTAGCCACACATAATTTTCATTACAAAGCTTAGAAATACTATAGTTTGCCAAAGATACTCAATTCTGAAGAAAATAGTTCAATGCTACAAAAAAATGTAGTAATAGCTAAGAGCAAAGGAGCTAATATTTATCTAATTTAAAGAGCTGTTGTTCACTGAGCAATTACTATATTTTAAAGTATACAGTAAATAAAAATTAAGTTGGGAAAGTAATATAATATGAACAACAGGAGCATATTTTAAAGATAAACAGTGCTAGACAGAATTTTAACTCTATCACTGTAATGGTTGTCTTTATATGTCAATTTGAGTGGGTCACAGGATGCCCAGATTAAATACTATTTCTGGGTGTCTATAACAGAATCCAGGGTAAGATTAGCATAAGAATCAGTGGGCTCAGTAAAAGGGACTGACCCTCCCCCCAAGTGTTGGGTATCATCCAAAATCCAGAAGTCCTGAACACAACAAAAGGCAGAAGGAGCCTATTTCAGCTGGGACATCTTTTGTTTTGGTATTAGGAATTGAACTCAGGGGTACTCGACCACTGAGCCACATCCCCAGCCCTAATTTTTGTGTGTTTTATGTAGAGACACAGTCTCACTGAGTTGCTTAGCGCCTCACCATTGCTGAGTCTGGCTTTGAACTCGCGATTCTCCTGTCTCAACCTCCCAAAGTGCTGGGGTTATAGGCGTTCACCACCACGCCCAGCTTGGGACATCTTATCTTGTCTCTCCTGCCCTCTGCGGTTTGTATTATTTTCAGGCCTGTAAATTCAGTATGAATTATACCACCAGCTTTCGTGGGACTCCAGGATGTAGAAAGAGAATGGGATTCCCCAGCCTCTATAATCACATGAGCCAATTTCTTATAATAAATCTCCTTTTTATATATCTATCTAAAAATTAGCCCTGTTTCTCTAGAGAATCTTGACTAATACAACCACTAACTAGCAAAGTGATTTTGGGAAAATGAGCTCACCTCTTTTAGTCTTATTTTCCTTAGCTATAAATGGTAATAATATCTCCTACCCATAGGATTTTCTGACAATGGGTTAATTATACAAATTATTTAACAGAGGTTCTACTACAACAAATGCTAGTATCATTTATCATAATAGAGATTTATGTGGCTAATAAATTAATATGAATACAATTAGTATTATTTGGCATTGAATATGTCTGCTTTAAATTATTTTACCATGAGATGTAAATGGTAGAGTATCAATCAACACAATCTCATCCGGGATTGCATGATTTGGAAGATGTTCCTGTAGTTCTTTAAAGATGTAATCCTTCACTAAATCACCTTTGGACACTATGAAGAGAATTAATTTTTCCTGATTATACCATGTAACTGCACAAGATTCCACTTGGTGAAGTTCTTCAGCAACCTATAAGAGAGAATATTTCAATCTGCCAATGAAGACATTTAAAAATGCACTTCAAGACAGGCGTGGTGGCATATGCCTGTAATCCCAGCACTTTGGGAGGCTGAGACAGGAGAATCACGAGTTCAAAGCCAGCCTCAGCAACGGTGAGACACTAAGCAACTCAGTGAGACCCTGTCTCTAAATAAAAACACAAAATAGGGCTGAGTATGTGGCTCAGTGGTCAAGTGCCCCTGAGTTCAATCTCTGGTACCAAAAAATTAAAAAATAAAATAAAAATGAACTTGAATGTTCAAATTTTTTATGTCTGAAATCAGTACAGCTACCGACCATAGTGGCACACACCTGTAATCCCAGCAGCTCAAGAGGCTAAAGCAGAAGGACTACAAGTTCAAAACCAGCCTCAAAAACTTAGTGAGACTGTCTCAAAATTTAAAAAAAATTAAAAAGAGCTGGGGATGTGGCTTAGTGTTTAAGCATTCTGGTTTCAATCACTGATATTAAAAAAAAAAAAAACTGCAGCAGCACAGCTGAATTAAATTGTGGAATATCCTAGAGATCTTTTTTAAAAACTGCAATGATATTATGAGCACACAGGGTTCTTAACATTTTTAGGGACAGGTGGGTACCAGGGATTGAATTCAGGAGCACTCAACCACTGAGACACATACCCAGCCCTATTTGTGTTTTATTTAGAGGCAGGTTCTCAGTGAGTTGCTTAGCGCCTCATCATTGATGAGGATGGCTTTGAACTCGCAATCCTCCTGTCTCAGCCTCCCAGAGTGCTGCGATTACAGGCGTGCACCACCGCACCCGGCAATATTTTTCAAAAATAATTTGTCCTGAAGCAAATAAGCCAAATTTACTTTCCCAGATCTCAAAATTCATTCTGTCACTAATATAAAAAATAATCACTGCTGGGCATAGTGGCACATGCCTATATTCCAGTGACTTGGGAGGATGAAGAGATCACAAGTTCAAGGTCAGTCTCGGCAACTTAGTGACACTTTGTCTCAAAATAAAAAATAAAAAGGGCCAGGGGACATAGCTCAGTGGTAGAGTGCTCCTGGGTTCAATCCCTAGTTCCAAAAAAACCAAATCTACTTATGCTGGGAGTAAGAGGCATACTGAGTTTTTATTGTAATTCATCATTAATACAAAAATCTCAGACATAAATAATTGATAAAAGAACCTGGCATAGAAAATTGGTGGTAATCACCTCTAATATCTACATATATTAATAGATTAATATTTAAATAGCTATACCTGTTGCAGAAGCTCTGTGTTAAGACGTTTACCATGGCGTTTGATCTGACTGTCCTTCCGTCCCAAGAAAAATATCTCTCCATCTTTCACAGTCACAAAGTCTCCTGTGGCTCGCATTGTGCCAAGAGGTACTGTTATTTCATCATCAACAAAACATACTCTGTTTTTGCCACCTTCCAAAGATATAAACAACAACGTCACAAAAATGTGTGGAAAATATATTTTAAAAACCACATAATTAAGTACATCTCCAAATGTTCAGTTACCAACACTTAAAATTTGAACATTTATATTAAAAGGGGGCTCACTTTTAAATGTTGTCAAATAAAATTAGATAATCCCAGCACTTAGGGAGGCTGAGACAAGAGAATTGCGAGTTGAAAGCCAGCCTCAGCAATGGCGAGGTGCTAAGCAACTCAGTGAGACCCTGTCTCTACATAAAACACAAAAATAGGGCTGGGGATGTGGCTCAGTGGTTGAGTGCCCCTGAGTTCAATCCTCAGTACAAAATAAATAAATAAATAAATAAATAAATAAATAAATAAATAAAATTAAATTAGACATAACTTCCCAGGCGCAGTGGCACATCCCTGTAATCCTAGGGGCTCAGGAGGTTGAGGCAGGAGGATCATGAGTTCAAAGCCTGCCTCAGCAAAAGCAAGGTGCTAAGCAACTCAATGAGACCATCTCTAAATAAAATACAAAATAGGGCTGGGGATGTGGCTCACTGGTCAAGTGCCCCTGAGTTCAATCTCTGATACCAAAAAAAAAAAAAAAAAAAGACATAACTTCAGTAAATAAACAAAGGGATAAAATAAACTTTATTTGTAAAAATATGTTATTTTTAAAAATTCTATAATAATCATTAAATATAATTTTGTCTATAACAGTCCAAGTTCGTTTCTCAATTACTTTTATTAGAGTATTAGACACTATATAATTATAGCAACATAAAATATTTCATGATTGAGAATGAGATTAAAAATTATCACTGAAAATCACACTAGACATTACAAAAATCAAGAAAAGAATAAGATAAACACATTAGTTGTTCTTCCTGAAAAAAAAAAATTATTGCCAATCAACAAATGTAAAACAACCTAAAAATACTTGGCCACTGCCTTCTTGAATTGGGAATCCATTTTTATCTCTGACTTCAACTACAGTTCCAAGCAAAGGAAATCCTAGTTGTACAGGCAAATCGCATCTGTGAAAAAGAAACCCAAAGTAGATTTAAAATTTTACACTTGAAAAGACTACTTCCCAGTTTATTATAAGTCAAAGATTTCCAAGAGGAAAAGGTTAGGTGGCAAGGTTGTCACATGTGTTTTTCATTATAATTTAGTCACAAAAAGTTCTAGCAGGATCTCAGCACCAGTTATAATAAAAAAGATTCCCAATTTAAAATACTAGACAAATAGTGTTTCTAAAATTATTACTCCAGTGCCTATCAAAACACAATTAGCAGGGGCTAGGAATACAGCTCAGGGGTAGAGTGTGTGCTTGGCACTTGAGGCCCTGTGTACAATCACAAGCACTAACCATCCCCACCCCCACCAAAAAAAATGCAAAAACACAATGTGTCAAATGCATTGTCATAGGTGGGTGTGGTGGCACATGCCTGTAATCCCAGCACTTTGGGAAGCTGAGACAGGAGAATCCTGAGTTCAAAGCCAGCCTCAGCAAGTGAGTTGCTAAGCAACTCAGTGAGACCCTGTCTCTACATAAAACACAAAATAGGGCTGGTTTGTGGCTCAATGGTTGAGTGCCCCTGAGTTCAATCCCTAGCACCAAAAAAAAAAAAAAGCATTCTCATGCATAATTGATTAGAACAAATTTTTTAAATTAAAAAAAAAAACCACCAACAAAAACCCTATCCATAGTACTATAATCCTGAAAATATACAGCCTCCTCTCTGGATTAAAATCCTTACTTCAAAGGAGAGTTAAGAATCTTCTCTGGAATCTTATAAATGGTCGCCCAACTTGATACCTCTGTGACACCATAAACATTAAATATCTGTGTTTTATTGCCTTCTCCTCTCCAGCTTTTGAGAACAGTCAATGATGGGAATGCTTCCCCACCAAGGGCTAACACTCGAAGAGAAGTACTGGATGATAAAACAGTTGATTTAATTAGCTGAGATCCAAATCTTCTAAGCAATGTTGGTGTTGCCTGCAAATATAAAATAATTTCTTTCTACTGACTTCTTGAAAAGGTAAACACTGTAAAAATTAATTCACAGTTATGCATTTGAAGTTCACACGGATAAAATTAAGGCTATGTTTATCAAATGGCAAATCATATTTAGAAAACTACTGATGCAAGCATTATCTTTTTAACGTAGATAGGGATTGTGCTTTAGCAAAAACATGCAAAAATATTAGTTGTTTCATTATACAATTTATAAGAAAAGATTTAAAGTTAAAAAGAATATATCTACAAAGTCATTTTATATTTCCTTTCACATCTTTAGCTCTACAAAAAATAAACAAAAGGGTTAAAAATTGTAGCTAAGCAAAACAACACAAAATAGATGTCTAACAGCTTTATTCAGGTACAACTGACATCAATTATTTTAAGTATACAATTTAATACAGGTTTTCATATATGTATATATCAGTGAAACTATCACCACAATCCAAATAATGAATATATTTATTTTAGTTTACCTATGGACTGGGTAGTTTATAAACAACAGAAATTTATTGCTCACAGACAAGAAGGTGAGCAGTCCAAGATCCAGGTGCTGTCAGATTCAACATCAAGTGTGTCTTCACATGGTGGATGGAACAAAAAAGCTCCCTCAAGCCTTATCACCTAGTACCTCTCAAAGGCCCTACTTTTTAATACAACACAATGGAGACTACATTTCTATATATAAATTCTGGAGAGACACAAACATTCAGATTATAACATATAGGTTACCTTTTTTTTTTGGTACTGGGGATTGAACTCAGGGGTACTCTACCACTGAGCCACATCCCCAGCCCTATTTTGTGTTTTATGTAGAGACAGGGTCTCACTGAATTGCTTAGCACCTCGCCGTTGCTGAGGCTGGCTTTGAACTCGCGATTCTCCTGTCTCAGCCTCCCTAAATCCTGGGATTACAGGCTTGAGCCACCGCGCCCGGCTATAACATATAGGTTACCTTTAATGTTACCTGTGTAGCATTGAAACTCTTTTCTTCAACTGAAGTCTTCTCCAGGTAACTGCTGGTCTACTTTTGGCCAGAAGAGATATTACTATCATTACTATTTATCATTGTATTTTTTGGAGGGAGGGCCACTGGGGATTGAACTCAGGGGCACTCAACCACTGAGCCACATTCTCAGCCCTATTTTGTGTTTTATGTAGAGACAGGGTCTCACTGAGTTGCTGAGGCTGGCTTTGAACTGGCGATTCTCCTATATCAGCCTCCCAAAGTGCTGGGATTATAGGCGCGCGCCCCCACGCCCAGCTTCATTGTATTTTTAAAAAAGTTTTTTGGTACTAGAGTTGAATCAAGGGGACTTAACCTCTGACCCCAGCCCTTTTCATTTTTTAGTTTGAGACAGTCTCGTAAGTTGCTGAGGCTGGCCTTGAATTTGCGATCCTCTTGCCTCAATCTCCTTAGTCTGTCTCAATCTCTGGGATTGTAGGCATGTTACCATCACACCCAACAATTTCCAAAACTTTATATAAATGAAATAATACAACAAGTATTCTGTTTTGATTTGGCTTTTTACTCAACATAAATATTCTGCAATTCATCTATCTTGCTGTGTACCAAGAGTTTTTTGTTTGTTTGTTTGTTTGTTTGTTTTGGTACCAGAGATTAAACCTGGGGCACTTAACCTATGAGCTACATCCCTATCCCTTTTTATATTTTATTTTGAGACAGGGCCTTGTTAAGATGGTTAAGGCCTCGCTAAATTATCAACAGTTCATTCTTTTGGGTTACTAAGTGGTATTTCATTTTGTGAATGAGGACTATATTTTACATTTCCATATAAAACTTAGGATCAACTTGTCAATTTCTACAAAAAGTCTACTGGGATTATGGTAGAGAGTGTGAATTTAATTTATTGATCAATTTGGGAAGGACTGCAATCTTGACAATATTGAAACTTCTAATACATAAACATGAACCATGAACATCTACTTATTTAGGTCTTTAATTTTTACTTTTATCAACATTTTACAGTTTTGAGTGAATGCATTTTGTTCTTTAAACTTATTCCTACTCTATTATTTTTGATGTTATTACAAATATAATTGTTTAATTTCATTTTTAGATTTTTCTTTAATAGAAATATACGAAAATTATATATATATACACATTCATATATATAAATGCAATAAGTTTTTGTATATTGAACTTATATCCTCCCAATCTGTTAAATGTGTTTATTAGTTCTAGCAGTCTTCCCTTCTTCACCCTGATGTCCCCTACCCCCAGGATTTTCTATAAAGTCATGCCATCTGCATATGAAGAGTTTTATTTCCTCTTGTCCAATGTAGGTGACTTTAATTCTTTTCTTCCCCTTCTCCCTCTTGCTCTCCTTCCTCTTCTTCCTCTTCTTTTTACCTTATTGCACTGTCTAAAACCACCAAAACAAGCCGGGCACGGTGGCTCAAGCCTGTAATCCCACCACTTAGGGAGGCTGAGACAGGAGAATCGCGAGTTCAAAGCCAGCCTCAGCAATGGTGAGGTGCTAAGCAACTCAGTGAGACCCTGTCTCTACATAAAACACAAAACAGGGCTGGGGATGTGGCTCAGTGGTCGAGTGCCCCTGAGTTCAATCCCCAGTACCAAAAAAAAAAAAAAAAAAAAAAAAACAAACCACCAAAACAACACTGAAAAGTGGTAAAAGCAAACATCTTTGCCTTGTTCTCATTCTTAAGGTGAAAGCATTCTGAGTTTCATCAAATATGATGTTAACTGTAGTTGTGTGAGTGTGTGTGGTACTTGGAATTGAACCCCAGGCCTCTTGCTTGCTAGGCATATGTTCTACCACTGAGCTGTGTCCCCAGTCCTAGTTGTAGTTCTTTAACAGTATATTCCCTATGTGATTTGGGGAGAAGTTCCCTTCTATTCAAAGTTTGTTGAAAGATTTTTTTAAAAAGTATTTTCTTTTAATCATGAATGGGTATTAAATCTTGCCAAACACATTTTTCTGCATCTATTAAGATACATATGTACTTTTTGGCCATTGTTCTTCATGTAATGTAGATCATCGATGGATTTTTGGGCAACTTGAACATAAATAAATTCCGAGATAAATTCCACTTGGTCAAATTTTTTGGAGGAGACACACTGTCCAAAAAAGTTAAAAATATCCAATTTTGTCTTTGGAGCAGAAATTTATCATCCTTCTCTATCTTACACACTAGATAAAAACCTGATATGCTGAAATCCTAATGTCTACAGTAATAGAATTAGGAAGTGGGGCCTCTGGGAGGTGATTTGGTCACACAGGCAGAGTATTCATGAATGAAATATTTGCTTATAAAAGAGGCCCAAGACAGATCCTCGTCTCTTTCATCATGTGAGGGACACGGTGAAGAAAATGGTCCATGAATCAGCAAGCAGGCCCTCACTTGAAACTGAATCTCCTGGGGCCTTGATCCTAGGCTTCCCAGATCCCCAAACTATGAGAAATAAATTTTTGTTGTTTATAAGCTACCCAGTTCGTGGTGTTTTGTAACAATTCACACAGTCTGAAACACACATACAGAAGAAACTGTGCTATCTCATTTAATTTCCATTACCATATAAAATGGATATTTCTATTTATGGATTAAACACAGTCTCACAGCAGCTAAACACTTAACTAAAATATCACAATATGTATATAATTTTGTTAATTATCTCTTTAACCATTTACAATGTAATATCTTTAGGTGTGTGTACCATATACTTCCTAAGTACACATCTGAAAAGTATTTTAGAAGTCCAAACTCCAAAAATACGTTTTTAGAGGTTAATGTAAACGCACTAATGTAAAAATTTTAAAAATTTAAATTTCTAGCCAGGCACGGTGGCACACGCCTGTAATCCCAGCACTTTGGGAGGCTGAGACAGGAGAATCGCAAGTTCAAAGCCAGCCTCAGTAACAGCGAGGTGCTAAGCAACTCAGTGAGACCCTGTCTCTATATAAAACACAAAATAGGGCTGGGGATGTGGCCCAGTGGTCAAGTACCCCTGAGTTCAATTCCCAGTAACAAAAAAAATTTTTTTTAGTTAAAAAAAATTTAAATTCCTAAGTCAATTATAATTTACTTACATTAGCTTTTAATACACTTAAATTTTAAGATAGAAGATATGCCAACAGCATATCTGTGTTCCAACAGATTTGAGTCAAATTTTTTTAGTTAATATGTAGTAGGTACAAAATACACAATAAAACAATTTTCTTGACAGAATTAACTGATTTTTAAATTTTTAAATAAATAAGTGACATCATGAGGGAACAACACTTTCTAATCTAACTAGATTATCATTAATCTATTGCAGAGAACTAAAGAAATATAAAGTTTCACTATAAAGTAAATATTTTAACATTTAAAATACTAAATAATAAAAACTGAAACACTTTATTTTCTCCTAAAATGTACCTGCAGAACAGTCACTCTGTGATGGGAAAAGAGAATCTCAGCTAATTTTGATGAGAGCACTTTGACAGAAGGTGGTATGATAAGCAGAGAGGCACCACTTGATAGAGCCACAAATATTTCCACGACAGAAGGATCAAAGGTCAGAGGTGAAGCCAGAAACAAAACATCTTCTTGCATGATGTCAAAAAGTACCCTAAGACAAAATAAAACATAGTCATAAGAATGTTAAACATTTTGTAAACATAGACCTTAAGAAATATGATGATTAAGTTTTGGAATATTGCTAGATTTTATTCTTCTTTTAGAATAAACAGCGCTACTAATTCTGGAAATTCTTTTTATAAAAGGTTTAGTCATTTAAGGCAATAACCATTTCTTATTGGATTTACTTTATCATCAGTTATGGGTTGCCTTTTTTTTTTTTTGATACCAGAGATTTAACCCAGGGGCACTTAACCATGAACCACATCCCTAGCTGGCTTAGAACTTGTGATCCTCCTGCCTCAGCCTTCTAAGCTACTGGGATTAAGGTGTCCCCACCATGTCTGACTTATAATGGTTTTCTGATACATTAACTTGAATAGACAGAACTAGAGTTCCCAGAATTACCTTTCTAGTATGCTTCTCCTTAGGAGCAGAGTGGCAGCTGCCACTTAGTAACATACACATCTCCTCCCATTACTCAATCAAACCCTAATCTAGTCTTTTTTTTTTTTTTTTGGTACTGGAACTAATAGGTACTTTACCATTGAGATACATCCCATTTTTTATTTTTTATTTTTTTGGTACCAGGGATTGAACTCAGGGGTACTGGACCACTGAGCCACATCCCTAGCCCTATTTTGTGTTTTATGTAGAGACAGGGTCTCACTGAGTTGCTTAGCACCTCGCTGTTGCTGAGGCTGGCTTTGAACTAGTGATTCTCCTGTCTCAGCCTCCCAAAGTGCTGGGATCACAGGAGTGCGCCAATGCACCCAGCTTCATTTTTCATTTTGAGATAGGGTCTAAATTGCTGAGGCTGATTTTTTTTTTTTTTGGTACCGGGGATTGAACTCAGGGACACTCGACCACTGAGCCACATCCCCAGCCCTATTTTGTGTTTTATGTAGAGACAGGGTCTCACTGAGTTGCATAGCGCCTCGCCGTTGCTGAGGCTGGCTTTGAACTTGCGATTCTCCTGTCTCAGCCTCCCTAAGTGCTGGGATTACAAGCGTGAGCCACCGCGCCCAGCTTGAGGCTGACTTTGAACTTGCAATTTTCTTGCCCTAGCCTTCTGAGTCACTAGTATTACAGATATGCACCTGACTTAATCTAAAATCTTTAATCAGCTACTTTTATCAATTGGGAGATTATACTGAATAGGCTGGATTTACTCAGTTCAGATCTTTTGGTAAGACCTTTTCTGAAGAGCCCAAAGACACCAGCTAAGGTCTGCAATTAGCTTCCCTTCCGCCTGGGTTCTTTTCTGAATAGCCTGTGGATAATCTGATGCCCCTGGAGTTCCAGCCTACTCCTGGTCATCCTTTCCTGACTGCCTGCCCATGGACTTTAGATTCACTTTGCTAGCTCCCACATTGTGTAGGCCAATTCCTTGGATTAACCTCGATATATCCTCCTGGGTTTATTCTGATAGAAATCTTATTCTGTCATACTTTTTCAATGATGCTTAATAGAGACCCCTAACTCCCTTTCCCCACTATTTGGCATTTTCCTCTTAGGATCTAAACAGAGAGTAGAACAAGAATATACATGATTAGGATATTATAGAGCATGGAAAGTCAGTGTTGAACCTATGGCACACAAAACCCACTGTATCTAAAAGCAGAGATAACCTTAACGTTAAAAGATCTTCAAGTATGGTATAAAGATTTTAAAAATCTATGCTACCTTTGAGCCAGGCTCGGTGGTGCATGCCTGTAATCCCAGTGACTTAGGAGGCTGAGGCAGGAGGATCGTGAGTTCAAGGCCAGTCTCAGCAACTCAGCAAGGCAAGGCCCTAAGCAACTCAGTGAGACCCTGTCTCTAATAAAATATAAAAATGGGCTGAAGTTGCAGCTCGGTGGTTAAGTGCCCCTGGGTTCAATCCCTGGTATCAAAAAAAAAAAAAGAAAAATCTATGCTACATTTGTTATCTTAAGTAATATAAAAACTCACTGACTCTTAAGGCTACAAACTTCATTTTTTGGGGGGAAAGGGATACTGGAGATTGAACTCAGGGGCACTTGACCACTGAGCCACATCCCCAGCTCTATTGTGTGTTTTTATGTAGAAGACAGGGTCTCACTGAGTTGCTTCGCACCTCGCCATTGCTTTGGCTGGCTTTGAACTCGCGATTCTCCTGTCTCAGCCTCCCTAAGTGCTGGGATTACAGGCTTGCGCCCCCGCGCCTGGCTCAAACTTCAATTCTTAACAGAATTATTTTTCATGAATATTGCTTGGTTTTATGATTTAGATGTTAGGGGAAAGCCAAGTTTCCAACAGGTTTCTAACAAAGCTTAAACCCTAAAACATGGGCAATGTTAAACACTCATGGAACATCTGGGCATTAATTTCTGGAAAACAGATTAAGATGTTGCTTTCTCTGGGTGCAGTGGCGCACGCCTGGAATCCCAGCACTTTAGGAGACTGAGACAGGAGAATTGCAAGTTCAAAGCCAGCCTCAGCAGTGGTGAGGCACTAAGCAACTCAGTGAGACCTTGTCTCTAAATAAAACACAAAATAGGGCTGGGGATGTGGCTCAGTGGTCAAGTACCCTTGAGTTCAATCCCTGGTACCAAAAAAAAAAAAAAAAAAAAAAAGATGCTGCTTTCTATCAGTTTTTCCAATGCTATGACCAAAAGATCTGACAAGAACAATGCAGAGGAGAAAAAGTTTACTTGGGGCTCATGGTTTCAGAGGTGAGTTCACAGAGGTCATAGACAGTTAACTCCAATCCTTGGGTCCTGAGATAAAGCAGAATATCATGGCAAAAGGATGTGATGGAGCTAAGAAGCTCAGAACTTCACACCAGGAAGCAGAGAGAGAGTTCCACTCACCAAGAACAAAATTTAGATCCCAAAGGCACACTCCCCAATGACCCATCTCCTCCAGCCAAGCCCTACCTGCTCATTGTTACCACCCAGTTAATCCCTATGAGGGGGGTTAATGCACAGATTAAGACTCTCATAACCCAATCATTTACCTCTGAACTTTCTTGCATTGTCTCACACGAGTTTTTTTTTTTAAAGGTTTTTTAATTATACATGAACACAGTGTCTTTATTTATTTATTTATTTGTTTGTTTATCTATCTATCTTTATGTGGTGCTGAGGATCGAACCCAGTGCCTCACACATGCTAGGCAAGTGCTCTACCACTGAGCTACAATCCCAGCCCCTTTATTTTGTTTTTTATTTTATTTTTATGTGGTGCTGAGGATCGAACCCAGTGCCTCACACGTGCAAGGCAAGCGCTCTACCACTGAGCCACAACCTCAGCCCCAAAAGTTCTTTTCTTTTTAAAACACAAGTTCTAGCCGGGTGCAGTTGCGCAAGCCTGTAATCCCAGCACTTTGGGAGGCTGAAACAGGAGAATCGCCAGTTCAAAGCCAGCCTCAGCAATGGCGAGGCGCTAAGCAACTCAGTGAGACCTTGTCTCTACATAAAACACAAAATAGGGCTGGGGATGTGGCTCAGTGGTCGAGTGCCTCTGAGTTCAATCTCCAGTACCAAAAACAAAAACAAAAACAAAAAACCACAAATTCTAAGTATTCACATAATAGAACTTACCGAAAATGCTGAATATTTGGTAGTATACATGCATGTGGCACCCGGACGATCTTTGGTGTCCCTGTAGTCCCTGATGTATGTAGAACATAGGCTAAGCAATGCTTTAGCCTCGCATCCATGTATTCTTTTTCTTCAATGCTGTTTTCAGAGCTCATACTGTTTTTTCCTTCTTCTTTGGCATGTTTCTCTTTTCTACCATTTAACATCAAGTTCACTTCAGCATTTTTCCAGTGCAGTCTGAAGAGTACCAGGTCACTGTGTTCTACTGTGATTGTATCATAGTTCAATAATGTTTCATGTAAAGATGTGAATTTCTATATTGGATAGGTAACAAAGTTCATAATATTAATATGTTAAATGGCATTTTTTTTGTACAGAAGTAACATGAAATATTCATTTACTCATTCAAGGTGTCTTTTTGAGGGGATGAGGTCTTTAATATACATGCAAGGATAAAAACACAAGAGACATCAAGAGAGTAAGGTGCTACCCTTATTTTCAAACTCACCTTCAAAACAGACAAAAACCTGAAACTGCAATGCAGTTTGGCAAATGTAATAAAAACGTGTTTTGTTTTGTTTGGTACCGGGGATTGAATTCAGGGTCACTCAACCACTGACCCACATCCCCAGCCCTATTTTGTATTTTATTTAGAGAGAGGGCCTCACTGAGTTGCTCAGTGCCTCACTTTTGCTGAGGCTGGCTTTAAACTCGCAATCCTCCTGCCTCAGGCTCCTGAGCCGCTGGGATTACAGGTGTGTGCCACTGCGACCAGCTAAAGATGTGTTCTTAAAATGTTAATGGAGGGGGCTAGGGTTGTGGCCCAGTGGTAGAGCACTCGCCTAGCATGAGTGAGGCACTGGGCTCGATCCTCAGCACAAAATTAATTAATTACAAAAAAACAGCACAAGCCGGGCGCAGTGGCTCACGCTTGTAATCCCAGCACTTAGGGAGGCTGAGACAGGAGAATCACGAGTTCAAAGCCAGCCTCAGCAATGGCGAGGCACTAAGCAACTCAGTGAGACCCTGTCTCTACATAAAACACAAAATAGGGCTGAGGATGTGGCTCAGTGGTCGAGTGCCCCTGAGTTCAATCCCCAGTACCAAAAAAAGAAAAAGAAAAAAAACAGCACAGCAATTGAACATGATATTATAAAAAAAAATGTTAATGGAGGCAGAGAAGGTTAGACTGAACTCTGCATATATAGTCACAAATTGCTCTACAGGTAACATATGTGTTATAAATAGCCATTCTCATTGGGCATGTAATCTCAATGATTACATGACTGTAATCCTAGAGATATGGGAGGCTGAGGCAGAAGAATCACAAGTCCAAGACCAGCTTCAGCAATGTAGCAAAAGCCTCAGCAACTTAGCCAAACTCTGTCTCAAAATTTTAAAAAAATTAAAAATTTAAAAAAAAAAAGTTGGGCATGGTGACACATGCCTGTAATCTCAGCACTTTGGGAGGCTGAGACAGGAGGATTGCGAGTTCAAAGCCAGCCCCAGCACCAGTGAGGCGCTAAGCAACTCAGTGAGACCCTGTCTCTACATAAAACACAAAATAGGGCTGGGGATAGGGATGTGGCTCAGTGGACAAGTGCCCCTGAGTTCAATCTCTAGCACCAAAAATAAAAAAAAAAGATGGGGGAGGAAGGAATTCTTAAATTCAAAGGTAAATATAACACAAAGAAAGCAATTTAAACACCTAGACTTACATTAATCTGCTTTTTTTCAACAAGAATGTACTTTAGATTACATTTTTTCATAAAATGTGTTGATAATGATGGTGGTGAATCTGGATCAATAGGAGCATAAGCAGCAGGAACTTGAAGAATTCTAAAGAAACAAGTAGAGTCAAACAGAATGTCTACCAAATATAATCTTCCTTTAAGTATTTGTATCTCTCTATGCAATTTACTATTTATCAAAAATTCCCAGTGTTTTCATGGACAGATCTTTGGTTATAAATACTGTTATTTTCTCTTGCTCTTAATGAACATCCTGTGTATCATAAGATTCTATATTACCATGTAATCTAAAGAAATACAAGATTTTTAAAAAAACTAATGTACTACAGTATAACATACTTGACTAATTGGCCACCACTAAAAGGTAGCAAAATCTAATTTCTTCATCTGTCTATGCAGACTAGGATAAAAGAAAGTAAACATCCCTACACAACTTATTAATATGCAGATTATGCATACTACAAGAAAATATACTTCACCTAAATTTAGGACATCTTTGAAAAAAAACCCCACCTTTAAATTTCTGTATATAGCAATATTATATAAACAAAATCAAACATCATTTAGTCATGTTAAGTAAAAATACTATTGAGGTACACTTGGGGGACACTAGATCTTTGCATATAGTAAATTATCAATGAACTTTTATGAATGACTGAATAAATTATGGAGGACTTTTTACTTTACAATTATAGAATCAATCTAAGATATGTATTATGGGATTAATATCAACTTTAATCAGTTGGCTGCATTTATTTACTGCAGAGTCCTAAAACAGAAATCACTATAAAAGGATAACATCCTAGAACAATTTAACTGATTAAACATTTTATAAGCATTTGTTTGAATAGGTGTTTTTTGTTTTGTTTTGCTTTGTACAGTTTTTTGTACAGGGGATTGAACTCAGGGCCTGAAGCAGGCTAGGCAAGCATTCTACCAGTGAATTACATCCTGTCCTTTTTATTTGAGACAGACTGGTTTTGAACTTGTGATCCCCCTGCCTCAGCACCCTGAGTCGCTGAAATTACAGGCCAGTACCCCTGTACCTGGTTTCATATTTCAACTTTAATAGGCATTATCCAATATTTTCATTCATTCACTGAATTCAATAGTAAACAGAACAGTAACTTGCAATATATTCTTGTACTAAAAATAATAAATTAGCTTAAAGTTAGTTATTGTTAATTAATAGCAGTAAAAATATTACCCTAAAATCCAAGAGGGTAAGTTTATTCCAGGTTGGCAGTAGAGACCGATTTCACGAATTCCTTCAAAGACACAGTGTGATAGCAGAAAATCTGATAGTTCTGAAGCAGCATTAATCAGAGTCTTGTAGGTATAATAAACTGGAGGTTGGTTGTTGCATTCATCAAAACAAATAGCTATTTTGTCCAAATAAAGGGAAGCAGCCTGATGTACCAATTCCTGAAGAGTCATTTCATTTAAGTTTATGCAAATATTGGTGCAGAGGACTCTATGCATACACAAAAATGTTAGGGGGAGAGAAAGCTTTAAGAAGCTTAGTCCAAGGAGAGGGAAAACCTCACAAAAATAATTATCAAAATACATAACTGAAGCATCTGTGAATTTATGAAATGTTTATAACAACAATGAGGTTAAAAATTAACTTGATATAGCCAAACTAACACTGGGTTAGAGTCTGAAAAAAAAAAATTGAAGGACGTGACATATACATAGATGAGAATGAAAAAGATAGACGTTGTAGACTTCTTTCTCAACTGATCACAATATAAAAAAGGAAATATATTTGAAAATCAACCAGTAAGACCAAATTTAAAGCACCACACACTTATTTTTTCCTTTTTCTTCAGTTACTGCTACAGATTGATCAAGCTGTGTAACATGATCAATATTCAACATAATGTCTTTAAAATGACTAATATAAATAAAAGTCTGCTTTTAAATGCCAGTAGGAACTGAATTTAGGTAAAAGTAAAATCAATCTTCGATGGGAAAAAAAAAAACTTCATGCCATGTCCACCCAATTTTAGAGTACTACGTATACAAATAGTGCTTATCATTATTTATTATATTTTACAGAGTCACTTTTGTAATTGTTAAAAAGCATACAGGCATGCGGTGACACATGTCTGTAATCCCAGCACTTTGGGAGGCTGAGACAGGAGAATCATGAGTTCAAAGCCAGCCTCAGCAACGGTGAGGTGCTAAGCAACTCAGTGAGACCTTCTCTACATAAGACACAAAATAGGGCTGGGGATGTGGCTCAGTGGTCCAGTATCCATAAGTTCAATCCTTGAGTTTAAAAAAAAAAAAAGTATACTCTTCAATCTATTTTACTTGATTTTTTTTTTTTTTTTTTTGGTACTGGAGATTGAACTCAGAGGCACTTGACCACTGAGCCACACCCCCAGCCCTATTTTGTGTTTTATGTAAAGACAGGGTCTCACTGAGTTGCTTAGCACCTCACTGTTGCTGAGGCTGACTTTGAACTCGCGATTCTCCTGTCTCAGCCTCCCTAAGTGCTGGGATTACAGGCTTGTGCCACCACGCCCGGCTTATTTTGCTTGATTTTTAACTACAGATAATTATTAAGACTATATGGTATTGGGGCTGGGATTGTGGCGCAGTGGTAGCATGCTCGCCTAGCACACGTGAAGCACTGGGTTCGATCCTCAGCACCACATAAAAATAAAATAAAGATATTAAAAAAAAAAGACTATATGGTATTATAACTCAATAAAGCATTACAGTACATCAACGCAGTGTTTTCTGGGTTTCTCAATGCAGATTATGTAAAAAGACTTGAAAAAGTATTTCATCAAAGAATGCGGAACACTGATAACCAAAAACACAACTTTTAGAGTTTCCTTGAAAGTAAAGGTGACTTTTCCCTCCGAACTCTATTTTCCATATGTCAGAGCACACAAGATTTGTCAAGTATTCTATTTCCATTATTCAAGTTTTTCATTTTCTCTAGTTATTTGAATGAATTTCAAACTGATTTTTTCTTTTTTTGGTACCAGGCATTGCACACAGCAACACTTCACCACTGAGCCACATCCCCAGCCCTATTTCGTGTTTCATGTAGAGACAAAGTCTCACGGAGTTGCTTAGCACCTCATATTGCTGAGGCCAGCTTTAACTTGCGATTCTCCTGTCTCAGCCTCCCAAAGTGCTGGAATTACAGGTGTGCACCACCATGCCCGGCTGCATAAAATTTTTAAATAGAATTTTGTTCTTTCCTCAGACACATAATCATAATCATCATATAAAGACCATAGCATGTACTGCAATTATGGGGAACATGTTTATTCTACAACATGAAGTTAGTGCACAGGGGTGCCTTCTGCTACCCTCTTTTGCACGATTACCAAATTGCCTACACTGTGTAATATATCATACTGAGACATTCTTAAAAAAATTTAGTCTATGTGCAAAAGATGCATTTTCCCCCCTTGAATGCAAAAACACAACAGTTACCTTCCCACAATAACAACCTGATTACTACATTGAACTCCTCACAATTACATCAAAGTAAAGATAGAATTATAGAACAAAACTTAAAAAATAAAATGCCATTTAAAAAATATTTTTAGTTGTAGATGGAAAAATAACTTTATTTTTTTACATGGCAATGCAGATCAAACCCAGTGCCTCACACATGCTACTCAAGCACTCTACCACTGAGCCACAACCCCAATCCCTAAAATGCCATTTTTATGACAAACTGTAACAACTCACCACAGATACCATTACAATAAGATATTTTTCTACTGTTAATTTCCAGTTTCCCAGTGGTGAAATCCAGTCTTGTCTCAGGTTTTCATTTTCATTCACTGAATTGTAAATATATATTCTCTCCAATAAAGAACACTCTACTTATTAGCTGTCCAGACATTTCTGGGTCCTTACAAGAAAAGCAACAACAACAAAAAGATAGTAACTGGATTTTTTATATGACAGGTATCAAGTTATTTGCTACTTTACAACTTATAGGCTGTTATTTAGTCATCAAAGGTATTAAGTGTCAACAATCGCATGTGCAAAACCCTGTGTTCAATCCCCAGCGAACCAGAAAAACAAACAACAAAGAGAGTGCGTCAAAGTCTATTGTTTTAGGACTCTTTCTAGGTTCTTGGGTATTTTTAAAGATGAGTAATTTAGGAACTTAATTTTCCCTTACCCACCTGCGTCTTACTTGTAGTACGTTTAACAAAAACGCTCTTTACATCTTCCAAAATATTTTTCTTTTTTGTCCCGGGGATTGAACTCAGAGGCACTCGACCACTGAGCCACACCCCAGCCCTATTTTGTGTTTTATGTAGAGACAGGGTCTCACTGAGTTGCTTAGTGCCTCGCCATTGCTGAGGCTGACTTTGAACTCGCGATTCTCCTGTCTCAGCTTCCCAAAGTTTTGGGATTACTGCCGTGCGCCTCCGCGCCCGGCCCAAAACATTTTTCATTTGTGCTCCAAAATCACATTGGGAGGTCCAGGGGCGCTTTACCACTGAGTTACATCCCCATTTTTTAAAATTTTGAGACAGGGTCTTGCTAAATTGCTGAGGCTGGCTTCAAACTTTCAAGTAAACTACGCCTGTAATCCCTCAGGCTCCCGAATCGCTGGGATTACAGGCGTAGTTTACTTCCATTTACTGAAGTGACTCCGGAGACCACACAGGTCACGTTTAACTTGCACCTTAGCAGCCCGCTTACCCCACCAACTCAAACCCTAGGTGAGGCAGTGGTTCTGAGGCTGAGCAAACCTGTCCGGGGGTCACGTCCCTTCCTCTCCCTCTTACAGAAACCTGCCCGACACCCTGCAGCGACTCACTGAGACACTCTCCGGGGTAGGTCAGACCGACCCGGAACTATTCCCAACAACCCACGCAGGACACTCCAAGCTGAGTGAGGTGCAGCAGTTACCCAGCAGCCGTAAAGCTACACCGCCGTGCTGCACTTCACGTAATTCTTCCGTGTCGTTGAGTTGACGTCACGCCGGCGACCCCAGGTGGTAGCGCCGCTCTGCTTTGCCCCTTCCGGAAGCTGAAGGGAAAATCTGAGACTAGTTCGTTGGTGGTAGCTAATGGTTCTCGGCCTAGTCACTGAATGGAGTCACTGTGGATCTCGGACAGGAATTGCAAGGACTTTGGAGCTGATCAGTGTAAAATCTCACCTTTTGCTACTTGCCAAGAAAACCCTTGACTAGAGTCTTGAATTTTGACCCGCTGTCTCCTCATTCATAAGGGAGAGATAAAAATGTCTGCTAAGGCTATGAAGAAGAAATCTTTGTGAAATATGGTAATGACTGGCTTTCATTCGCTTGGCATTTTCTGAGACCTTTGCCCAAGACTAATGGGAACTATGACTGCAGTGGCGAAACCTACAAGTGAAGTTCCTGTCATGATGAAACTGACATTTTAAGAAATCTGCAACTTTTCAGCCGGGTGCCCGGGTGCGGTGGCGCAAGCCTGTAATCGCAGCACTTAGGGAGGCTGAGACAGGAGAATCGCGAGTTAAAAGCCAGCCTCAGCAAGGGCGAGGCGCTAAGCAACTCAGTGAGACCCCGTCTCTACATAAAACACAAAATAGGGCTGGGGATGTGGCTCAGTGGTCGAGTGCCCCTGAGTTCAATCCCTGGTACCAAAAAGAAAAAGAAATCTGCAACTTTTAATAGGATCGGTAAAGAAAACAAAGCAGTTCTGAGGTGGATCAAATTCGCTAAGCCATACACCTAAATACAAGTGGCTGTTATAGTTGGAGACATGTAAATTATTACAATAATGGCGAAGGATAATAACTGTGATGTATGTGAAATAAAACCTCCAAACTTCCTCATGCTGAAGACAAGAGCCAAGGAAGCTTAAACCGACAATCTTAGGCTGGCTAAGGGCAGCCTAGCTAAATCTACATATGTATATCCCCTAGCTTTGGTTTCTATAAATTGTAACCCATCTGTAGGACCAGTGGAGAAACAAGGGAGTTGCTTCTCCTGGTTTTGATTAAACTGCATAAAATTCATTTTTTCTTTTTACATCTTTTACTTACATCTTAGGCTAGTGGGTAGCATAATCTGGCCAGCCAGGATCCAGGCAGAGCCTCTGGCTTGGCTGCAGGTAACATTTGTTAAGTTATCGTGGGATAGCAGAGAGGAGAGAATCAGGTTTCTGTTTTATTTTCTTGGTAGCAGTAGGGGTGAGAGGGCAGGCAGCTCAGCACCTACAGTACCTGAAAATGCATAGGATGGATGTGTCCTTAGTTGTTGGTGACAAGCAAACTGGCATGTTTTTTAGTCCTAGCAAGAAAAGTCTCAACACAACTGCACTCTTAACAGTTTATCACAGGCTTCTCAAACTAACATGACCTTTTTTTTTTTGGCGGGGTGGTGGTGGTGGTGGGCCCAGAACGTGTATCTTGTCTTTGTTTCCATATTTGGGAATGGTTCCATAATCTACTCGGCCTATTGGTTAATTTCACCTTTCTTACCCTCTCATATTCATTTAAGACACTATGTCCTCCAGTTCCAAATGTGGTGTGCACAGTAATCACAGGCATGTGCCACTGTGTTTGCTGGGATGATGTTAAAAAAGAAAAAGAGGGCTGGGGTTATGGCGCAGTGGTAGTGTGCTCACCTAGCATGCATGAGGCACTGGGTTTGATCCTCAGCACCACATAAAAAATAAAATAAAGATATTCTGTCTAATAAAAATAAATATTTAAAAGAAAAAGAAAAAAAAGCATTAGATGATGTTAAAAAAAAAAAAAAAGGCATTCTGCCAGGTGTGGTGGCACATGCCTGTAATCCCAGTGATTTGGAAGGCTAGGCAGGAAGATTTCAAGTTTGAGACCAGCCTCAGCAATTAGACTGTCTCAAAAAGGACTGAGGATGTGTTACAGAGCTAGGGCCTTCTGGGAAACTGAGGCAGCACAAAGACACTCCCCCTTATAACCCCAATTCTAGCTACCAGGTCAGAAAAATTTCAGATGCATCACTCAAGAGTACCAGTCATGAGTTTATTGAAGGGACAGGAAAAGAGAAAGAGGACACTCTCAGGATAGAATAAGTCTTCTCAGGAGAGAGACAGTGTGTCTCTTCTGCACTCCAGTTTTATTGGGGATCCTGGAGTTTCCAGAGAGTCCTGCCCACGTTCGCCTCTTGACTTTCGACTGACAGCAACATAACATCAGACTTTCAAGTCCCCACTGCCATGACAACTCTAGGTCACTTTGGCCTATGCTGACCAGTTTTAATTGGATTCTTTTTTTTTTTTTAAATATTTTTTTAGTTGCCAATGGATCTTTATTTTATTTATTTATATGTGGTGCTGAGAATCGAACCCAGTGCCTCACACATGCAAGGCAAGTGCTCTACCACTGAGCCACAACCCCAGCCCCTTAATTGGATTCTTTTTTTTTAAAAAATATTTTTTAGTTATACATGTTCATGATATCTTTGCTTTGTTTATTATTGTTTTTAGGTGGTGCTGAGGATCGAACCCAGTGCCTCACATGTGCGAGGCAAGTGCTCTGCCGCTGAGCCACAACCCCAGTCCCCTTAATTGGATTCTTAATCATAAATTCTTACATATTTTGTAGTTAGGGGGAATTACCTTATCTCCCTGAGTTTCAGGATCCAGTCTATGAAAAGGGTTACAAAAGTCTCCCCCTTTACGGTAACTTGGGTTCCTCTTATAGACATTACTTGGGTCCTGCATTTCTCCTATAGATAACAGGTAGTTTGCTAAGGAATGTGACATATCCAGTCCACTTAAGCCAGGGGGTGCTGCAGGTAAGTAGATTCTTAGAAAACAAAGCATGTGGGGGTTAGCACAGTGGACTTATTTTATAGAATAATTCCTGTAACCTCATGTTCCCACCATTCACATCTGTCTGTACCCTATCAGATGTACTCAGTGGCAAAGGGCTCCCAATGCAGGGGGGAAAAAATCAAATTCCTGGACCTCATTCTCAGAAACTGAGACAGTGAAGTAAACCCTTGGGCACCATAAAACTATTACCCTCTGTATGATGGCATGTTGCTTCTCTGCCTTGTGCTCTTCTCAACAGACTGTCATGAGACTCTGATAATAACCACAGAAGCAGAATGTTTGCACATGATGAAATTGTTACTGGAGAAAAACCTAAACAAACCCTCAAGCTTTGCTTGTTCTTAGTCAACTTAATCAACTTAAAAAATGAAGTCACACAGCTAGGTTAATAGACTAGTTTCCCATTAGCTTTGCTATGGATTATCTCTGACCTGTGGGTTATGATGATAATGGTTGCTTAGGCTACTTTTCAAGGGCTTAAGGACACTTTTGCTGAATACATTGATTCTTCAATTGACCTTGCAGATATCTAATGTGTGACTGGAACGGGATAAAAAAAACTACTGGGGATTGAACTCAGGGGCACTCGACCACTGAGCCACATCCCCAGCCCTATTTTGTGTTTTATGTAGAGACAGGGTCTCACTGAGTTGCTTAGTGCCTCGCCATTGCTGAGGCTGGCTTTGAACTCGCAATTCTCCTGTCTCAGCCTCCCTAAGTGCTGGGATTACAAGCGTGAGCCACCGCGCCCGGCTCATCTCTGTCTTCATATTGCATTTGTGCCCTTTGTTGACCTAACTTTGGGGTCAGGTTATATTCAGCTCTGTATGTAGAGATGATCATTGCCCATTGGAGCTGATGTGTGTTTTCTTCTCCCCCACTTATATGTTTTTTTCAGCAGCTGTAGCAGCCCACAGTCCTTCAGTCCTATCCTAGGGAGGAACAAGACCAGGATATTTGCACAGGATTACGGCACTAGCTGTAAGAAAGTAATTCAAGTTTGGACAAGTTGACCATTACTGCCTGGTGGTACAAGTCTGTGCAAAGAGAAACATCTTTTGGAATGTTGCCCCTGGCCAGTGGAAATTTACAACTTTAGCCTACCCCAGAAAATCAACAAAAAGCTTATGTCAGGGCTGGGGTTGTAGCTCAGTGGTAGAGCACTTGCCTAGCATGCGTGAGGCACCACATAAAAATAAAAGGTATTGTGTCCATCTACAACTAAAAATATATTTTTAAAAAAGCTTGTTTCCCTTCAGTTGAAGCCCCAATGAAAGCCTTGTCTCTGTATGTTCCTGCTCACTTGGCTCAATTTAGTTTCTGTTGGTGTAACAGGGGTTCACTTGATGCTTTAACTATATCCCTTGTGGCTTTGAAACTTACATTTTTTTTTCTTTTTCCCAACCTTTTTCTCCCTGACCTTCTCCTCTCTGATCTTTTTTTTTTTTTATATTTTTTTTAGTTGTAGATGGACACAATATCTTTATTTATTTACTTTTATGAGGTGCTGAGGATTGAACCCAGTGTCTCATGCATGCAAGGCAAGCACTCTACCACTGAGCTACAATCCCAGCTCCATCCTCGCTGATCTTCTTTTCCCTAACCTTTTCCCTGATCTTCTCTGGTTTTTCCTAACTTTCTCCTCCCTGATCTCATTTTCTGAATCATCTCTATAAAAGGCCCCTGTTCCAGCTGATGGGCAGAATCACAGCCTCTGGGAAAAG
Organism: Xerus rutilus; assembly: GCA_028644305.1. Lineage (NCBI taxonomy): Eukaryota > Metazoa > Chordata > Mammalia > Rodentia > Sciuridae > Xerus > Xerus rutilus. The sequence goes on along the minus strand of CM053408.1, from coordinate 81,301,669 downwards.
ATTCCCCTGTGTTTCTCCTTTGCTAGCAAAGCAATAAACTTTTTCCTTTTTCTGAAAACCATATCCTCATTATTGGATTGGCATAAAGGACAAGGACTGAGCTTTTGGGGACATTGTCACCGAATCAGAAGTTCTTGTCTTTGGTAACACAAATAGCTGAGCCCTTTGCTATTGACTTTAGAACTTTATTTCTATTATTTATCTTCCTTTATCCTTGAGAGTATATTACTTTTTTTGGGGGGGGTGCTGGGAATTGAACTCAGTGACACTCAAACACTGAACCACATTCCCAGCCCTATTTTTATTTAGAGATAAGGTCTCACTGAGTTGCTTAGTGGCTCACATTTGCTGAGGCTGGCTTTGAACTTGCAATCTTCCTGCCTCAGCCTCCCGAGCCACTGGGATTATAGGGAGAGTCTATTACTCTTTAAAAGTTCTTTTACTATATGTTTATTTCCATCTATAGGGGCTGTCATTGAGAGTTGGATTTTTTTCCTAGGTTAAGTCTTAAAGGTATTTCATTAATGTTCCTACTGTAAAATAATTTTTCCCCAAAATACTTATGGCAGATAAGATTTTGTAAATAATAAATTAGCACTATTTTGGTTAAAAAAAAATCCCTTTACTAGAGGCTCAGTGGTAGAGCATGTGCAAAGCCCTGGGTTTGAGTCCCAGCACAGGGCGGGGAATCCATTCACTCTCACTTTCAGGGAGTCTCAAGAACGCAAATGTGGATGATTACATTTAAGACACCTTTTCGTTGGGCATGGTGGTGCACACCTGTCATCTTAGCTAGAGCAGCAAGAAGATTGCATATTCAAGGCTAGTCTGGGCAATTAAATGAGACCTTGTCTCAAAATTAAGCTTTTTAAAATAGGATTGGGTAGCCGGGCATGGTGGTGCACACCTGTAATCCCAGCACTTTGGGAGACTGAGATAGGAGAATTGCAAGTTCAAAGCCAACCTCAGCAATGCCGAGGTGCTAAGCAACTCAGTGAGACCCTGTCTCTACATAAAACACAAAATAGGGCTGGGGATGTGGCTCAGTGGTCGGGTGCCCCCGAGTTCAATCTTCAGTACCAAAAAAAAAAAAAGCACAGAAAAAAACTAGGCTGGGCATATAGTGCTTGCTCAGCCCTGGGTTCAATTCCCAGTGTCTATCTGTCTGTCTGTCTGTCTGTCTGTCTCTCTCTCTCACACACACACACACACACACACACACACACACACACACACTTTTTGAGCTGGTGGTAATCCAGACTGATCATTCCAAAAAACATATACCAGATCAGGCATAGCCCCCTTATGCTATGAGCGTAAGAAGCTTCGGTGGTCCTTATTGCCTGCATCATACCATTCAGACTCTTGCAAGAGAAGCCAAGTATTCTGGAACAACAGGTCCCGTGTATGAGGACCAGCCACAAGGTGCCATGAGACCAAAGAAACAATTAGACAGACTCATTGCCTACATCATAACATTTGGACTCTTGAGCAAGGTAAGCAAATGTTCTGAGATGACCAGTGTCAATTTATGAGAACTGGCTACCAAGTGCCATTAGACTGGAGAATGGCCAACAGATCCAGATTGCATAGACTGCAATTTACTGGGGACCTACTGGCAGAAACCTGGTTCTAGGGGACAGCAAGACCAGTGGATCCTCATGATTTGGTTCAGAGGGAAGAGGATTATATAGACAGGACAAGTGATTTCATCTAATGTACCAAAATGTACTTCATTTAGCCTAAGCTAATATCAATTGAAGAGTTCAGGCATATTCCTGGCACAGATGGCAACAGGGTTAGGGTTGTAAAGCTCTACATACTGCTTTAATGGTTTTGTCTATTATAGCATGCTGGGAAAACACACAGGAAATACAGACCAGGGCTACTCAAGGGCTGTCATGGAGTCTACAAGAGTTAAATGTAGTTAAAATTCCTATTTCCTGTTGCTCTATCTACACAACTCAAGATGGCTGTGCAGTAGGGACAGACGAGGCAAGACATGGAAGACAGCAGGAAGCAGTTTTATTTGATCGCAGTCCGTGCAGAGAGTAAGGCTTCCGCTGTAATCAATGCATCTCCCTAAACCCCAAATTCAGGCAGTTTCAGGACTTTATACCCAGTGTGTAATGGGAGGGGCTCAGAAGTTCAGTCTGCAGTTGATACAAAAGCAGCTTTTCCTTTCACTGTTCTGGGCAAGTTAACCCTTCAAGGACAGCGCCTGAGAAAGGGAGAGCTGCTTCTCTCCTTTCTCTCTCCCTCGCCCCCACCAGCTGTTACCAAGGAGCCCAATTAGTAGTATCTTCTCTTTGAAATGTAAACATCTCTGTGAAGCTCAGGCTCAAGGTCAGAGGCCTTGTTAAAAGATGCCGTTCTTATTACACTTTGCATTTACAAACGCGCTTCCCCCGTTTAAAACTTTTACAAATTATTATATTGTGACCACACTAGATAGTCCATAAAATGTTTGTGAAAAACTAGTAAAGGGGCGTTCAGCACCTGGAGTGCTGATCTCTTCCAAGCCGGTGGCCAAGTAACATAGAGCAACAGGAAATAGGAATTTTAACTACATTTAACTCTTTTGTAGATTCTTTTGCTGATATTCCCAAGATCAACTATGGTGAAGATTTCTGGAGAAGCTTAATTAAGATTTTCTGTGGAGGGGTTACCACTACAGTTGCAGTCAGGTCTAGCTGAATCTCTACATGATACTGCTTCATTATCTTTCTAGCACAACTTCTCACAGTTGGTTACTGCTCCCCTACTCGCCATCTTCCACATGCCCTATCCTGTTTCTATGAGCTCTGGCCACAATGAGATGCTTGGAAGTCTTCAGAGCATACCAAGACCCTAACATGTTTCCAAACCAAAATTCTGACTGGATCTCCAGCAGAAACACCCATCTCTCCTGATGCCTACTGTCCCCCCACCCTCAGTGGGTGGAGAATACTGGGGATCAAACCCAGGGATGCTTTATGACTGAGCTACATCCCTAGTCCTTTTTTAAAAAAAATTTTTTTTGGTACTGGAGATTGTACTCAGGGGCGCTTGACCACTGAGCCACATCCCCAGCCCAATTTGTGGATCATGTAGAGACAGGGTCTCACTGAGTTGCTTAGCATCTCGCCTTTGCTGAGGCTGGCTTTGAACTCGAAAATTCTCGTGTCTCAGCCTCCCTAAGTGCTGGGATTATAGGCTTGAGCTACCGCGCCTGGCTCCTTTTAAAAAATTTTTTGAGACAGTCTTGCTGAGTTGCTGGGATTATAGGTGTTTACCACCATGTCTGGCTCCCCATGCCTACTTGATGAAAGCAGTTTAGACTTCAACTCCTCAGTGATAACTTTCTTCAAGTCCTTGAGGATTTTACCCAATCCTCCTCAAATCCTATCCCACAAACCCAGCATACTTTTGAGAGGGACCATTTGGGCCCCAGGGTTCCTGCAAATTCTTGCTAGGTATGCCAAGAATGCAAAGTCTGAACTTCTCTTTATCCAGGTCATTTTTCAGGGTTGTTTGAGATAACTGATTTCAGAGTTGAACTGCTATCTTGTTACTTACGGTAAGTAGTAGGTTAAGTAGTAAAGCACTGTCCTGTAACAGTCACTGCACAGGTCTATCTAGACCCACTCCTGCCACCTCCATGGGATTTGGAGGCATGGGAAATGTATAAACATGAAGCTCTGGCTATTGCTTTTGCTATAAATTATCAAGTTGTCTTAGCTGAATACAGTGGTACACACCTACAATTCCAGATAGTTGAGGCCAAGACAGGAGGACTGCAAATTCAAGGTCAGTCTGGGCAATTTAGTGAGACCCTATCCCAAAATAAAAATAAAAAGGACAGCTGGGTGGGGTGGCACATTCCTGTAATTCAGTAACTGAGAGGCTGAGGCAAGAGGATCCCAAATTTGAGGCCAGCTTCAGCAATTTAGCAAGACTACCTCAAGCCCAGCGCAGTAGCGCAAGCCTGTAATCCCAGTACTTAGGGAGGCTGAGACAGGAGAATCGCAATTCAAAGCCAGCCTCCACAAGGGCGAGGCACTAAGCAACTCAGTGACACCCTGTCTCTACATAAAACACAAAATAGGGCTGGGGATGTGGCTCAGTGGTTGAGTGCCCAAGTTCAATCTCCAGTACCAAAAAAAAAAAAAAAAAACTATCTCAAAATGAAAAAGTAAAAGGACTGGGGATGTAGATTGGTGTAAAGTGCCTCTGCTTTTAATCCCCAGTAACTCCTTAAAAAAAAAAAAAAAGGAAAAAGGAAAAAAGGATGAGGAGGTAGCTCAATGCTTGGGTGCTTACCTAAGAAAGGCCTAGGGTTAAATTTCTACTGTCACATGTCTGGTCTTTCACCCAGGAGTCTCCTTTTTCTACTGTCCTGAAACATGAACTAGTTATTTTTATTAGCATTTATGTAGGTTACAATCTCAGATCCTTTCCTAGCAGAAACATGTACTTCTTATATCCCTTGACAGTACAACTTTATGTCTTATGTACCTGTTTCTTGGGCTCCATTCCAATTATAGGGAAGTATCCAATGCCTGCCCCTGTGGATACACTGACACATTCTATTAATTTCACTGCCGCTCTTCATCCAATGTCCAATGACCTAACCATAGCTCTGATGTATCAGTTTCCTTTAAAAATTTTTGTTTCAGAGATAATTTTGAAGCCAGGCACTGTGGCGCAAGCCTGTAATCCCAACACTTTGGGAGGCTGAGACAGGAGAATCACAAGTTCAAAGCCAGCCTCAGCAAGGGCGAGGTGCTAAGCAACTCAGTGAGACCGTCTCTACATAAAACACAAAATAGGGCTGGGGATGTGGCTCAGTGGTTGAGTGCCCCCGAGTTCAATACCTGGTATCAAAAAAAAAAAAAAAAAGCTGGGGGCTGGGGTTGTGGCTCAGTGGTAGAGCACTTGCCTAGCATGTGTGAGGCACTGGGTTCGATTTTCAGCACCACATATAAATAAATAAAATAAAGGTCCATTGACAACTATAAAATATTAAAAGCCAGGTGCAGTGGTGCACGTCTGTAATCCCAGCACTTTGAGAGGCGAAGACAGGAGAATTGCAAGTTTAAAGCCAACCTCAGCAATGGCAAGGCACTAAGCAACTCGGTGAGACCCTGTCTCTACATAAAACACAAAATAGGGACTGGGGTTGTGGCTTGGTGGTAAAGTGTTTGCCTAGCATGCATGAGGCACTGGGTTCGATTCTCAGCACCACATATAAATAAATAAATGTTCATCAACAACTACAAAAATATTTTTAAAAAACACACAAAATAGGGCTGGGGTGTGGCTCAGTGGTCAAGCATCCCTGAGTTCAATCCCCAGGACCCACCCCCCAAAGTATGTGTGCACTGTGGCATATGCCTTAGTCCTAGCTACTTAGGAGGTTGAGGCTGAGGCAGTAGGACTGTTTGAGCCCAGGAGTTCGAGGGCAGCCTATTTAACATAGTGAGACCATTAGGGAACATGGAACATGCAATGTATTTATTATTATTATTATTTCAGAGGTGGGACACTGGTGTCTTCATTATTTTAAGTAGACTATGTCCTTTATAGTGGCTGTAGGTTCATTGCAGAATTTCCTGTGCCCTCTGCCCCCACATAACCTTTCCATTATTGATATCCCTCACTAGTGTGAGTTATATACTATTATACTATAATACATTATTCTATCATGCACAGTAGTTTCAGTGCCCTCATAATCTTGTTCCACCTATTCATCCTCCTTTCTACACTAAGCTACAGCAACCAGTTATCTTTTTATTGTCTCCCTAGTTTTGCTTTTTCTAGAATATTATATAGTTGGAATCATACAGATATGTAGCGTTTTCAGACTAGCTTCTTTGACTTTCTAATACGTATTTAAGTTTCTTCCATGTGATTTCATATTTCGATAGCTCATGTCTTTTTAGCACTATATAATATTCCATTGTCTGGATGTACTATAGGTTATGCATTTATAACCATTATTTTAAAAGCACTTGCCCAACACATATACACTGAGAATCTAAGCCTCCTCATCTCCCTAATGTTTCTAAAAAGACTGCCATACAGTAGTTCCTTAATTAGTACTGCATTTCTAATTATTTGTCTCTCCTACTCTACCAGAAGTTTGATCTGGTTCATAAGAGATGGCCTATTTATTGAAATGCTTAGATCAGAGAAATAACATCTGAGGTGCCAAGCATGGAGCCTAGAAGTTGTCTTCATCACTCATTAACTAAGTATCACTATTTTAAAAAAGCACACACATGCACACACATATGTAAACATCCTTATTACATATATTTGTCACCAAGAAATCACAAAGGTCACAAAAAAGTAGGCTTACTTGAGTTCACAATGTATATCCTGGGGAAACACATTTTTTATCTTCTCTGCAGTTTGCTTATATAAACTCAAAACAGTTAAACAACACTTGAAACCAAGTTGGTAAAAAAAAATTTGTCATTAATTCAAATTTCAGAACTTGTGAAATAAAAAGTCATGATGGAGAAATATCAAGAAATTTGTAAGAGGGAGGGAAAAGGTGGGGATCATGAACTGGAATTGATTTCCATGCATGTATGAGTTTGTTGGGATGAATCCAACTATTAGGTATGACTATAAAGCTCTAAAAAAATTGTAGAAACACCAAATTGTCACAGTATCATTTTCCTTTATAAAGCATTAAAAAAAATAAAATAAAAACTATGGAAAACATAAAAGTCAAATCAGAGATTTTGGTTTAATACTTTCCCTGAGTCTCTTGTTTTTGAAAAATCAAATTTAAGTAAGGCCATTTCAAAAGTGACCCACAGGCCTCACCTCCTCCATGCTTCCATGGGGAATGAATGCATTTAAGACAAGAGGCTACACATGCTAGAATGGTCCCAGGGCTTTGAAATGCCAGTTTGCCTGTGTCACTGTCACAGGGTTCTGATGCTACCAACATATTAAAGTTCTACCAACATTTTATCTTGACCTGTCATAATAAAACACATGGGACTATAGAGCAAGGGCAGACAAACAACTTTAGTTATCAATAAATATTAAATTTCTAAATGGATTTGGACACTATATACATCAAATGATGGTAACACAGAAACAAACTTGTTTATGTTTTAAAAAATCTTATAAAATAGGAGCTGGTAGGCAAATCATCTCAATCTTCTAAATATGAGTTACAAGGAAAAAAAAAGTCATTAGATCTTAATAAAACAAAGTAGAAAAAAGTGACTGTAAATTGATGCTTGCACATGGGTATTCTAAATCCAAAGAAGTCATTTTCTCCTTCATCATCAAACAAAATTGGCCCCTCCCGTGTTTCTATTTGATCACTTAATTCAATCATATCTATGTGCCTGTAATCCCAGCGGCTAGGGAAGCTGAGACAGAACAATCCCAAGTTCAAGGCCAGGCTCAGCAATTTAGAGAGGCCTTAAGCAACTCTTTGAGATCTTGCCTCAAAATAAAAAATAAAAAGGGCTGAGGGTGTGGCTCAGTGGTTAAGTGCTCCTGGGTTCAATCCCTAGTATCTCCCCCACCCCTGAAAAAGGGTTCATTGAACTTTTAAAAATTATTATTTTTTCAAAATGTATTAAGTTACTTGCTGGACTGATATTGTTAGGGCACTAAATATTATGGATAATATTTTCTAGTCAAATGTAGGAAAATTTTTTTCCACACATTTTTACAACCATTCTTGGGGGATCTCAGAGAGATGGCAAGGATCTGCCAAATCGTACATCTGCCTCTATCATAATGAAATCTCAACTGCAAACTAATCTTAAAAAGGCTAATAACCATTTGCTTTTCAAAAGCTAATGATTATGAATGGTCTTCAAATTTAGGAGTAAAATGATGGCTCTAAGTACCAGAAGTCTGACACTTACACTCCTGTCAATTATTAATAATTATAAGTACCTCTTTGTGTAGGTGGGGATACTGAGGCACAGAAACATATGTTCTGGTTTTTTTCAAAGAGTTGTCTAACGTTAGACAGAGAAGCCAAGGTTGTAATTACAGCCAGAGCTGTAGAGGGTACACAACTACGGGGTATCATGGATTCAAACTTTGCACAAAATGTTGTTTTTAACTCACTTGTCATGCTTAAATCACAGCTTCTATCTAAGTTTAACCTCTCACAAACCCTTGAAGTATGGACTTGGCAAATGCCACTTACCACTTGCCTTTTCTGCAGGTGGAAAAGGCTAACCAATGCCTTTTAGAAAAGAATACCACATGTTGTATTATATGCAATTAGCAAGGTTCAATTATAGCACTTTGGTACCCTTTACAGAAAACAAAAACAACAACAAAAACAAAAGAAAACTCTCAAAACTTATAAAGGAAAACACAAGCATGTGGCATTATATATTTTACCAACTGAGAAAATAGTCAGGTGTAACCACTTCACTCCTTGACCAATTTTCTATCTTCAGCAACATATCTGCCCCTTCCCGCTACCATTCCAGTTCTACGGGGTATTTTCCAGTGAGACAAGCTGTACAATGACCATCCTTTTCCAAACATTCCAAACCATTTCCATTTTCTTGAATCATAATATCATTCTTTTTCTCTTTCTGTTTTTTAAATTTTATTCCTTCTTGTACAGATGAAACCAGTCCTTCTACTGACAGATATACAACACTGTTTGCTCCTATAGGAGGAAAGAGGGAAAAATGAAAGGTCATGAGACTCTTTAAAAAGGAGGAAATATTTCAACAGAGAATAGTTACAAACAGCATAATTTAAGCCAGGTTTAAAATTTTTCCTTTTCTGAAAAGAAAAAAAAGAGAGGGAGGGAAAAGAAATCAAAACAGATCATTTATTTTTAAAATTTCCATAGGAATTGAGAGGATAACAATTTAAAACAGCAGGGATACTTCAAGACTAGAAGGCTTGAACAGTAATTTCAATACAGAATTTTTTTTTCTTGGCAGAACTAGAAAGTAAACACAGGACCTTATGTAGCCTCAAATTAAAGTTCAAAAGTCACTCATCTTTTATTTTTCATCTACAAGATAGGTCAAACAAACACTGCTTAACTGGGAATTTATGATAATACAGATAACACATGCAGTATAGTCCCTGGCAGAGTGAGTGGTCACAATATGGTATCTATCCATCAGGATGATATTCAAAACATTTAACCTGTAAGGCAAAGGCGGGACCAGCCAAATGAAATGCCTGCTACAACTAGTGTGGAGGTACTAAGGCACGATGACTGGACATCGTGTGGTACTAAAATGGTCTACATATCTCCTGATTTTGAAAGAAAGATGTCTAATAAAGGATAATAGATTTCCAAGGCTTCTTATGTCATTATTAAAAACAAGCTTACATAGCTTTTTACTTTTTGATTTCTATCAACATCTAAATTACTCTGTTAAAATCTACAATAAAATTCTTTTCTTCCTTGTGATTTGACCTTTGGGTCAGAGATCTGATTATGATTATAGTTTTCTCTCATTTTTCTTAGGATCTGAACTTTGAGAGTCTCCGGTGGATAATGATTGCTATTCTTTCTACCTACAAACCCCTTCTTTCTCCCCTGTCCTCACCTTGGCCTAGCTCTCCAACAGCAATTACCATGGGGTCTACAAAGCCCACTATTCCCACTGTTCAAAACAGTGTTCACTATCGGCTTATCATATATGATATAATCACTGTTATTAACATATTGAACACTGATGTTCAATGTTACTAACATATTCGACTTAAAAATGTGTAAAGGCCAACAAGTTTTGGATTTTCTTTTAATAAACAAAGTCTACAGAAATTTTAATACCTACCTAAATATTCTGCAAGACGATCAAATTCTGGTTTATTGGCAATAAGCTCTTCTTTTGTGGGAATGTTGATTCCCATGAAGCATGGGTATCTAATTGGTGGTGAAGCTACTCGAATGTGTACCTTGGAAAGAAAGCATTTCATATACTCAAAGAATAACTACACACAATTTTTTTACTGATCAAATCCAAAATAAAGTTGTTTTCTAACACATTTAGTAATAACATGGTAATAAGGAAAACTATAAAAATCTGTTTCAGTGAATAAGACTTTCCTTGTGTCACTGATTAATAAGGAATCTTTTTCAGATCTCCTACTTCTTGTTTAATGACTTTATTTTCCTAGTGCTACTGTTATTTTCTCTTATAATACCTGAATAGTACTTTTGCCTACCTCTTAAAATATTAAAAATAAACATATGATCTACCAGATCATAACAAAGACCTTACTACCAAACAGAGCTAATTTTGTCTATTATTATTTTCTGTCATTTTTTAGGTCCATTTACATAGCTATATTCAGTTTCCGCTTTTTTCCTTAAAACTTTTGTTTTCTTGATTTTATGTTTTTGGTTTGTAAGACTGGGGACTGAACCCAGGGGTTCTCTGCCACCGAGCTACATCCCCAACCCTTTTTTAAAATGTTTTATTTTGAGACAGGGGGACTCAGGAAGTTGCTCAGGTAGGTTGGCCTACATTTGTGATCTTCTTTCCTCAGCCTCCTGAGCAGCTGGGATTACAGGCATGTATCACTACACCCGGCTCTTCACACAGTTGGGTTTTTTTTATTTTTTTAGTTGTCAATGGACCTTTATTTCCTTTATTTTTTATTTATTTTTATGTGGTGCTGAGAATCAAACCCAGGGCCTCACACATGCCAGGCAAGCGCTCTACCACTGAGCCACAACCTCAGCCCCTCTTCACATAGTTTTTAATGGCTACATATGTCATCACACTGATCACTTTACTATTCTCCTACTGGCAAATACCTGAGCCATGGCTGGGATTGTAGCTCAGCGGTAGAGCACTTGCCTTGCATGCATGAGGCCCTGGGTTCGATCCTCGACACCACATACAAACCAATAGAATAAAGACATTGTGTCCATCTATTTAAAAAAAAAAAAAAAATACCTGAGCCATTTCCAGATTCTTTTTCTTTTTGTTGGTCTATTCTTTTTTACTGTTGTAACAGATGCTGTATCCACTTTGTTCGTACTATAAAATTTTCACTGAACTTTGAAGAATATCGTAATCATTACCAGTCATGAAAAAAGGTTGGAAAATCATAACCATAATTATCTTTGAAACATTCTAAATAGGGTCTTACTTCTTTTCCAACTCGATTTCTCCTACAATAGATTTTATTTTCAGCTTTGCTCCAATGTTTGTTATAAACAGCATCTAAATTATCTGACTTACATAATCTGATCTAAAATATTTAAAGTTAGAATAAGCTTTGAAATATAAAAATATAACAATATAGGCATACTTCAAAGATATGACAGGCTTGTTTTTGGACCACCATAATAAAGTGAATAGAGCAAAAAAAGTAAGTCACACAATTTTTTTGTTTTTGTTTCTCAGAACATTTAAGTTATTTTCACTATATTAGGATATATATATATATATATATATATATATACATACACACACATACTTTTTTTTTTTTTGCAGTGCTTGGTATAGAATCCAGGGCCACACACATGCCAATCAAGTAGTCTACCATTGAGCTGCATTCCTAGAACTATACTGTAGGCTTTTAGGTGGGCAATACCAATATGTCTAAAAAAGCAATGCACATATGTTAATTAAGGAATACTTTATTAGCTGGACATGGTGGTACATGCCTATAATCACAGGAGGGTGAGGCAGGCAGAGTGGAAAGTCAAAGCCAGTCTCAGCAACTTAGTGAGGCCCTAAGCAACTCAGCGAGACCCTGTCTCTAAATAAAATACAAAAAAGGTCTGGGAGTGGGGGCTGGGGTTATGGTGGTAGAGTGCTTGCCTAGCCTGTGAGAGGCACTGGGTTCGATTCTCAGCATTGCAAATAATAAGTAAATGAAATAAAGGTTCATCAACAACTAATTAAAAGGGGAGAGGGGCTAGGGATGTAGCTCAGTGGGCAAGCACCCCTGGGTAATTCCCCATACCAAACAAAATAAAACAAAAAATTTATTGCTAAAAAGTACTAATAGTAATCCGAGCCTTCAACAAGCTGTAATCATTTTGCAGAGGGTCTTGCTTTGAGAATGATTAGGGTGGTAGTTACTGATATGGCTGTGGCGATTTCTTAAAATCAGGTAATAATGAAATCTCCATTGATTGACTTTCTCTCATGAAATATTTCTCTGTAGGCTGTGATGCTGTTTTGGTAGCACTTTACCTACAACAGGACATTTTAGACTTTGTAGTCAGTTCTCTGAAACCCTGCTGCTGCTTTGTCAACTAAGTTTCCGAAATATCTTAAATATTTTGTTGTGGTCTAGGGATGTAGCTCAGTGCCAGAGTGCCCCTGGACTCACCTTCTATTATGGGAGTCGGGGTGGGGAGAGAAGCAACTGACCATCCGTTAGTTTTCTCCTGAGCTTGCAATACTTCAGTCACGCTTTCATGCTCCACACACCTAATTCTAGTTCTCTTGCTACTTCTGACACATCAACAGTTACTTCCTCTACTAAAGTCTTGAACCCCTCAACTCTCCCATGAGGGCTAGAGTCAACTTCTTCCAAAATATCAATTTATGTTGATATTCTGACCTCCTCCCTTGCATAACAAAATGGCATCTAGAATGGTGAATCCCTTTCTAGAAAGTTCTCAATTTACTTTGCCAGGATCCATTAAGGAATCATTGTTTATGGCAGCGATGGCCTTAACAAAATGCATTTCTTAACAAATAAGACCTGAAAGTCAATAAAAGGATCAAATTTATTCTGTTTGCTCCAGAACTACAGAATGGCTGCTGGACAAGCAAGAATAAAAACAAAAATCTCACACATCGCTGTCATAGTTTCTAGGTAACCAGGTACATTATCTATGAACAAGAATATTTTCAAAGCAATCTTCTTTCCCCAGCAGTAGGTATTAGCAGTGAACTTGCACTTGAGAGTCAGAGCCTTGATTTGGATCAGGCTGTAAGGGAATGTTATGGCTGGTTTGATCTTCTCTTCTGACCACTAAAACTTTTTCCACATCAGCAATAGGCTGTTTTGCTTTCTTACCATTTGTGCAGAGAAACACTTTATTTTTTCTTTTGGTACCGGGGATTAAACCCAGGGGTACTCAACCACTGAGCCACATCCCCAGCCCTATTTTGTGTTTTATGTAGAGACAGGGTCTCACTGAGTTGCTTAGCACCTCGCTGTTGCTGAGGCTGACTTTGAACTCACAATTCTCCTGTCTCAGCCTCCCAAACTGCTGGGATTACAGGCGTGCACTACCGCATCTGACTGAAAAACATTTGTTTCCTTCAAGAACTTTTCCTTTGCAGTTGCAATTTGGGTAAACTGTGGGTAAACTGCACAAGAGACGTAGCATTCAGCCTGTCTCAGCTTTCGATATGCCTTTCTCACTAGTACTTGATTTAAAGTGAGAGAGATTTGTTTTTCCTTTCTCTTAACATTGAAAGGTCATTGTAGGGTAAAATTCACTTGTCTAATTTCAATATTGCTGTCTCAGAACAGAGAGGCCAAAGGAAAGGGAGACAGGGAAATGGACGGTCAATGGAGTCATCAGAACATAAACACAAACTGAGCTTGCCATCTTGTCAGGGCACAGTTTGTGGTACCCTAAAATGATTATGAGAGTAACATCAAAGATTACTGATTACCTATCACCATAAGAGATATAATAATAAAAAAATCTTGGGCTGGGGATATAGCTCAGTTGGTAAAGTGCTTGCCTCGCATGTACCAGGCTGTGGGTTCAATCCCCAGCAACAAAAAGAGAAAAAAAAAATCTTAAATATCACAAGAATTGCCAAAATGTGACATGAAGACTCAAAGTGAGCACATACTGTTGGAAGAATGGCAGTAACAAACCTGCTCAATACAGGGTTGCTGAAAAGCAATTTGCAAAAACCACAGTATTTGTGAAGTTCAAATAAAAAGTGCAATAAAGTGAGGTATGCCTGTGTGCTGACACATGCATCAAAAGATGTTATGTACCATAAATAAATACATGTTTATTTGTCAATTAAGAACACTAAACCTCTAACATTTTTTTTTCAGGAGATGATGTGATAGAAATAAAAGGATCAAATTTATTACACTGGAATGGATTTTGTCCTCAAACAGAAAGTAATCAAAACTGTATACATTTAAAAGGCATTGTATTCATTGAATTGTGCTTTCTAAAAAAATTAGTCTTAAGCTTTTATATTTAGTTTTTTGGTCTTTCAAGAACTTAGTATACAGTGTAAGAGTGGCTATTACATATTCTCCAAACTGCCACTTATTTGTAAAACAATCTGACCTTAAAGCTAACTTATCATATTGATCTACCCATTTTGATTCACTGTACTGAATTTCAACTTTTATTGCAATTATTATATGGTTAATTATTGATGCTTTGGGATGTTTTAATATTATTTACCTCTTTTGCACCAGATTCTTTGAGCAATTTTATTATAGGTGAGATGGTATTGCCTCTCACAATTGAATCATCTATAAGAACAATTCTTTTGTCTTTAAAGTTGTCCGACAATACTCCAAATTTTTTGGCAACACCAAGTTGTCTTAACCTCATGTTTGGCTGAATGAAAGTTCTTCCGACATACCGGTTTTTACACAGCACCTCCACATAAGGAAGTCCACACTGAAAGGGGAGACATAAACAGATAATGAGCAGCAATACACACTGTACTCCAGGATACTTTTCTCTCCAGATTGTGCTAGTATTACAGTATGTACATAAAACATGACAATTTGATGGTTGTTAACAAACTTTGCATTACCAGAATACAAATTTATTTTACTGTTTAAACTGTGGAGAAGGAAAAAGAAAGGAAACCCCCACTGAAAGCAAGATAGTTTGTGGGAAAACAATACATTTTACTAGAATTTTTAATGCCTCCCTCTTTATTTTTATGACCTTTTTAATTTATTTATCTTTTTTTTTTGGTACTGGGGATTGAACTCAGGGACATTCAACCACCGAGCCACATCCCCAGACGTATTTTGTATTTATTCAGAGACAGGGTCTCAATGAGCTGCTTAGCACCTCACCCTTCCTGAGGCTGGCTTTGAACTTGTGAACGTTGTGCCTCAGCCTCCTGAGCTGCTGGGATTACAGGCGTATGCCATTGTATCTGGCTTCATTTTATTTTTTGAGATAGGGTCTTGCTAGGTTGCTAAGGCTGCCCTCAAATTTGCAATTCTCCTTGCTCAGTTTCCTGAACAGCTGGGATTACAGACAGGTGTCCTTGCACCTGGCTGATACTCTTCTCTTGAAACATGATTATTCCTCTATCTTGGAACAGAACACTAGATATATGAAGATATAAGAATAAATCACTATCAGAAAAATTCACACATTTAAAAATTATTGGCGTAAGAATAAAAAGTAGGCTAAAATTATGCTCTTTAGGGACAGGAAATTACTTATGTATTTCTCAAGGTAACCCTTTCTAGAGTATATGCATATTATTTCTTTCAGAAGCTAATTAAACTATCTACTGTGGTTTATCCCCTAAAGGTTCATGTATTGAAGGCATGATCCTCTGTGTGGCACTGAGGTGGTGTGGAATCTTTAAGGGGCATAGTCTAGTGGAGGCCTAGGCTGTAGGTATGTGTGCGGGGTTGGGGTGTGACAGGGCGGGGGCTGTCCTCAGAAAGGATTACGACAGTTCCCCAGAGTCTTTCAGGGTCTTGAATTGGCCTTGAGAGAGCGAGTTTTTATTTAAAAAAACAAAAAGCAAAAAACTGAGTCTGATCCCTGAATTGCTCTCTGGCTTCTAGTCTGCAGATGTGACCTCTGGCTCTCGTCACTGTGGTTTCTCATTTGCCATGAGGAACTCACCAAAATAAGCTAAGACAGACAACTTACCCTTGAATGTCCAGAATTATGAGCTAGACAAACCTTTCTTCTTTACAAAGATTTCAAGACTCAGGTATATTTCACTATAACAATGGGAAACTGCTAATACTCTACCCAAGATGGTGAATATTAGGCATTATACCCTAGGGCCACTCACTGTACCTATATAATCACCTGGTTATGAAAAAACGAAATTAAGCAGAATACTAGGAACATTACACAAAGTGAATACAAACAGCTTTATTACCCAAACTTAGTAGGGAATGGGTATATTAGTGGCTAATGAGGGTATTTCAAGAAGGAGGTTTTAATATGCAAATACACATCCAGTATTCTTTTATTTGGATGTTTGTTGTAAAGAGTTTCAGATTCTGAATATCTGCATATACAATGAGATTTTTGGGGATGTAAGCCAAGTCTAAACATGAAATTTATTATGTTTCCTGTATATCTTTTTTGTGGGGAAGAGGGAATAGGGCTTGAACTCAGGGCACTCAACCACTAAGCCACATCCTAAGCCCTATGTTGTATTTTATTTAGAGACAGGGTCTCACTGAGTTGCTTAGCACCTTGCTTTTGCTGAGGCTGGCCTTGAACTCATGATCCTTCTGCCTCGGCCTCCCAAGCTGCTGGCATTACAGGCTTGCACCACCGCACCCAACCTCCGTACATCATCTTCTTTTTTAGATGTTGATGGACCTTTGTTTTATTCATTTATTTATATGTGGTGCTAAGAATTGAACCCAGTGTCTCACACATGCTAGGTAAGCACTCTACCCCCTGAGCCACAACCCCAGCCCACCCTCACCATACATCTTGAAGGCAATTCGATAAAATATTCTTAGTGTGCCTGTGTTTTGACTATGACTTGTCATATGAGGTCAGGTGTGAAATTTTCCACTTGTGGTATCCAGTTGGTACTCAAAGTTTGGGACTTTTGGATTAGATATGTTCAACCTGCATTACCACTAAATTTTTTATATATTCATGGTGCTAACTTTTTAAAAAATGAATAGAGCAAGGCGCGGTGGTACGCGCCTGTAATCCCAGCATTTTGGGCAGCTGAGACAGGAGAATCACAAGTTCAAAGCCAGCCTCAGCAACAGCAAGGCACTAAGCAACTCAGTGAGAACCTGTCTCTACATAAAACACAAAATGGGGCTGGGGGTATGGCTCAGTGGTCGAGTACCCCCAAGTTCAATATCTGGTATCAAAAAAAAAAAAAAAAAAAAAGAATCATGGTAGCATATGCCTGTAATCTCAACAACTTGGAAGGCTGAGGCAGGAGAATCACAAGTTTGAGGCCAACCTCAGCAACTTAGCAAGACTGTCTCAAAATAAAAAATGAGGGCTAGGGTTATGGCTCAGTGGTAGAGCACTTGCCTCACATGTGTGAGGTATTGTGTTTGATCCTCAGCACCACATAAATGAATAAAGATACTGTGAAAAATAAATGAATAAAGATACTGTGTCCATCTACAACTAAAAAATGGAAGGAAGGAAGGAAGGAAGTACGGACAGATGATGTTAATGGTTGAGCACTTGGAATCCCCAGTATCTTTCTCTCCCTCTCTCTCTCTCACACACACACGCATGCACAAATAGGGCAAATTTCCTAGTCTTTGGGTGATGCTTTTTGTGATCTTCACACAAAGGCTAGAAAATAAAAATTCTTCTAAAGAAGTCAAATAAATCCCCAAACGTCTCCTTTTCTTTATAGTATGTTGACAAGTTTCCCTTTATAGGGTAGAATTTCTTATTCCACTGCTAAGAATGCAATCCAATGCAAATTAATTAAGAGAAATACCTTTCCTGCATAACCAAGAGCAGCGGGTGTAGCAGATTCTGGAACAGTGCTAACCAAATCTGCATCCACGGGTGCTTCAATTGCCAGCTGTTGACCACAACGGTATCTTACCGTATAAACCATTTGGTCTGGTATGTTTGGAAAAGGAAACAGGTTATTTTTACTTAGTATAATATTGCTACTCTAAAAAGATAGTATTAGAACATCATCAATTAAATATAAAAAGAAAAACAAACTTGCCTACCATGTTCAAGGCCCTAGGTTTAGTCCCCAGTGCGGGGGGTGGGGGGAGTAATATATACAAAAACAAAAACAATAAAGTGGAAATACATGAATTGGGGAGTTTAAAGTTTAACTATGTGGTATTTAAAAATTTTGACCTTCGTATAAATCTGAAAATCATAATCATTCTTTTTTTAAAAATATTGTTTCAGTTGTTGATGGATCTTTATTTATTTATTATTTTATATGTGGTGCTGAGGATCAAACCCAGTGCCTCACGCATGCTAGGCAAGCGCTCTACCACTGAGCTACAGCCCCAGCCCCAATCATTATTTCTAATAAGAAAAATAATGTCTAAAAGTTGAAAGGAAAAGAAATAGCAATCTAATGATTCATTAATATATCCAAAACATAAAACTACCTCCAAAGAGCCAGGTAAACCTTTGGGCCAAGAATTGCCATGTTTCAATGAGATAAATAGGAAATTTATATGAATAGTCAAAGAAAAGAAATTTACTTACCTTCAAACATACTATCTGGTCTTGCAAAATAAACATATTCAAAGATACAAAAAGCCACTGGGTTTCCTTCAGACCTTGATACGATATCAAGAGTTCGGACATTATGTCTAGATATTTCCACAATTTCCCCAGGCAAAACTTCACGGTAATATCTTGAAAACAATGTTTAAAACCAAATGAAACAAAATAAAACTACTTTTAATAAATCAGTCCTTAAGGCTGATGATAATATCAATTTAAAAACACACAAGCTGGCGCAGTAGCACATGCCTGTAATCCCAGCACTTTGGGAGGCTGAGACAGGAGAATTGTGAGTTCAAGGCCAGCCTCAACAACAGCAAGGTGCTAAGGAACTCAGTGTGACCCTGTCTCTAAATAAAACACAAAATAGGGCTGAGGATGTGGCTCAGTGGTTGAGTACCCCTGAGTTCAATCCCCAGTACCAAAAAAAACCCCCCAAAAAAACCAAAGAGAGTCCTACGTTTTACTGATTTTTTAAATAAAGGGTAAGAGAGTATTTTATCCTGACTTAAATTTTTTCCATTATAACTATTTCTTGTTAAGAATATTCTGCTGTTCTGAGTCTCATGGTATTTTAAAAGAAAGATGACACTTTCAAAATTACAAGGTATACATTCATGTCAGTGTAAGTGCTGAGCACAAATCTATATGTCAGAAAGAAAACTTTCATGTACATAGGAAAAGAAAATTTTCTTTTCTTTCTTTTTTTTTTTTTTTTTGTTACTGAGGATTGAACTCAGGGCACTTGACCACTGAGCCACATCCCCAGCCCTATTTTGTGTTTTATGTAGAGACAGGGTCTCACTGAGTTGCTTAGCACCTCGCCATTGCTGAGGCTGACTTTGAACTCGCGATTCTCCTGTCTCAGCCTCCCTAAGTGCTGGGATTACAGGCTTGAGCCACCGCGCCCGGCTGAAAATTTTCTTTTCAATTAAAAAAACCTTTTCTTTTTTGAGCCAGGATCTAGTCCAGGCTGGTCTCAAACTCAAAGGTGAAGTGGTCCTCCTTCCTAAGCCTCTTAAGAGGCTGGGACCACAGCGACACAATATCACACCCAACTAAAAAATGTCTTTTCAATGTAGGAAAAGATAAAATGCCTAATCAGGCAAAACTTACCTTGCACCAATAGATAAAAAGCTACAAGATTCTGAAGACACCACCCATCCTTCTGTTTCTGATGTTTTTTTCTCTATAAATCACAAAAGAATTCAGTTAATGGATTTAAGTAATTTTAAAAGAGGGTATTTCCACAAAACAGTTAAATACTAAATAGAGAAAGTAAAAAAACTCAGAGTTGATTTTTATGACATTAAAAAGTACATGGTGATTAGTGGATGCTGATACATAATGAGGGTGGGGGTGGGGAGCATGGGAGAAAGGGAGGAACTTTGGATAGGGCAAAGGTGGGGGCATGGGGGTGGCAAAAATAGTGGAATGAGGTGGACATCTCTACCCTAGGTTACATGTATGAAGACACAAATGATGTGACTCTATCTTGTTTACAACCAGAGAAATGGAAAATTGTGCTCCATATGTGTACTATGATTTGAAGTGCATTTTTTTTTGTTTTAAAAATAAAGAAAAACTGAAAAAAAAGTACATGGATCTTCATTTAAACTTAGCCAAAGAAATACTAGTACTAAGATTCCTACCAGCATTATGATTTTTATGACTAAACAAGACATCTGAAAAGTCAAAGAGAAAATCACTAAAATCATACTGTAGAAATGAAAAAGCTCAATAAAAGATACAAATGGATAGTTCAGACAGAAAAAAATAGAAATGTCCATTACATTAAAAGTAACTCATTCTCTGAAATTACATTATTTGCTGGTAAATGGATAGATATGGAGAATATCATGCTAAGTGAAATTGGCCAAACTCAGAAACTCAATGGTTGAACGTTTTCTCTCATACATGGAAGCTAGAGTAAAATAAAGGAAAGGGGGAGGGAAGGATAAGATTACATAAAGAACCAATCAAATACAAATTAATTGACTAGTAAAAGGTAGTAGAGGAAGGAGAAGGGGAGGATAGAAGGGAGAAGAAAGAGAAAAAGGGGGCATCATTAACTGAAATCAATGTATATATGTATGTATGAGTTTGTCGGGATAAACCCAACTACTATGTATAACCATTAAGCTCTTTAAAAAAAAAATAACAAAAGTGACTCATTCTCAGATGCACTTAAAGAAAAGTACTTTAAAAACACATAATACTGAGCTGGGCACCATGGCACATACTATATCTCAGCCACTCAGGAGGCTGAGGCAGGAGGAATGAGAGTTCAATGTGACTCAGTCTCAGTAACTTAAAGGCCCCAAGAGATTTAGCAAGAACTTCTCTCAAAATAAAACAAAATGGGCCGAGGATATGGCTCAGTAGTTAAGCACACCTGGGTTCAATCCCCAGTACTAAGACCAACCGACCAACCGACCGACCAACCAACCAACCAACCAACCAACCAACCAACCAACCAACCAAAAAACAATGCCATTTTTCTGTTTAACTAAATCCTTTCTCGCTTATAAGCTCCCTATACCTAAAGATGTCAGGGCTTGCTAGCAGTAGGGCAATGACTTTGGAAAGTGCTATGAACTTACATTCCTTCTGAAGTCTCTTACCTTTGTCATTTATATCAGAAACTGGAATAAGTCGACCAATGCATAGAGGACGATTTCCGTAAGGATCTCGTACTGCGTAAATAACATCTCTGTGCATTATAAGCAGGGAGTATGCTGTGGGTGCTTCCTTCATTAAGTTTTTAATCCTGGAATTAATTAAATCATTGAATGAGTCACTTCAGTCATAAACATATTCAAGGCAAAGCTCTCATTACCAGAGCTGCAAGAATAATCTAAATTTACAGTTACCTTGCTACCCAGTCTGGGGTGTCATCTTGTTCCTGAGGAGGGGTATATGCCAGTAACTGGGTTATCATTTCACTATCAGAGCTGGTGGACAGACCAACACCATGACGCAGAAGCTACAAAGAAGAGAAAACTGTCATTAGTGAGGAAGGTGCACGCTAATCCTCACCCAACAGGCCACCATAATAGAAATAATCGGGCATTCTACAGACACCCAATTATGAAAACCCTGCACTCCACTAATCGTATGTATATACTGAAAATAGAGGACTGCTGTGGAAGGCAATGGGAAGACTCCAAATGTTCTCAAGAAGAAAAAATATCAGTGCTTTAGGAGACACTAAGAAAAGCTTGAGGGTATGTAGACCTGCAATGAAGGGTGAGGGGAGGAAGGGTTTGGATCGTGGGTCTTTTTCTACCCACCACACTCCTGCTGAGGAGGACACATTCCCATAAGAGAGGCACACTACAGTGGTGACTCTCAAACTGAGTCTGTTCGTAGTAGTGACGGTGGCTACCCATCTTCATTGACAGAAGAAAGGAATCAATTGTATTAAACAATTAAATGTAGAAGATGTAGTAAGTATCAGTTGAAGTTGCGAACAAGACTGACCACAGTGAATCGAAATGGACACTAAAGAACATTTTGCAAAGGTAGCTGAATGTGTAAAGATGCAGTCTAGCAACTGGCCACAGGGTTATAGGTTATATGGGGAAACAGTGAGCTAGACATTGTTTATAATTGAACTTCTTGTGCGTATCCCTAAGTGGTGACCTTTTAGTAATTTACTGCATACTTATATTTTGGGAGTTGTCTGTCTGAATTTTTTAAATGAGCTATGTATTTTTTTTCTTTTAGGAACAGAAATAGATTCTTTTTTTTGTACCAGAGATTTAACCCAGGGTCTCTTTACCACTGAGCTACATTCCCAGCCTTTTTTATTTTGAGACAGGATCTCACTAAGTTTTTCAGGGCCTCGCTAAGTTGCTGAGGCTGGTCTTGAACTTGCGATCCTCCTGTCTCAGCCTTCCAAGCTGCGAGGATTACAGGTGTGTACCACCACTCCACGCAAAATGTATCTTATATAGATTATAATGCCAGAGCCTGTAAAGAGGGCACAGCAAAGCTCTGGGAAACCCTAAAGGTAGAATGGAAAACAGGATAATGAGTGGTACAAAAGCCTGGATTCTAGATACTTCCAGCCCACCAGTTCATCATCATCCAACTTGTTACTGCTTACTTTATGTGAAATGTCAGCTCTAAGAGGCTGAAAGGATAATGGAGTATGCGTGTCCAAACATGCTATAATAAATACCACCTGGTCCTGAGGGTGCCAATCAAGATAATTATAATTTAGTGAAATGAAGAAATTAGGCATCAATGAATGGCACAAAAAGAAAGAAGCTATCAGGTATATAAAGATACCACATAATAATAATTTTAAAAAGAACAATGAAATGATGGATGAAGGCAAACACATAAACTAGACACTGTTAACACAATGTTCCAAATGATAAGTTGTGAATAAAGGATATGAGTAAACATGCTTTGTCCTTGCTCCCAGATCTTATTTTAGTTTCTTGTATGGTTACAATTTATTTCTCTCCTATTTGTCATCTTCAAGTTTACACTCCATTTTCTTCATATGCTTTCTTATGCTTCAAGTATACAGATTGAACATCTCTAATCCAAAAACTGAAATGCTTCAAAATCTGAAACTTTTTGAGCACCAACATGCCACAAATGAAAACTGCACATGAAAGTTTGTTTCAGGCATAGAATTATGTAAAACTTCACACAAAATTACAGCCTATGTGTATAATTTGTAAATGAAACATAAATTAATATCGTGTTTACACTTGGTTCCAATCTGAAGATCTCATCATGCATAATGCAAAAATTCCAAAATCCAAAAGTAACTGAAATCTGAAACACTTCTGATACTAGCATTTCAAAGAACCTATACTCTTTTTTTGTTTTGTTTTGTTCTGGGATTGAACCCAAGGGTGCTTAACCACCAAACCACACTCCTAACCCTTTTTAATTTTATTTTGAGACAAGGTCTCGCTAAGTTGCTGAGGCTAGCTTTGAACTCGCAATCCTCCTGTCTCAGCCTCCCAAAATGCTCGGATTATGAGCCAGCACCCAGCTCTACTTTCTTCTTCTTCTTTTTTTTTGGCACCGGGGATTGAACTCAGGGGCACTCAACCCACTGAGCCACATCTCCAGCCATATTTTGTGTTTTATATAGAGACAGGGTTGAGTTGCTTAGCGCCTTGCTGTTGCTGAGGCTGGCTTTGAACTCATGATTCTCCTGTCTCAGCCTCCCTAAGTGCTGGGATTACAGGCTTGCGCCACCGCGCCCGACTTCTACTTTCTTCTTATGCTTTGGTGACATATACTACTATCCTGCACCCATGGGAGAGTAGTTCTAGGACTGCTGCAGAAACAAAATCTGCAATGCTTAAGTCATTAACAAAATAATGGTGTAGAATTTGTATATAACAACACACACTATCATGTACTTTGTTGTTGTTTTTTTTTAATTTTTTTTTCCTAGTTGTGAATGGACACAATGTCTTTATTTTATTGCTTTGTATGTGGTGCTGAGGATGGAACCCAGGGCCTCACGCATGCGAGGCAAGTGCTCTACCGCTGAGCTACAATCCCAGCCCTATTATGTACTTTGAATCATCTCTAGATTACTTATAACACCTAACAACATAAATAGTTATTAATGTTGTTGTTTAGGGATTAATGACAAGAAAAAAATCTGTACATGTTCAGTACAGGCACAATTTTCTGCCCCTGCCCCTAGACACTTTTTATCTGCATTTTGGGGGTGTGTAGTACTAGAGAGTCAACTATAGGTTGATTTTTTTTTTTTTTTTTTAAATATTTATTTTTTAGTTGTAGGTGGACAGAATATCTTTATTTTATTTTTTATGTGGTGCTGAGGATCGAACCCAGTGTCTCACGCGTGCTAGGCGAGCACACTACCACTGCGCCATAACCTCAGCCCCTATAGGTTGATTTTTGACCTGCAATTTCCTCACATACTTTTCTTAAACCCCCTTGCAATGACAAAATACTACAATAAGTGTATTTTGTAGGCTAATGAGATAGAGATGTACCTCAGTGGTAAATTGCTGGTGGGTTCAATCCCTCATTAAAAAAAAAAAATAAGGAAGGAAGGAAGAAATGCCCCTTGCCAAGATCTCCCACTTCTTAGCCAGGCATGGTGGCATAAGCCTATAATCCCAGCATTTAGGGAAGCTGAGACAGGAGAATCACGAGTTCAAAGCCAGCCTCAGCAACAGCAAGGCACTAAGTAACTCAGTGAAACCCCGTCTCTACATAAAACGCAAAATAGGGCTGGGGATGTGGCTCAGTGGTCAAGTGCCCCTGAGTTCAACCCCCAGTACCAAAAAAAAAAAAAAAAAAAAAAAAAAATCTCCCACTTCTTTTAACTAATTGCAATCATGAAAAAAGCATTAAAAAAAGCTTACCTTCTTCCGTAATCGAGCAGCATTCACCAATTCGCCATTATGTGCCACAGCTATTTTCCCATGAAGCGTCTCAACAACAAAGGGCTGACAATTTTCTAATTCACAGTTTCCTGTAGTGGCATACCGCGTGTGTCCAATGCCAAGATTTGAAACATATAATTTCTTCAAATTGTCTTGAGTAAAAACATGATTTACAAGACCCATTCCCTTGAGAAGTCAAAGAAAAAGTAAAGTATATGTTAGGAAAAAAACACAGACTAATACCGCTAGTGAATAAGCCTCTCTGCTCAGGCAATCCACAGTTCAACTACCATCTCTATGCTCCATAATTCTAATTAGGATGAAAAGACAGAAAGAGGCAAAAAGGAAGGTACGTATGTAGGTAACGAAGGAAGGAAGATAAGTAGATAGGAAGGAAGAAAGGTTCTCTCTCTTTTTTTTTAATATTTTTTTTTCAGTTGTAAATGGACACAGTAACTTTATTTATTTATTTTATATGATGCTGAGGATCGAACCCAGTGCCTCACGCATGCGAGGCAAGCATTCTACCACTGAGCACAATCCCAGCCCCGAAAGGTTCTCATTTGACAGATGTTAGAATATAAAATTAAAGCCAGGCATGCTGGTGTATGCCTGTAATCCCAGCACTTTGGGAGGCTGAGACAGGAGAATCACAAGTTCAAAGCCAGCCTCAGCAACGATGAGGCGCTAAGCAATTCAGTGAGACCCTGTTTCTACGTAAAACACAAAATAGGGCTGGGATGTGCCTCAGTGGTCGAGTGCCCCAGAGTACCAAAAATAATTAAATAAATAAATAAATAAATAAACAAAACTGAAAATGAATGATTCAAGAGGTACTATCTTCTGCAAACTGTTTATTCAGACCTCTCTCTCCTCATATACTAATGATCACCTGGCAATTGTTATCTTGACCATTACCAACATTTTTCAATGTTCAAGTTTACCTTATGTGTTTTGAATGTTGGCACAGAACTCCCGTCACTGGTCACGATACCAGCACTCTCTTGACCCCTATGAATACACAAAGGCATCAACTATTAAATCTGCAATTAAAGAGCTTCTGAAGAACCTCATCAACACACTTTGTCAACAAGCTTCCATACCTGAGTCTGATAACACATTCAATGCTACTAAGACTCACACCACTTCCATATATGATGCTGATGATTGGCAACAGCAGCAGACAACCATAAGACGATACTGCCATCTGATAACAACCAATACTCCAGCTTCTAGAACCCTAACCACCTTTACACGAATGGATCTTAATGTGGCTTGCATAACCATCATCACAGGTACTATGATTGCCATTCTCATCTCACAGATAAGCACACTAAAGAAACAGAAACATAACTTGGCGAATGTCACACAGTGAGCAGGTGGTACTTCCAGGATCATAACAGACAATCCAACTCCAGAACTTGAGTATAGATAGTTAGTAATATGGGCCTGTCCTTGTGCATCTTAGAAGAGGAGGGCTCATCAGTGAGGAATTTGGAGAGACTCTTGAAGGCCGTAGACACCCTCAAGGTTATTGTTCGGGGCCATCTGGCGCACTAACAAGCTCTTGGTGCCTCAAAACTTTCAGCCTTTGATCCTGTGAGTTTTGGAACCTAGCCAGTTCCCACCTCACAGAGATTTTACAGCCTAAGGCCAGCTGCATAACGCTGGACTGCATGTTGGGAGGGGTTGCTGTGTCTTTTTAAGCCCTCCAAAGGAGAGAGAAGCCAGAAGAAGAAAGAAGGATTTCAACTGGACAGAAGAAGAAAGGACCCATCTAGACGGAAGAAAGAAGGTATCCAACTGGACTGGAGCAAGAGAGAAGAAATCCAACTCGACAGAAGAAGGAGATCCATCTGGGAAGAAATTTCAACCGGGGAAGAAAAAATCTGATGTTTTGAGTAAGAAGAATGAACCTGATGAGAAGAAGGAAACTGACTTGCGAGGTGGAAGGCAGATTCTCACCTGTGCTGTTTTACCCCACTCTTGGTGTTGCTGATTTTACCCAAAGCTGGGTGTTGAAGGTGATGATGACGCTTTAAGTGGAAAAGAAGGATTCACACCTGTGATGCTTACCCTACCTTCGTTGTTGCTGATTTTGCTGATTTTACCCGAGGATAGGTGTTGAAGGTGTTGATGCTGTTATGAGTAAAGAAGAAGGATCTTGAATGGCGCTTTGAGGAGAAAGACTCTGAAGGTGATGATGGTGCTTTGAGGAGGAAGGCTCTTACCTATGTGTTTGTTTATTTTACCCAAGGCTGGGTGCTGGAGGCAATGATGATGCTTTGAGTGTACTTGCAAACCTGTGTTGTGTTATCCAATGTTGATTGATGAGTGCTTATTGGGCTGGAGCTGCTCTCTCCTTCTGTTCTTCTATATTATTGATTCATTATATACAAGATTCAATATTGCAAAGTGTAACTGTTGCTTGCTTTGTTATATTGTCTCATATTAAAGCTTATAAAACCCATCCTGTTGTGAGGCTGGTGATTCACCCCACAAATCTGCCTAGATAAATTAGTCTGAGCTCAGCAATTCTTGGTTATAGATCCAGACCAAGACAACTTGTGCTTCTAACCTCTAGATAATATTGGTGCCTGAACAAGGTTAACAGAGTATGTGGATACAAACAAAAAGGTTTCCATTTTGCTTTTCTGTAACTTCCAAATTTTCTCCAACAAATATCAGGCTTTTTTGTTCTGTCTTTACAGTGCTGGGAATTGAACTTAGGGTCTCACACTTGCTAGGCAAGCTCTTTACCACTGAGCTACATCTCCAGACCCAAATATCACTTTATATTAACATTAGCTATAAACCTCTAAAAAAAACATTTCCAATTTTTAAAAATCTACAATCATTTGGTAATACAGCAAATTAGAAAGAAATAAATACAAAAATAGTCTCTTTTTGTCTCAAGGGTACTTTTTCCTTAAACTGAATGATTAAAGCTAGCGATCATTTAGGTTCAGGCTTCTTTAATCGCAAAGCCTACTTATTGGGCAGTTCCTCAAGTTATTCCCTCAGGCAGCTTGAACCAGTTCAACTAGATGCTTTCAAGCTCTAAGGAGTGTATTGACAACCAGTCATCTGGTTTCCTAGGGAACAAAATGTTGGCTACAAGTAGTGAATCATTTCCAGGTCACTTTCAACATGGAAAGTGGAGCTGGGAAGCACTGGACTGAGGAGGAGGTTAAAGCTTTGCTAAGTGTCTGGGCAGAAAAAAAAAAACATAAAAACAACTTTATGGCACACAGAAATAAAGGAATATTTACTTACATTGCTAAAAGGCTGCAATCACTAAGAGTACACAGAGACTGGAAACAATGCCGGGCAAAGTATAAAAATCTCAAATATGACTTAGGGAGGCTGAGACAGGAGAATCGTGAATTCAAAGTCAGACTCAGCAACGGCGAGGCACTAAGTAACTCAGTGAGACCCTGTCTCTACATAAAACACAAAATAGGGCTGGGGATGTGGCTCAGTCAGTGGCCGAGTGCCCCTGAGTTTAATCTCCAGTACCAGAAAAAAAAAATCTCAAATATGAATATAGAACTGTTAAATATGCCCACAACTCTGGAGACAGGTCTAAACTATGAAGTTCTTCCAGGATCTGGATTGTAATCCTGCAGTATAAATCTGCCACACAGTTAACAGAGGAGGATGCTAACAGCAGGCACCTGGCAACGCTGAGCCCAAGTACAGCCCCAGAGACCACTGAAGGGAAAAAGAAAAAGAACTATTCTTTTGTTTCTCTTTGTCTTTCGGTTTCACAAACTTTAAGTACACAACACTTCTAAGTCCACGTAATAAATATAGCTATAATATCAAGGTTTAAAAAAAAAATCCCAACTTACACTATTTTATACATGCTAAGAATTTTTTAAAAAGTTAAATACCACTTTTGACAACTATAAGATACAGAAAAAACACTGAAATGGCATTAATTTCTAGTGCCAAAAGTATGTCTGATGTGTTTCAGAAATATGAATTGGATTCTAAAAATATTTTAGGTATGATTTTGATAAAAATGGCAGAAAAGAGAAAAAAACCAAAAATATTGCTCAACTGCTGTTTTCCCACAGTTCCACAAGACAGAACTTTCCCCTCTATTTTAATGTTTCAATTGTCTTAAATTAATAAATAAATGCATTAAAATAAGAGTTGATAAACACTTTTTCATTATTTGTCTGGCAGAGTTTCATTTTTACAACAAAGACAAATAGATTTAATATACTAAATGACTGAAGTATTTACTTTTATTTTTATTTACTTTGTTATGTCAAAATTTATTTATTTTTAAATTTATTTATTCTATTTAGGTTTACATGATAGCAGAGTGCCTTTTGATTCACTGTACACAGATGGAGCACAACTTTTCATTTCTCTGGTTGTATGTGATGTAGAATCATAACACACATGCAGTCATACATAAAACTAGGGCTATGATGTGCATCATAGTCCACCATCTTTACTGTCCCCCTGACCCCTTCCACCCCTGTGACCAAAGTTCCTCCATTCTTCCTGTGTCCTCCCCCACATTATGGATCAGCATCCACTTATCAAGAGAACGTTCGGCATTTGGTTTAAATGACTGAAGTATTTATTTATCGCAGTACTAGGAATTGAACCCAGGGGTACTTTACCACTGAGCCATACTCCCAGCCATTTTTTTCTTTCTTTTGAGAAAAGGTCTTGCTAAATTGCTGAAGCTGGCCTTGAACTTGTGATCCTCCTGCCTCAATAGGAGTTGCTAGGATTACAGGCATAAAGGCAAGACTGAAGATTTTTTCTTTTGGTACCGGGGATTGAACTCAGGGGTACTCAACCACTGAGCCACATCCTCAGCCCTATTTTGTGTTTTATGTAGAGACAGGGTCTCACTGAGTTGCTTAGCGCCTCGCCATTGCTGAGGCTGGCTTTGAACTCACGATTCTCCTGTTTCAGCCTCCCAAAGTGCTGGGATTACAGGCATGCGCCACCACACCGGCATGACTTAAGATTTTAAAGGTATTAAACCAGGTTACTGACCGGCTGTGTTGTTATGCCCAGCACTATTTACGATTTGCTCATTGTCTTTGGAAGCCACAAGCATCACTAGGCAAAGGAAGGTGGAAGGAGTGACAGTAATGAGATTTCTCCCATGGCTAAATATTTTAAAATATTACTATTTTTTGAAGAGCAGAGTTGTTCAAGTATCTGTAACTCCCACTGTCTCTGTGGCCCATGTGCAAAGCACGCAGATACCCACATTCAATGCCGTGAAACCTCCAAAAGGAGGGAACCAAGAATAAATGTAACAACCAAGAGAAAATGGCAAGCAGTACACTAAAGGTTCCAAGTGCAAAGGGCTTTGAGGACAGCTATTATAGCTGCGTTAACTTGGGGTGGCTGAATATCATGTTTATAGCTCAGTGATCATTTGGCTAAAAAAAAACAATCCACCCCACTTACAAAAACCCTTTGCATCTCTGACATTATGCCAAATGCTGAGAACATTCTGAGAATGCCCTGTAGTCACTATAAACAAATTACAATATTTTTTTTCATTCAATCATCCAGGAGTCTTGAATCACTTAGCTTCTCAAAATCTCCCATTTTAACCAGAAGCGTTGGTTTAATAAAGATGTAGGTGCTAGCCAATACCTTTGCTTCTTAAAAGGGCCATACCTTTGCTTTTTAAAAGGGTCATCTTCTAGCCTTGGCAGGTGCCCTCCTGGCTTCCAATTCCTTAGTTCCACTCATAAGTAGTGGGCCTATATTTACAAGTCAATCACGTGTGTTTAAGGCAACTTAAGTCTTGAATTCTAAAGTCAAACTCTTCTACTCGCATCAAAAATTGATCTTCCTGCAAACTGCTTCCACTTTAGATTTCCATAGAAATGTTTGAGATATCCTTGACTTTTAGTCAGTAGTTGTCCATAAAAAGTGTACTGACATGTTCCATAAAGTTTTTCTTTGGTCCACTCTCATCATCCATGACTTTATCATACTTCACACAGACTGTTACTATAAACACTGAAACAGTCTCCATAGTTTTCAGCCTTTTCCCATACATCTTCTACAATTCTACTAGTTGTTGTTCTTCTAATATCTCAAATTATAAAACTGTAAGTAAAGTACATCAACATTTGCTCAGGACAATTACAATTTAGGATTAAGTGTTACTATGAACAATTCCATAATATTTAACTGAATGCATATATTAGAATTTAGGTCTTTGCCTCCCTCGTGCAAATGATGCTGCAATTACTTTTGTCAATTCAGCTACTGAGTCAAGGGGGATATGATTATTCTGAAACATATTGCTAAAGTGCTGTTTTCTGAAAGAATTATAATTCACTTGCAATATGAGCAAATCTCTTTTCTAGAACTCTTGTCATACAAGATTAACAGGTGGATTTGAGAGGCACATTGCCAATTTAATAAAAAAAAGGCTTATGATAATTTAATAAATAATGCTCTATGATGGCAGATATAATCAATAAACTAAATTTGCATTTGTTTAATTACTAGCTGTGTGAATCATTTTTCTATATATGTTCACTTTAAAACTGTTTGTTCATGTCAACTGGGTTCTTAGAAAGGCTTCATGTTCTGATAATTGAATCACCTGAAAATACCTTAGGTCCACTGCTGCCAAACCACATTCCTTTGGTGGCCAAGATTCCCCTCCATCTGTCTTCTCTTACTTTTTATTTATTTATTTATTTATTTAGTTGTAGGTGGACAGAATATCTTTATTTTTATGTGGTGCTGAGGATCGAACCCAGTGCCTCACGCATGCTAGGCAAGCACGCTACCACTGTGCCATAATCCCAGCCCTTCTCTTACTTTCTACAAATGCATCAGAAGCAATGATTTAAGAGTTTCAGTTGAAAATCTCTAGGCACAGGGTGGCTGAGTATAATTTCAGGATTCACACTACAAACGACCAACTTAAGAAAAAAAATTCCTGAAGAAGCTGAGAAGCCCGAGTTTCCCCTCACCTGTATACTAACCCCAGGCTCTATTCTGTGGATACAAAACCAGATAACAGAATAGAAAATCATACCTTTCCTTACTGCCGTCATCAGCTCAGGATAAATGACCTGAATATACCAAAATCTTTCCCCATGTCATTTAGAAGAACTATGTCCAGGCTTAAAAGAATGAAATCCTTCCCTGAGTTCCTTGTTGTACGGTTTGGCTGTTTCTATGCATGTTTTCATAGAGGAGGCGTAGGCTACCTCCTAAAGTAATCAGGTAAGGAGGATAATGCATGTCTGTGGTGCTGGGAATCAAACCCAGCTCCTCACACATGACAGGCAAGTGCTCTGTCATTCATCTATAGTAACTTAAGTAACTCCAGATTCTTATTTTCTATTTCCAACTAAATCTAAATCATTCCTTATTAATTCCTTTATCCTCAATTAACTGTAAAACTTGACTTAAAATTGACAATTTTTACATTTTTTTGGTACTGGGGATTGAACTCAGGTGTACTCAACCACTGAGCCACATCCCCAGCCCTATTTTGTGTTTTATGTAGAGACAGGGTCTCACTGACATACTTAGTGCCTCATTGTTGCTGAGGCTGGCTTTGAACTTGTAATTCTCCTGATTCAGCCTCCCAAAGTGCTAGGATTACAGGCATGTGCCATTGCACTCAGCTGACAATTTTTACTTTGAGAGTTTAAAAAAAAAAAACTGAATAATGTCATTTGATATCAGGGATGCTTTTGTACTTCCATGTTTCTTCAATTTTCCATATTTATTTTTGTTTCTCTACTTTAATATAGGAACCCCAAAAGATTTTAAAATATGAAAATGTATTTTTTTCCAATGGCAATGTCTCTAAATATAATGATGAATCATGATTTTAAATGCATGTTTATATCAATCAAATCACACTTAACATTTGATTTGTACAATACAATACTATTTATTACCTGGTAAACAGAATTGGAAAACATTTGAAAATGATATGATTAATAAGATGAATAAATCTTTAATTTAAAAAATTACAAATAAGCTGGGTACAGTGGCGCAAGCCTGTAATTCCAGCACTTAGGGAGGCTGAGACAGGAGAATTGCAAGTTCAAAGCCAGCCTCAGCAACGGCAAGGCACTAAGCAACTCAGTGAGACCCTGTCTCCACCTAAAAAACACAAAATAAGGCTGGGGATGTGGCTCAGTGGTCGAGTGCCCCCGAGTTCAATCTCCAGTACAAAAAAAAAAAAAAAATTAGAAAGAGCAATCAAAATATACTCAACCTCTCCTGCTTAGTTGGCAACTTCACTTTCACTATGACTCATTTTCAACTTCATGCACCAAAAATTTCACATGTTGGGTAAAAGATGTAGTTTAGCTGGGAGCAGTGGCGCACGCCTGCAATCCCAGCAGCTCAGGAGGCTGAGACAGGAGGATGGCAAGTTCAAAGCTAGCGTCAGCAATGGCGAGGCACTAAGCAACTCAGTGACACTCAGTCTCTAAATAAAATACAATAGGGCTGGGGATGTGGCTCAGTGGAGCCCCTGAGTTCAATCCCTGGTACTCGACCCCCTCCCCCGATTTAATTTAATTTTTTCCTTCAAAGAAGCATCCTCCACTCATGTATGATTGCATATATGATGTGATTCTACATCATGTACAACCAGAGAAATGAAAAGTTGTGCTCCATCTGTGTACAATGAATCAAAATGCATTCTGCTATCACGTATACCTAAGTAGAATAAAAAAAAAAAGTCCCAGATCAGCAGTGTCAACAGCATCAAGAAAAAAAGAAAAAGAAAAAGAAAAAAAAGGAAAAAGCATCCTCCTGAGGTTGGGACGGTAGATAAGTGACAGAGCACTTGCCTGGCATATGCGAGGAGCTGAGTTTGATTCCCAGCACCACAGACACACGCATTATCTTCCTTACCCAATTACTTTAGGAAGTAGCCTACGCCTCCTCTATGAAAACATGCATAGAAACAGCCATACCATAAAACAAGGAACTCAGGGAAGGATTTCATTCTTCTAAGTCTGGCCATAGTTCTTCTAAATGACACATCTCTTACCACATTTAAGTGTAATTTTGATAAATTTCTGAAATGTTTAGCCTATGTCAATTAATACATAAAAACTCTAAGCTGTTTGACCCTATGTGCTAGTAAAACATTTTCTGATTGCTACATCCTCAGTCTTAATTTTTTTATTTTGAGATTTATTTATTTTAAATTTCCTAGGCTGGCCTCCATCCTTCAATCCTCTTGCCACAGCCTCCCAAATAGCTGGGGTTAATTTACCTTAAAAATTAACTATAATCCTCTTTGGAAATTTACAAAATCAAACAATTTTAATAGTTCAATATGAACCAAGTCAATGTGATAGAAAAAATTATTTAAGACATATTATACAACTTTATTACAAAATATGTCCATCACAAATCTATTTTCATGAATATGATCAATTCAGCTTCAGCCAACTAGCTTTACCAGTTATGTTAATCCATCCTTTTTCTTAGTAGAGTACTTATTTCTAAAAGGAATTCTGTTCTCCTTCCAGGCAAAATGTCAGTTCCATTAGAAGATAAGGAAGATATCTCAGGAAAGCCTTCGCTTTTCATTTCTCATGTCAGACCAATGGAACTAGGAATCGTATGACGGGCCACAAACGTCATGAAATTGATCTACTTCAAACTGAGAAGACTGCTTCTAATCTGAGAGCATGGACAGTATTTCCTGACAGAAACACTTGTAAGTAATTTCTTTTTTCTCATTTACAAGCTTACAATGAAAAAAGTCATTTCAAACGCAAATGATTTCCTTAACAAAAAATTTCATAGAAATACTTACTCTAATTTCTCTAACCTTTATCCTTAAGTTTTATAAGAAAGGCAATGGCTGAACTTACAGTAATGAACATAATTGCTTTGGCATTTGGCATTCTGGGGGTCGAAGACAAACAGAATTTCACATCTGAAAATAAGTAATATCAAATCCATGATGAGGTAGAGGATTGTTGATTAAATCCAATGTCAGTCCATTCTTTGCTTCCAATGTATTACTGAAGCTAGAAGCAAAAAACTCATTTTTTTTTTTTTTTTTTAAAAGATGGACACAATACCTTTATTTATTTTTATGTGGTGCTGAGAATTGAACCCAGGGCTTCATATATGCAAGGCGAGTGTTCTACCACCGAGCCACAACCCCAGCCCAAAAAACTCATTTCTAACCCAAATAATATAACACCTTATTTTTAATTCAAACAAAGAAAAAAAAATACTTAAAAGCATTTCAAAACAATGACATTAAGTATACCACAAAATATGATTGTTAAATATGGTTGTTAAAATAACCAATATGATGCCAAGTGTAACAAATTAATGTCATTCATATAAACTGAATCGCAAAACTATTGTAGGGACCTAGTTTGTGAAAGCCAATGGGATATTAAAAGAATTTCTACCACTAAAAGAAGGTAGCAATTCACTTAAAATATCATTTGGTCTTTCTCAAATTTCCAAAGGAGTAAATACTAATTGTGTGTGGTTTTTCTGAGCCCTCTGCTCACAAGTAGCAGCCTGGCCTGCCACCCTGAAAGCATACTAGACTCCCAATATAAAGAAGGACGAGGGAGCCGGTAGCGCTGGGGGCGCACACCTGTAATCCCAGCACTTAGGGAGGCTGGGACAGGAGAATCGCGAGTTCAAAGCCAGCCTCAGCAACGGCGAGGCGCTAAGTCTCTACAGTGAGACCCTGTCTCTACATAAAACACAAAATAGGGCTGAGGATGTGGCTCAGTGGTCGAGTACCCCTGAGTTCAATCCCCAGTACAGTACCAAAAAAAAAAAAAAAAAAAAAGGGATGAGGGTGGCACTGGAGTAGCAGTTTTTAAAACCCTTGAAGGGATTCCAGTATTAGCCAATGAAAACAGTTTGACAACGTGAAGGAATTATTCACAACTGTCCTATCTCAAAACAAAAATTATCTAAAGCCCTTCTCTTAAGTAATCATATTGCTTTCTTAAATAAATACACTGTGTTCACCTTTTGCTATATATTGATATACACCCACATGTGAACAAGTGAGAAAGAACAGAAAGAACCGATATATATGCAAGTATGATGATCAAAATGTGACTTAAAATGCACCCTTATTGAATAAAGCCAGTCACTGTCATGGTAATGAACAGATTCAGGTTCTGTGTTTTGTTTACTCTGAAACTGTTAGCCCTCAAATAAACGTTTCCTCCTCTATAGTTTTTCTGATCTATAGTCAGATCCTTTAGTCACAGCAGTGAAAAAGCTGACTAAAACACTAAGGTATAAGTTGTTATTCTGTCTCCTATGGAGAAAATGTCTTCCATAATGTTGTGTCCCATGATTTATCTTGTCTGACGTATGGAATTCATCTATCTTATTCCTTCACATCCGATGCAGGCATCTCTACATCAATAACGGAGCCTCCTAATAATTCAACTTTTATTCCAACTGTTGCAATGAAGGAGGAAAACATTAGACTATGCCAGAAGTCAGGGCTTTAATAGGCATCTGGTCAGATAAAAGCATAGGACAACAACTAGAGGGAATAGAAAGAAACAAAAGGATATTTGAACAAATTGCTGCCAAGCTTCAGAAATCTGGAATAGAAAGGGACTGGAAGCAATGTCAAACAAAGTACAAAAACCCGAAACGCAAATACAAGACTGTAAGAACAGCTCAGGTCCTAGGCATGAATAGGAGTATGAAATTCTTTTTTTTTTTTTTTTTTTTGGTACTGGAGATTGAACTCAGGGGCACTTCACCACTGAGCCACATCCTCAGCCCTATTTTGTGTTTTATGTAGAGACAGGGTCTCACTGAGTTGCTTAGTGTCTCGCCATTGCTGAGGCTGGCTTTGAACTCGCAATTCTCCTGTCTCGGCCTCCCTAAGTGCTGCGATTACAAGCTTGCACCACCACACCAGGCTAGGAGTATGAAATTCTTTACAGAGTTGGATGCTATTCTGGAATATAAGACAGAAAAATCACAAGAACAAGAATTTCAAGATGGAAAACATGCCACAGAAAGTGCTAAAGTAAAAACGGAAGAAGACCAGATAGGTAGGTTGCTGAAGAAAAGTATTCTTTTTTCTTTTTTCCAGTACTGGGAACGAACCCAGGGCCTTGTGCATGCTAGGCAGCTGCTCTAGCACTGAGCTATACATTTAATTTTAATTTTAATAAAGCAAATTATAATAAATGAAGCTTATTATAAACAAGTTAAAGCAAGTTTTCATACCAATTGTGGTAAAAATGTAAACAGGGCACTAAAGAACACTGAAGAACTTAGAAAACACAAAATCTTTAAGGATGTCTTGCAAGTGAGTAAGTTCTTCTAAGAAGGGACACATCATAAAGTTCTTTAAAATAAATTTAACACAAAGGATAGAAACTCAAAATATTCTCACAAAGCCAGGACAGCATGAAATAAACAACTGAGTTTTAGACCAGGAGGCAAATCCAAGCTGTAACTCAGTTGCTGTGGAACCATAAGGAAACTGAGTATCTCTAGACATAAGCTGAAAATGGGAGCACTGGACAAGGTCTCAAAGACCTTTACTAATAGCCAGGCATGGTGGTACATGCATGTAATCCTGAGTATTCAGGAGACTGGAGAATCACAAGTTTGAGGCCAGATGCATTAACTTAGTGAGACCTCATCTGAAAATAAGGGCTAGGGATGTAGCTCACTGACAGAGTGCTCCCTTACCAAAAAAATCCCAGTACCAAACAAAAGCAAACAAATACCCAAAACAACTCCCCCCCCCCCAAACACCTCTACTAATCTTGTTTCTATAGATTTATAACCTGGCTTAAATGATGCAGTCCTAATTCTAGGGAAGAGAGAGGGTTATGACAGAATTGAGCAAGAATGGTCAGAAGCCTCAAAATACTTCACTGGTGAACAAGAAAAGAAAAGAAAAAGTATGTCAGAGAATTATACAGCTGCCCCCATTAAAATTGAAATATAAGATGTCTAGAGATAAAGTAGCCCAACAACAGTGACATTATATTTGTTCAGTCATCTGGAGATGCAGCTGAAGATAACCACATTAGTTACATGTCAGAAGACCTAGTTAGACATTTATGTACACCCAATACCTATAACGACCTAAGGCAAAATGATATGTAAAGGTGGGGAATCTAAATTATAGCGGTAGCTATACGTAGCTATTACGTTTGTAATTCCAGCATCAAGCAGCTCCGGGAGCTGAGGCAGGAGAACTTCAAGTTCAAAGCCAGTCTCAGCAACTTAGTGAAGCCCTAAGCAACTTATTATCACCCTTTCCCTAAATAAAACATAAAAAGGAGCCAGGCGCGGTGGCGCACGCTTGTAATCCTAGCACTTTGGGAGGCTGAGACAGGAGAATCACAAGTTCAAAGCCAGCCTCAGCAATGGTGAGGCGCTAAGCAACTCAGTGAGACCCTGTCTCTACATAAAACACAAAATAGGGCTGGGGATGTGGCTCAGTGGAGTATCACCGAGTTCAATCTCCCTTACCAAAAATAAATAAATAATTAAAAAATAAAAAGAGCTGGGAATATAGCTCAGTGGTTAAGAGCCCCTGGGTTTAATCCCTGGTACCAAAAATAACAAAGAAACTAAACTGTAGAAAGCAAACAATCACATTTATTCTCAGGTGCCCTCTCAGAGAGAAAACAGTTCATTTGAGGCCACTGCTGGAGAGGTCACTGAAGATGACTCCGTCAGTACTAAGCCAGAAGACATGGCAGTTTCAGATGTAAAACGAAGTCCTGACACAGGTCAAAGAATATTTTTAAGAATATTATATGGTGTTGCGATGAACTGAATTATGTCCCCTCACCCCAATTCATATGTTAAAGTCCTATCTCTCCAATGTGCTGGTATTTGGAGACTGCCTTTGGGAGACAGGTTTAGATGAGGTCATCAGAGTGGGTCCCCATGATGGGGATATATATATATATCTATATTCTTACAGCTAAGATGCTATAACATATGTGAAGTATTATTGGATAATATTCATATTTACAAAATATATAAATGGAAAGTGGAAATTATTTATGAAAACGTTTTATAAGGTTGGTGTTTACCCCATGATAATTTTTTATATGTAGATAAAAAAAACCTCAGATCTCCTAAAAATCAAAGGGGGATCAATAGAAGAAAGGCACTAAAGGGTAGGAAGCAGGGAGGGAGGGAGGAAGTGCTGGGGAATGACACTGGCCAAACTACATTGTTACATTGTGTGCATGTACAAATATGCATTAACAAATCCTATCATTATATAAAACTATAATGCAACAATAAAAATATGTGGGGAAAAAAACACCTTGGATATAAACTGAAGTGTGTTTTAATCATTAGAAAGTCACTCTGTTCTTCAACCTAAAAATCACAAGAGATCACATTGTACATCTGAGAATAATCCTAAAACTACCTATTTTCCTTTTGGTTGTAGTGAAATGTATTTCCAAAATTAAAATTTTCACTATCCCCATAATTAGTAATAAGATGGTCAGCAGGGGGCGTTGAAGTACCTGTTGTTACTAGTTCAGAAGGTATACCAAGAATCAGGTATTCTCCAATTCACTTATTTCAATAGGCCAAAAATTGCAAATAATTTTCTTTAAATATAAAATATTTAACATTTTTGCATATTTTTCATGTAATCTGGATAATCTTCAGAGTGAAATTATTACATAAATTAATGTACTTTAGTCATATGAAAAACAGTATTACTAAGAAATCTTCATTTTAATACAATTTAGAGAACTGTTGGATAAAATTTCAGAAAACCCAAGAATTATAAATGTAAAAAAAGACAGCTCAGATACAGGTAAGGTGCTAAATTAATAACAGGTACTTGTTAATTAAAAAATCATGGTTTTTAAAATTCTTCCTGTTGATAAATTTTAATAAAACTTTTAAGAAATCTTGGCATAATAAAGAATGTATCTAGTCTTGGTCTCCCCGTTCCTGGCAAAGTTTGAAAAATCTGCAACTTCCAGTGACAGAGTCTGTTACATTAATGGTTACTCCACTGGATTCCCAGACAGCTTCAGGATGGAGGCTAATCCACAGATAGACCATGTGTTTAGAGGGTTGGAACTTGGAGTCAACCTGACCTGAGGGGAAGGTTGAGGAGTTGATGACTGAGTTTAATCTGTAACCAATTATTTAATCAAATGTAAAAAATAAAAACTGGATTGAAGCCGGTCACAGTGGCACACGCCTGTAACCCCAGCATTTTGGGAGGCTGAGACAGGAGAATCGCAAGTTCAAAGCCAGCCTCAAAAATGGTGAAGTGCTAGCCAGGCGTGGTGGCTCAAGCCTGTAATCCCAGCACTTAGGGAGGCTGAGACAGGAGAATCGCGAGTTCAAAGCCAGCCTCAGCAACAGCAAGGCACTAAGCAACTCAGTGAGACCCTGTCTCTACATAAAACACACAAAATAGGGCTGGGGATATGGCTCAGTGGTCAAGTACCCCTGGGTTTAATCCCTGGTACCAAACAAAACAAAACAAAACACTGGCTTGAGTTTTCTGGTTGGTCCTGATTCTACTTGGAGGACATGGAGGGTCAGTGCATTACCATTCACATTTCTGGAGTTCCTCTGTAAGTTCTCAAAGATGTACTTACTGCCTCTGCACTAGGCCTCCTTCACTTTACCTCCCTATTCTATTCTCAAACCCCCACAGCTCTGCTTTTTTGAATAATTTACATACCAGCAAATCCACCCTATTAAAGTATATAATTCTTGTTTTTAGTGTATTCAGAGTCATGATCACCACTACCTAATTTTACAACATTTCTGATAAGCCCCAAAAGAAACCTATATCCATTAATAGACATTTAAGTGCTTGACCATTCCTCTACAGCCCTGGCAATCACTTACTTACTTTCTGTCTCTATGGATTTGCCTAGTCTGGAAAATCCATATAAATGGTATGTTAGTCAGCTTTGTATCACTATGACAAAAACATCCAACAAGAACAACTTAGAAGAGGAAAAGTTTATTTTGGCTCACAGTTTCAGAGGTTTAGTCCATGGTGGGTTGACTCTATTGCTCTGGGCCCAAGGTGAGGCAGAACATCCTCAGACCAGGAAGCAGAGAAAGAGGAAGTACCTGCAGGGAAGATGAACCCTTCCAGGGCACCCCCTCCACCCTCCATGACTCACCTCCTCTAGCCACACCCCACCTGCCTAGAATTCCCACCCAGTTAGTCCATTCAAACTAGGATAGACTGATTAGGAAATAGCTTTCACAATCCAATCACTTTGCCACTGAATATTCCTGCATTAACAGGAGCTTTTGGGGGTTCTATTACATGTAAAACATAACAAATGGTATCAATACATGACCTATTGTGTCTGGCTTCTTTTATTTAGTATGTTTCCAAGTTTTATCCATGCTATAGCATGCATCAGTATTTCATTCCTTTTCATGACTGAATAACACTCAATTTTATGGATACATATATATATGTATATGTACACATTTTCATTAATTGATGGACTTTTGGGTTCTTTCTACATTTTGACTATTATGATACTTTTGCTATAGTCCAAATGCTTTTTTCCCCACTGTGGTAAAATACACATAACAGAAAATTACCATTTTTCCACCTGTCATCATTTCAACTCTTTATCACTGGAACTTTTTCATCACCTCAAACAAAATCTTCTGTATCCAATAAAGAACTATCATTCCCTGCTCATCCTAGCCTGTGGTAACCATTATTCTATTTTCTGGTTTTTTCGGTACTAGAGATTGAATCTAGGGGGCATTTAACCACTGAGCTACATCCCCAGCCCTATTTTGTGTTTTATGTAGAGACAGGATCTCACTAAGTTGTTTAGTGCCTCGCCTTTGCTGAGGCTGGCTTTGAACTTGCAATTCTCCTGTCTCAGCCTCCCAAAGTGCCGGGATTACAGGCGTGTGCTACCACACCCGGCTCAAGCCCTTTTTAATATTTCACTTAGAGGAAGAGTCTCACTGAGTTGCTTAGGGCCTTACAAATTGCTAACACTGGCTTTGAATTTGCTATTCTCCTGTCTCAGCCTCCTGTGCCACTGGGATTACAAGTGTGCACCACCATGCCCAGCCTTTCTATTTTAATATTTCATATTCTAGGTACTCATATAAGTAAAATCATACAATTAATGTTTCTGTCTGGTTCATTTCACTTACTATGATGTTCTCAAGATTCACTCATGTTGTAGTACACATTACAATTTCCTTTTTTAAAGCTAAATAATATTCCATTGTATGGATATACCATTTTGCTTATCCACTCACCCAGTACACCAGAATTAAGTTTACTGGGCTAAGCACCATCAGTTCCTTAAAATACTTTGCCCTGTCTGGTTGTCTTAATTGGCCTAGTTAAACTCTTCTGGAACGTCAACATGAAAATTTCTAAAACTGGGGCTGGGATTGTGGCTCAGTGGTAGAGTGCTTGCCTCGCATGTGTGAGGCACTGGGTTCGATCCTCAGCACCACATAAAAATACATAAATAAAATAAAGATACTGTGTCCATCTACAACTAATAAAAAATATTTTTTAAAAAAAATTTCTAAAACCACTAAATCTTCACCTGAACTGTAATAAGGGATATTCTTAGCTACAATGAGGATCAAAGGAGAACAGATATAAGAGCACTTTATCAAGCATTAAACTGTCACAATGGAAGATGTTACCAAATTGGATCTGAAAGTGTTATTGTACTCCCAAGTACAGCACACTGCTCTGTGAAGTTTAAAATATAGAATACTTGCAAGATTTTGAAGGAGGTAATTCCCACAAGGCCATTTTGACCTTTGGTTTAAGAGAGCAAATGCTCTTGGCCTCAAGGTTACAAACTTTTTTTTTGGGGGGGGAGCATTACTGGAGATTAAACTCAGGGGTACTGGACCACTGAGCCACATCCTCAGCCTTTTTATGTACTTTATTTAGAGACAGGGTCTCACTGAGTTGCTTAGCACCTCACCTTTGCTGAGGCTAGCTTTGAACTGATGATCCTCCTGCCTCAGCCTCCTGAGCCTCTGGGATCACAGGCATGCAGCACCGTGCCCAGCATGGTTCTGATTCTAAGGCTGAAATCCAACCCTGGTAGTTTTACGGCACAATCTTCAACTGCAAGACTAGATAAAGAGTTTTGTAAAAGTTTTGTAAACAACAAATTTAAATTGCTACTGTTTTTTTTTTTTTAGCAGAATAAAACACCATGAGTACTACCTCAGAAGAAGTGGGTAACCCCACAGCACCACAGAATATCACTGGGGCAGGTACTAAATCTAAATTATTAAATCGTAAATGTCATTTTGATATTCATAGTCTAACGTATACCATTTTAAGTAGAGATAAGGTCAATATTGTACTGTGTGCATTATTCCAAATGTTTCCTTATCATACCTGACTTTGTAGAGCATATAGTAAGAGAGAAATTGCTATTCCTCCTTTTCTTTTTTTTTTTTAGGTACTAGAGATTGAACTCAGGGGCACTCAACCACTGAGCCACATCCCCAGCCCTATTTTGTGTTTTATGTAGAGACAGGGTCTCACTGACTTGCTTAGCGCTTCGCCTTTGCTGAGGCTGGCTTTGAACTCGTGATTCTCCTGTCTCAGCCTCCCTAGGTGCTGAGATTACAGGCTTGCGCCACCGCGCCCATTTTCTCCTTTTCTTTTCTTTTTCTTTTTGGTACTGTGGATTGAACCCAGGGGCGCTTTACCACTGAGCTACATCCCCAACCTTTTTATTTTTTGAGACAGGGTCTCACTAAGTTGCTTGGGCCAGCCTT
The DNA here is from genome assembly GCA_028644305.1 of Xerus rutilus. NCBI lineage: Eukaryota > Metazoa > Chordata > Mammalia > Rodentia > Sciuridae > Xerus > Xerus rutilus. The sequence continues at coordinate 81,258,094 of CM053408.1, read as the reverse complement.
GAACTTGCAATCCTCTGGCCTCAGCCTCTTGAGCTGCAGGGATTACTGTACCACCACGCCTGCCAGTCCTACTTCTTAGTAAAAGAAATGAACAACTAATGTGACTCTATATTCATAAAAACCCAATGAAAACCAACTATACATTGAAAGCAGCTGCTACCAGGGAGCAGTCTGTCTTACAATTTTTAGAGCAGATTGTTTAAATATGGATGCATGAAAAAAAAAATTGACCTTTACACTGAAATTATTACTGTAATTCTTGGTACTTTATAGCAATCCAGGTGTTTTAAATGAATGATACTCAAATACAAGAATTATCTATAAGTTTGAATAATGACAAATCACGTTGGTTTACAGGTAATCATTCACATTTCTTTAGAATATCCTAAAAGTCATTTATAGTTCCTAACAATGAGTGACACAGAAGCTGGAAAACACTGGTCTAAAAATGAGAACATTCATGGTATGATGAATAAATAAATAAACAAAGCAAATAAATGTTTGAAGGCAACAGAAGAAACAAACAAATAGTTGGGGAAATTGCCAGAAGACTAATGCAGTGTGGAATACATATAGACTGGAAATAATGTCATACCAAATATACAAATTTTAAATAGAAGTACAGTGCCAGGTGCAGTGGCACATGCCTATAATCCCAGTGACTTGGGAGGCTAAGGCAGGAGACTGGCAAGTTACTGGGCAACTTAGAAAGACCTGTCTCAAAATAAAATAAAAGGGTTGAGGTGTGTGTGGCTGGGGATATAGTTGAGTGGAAGAGTGCTCCTGTGTTCAATCCCCAGTATAGCAATAAAAAGAGAAAATGCAGAGTTTTACGAAAGAAAAATGGCAACTCTCAAAAAATTTTTTTTATGAAGAAGTTGACTGCATTCTAAGACCAACTCTTTGAACTGCCAGATGGAAACAAGGTAATCTTAGAACTGATTTTACCAACAAAAAAATTATTTAACCTTCCTATTTGCATTTTAATTTAGCAAGGAAAAAACTCTAAAAATAAAATCCTAATACTATCATATGTTCAAATGACTATAAAATTATTAGAAAACATTATCTGATGATTTTCAATTTTTTTCTAAGCCTTATATCAAAATATTCCTAATTCTTCAACTCTTTGTCAAATAGCTTAAATGTTCTTACTTTGGTATACTGGAATACTTGAACATTAATGTATATCAAAAGATATCATATAGTGATTCTTTTCCTATGTTTTTGTTTCAAAAATTATTTGAAGGTCATACCAAAAGCCAAGGAACTTTGAGTATCAAGAGAAAAGCACACAATGATGGTAAGAGCCTGAGAAACGACAAGCTTTTCTACATTGTGAAAAACTTTGGTTGCTTTTTCCTGATAACAGAAGATACTTAGTCCTGTCCTTGATAAATTAGACAAAATATGTTGCTTATGTTCTCTGTGAGAGCAGAGAATGCTGAAAATGATTTTTTCATAGCTCATTAAGAGTAAAATAAGCCGGGCGCGGTGGCTCAAGCCTGTAATCCCAGCACTTAGGGAGACTGAGACAGGAGAATCAGGAGTTCAAAGCCAGCCTCAGCAACAGCGAGGCGCTAAGCAACTCAGTGAGACCCTGTCTCTACATAAAACACAAAATAGGGCTGGGGATGTGGCTCAGTGGTTGAGCACCCCTGAGTTCAATCCCCAGTACCAAAAAAAAAAAAGTAAAATAAACAGCACCTTGCCCAGAGTTAGATAACTATACAATACTCATGAGCCTTTAAATTACTCTTTATAGTGACTGCTATCAGATTATGGTTCTTCAAAAGGGGAAAAAAACCAAACAAACAAAACGCCAGAACAAAAAAAAAAAAAAAAAATTTACCGCCGGGCTCGGTGGCGCACACCTGTAATCCCAGCACTTTGGGAGGCTAAGACAGGAGAATTCCAAGTTCAAAGCTGGCCTCAGCGATGGCAAAGCGCTAAGCAACTCACTGAGATCCTGTCTCTAAATAAAACACAAAATAGGTCTGGGGATGTGGCTCAGTGGTCAAGTGCCCCTGAGTTCAATCTTAAAATACCAAAAACAAAAACAAACAAGCAAACAAAAAAAAAAAACTCCATAAATTAATAAGCTCTAAATTTTAGTTTATTCCAAAGGTAGGTAATAATGAGTATAACATTTTGGTGCATTATCAAAATAAGCCAAACTCTGAAGCCAACTCAATTATGCGTGCTGATTCCAAACTGATCCATCAGATACCAGATAAGGTAGTATAACTGCAGTACATTGTATTAAAGAAAATTGCTGTATGGTTCTCCCTCAGTGCCCCCAATGAAACTGGCTCCAAGGCCCCCACCAAGGGATACCAAAACATGCAGATGCTCAAGTGCCTTATATAAAAAACATACTATCTGCATCTAAACTACACACATCTCCAGTATACTTTAAATCAGCTCTAGATTACTTATAATACCCAATACAATGCAAATTGTATGTAAATAATTATCACACTATATTGTTTAGGGAATAATGACAATAAAAAAAGGCTGCATATGTTCACAACAGATACGATTTTTAAAAAACATTTCCAATCTTCAGCAAGTTGAATCCATGGATGCAGAAGTCATGGATACAGATGGCTGAAAGTATAAAGAATATACAGCACCAAAGACCAGAAAAGAACCTCAGTTCTAGTATTTCTCTAACCCTAAGCACTCAACACAACAGATCACTGTACCTCTCTGAATCTCTAGTATAATAGAGCTTTAGTGCCTTATAGATTTTTTATTTGAGCAAAATAATTGAAGAACCAAACACATCTATTATGTTGTGAATGCACCCATGGAATCAGCACCCAAATCAAAACAAAACACAAGGACCCTAAAATTCTCCCAGTCATCAAATCCTCCACACCCCAGGAAGATTATTGCTATTCTGACTTCTATCACTATCTATTTGTTTAGGATTCGTGCCATATGTATTTATTTTTAATTTTTATCTTTTGGTATTGGGGAGTGAGCTCAGGTACTTGACCACTGAGCCACGTCCTCAGCCCTATTTTTTTTTTCCTATGTAGAGACAGGGTCTCACTGAGTTGCTTAGCGCCTCGCCGTTGCTGAGGCTGGCTTTGAACTCGCTATTCTCCTGTCTCAGCCTCCCTAAGTGCTGGGATTATAGGCTGGTGCCACTGCGCCTGGCTTATTTATTTTCTTAGTAACAACTTTTCAATGTCAAACTTCTTTCATTCAATGTTATTCATGAGAGTTGTAAATTTACTTGTAATAAAAAGGTTTTTTTAAAATTGCTATAGAACATCCCATTGTAGGAATGTACATCCCACCATTTTTTAAAAATCCATTCCACTGCTGGGACATTCCAGTTGTTTGGGGCCATTATGAATAAAAAAAAAATATGCAGGCTTTTCTGTTGAGCACATACGCAGGAGTGGGGTGCAACTCACAGGGCATGCACATTACATATATTAACACATTTAGTCCCTACCACAACTCTATGAGGCAGGTGTGACCAAAATATCTGATTTACCATGAGGAATGACAGGTCTATAGAAGCCTGTGCTCTTGAGCCAATGGGCTCACTGCCTCTCTTGTGAGGGCAAGAACCACATTTGCCTGTATGTTACAGCGTTCCCAGTGTCTATCATAGTGCCTTGTATGTACTCAGTAGGAGCTCAAAAGATATATTTTGAGGAGAGTCATGTGTTGTATAACATTTTAGCAATAATGGATGACGTATACCATGGTGGTCCCAGAAGACTGTGATGGAGCTGAAGAACGCCCATCATCTAGTGGTTATGCTGTGTCCATCATTATGCCACAGAGCAAAGCATTACTCAAGTGTTTGTGATAAGGCCAAGGCTGGTGTAAACAAATCTGCACTGGCAGTTCTATGAAAGACATAGACAATTAATTACATACAGTACACAATACTGGATAATAAGCAACCATGTTACTGATTTATATATTTATTATACTATACTTTATTAAGAGTGTACGCCTACTTATAAAAACTTTTACTTTAAAAGTTTTCTATGGTACCCTGCCCACAGCCTCTACATTTCACATTTCCTAAGTCTCTTGACTGCGTCTTCAAGAGGTCACACTGAGTTGACCTGTATCACAGAGGTGTGTGTTAGGTACATGCTAGGTTGCAAAGTATAACAAAACAGCTTCATGACATACTTCTCGGACTCTAAGAGTTAAGAAATGCGTGACTAGAGAACAACTATCTCAAGCTAAAATTTTCATTTCTCCATTTCTGGATAAAAATGCAAGACAGATGAATTACCCTACCTTTGCTACCTCTTCATGCCTGCCAGTGGAAATGCTAGTGAAAAGGGAAATTGCTAAGGGTTTAAGGGCATAAAAGCACCATTCTGAACCCAACTGAATTGCAGCATTGGACTTTATCTAACCTAGTAGATGAGAAAACAGACTCAGAAATCATGAGACTTAGCCTGGCGCAGTGGCTCAAGCCTGTAATCCCAGCACTTAGGGAGGCTGAGACAGGAGAATCGTGAGTTCAAAGCCAGCCTCAGCAACGGCGAGGCGCTAAGCAACTCAGTGAGACCCTGTCTCTACATAAAACACAAAATAGGGCTGGGGATGTGGCTCAGGGGTCGAGTGCCCTTGAGTTCAATCCCTGGTACCAAAAAAAAAAAAGAAAAAAAGAAATCATGAGACTTGCCCAGAATTAACCATGTTACTGGTAAACCTGGGACTCAATTTCTATGTTAGGGCTCTTTGCCATCTTGACCAGTGACAAAGCAGTGTACTACGGGACCCTGGGTTTGGGGAAGAAGCATAAATTCTGCTTCAGATCAATGCAAAAAGCATAGTTCTAAAAAAATAGTTATAAATAGAAGAAAAAACATCTTACAATTTTAAATAGAGAATCATTGTTACAAGTCATTGAATTAAATTCTTTGAAAAATCAAAGGCAGGGCATACATATATCCAGATATTGTTCTAAGCATGTTACATATATTCACATAAGATCACTTAGTCCCTACCACCTGTTTTGCCTATAATTAGCAAGGACAGTTCTTCACATCAAAAATCAATTGACTTGGATACAGAGTACAAATAATGGGTGTAAAAGTAAAACCCTATAGGAATGTTACATACTTGGTCATTTCACTAAAAGATAAAATCAAAATAATAGAAGGTATCGCCAGCCTTAATTTGGCATCCCAGCCGGGCGCAGTGGCTCAAGCCTGTAATCCCAGCACTTAGGGAGGCTGAGACAGGAGAATCGCCAGTTCAAAGCCAGCCTCAGCAATGGCGAGGCGCTAAGCAACTCAGTGAGACCCTGTCTCTACATAAAACACAAAATAGGGCTGGGGATGTGGCTCAGTGGTTGAGTGCCCCTGAGTTCAATCCCTGGTACCAAAAAAAAAAAAAAGGCATCCCAAAGCAAGTTGTCTGACATCCTCCTCTTGTGTTCTCGAACACACTAAAATGAGGATAATTAGGAACCAATTCCATAGATTTGTCTGAGTGCATCTTTCTTATGGGTACCTTTCTAGTGATGTTGTTATATACTCTTCTTTGCAGAACCAGTGTCTGCATCTCTTGAGAAAACCACTCCTAGGATCAATACAAATCAGTTTCCTCAAAGCATAATAACAGAACCAAAATATTCTACAGAATGTTTCTTCAGACAAGATACACAACTTTATCAGGTAAACTTCATAAATTTTTAGAAGAGTATGAAAATGTTTATCAGTTGCTGGATTCAATTCTAAACCTAGGTACTTGATAATTCACTGAAGGTAAGGGCAGGCTCATTTCTTAGCTAACCAAGTTCAAGTTTATTAGTTCGTTTTCTGTTGCTATAGCAAAATACCTGAGGCTAAGTAGTATATAAACAAAAAAAGTTCATTTATCTCACAGTTTGAGAGGCTGAAAGTCCAAGATTGGGAAGCCACATTAGTTCAGCATGGTGAGGGCAAGAGATTGCATGATGAGAGAGGATGCCAAAGAGGAATTCAGGGGACAGGCTCAAGTGTGTATGTGGTAGGATGGAATAAAACCCAGGGCCTCATGCATGCTACACAAGCACTCTGCCAGTGAGCCATATCCCCAGCCCTAGGTTCACTTTTTTTTTTAAAGATCTTTTTTTACATAACTTTATTTATTAATTTGTGTGTGGTGCTGAGGATCGAACCCAGTGCCTCACCTGCGCTAGGTGAGCACTCTACCACTGAGCCACAACCTCAGCCCCCCTAGGTTCACTTTTTTTTTTTTTTGGGGTACTGGAGATTGAACTCAGGGGCATTTGACCACTGAACCACATCCCCAGCCCTATTTTGTGTTTTATGTAGAGACAGGGTCTCATTGAGTTGCTTAGCGCCTCGCCGTTGCTGAGGCTGGCTTTGAACTTGCGATTCTCCTGTCTCAGCCTCCCTAAGTACTGGGATTACAGGCTTGCGCCACCGCGCCCGGCTTAGGTTCACTTTTAATAACAACCCATTCTGGAAAGAACTCACTCTGTTAGACCAGAATTAATCCATTCCCAGGACAATGCCCCCATGACCTAACCACCTTCCTCTAGGTCCCATCTTAAAGGTTCCACTACTTTATCACTGCCACATTAAGGATCAAGCTTCCAAGACATGAATCCTTGGGGGATGAATCACATCTAGACCATAGCATCAAAGAAAGGATAACCAGTTGATTAATGGAATAAGTCAATAAAATATTAGCAATCCATTTAATGGAATCTTCAGATATGTCCAGGCTGTTCTTTTCTTCATAAAATGTGACTGTGGTTTAAAGATAAAAATGGCCGGGCGCGGTGGCTCACGCTTGTAATCCCAGCACTTAGGGAGGCTGAGACAGGAGAATCGCGAGTTCAAAGCCAGCCTCAGCAATGGCGAGGCACTAAGCAACTCAGTGAGACCCTGTCTCTACATAAAACACAAAAAAATAGGGCTGGGGATGTGGCTCAGGGGTCGAGTCCCCGTGAGTTCAATCCCCGGTACCA
>CM053408.1:81229550-81251018 GCA_028644305.1 Xerus rutilus | reverse complement strand
AAAATAAAGATAAAAATGTTTCATCTACAAGGCAGGTCTGGTTTGTTCAGAACTCTGCAAACTACTTAACTGATGTTTTCAGTACCAAAACAGCATTTGGTGATTGCATAAACCTGATATGAACACATCTGCACATATCCACACGCAACTTACAGCTAAGAAGACAACTAGGTAACATTTTTAACATTCTCCTTGACAGGAAAGCAGAGCTATAAAGTAAAGCTGCAAATAGTCAGAATTACTACTAAAAACAAGTAATTCTGGGTGAACTCCTCTGAATTGTATATCCAATTCATGACTAATTTAGTAACTGATACTCCATTTGTATTTATATGAAGCACATGACTATTCTAGCCATTTGGTTATCCCTGAGACTAAAAAACTTTTTTTGGATCATGTTATATCCAAGACAAAACAGAAGCAAAAATGAGAAAAATCTTTGTATTAAAGATTCCATGTGTTAAGAAAATAATGTACAAAAGATATAAATTACTTCATCCAAAATGGAAAAAAAACAACAAACCCTTCTGCTGTTTTAAGAAAGTAGAAATGGAGCCTTCTGCAAAAGATGGCCACTCGTCAAGGTACAGTATATATAACCAATTCCACTGTCTATTAAGCTATGACACAGATCCAGAATTTTAGGTTTGACATATCTTTGTTTATGCCATACAAATACATTAGTTCTTGGGGTTGGGGGTGCACAGGTCAGTGAGGGTGCATGCTTAGCAGGTATCAGACCGTCGTGGTTCAATCCCCAGTACCCTCCACCCCAAAATTTATTTTTCTCTGGCCCTTGCCTATTGTTTAAGAGGAACAATTATTATATCTACTACACATAAGGAAGTTTCATTGATTTTCCAATTAATATCAGTTTTCCCCAAAGTCTAAACCAACCCCCACTCTTGATATTTACAAAAGGAAAATCTAACCATTTTCCAATGTATTTGTTTCCCACAAACTACTGAGTTTCTTGCCACCTTTGTTGAACAGTAACTGAAATACCGCAAGATCAATTTTCAGCACTACAGTCTCCCAGTGAAGTCTTATTTGATCAAAGGAGCAGCCTAGAACAATCTTTTTTTTTGGTACTGGGGATTGAATGCAGGGGCACTCAACCACCGAGCCACATGCCCAGGTCTATTTTGTGTTTTATTTAAAGACAGGGTCTCACTGAGTTGCTTAGTGCCTTGCTGTTGCTGAGGCTGGCTTTGAACTCACAATCCTTCTGCCTTAGCCTCAAGTTTTTTTTTTTTAAATGAGAAATCTAAGCGGGGGCGCTGTGGCGCAAGCCTGTAATCCCAGCACTTAGGGAGGCTGAGACAGGAGAATCGTGAGTTCAAAGCCAGCCTCAGCAACAGCAAGGCACTAAGCAACTCAGTGAGACCCTGTCTCTACATAAAACACAAAATAGGACTGGGGATGTGGCTCAGTGGTCGAATGCCGCTGAGTTCAATCCCTGGTACCAAAAAAAAAAAAGAAAGAAAGAAAGAAAGAAATCTATTATAGTCAACTCACAATTATTCATGATTATTCATATTAAAAATATTATTTTTTGATTCATTCCAAATTGAGAGCTCTTGAATAAATAAAACAAATTGTACACAAAATGTCAAACTCAAATTCAAGCATTTGGGACTCTGAAATAAAGCACAAAGACTACTTATAACTTGAATTTGGTGAGGAAAAGCTAATCACTTGGAATACATTTATACATGCTGCACCTATGTTGCTGATAAGGGTTACTGCCCAGTTCTTTAGTTGTTCTAGAAGTTGTTACTATTATTTTGTCTTACGGAAACTTCATAATACTTCTGTGATAAAGTCAGGCCTAAATCTGCATTTCTTACCCTATATTATATCAATTTCCAATTAGGTCAGGTAGTAAAGAAATGGAAATATAATGGAAGCAAAAATATATTTATTTATACATCGAAGTGACCTCCCAATTTTACCAAATCGGTATCCTGGCATACAAACACTACTCTCCTATCCGCTATGTTTTTTTAAACATGGCATCATTTTTAAAAAAATACTTTTATTTTCTTTATTATTTTTTTTTATGTGGTGCTGGGGATCGAACCCAGTGCCTCACGTGTGCTAGGCAAGAGCTCTGCCACTGAGCCCCCTTATCCGCTTTTTAAATAAGAGTTGATTTCTGCTATCTTACTACCAGCGTTTTCATTCAATACTTAAAACGTTTATCAATGAATCAATTTCCTGGGATTGGTTTTATTTTCTGCTAATTCATGAGATCTACTACCGTTGTTCCTTTTGAACACCAACTAGTTGTTTCCCTGGGTCTGAACGCTAGGATTCAAGTTCTCATAGCTATAACTACTTTCAAATTCCAATCCCCAAGTTCCCACAGCTGTAACTAGTTTCAAACTCACAATCTGCCCAATAACTCTGGCCTTGCAAACAAAAGCTTGTGCTGGTTGGAGGTCCGGCGCGAAAACCTGAAAGTGGTGTAGGACCTGGACTAGTCACCACTCCACACATGTCTATCACAAGAGTAGCTCCAGGCTCAGAATCTGCACGTACTTGGACAGGAGCCCTGACCTGGCTAGACCAAGCAAACCTGAGCCTTACAAACTAGCCAGACTCAGCAGAGATGCACAGACCCGGGGGGAGGGGAGGGTCCCTAAAGGGCATTAGGGACTGGAAGGGTGGGCGGAACAGGCTAAAGTCCCTGGAGGCAGAGTGCCTCCCCTCCCCCACAACCTGTTGGATGCCCTAGGCAGGTACTGGTCCAGGAAAGACTGATCGGTCCTTTTGGTCCTGGTGAGGCTCAAGAGAGCGCCAATCCTGAACGCGGGAAGCGGCTCACACAGACGTAAATGCACTTGTCCGCCACCCGCACTCCTACCCCTCACCCAGTTGCTCACCGGTGTTGCAGCCCCACGAGTCCCAGAGTGATCACGTGCGGCACATCTAGCTGCGTGGGCCACTCTCCAGAAGCTATGCACCCGAAGACGCCGCATTCCTCTCGAATCCCCAACTCCTCCAGCTCCATATTGCCGCCGAAATCACGTGGAGGGGCTTGCTGCCGCAGCGGAGGTACAAGCACCAACCACCTGCCTGCACGGCCCGTAAGCCTCAGCGGCTGGCGCTGTAGACAGCCGCTTCCTTCCCGGAGGCTAGACCTTGGCTACTGCGGCGGCGCGTGCTTAATGGGCGTGACCGCCTCATGGCCACCATGCTCCCGCCCCCCGTGACCCACCAATGAGGGAGAGCAGGGGAAGAGCTTCCGCGGCTGAGGGGAGGAGTCGCAGATTTCGAAGGGGTGGAGCCAGTCTTCCTCAGGAGACGTGCAAGAAGCTATTTTTCTTGCCTGTGAAAATCTCCGTTATTTTCCAGCATCCACCACTGAAATTATGAAAGTAACGGAGTTAGCGTCATTTCTCTCTAAGAGGATGTAAACTTTACATGTTCCTTAATCGACTTTCCCCGGCCGTCACGACTTGGTACGCTCCAACCTATGAACCGCTCCGGGTGGCGAGAAGGGGGCCCCAGACTACTAGCGAGGCCGCGTGGGGAGGGGCTGTTAGTGCGCGCCACTTTTCGCCTCTCTAGAAACAGTGTCGGTACAGGGCGGTTTGGAGGCGGGGTGCCATCGCTGCGCCTGCGCGGCGGGAAACCTAGAGAAAGAACTCGCTCTGAGGAGTCGAAGCTTCTCCCCACCGGCGGAGACCCTTTGGGCTGGGTCTGCGTCCGCTAGCTCGACTTGAGCGGTGCGCGGCTACGCTGCCCCTCCAGGGGGCGTGTCTGTGGGCGGGACTTCCTTTCCCGTCCGGGGAACCTCTTTTGCTGATCTTCTTTTCCAGATTTCAGCGCCTCTTCCTAGCGTGGTCGCTGCTCCCAGTCCATTCAGGATAATGGCGACAGATGAAAGTGAGTAACAGGTGACCTACTTATTTTCCGTGCCCCACGATCTCCCAGCCTTCTGCCTGTGAGTGCGGGCGCCGCGGCCCGCTTCCAGCCTCTTCTTAGCAGTGCCCGGCCTTTCTGCAGCCACGCTTGTAGGCCCCTGTGTGAGCGCACACGTGGCCCACGTGCTGCGAGTCGTGCGTTGGACTTCAAGCACCTCGGGCCTTTACGAACTCTCCAAAATACACAGAACTACTTCTGGGATGGAGGAAAGGCAGCAAAGTAGAGTAAGGGGGTACCTAGGACGAGAAATGGCCAAAGTGTGCCTAGAAAATGTCAATAGATGTTGCAAAACAATCAAGTGAAAATTTAGCGTTGATTTTTCAAACCAAAGGGTTGCCTTTCCTGAGTGGTTAGTAAGCATGTTTTCGTAAGGTTAATAATTTAACCTGAAAAATCTGTTTAGGTTTGCGTTGTTTGATCTTATTTTTCAAAAAATAGTCTTTGATGTCTTGATAGGTTTAGACACTTAAAAAGCCCACAGGCGAAAAAGTTTTCCTTGCTTCACTTTGCGTTTGTCAAAATTTAGTTACATAATCATTTCGTCCCTGAGTGTCAGATCGTCAAGACAGGTCGTTCTTGTTCTTTATACTAATAAAAAGTTGGTTTGATCTACACACTGGTTTATAAATTTATACTGAAGCAATTTGCATTCCACTGAGAGGCTAATTTTTCTAAAATTTACTTTTACAGTTTCTAAAAGGTACTTCCTTTCTCAAAAATGTTTATAGTTGGCATCCTTAGAGTCATTAAATCCAGTTGGTGCTGGGGAAAATGACCAAATATTGTCCTATGGTATGCATGTCCTATGGTATGCATGTATGAATATGTTAACAAGGAATCCAGCTATTATATATAATTATAATGCACCAATAATAAGTTGAAAACAGGAAAAAAAAATCCAGCCAGAAGTTCTTTTCATTTAAACCTATATACTGCTGTTGTTTCTAACTATTTAGTTCTTCGATTTTGCTCCATTGTGAATCCTTAGCTTATGTATGTTCCAGTCAGGTTAACTCTCCAAAGTTTATTTCTTGTTATATACATTTTATTTACACTTTTTTTATAGAGCAGTGTTAGCTAATAGAAATATGAAAAACACATGTAAACTTTTTTTCCTTTCTTTTTTGGTACCAGGGATTGAATCCAAGGTGTTTAACCACTGAGCCACATCCCCAGCCCTTTATATATTTTATTTGGAGACAGAGTCTAGTTGAGTTGCTTAGCACCTTGCTATTGCTGAGGCTAGCTTTGAACTTGTGATCCTCATTCCTCAGCTTCCCAAGCCACTGCACTTGGCAACATGTCCATTTTAAAAATAAGTTCCAGTGGCAGAGCAGCAAGGGCTATATATATTCAAAGCGTAAAGTGGACCACTGTTATGTTAGCATATTTATCCTATGGTTATAGCTTATGTTGTTTCTACTTGTCAATAAAATTCTTCCCCTGTTTAGTGACTATGTAATAAACTGATTTGATGGGCTAGGGTTGTGGCTCAGTGGTAGAGCGCTTGCCTAGCATGTGTGAGGCACTGGGTTCGATTCTCGACACTACATACAAATAAATAAAATAAAGATTCACCAACAACTAATAAAAAAATTTTAAAAATAAACTGATTTGACTAAGTTGAGGGTGGGCAGTAGGTACAAACTTTCTTTTGCCAAGCATAAAATTTTTGGTTTTTGTTTTTGTTTTTTTTTTTTTGGTACTGGGGATTGAACTCAGGGGCACTCAACCACTGAGCCACATCCCCAGCCCTATTTTGTGTTTTTTTTTATGTAGAGACAGGGTCTCACTGAGTTGCTTAGTGCCTCGCCATTGCTGAGGCTGGCTTTGAACTCACGATTCTCCTGTCTCAGCCTCCCTAAGTGCTGGGATTACAAGCGTGAGCCACCGCGCCCGGCTGCCAAGCATAAAATTTTTATTTTAACCTGGCCACATTTTTGACTCTTGCCCCTCTTTTATCATCCTTACTGAATTAGTTGTTCTTCAGTTTTTAAAATATCTTCAGTCTTTGCCCATTGTTTTTTCCTTAGACCAGGACATTACTTGTCTATGTTACTGCAATAGCATCCTAAACTATATTCTCAGGCTCTAGTTCTGTTCCACCCATCCCTTCCTTATTTTATTCTCCACACAGCAGCCATACTGATCTTTCTGAAATACAGATCTGTCCTTGTCCTTCAGTGCTTAAAAGCTCTATTGTTCTTAGGATACAGTCTAAACTCAATAAACATGTGCGTAGCAAAATGACTCAGCTGTGAGAGCAGCAATGATAGTCTAGCATCAGGCCTAGGAGAGAGATTGTCAAAGGTTTGTGAGAGTGATATATAAAAAGTAAGAAAGGGGCTGGGGGTGTGGCTCAGTGGTAGAGCACTTGCCTAGAATGCGTGAGGCACTGGGTTCGATTCTCAGCACCACATATAAATAAATAAAATGAATAAAGATCCATCAACAACTAAAAAATATGTATATGTATAAAAAAATAAAAAGTAAGAAAGTTGGGGCTGAGATTGTGGCTCAGTGGTAGAGCGCTTGCCTTGCATCGTGAGTCACTGGGTTCGATCCTCAGCACTACAAAAAATAAAGTGTCGTGTCCATCTGCAACTAAAAAAAAAGTAAGAAAGTTGAGGTTCTAGAAAGGAAATGGAGAAATGAGTTTTGAACACCAAGTTAGAGCTATACCATAAAGGGCTTCTTAAACCTTGTTAATTTGTCTGGACATTACATTAGGAAGGCAGGAATTCTTCCTCTGAATTAAGTGCCCTGCAACGGCAGCTATTATACTAAATTGCAATCAGTGTCTACCAAGAATGAAATTTAGCTTGGCTGAGAACAAAGAAAAAAATACATATCTTTGGAGCTAATTAGGATTGTAATCTGCAAACAAGAAACACAAATTTCAGTAGCCTTGGATTGGATTTTGAGTTTTCACAAAGTGGCAGTTATAGTGAGCCATGGGGGTGCGGGGCTGATAATTACATTAGTTGGCAATCAAGAATTATGATTGATACTACCAAATAACCTGCCTCATAAGAAAAAGATTGGGTGTAGACATAGTCTCTGAGTAGTTTGGGGGAGTGGGTCCATTATATAGAAGGTCAACAGAAGTTATCATTGTTTCAGGAAATTGCTGTTTAGCCTAGTCCAAAGGTCAGCTTGGTTGGTGGGGGCATGTCTGCAGTACACTTGACTGATGGGTTTCCATGTTGATGTGCCTCAAACCCAGTACAACAGTGATCTCCAGGCTCCATGTTAAGTGCCTTAAAAGAAAATTTTTATTTCCTTCCCAGACAGTAGTTTGTTTAGTTGTTACCTCCACTAGTTGGTGATGCGGCCCCTGTCCAACTCTTCTAACTTATTTGCTACTGCTCTTTTTTATTTTTTAGCTGCTTCCCCGTATATACCCTATCCTGTGGCAACATATATACAACTAGAGCTCTAGGACTCCAACCATTCTGAAGTTCCATGCATCCCTTCCTCACTTGGTTGGTCCTTACTCACCACAACTAACTACCTCTTACTTTCTTTTGGCTAAATCTTAATCATTTTTCAGATCTCAAATCTAATTTTCACTTTATTCTAGACTTCCTTCTTTGATGTCTAGACTGGGTTAGGTGGCACTGCTATGAATGTGTGAACCTGTGGTCTATTTATTTCAGTGTATTTATTATGATATCTTATTTAATAACAGATTTGCTCAGACTTGGTCAGGTACCTTGAGAACAGGTTCTAGGTCTCATTTACTGATACATCCACAGTACCCACCCATGGATACACTCAGAAAATACTAAAACTTGGACTAATGTTTGGAGAGCATGAGGATTGATTTCCTCTTCTTTGGAAATTTTAAGTCCTTAAACTTCTGTTATCTTAGATCTTCATCTTTGGGTGGGGGGCAGGTACCAGGGGTTAAACTCAGGGGCACTCAATTACTGAGGCACATTTCCAGCTCTATTTTGTATTTTTATTTAGGTCTCACTGAATTGCTTAGCACCTCACTTTTGCTGGGGCTGGCTTTGAACTTGCGATCCTCCTGCCTCAGCCTCCAGAGCCACTGGGTTTACAGGTGTGTGCCACCACACCTGGCTTAAAATGCTTTTTCTGTTGACCAGGATTTACTTCTTTTAAGTCTTATGACCAGCCTCAAAATTCCTTTCCCTGGGCGCATTGGTGCATGCCTGAAATCCCAGCGGCACGGGAGGCTGAGAGGCAGGAGGATCATGAGTTCAAAGCCAGCCTCAGAAACAGCAAGGTGCTAAGCAACTCCGTGAGACCCTGTCCCTAAATAAAAACACAAAATAGGGCTGGGCGTGGTGGCGCACGCCTGTAATTCCAGCACTTTGGGAGGCTGAGACAGGAGAATTGGAAGTTCAAAGCCAGTCTCAGCAATGGCGAGGCACTAAGCAACTCAGTGAGACTCTGTCTCTAAATAAAACACAAAGTAGGGCTGGGGATGTGGCTCAGTGGTTGAGTACTCCTGAGTTCAGTCCCCAGTTCCAAAAAAAAAAAAATTTAGATTCCTTTGTGCTCACTTCTTCATGATTTCCTACAACTGTAAATGAAGAGAAAGAGTCAGTTCAAAGAAGGCAGAAGAAGCCAGGCACGGTGTTACAAGCCTGTAATCCCAGCAGCTCAGGATGCTGAAGCAGGAGGGTCACAAGTTCAAAGCCTCAATGATTAGCGAGTCCCTAAGCAATTCAGTGAGACCCTGTCTCTAGATAAAATACCAAAAATGGCTGGGAGTGTGGCTCAGTGGTCAAGTGCTCCTGAGATCAATCCCTGGTACCAAAAAAGAAAGAAACAGGATGCTTGCAAATGAACCAACTTAAAATGAAGGAACCTCTTGCACATTAATTTGAAATCAAGAAACCTATCTGGCTGAACTTTCGCATTTTGTCTGCCATGGAAAGCGAAAGTCAGGAAAAATACAGTATATTTTCCCCCTGAAAGCTAGTTTGAACTAGTGGGTAGAGCACAGCATTTGATATCAGAAAACCTAAGAGTTCTGTCTAGCTCTGCATATCCTAACATAGGTGGCTTTTTTGTTGTAGTTTCTAATCTCTATAATTACTTACATAACTAGACTTCTTCACAAAATTATGTGATAGAATAACGTCAATATAAGATTCCATGCAGATGACTTAATTTTTATTAGGGTACTTAGTTCACTGGTCATTTTAGATTATTTAGTCTTCAATATTCAGCAATTTCTTACTGAAATCTGATACAGTTCTTTTCTGTTTCCACAGTACTGAACATTGGTAAGAAACTCTATGAGGGTAAAACAAAACAAGTCTATGAATTGTTAGATAGTCCAGGAAAAGTTCTCCTTCAGTCCAAGGATCAGATTACAGCAGGAAATGCAGCCAGAAAGAATCATCTGGAAGGAAAAGCTGCAATCTCCAATAAAATTACCAGTTGTATTTTTCAGTTGTTACAAGAAGCAGGTAAGTGGCTCCCCCTGTTCTTTCTTTTCCTCTCTCCCTCCTCCTCCCCCTTTCTTTTTCTTATTTTGATTCTTTTCATGGGGAAATGACATTATTTAGATCCACAACATGTACTAGTTGAATTTTTTAGTTGTTAAAGGAAGCAAATAAATTGCTTCCTCCTTGCCACCCACCCTACACACACATTGATCTCTATCAGGGGGAGATGGCATTGTTTGAACTAAAGGCCTATTGTTGGGGGATGACTTCACTGTTAACACTTTACTGCTGTTGGAAGTAATATCATGTAGATAAACCTTGACAATTTGCTAAATCTTTGTCAAGTACACTGTCCCCCGAAACTTCTTTCTGCAAGGCCATCTTCAGTCTTAAGTAACTTAACTGTGAAAGAAGACCATCTTTGTATTAACCATTTCTAATTAATGAACTGTTACTCCCTGAAATTTTATACATTGTTCTTTGTTCTACCTGTTGAAGACAATACAGAATTTCAAATCTCTCTTCCACGTCCAAGTCCTGAAAAGCATTTGAAGATAGCAATTGTATCTTTCACTTTCACTCTGTCATTTCCCAAGTAAGGGAATTGAACTTGATCCAAGATCTCGAGTTCCCTCCTACTTAAAAGTTGAAGGAAAACTATTTCTGATAGAAAAATTGAATCAAAAGACTAAATTAAGATCCAAATGTTGTATAGAGAGAGTTTGGAGGGAAGGAAAAGGAATTAGAGTAATTTTTTTCTGCAGTCATTCAGTCAGCTACAGGTTGATCTACAGTGTTTAAAATCTCTACCATTAAAAGAATTTGAGTTCCTATAGTCTAAGAGGCCTAATTTCCTTGGATCACTCAATCTTTGAAGCCTTGGATTCCTTATCTATAACCATAAGACTTTTGTTCTTTATTGCCCTTAGTTCTAGTTTTATAATTTAATATCTTTCCTTCCTTACTCAATATATTCCCAGTTATTCCTTCATTTCTTATATCTTCCAATAAGCACTAATCTTTTCTAAGTCCGAAAGGGGGTCTAATACATTTGTTTCCAGTCAGGATTAGATATATGTGCTTTCCACAGAATCAGAGTAGTTGACCATAAATCCATTGTGTCAGTACATTCCTGGAGTAGTTTGTCTTCTTCTAAAGTATCCTGTTTTACATTTTAATAATTTGGGGAAAAAATGTTAGTTGCAAACCTGAATAGTTATCTACATCATAAATCCCTCTCTGCATTGAAAATGAGTATATTTTATAACTTTAAAGGACCACCCGTTGTTCCAAAGTGATAGGATTTTTATTTCAAGGTTTCCTTAATTGGTGGTTTCCCAATGAATGAGTACATTTCTAGACAGTGCATTAAACTAAATTTAGATTCCTTTTGCAATACAGATAAATGTCTGATCTACCTTCTTAAATAAAATTTCAGTGCTTTTTTTAACTTTTAAAATCAATATGTAGGTATCAAAACTGCTTTCACTAGAAAATGTGGAGAAACAGCTTTCATTGCACCCCAGTGTGAAATGATTCCAATCGAATGGGTTTGTAGAAGAATAGCAACTGGTTCTTTTCTCAAAAGAAATCCTGGCGTCAAGGAAGGATATAAGTTTTACCCACCAAAAGTGGAGATGTTTTTCAAGGTAATTATTTTATGCTTCTGTGTCTTACTATAATATAGCAGCAAAGTTAAAATTATACACCCAAAAGATTTTGAAGCTTTTGATATTGAGAATATTGTAGATATTTATGCCAATAAAATACACTTCCATTAACAATTATAAATCAGATTTTTAAAAGAAAATATCTGGAAATGTACTTAGCTTTGGACCAAGTTGACTAAGAAAATGAATAAATTTAAAAATTTAACACTAATTGGAAAGAAATACATTTAATGCAAAATTTTAAAAAATTTATAGTTGAAATCTTTCTAGTATATAGTTGATAGTATGTCAGGAAAATATACTATCAGTGTTTCTTAAGACACTTTTTTTTTCTTTTATTGGTACTGGGAATTGAACTCTGGGGTACTCGACCACTGAATCACATCTCCAGCCCAATTTTTTTTGTGTGCTTTATTTAGAGACAGAGTCTCACTGAGTTGCTTAGCGCCTTGCCATTTCTGAGGGTGGCTTTGAACTTGGTAATTCTCCTGTGTCAGCCTCCCAAAGTGCTGGGATTGCAGGAGTGTGCCACCACCCAGCTCTATCAGTGTTTCTTATGAGCAAAAATATATAAGGATATAGGAATCAATGGTTATAAATATTTTTTTTTTGGTACTGGAGATTGAACTCAGGGGTACTTGACCACTGAACCACATCCCCAGCACAATTTTTGTGTTTTATGTAGAGACAGGGTCTCACTGAGTTGCTTAGTGCCTCGCCATTGCTGAGGCTAGCTTTGAACTTGTGATTCTCCTGTCTCAGCCTCCCTAAGTGCTGGGATTACAGACTTGAGCCACCGCGTCCAGCGGGTTATAAATTTTTATAGGCTTTGTTCAAATCACTTTATCCCTCCTATCTTGATTTATATTGTTAAGCATAGATATTAAAATTTTAAATTATGCTTAAATATGTTTATAGAACGAGGACAAATTTCTTTCAAATACTTTATGACCCAGAAGAAGTTACTTACTTAAATACCTTGAATTTTAATGTAGGTATTAAAAGCAAATTGATTAGCCAGGCTTGGTAGCGTATGCCTGTAATCCCAGTGGCTCAGGAGGCTGAGGCAGGAGGATCATGAGTTCAAAGCCAACCTCACCAAAAGCAAGGTGCTAAGCAAGTCAGTGAGATCATGTCTCCAAATAAAATACATATAGGGCTGGGCATGTGACTCTGTGGTCAAGTGCCCCTGAGTTTACCCCCTGCCCCCAGCCAAAAAAAGCAAATGAATTGAAAATACTTTGAACTAAAGTATACTATAAATATAAAAAATTTTTTTAGAGAAAATGAATATTTTTGAGGAATCTGTGCTCAAGGAGAAGTACTTTACCTTTTTCTGAAAAATTCAAAAAATTGTACTTAAATTAATTATACTACTATACTTTATTCTCAGGATGATGCCAATAATGATCCACAGTGGTCTGAGGAACAGCTAATTGCTGCAAAACTTTGTTTTGCTGGCGTTAATATAGGCCGAACTGAAGTGGATATCATGAATCATGCTACACAAGCTATTTTTGAAATACTGGAGAAATCCTGGTTGCCCCAGAACTGTACACTGGTTGATATGAAGGTACTAGAAAACAGATTTGAAAGTAAAAGTTACTGTAACTGAGAAATGTCTTTAGTAATATCATTTTTTAAAAATTGTCTTTGGCAATATGCCATTTCTAGATTGAATTTGGTGTTGACATAACCACCAAAGAAATTGTTCTTGCTGATGTTATTGATAATGATTCCTGGAGACTCTGGCCATCAGGGGATCGAAGCCAACAGAAAGACAAACAGGTAAGAAATGCTGTGAGTTTTTATCCTTTGAAAGATCAGATTGGGACAGGAAGAAGAAAGGAAAGAGAAGGTTTATATCCTTATAAACCTGATTTGTTGATTTCTATTTACTTTTAAAGATAAGATCTCCTATATTTTGACATAGTAATAATAAACTTATAAAGCAGATTTCTTGTTTATCATCTTCATGGACTCTCCAATACTTAACAGAATAACTGTTATCCTTGTTTAGCTAGTTGAAAACTAAGGCTGTAAGGGGATAAGTATCTTCACAATTACAAGAATAATTGGCAGATCTGGAACTCTACACCAAGTCTTCTGGTCTTTATCAGGCTCCATTTCTGTTTTTTCCTAATAAAATTAGGATGAGATCCTCTGTATGATTAATACATAGGAATTCTCAAGGCTGTTAATTATAGATGCTAGTGTAGAAAGCACTTAACCTTAATGGAAAATGAAACTTTACTTCACTATTGAACTTTCTCTAGTTTAATTTAGGAAATGAATTTGTAAACTAACATATGTTTTCAGATATATCTCATTTTAAAACTCATCACAATTCCTACTCAAAACTCAGAAACCAAGCTGGGCACGGTGGTACACACCTGTAATCCCAGCACTTTGGGAGGCTGAGACAGGAGAATTATGAGTTCAAAGCCAGCCTCAACAATGGCGGTGAGGCACTAAGCAACTCAGTGAGACCCTGACTGTACATAAAACACAAAATAGAGCTGGGGAAGTGGCTCAGTGGTTGTGTGCCCCTGAGTTTAATCCTCAGTACCAAAAACCACAAAAATGAAACGAAACAAAAACTCAGAAACCAGATGATTTCAGAGATACTTGTTTTCTAAACTTCCTATCTTATTTTTCTAGTCTTATCGTGACCTCAAAGAAGTAACTCCTGAAGGGCTCCAAATGGTAAAGAAAAACTTTGAGTGGGTTGCAGAGAGAGTAGAGGTAATCCTTCTGTAGTAAATTTTGTCGTAAACCTATACTGTGTTAGGTGTTTTTCTTCTATAAAATCTTGTTTCAAAATAAAATGTAGCCGGGAGTGGTGGCTCACGCTTGTAATCCCAGCACTTAGGGAGGCTGAGACAGGAGAATCGCGAGTTCAAAGCCAGCCTCAGCAATGGCGAGGCACTAAGCAACTCAGTGAGACCCTGTCTCTAAATAAAAGTACAAAATACAGCTGGGGATGTGGCTGAGTGGTGAAGTGCCCCTGAGTTCAATCCCTGGTTCAAAAAAAAAAAGTGAAAGGTATAGTACTTTTCTTTTTTTCAGTGACTTTGAAAGAGAGGAACACCTTTAGGAAATGCCCCAGCTCTACTACCCTTACTGGTGTACTAGAACTCTCTGCTAGTAAGCTGCCAGGTGTACTGCTTCCAATACCTGATATGGAAACCTGGGATTCTCTCAGCTCACTGTTCCTATAGGAGAAACTTCAAATTTCCTACCAATGTTTTCCCTACTATAGTTCCAGCATCATAGGATGGATGGAATGCCATGTAATTTTATTTTTTAATTTAAAAAGTTTTTGTGGTGCTAGGAAACAAACTAAGGGCCCCCATTTATGCTAGGCAGGTGCTTTACCACTGAGCTACATCTCCGGTCCCTCCATTTAACTTTTTTTTTTTTATGTTACTGGTCATTGAACATAGGCCTGAGCAACACGCCTAGATCCCCTTCACATAACTATAAAATGTCACTTTAATTTTTATGGTATTACAATTATTATAATTACATGGGAGTTCAGTGGAATTTTCTGATTATCCAAGGATCATAATCACCTTTTAGAACATTATCTCCATCCAGACACAATTGCATAGGCCTGTAATTCCAGTGACTCAGGAAGCTGAGGCAGGATTGCAGGCCAGCCTCAGCAACTTAGTGAGACTTATCTCAGTAAAAAATAAAAAGGACTAGGAATGTAGCTCAGTGGTAAAGCACCCCTGAATTCAATCCCTGGTACCACAAAAATTTTTTTAAAATCAACTTACAAGTGTGTATAATATAACCTCTAATTTGGCTGACCATACTATTAAATATCCTTAGAATGAAATAGTTGGCTAATAGTTTCTTGAATAATAACTAAAAGGCTTGAGTGTTTTTATTAATATATATAATTTATCTGATTTAAAATCTTATCTATTAGGTCTTAAGAAGACCTAATGAGCCAGGCACGGTGGCTCACGCTTGTAATCCCAGCACTTAGGGAGGCTGAGACAGGAGAATCGCGAGTTCAAAGCCAGCCTCAGCAACAGCAAGGTGCTAAGCAACTCAGTGAGACCCTGTCTCTACATAAAACATAAAATAGGGCTGGGGATGTGGTTCAGTGGTCGAGTGCCCCTGAGTTCAACCCCTGGTACCAAAAAGAAAAAGAAAAAAAGACAACCTAATGAAGATCACTGTCTTTTATACAGAAAACTTACTTTTAAAATGGATCCTATCTCATGTTGTTCTATTTGTCTTAAATTTGATTTGTTAACAGAAAATATTCTGTCAAGATACAGTTTTCCGGGGATGGGGTTGTGGTTCAGTGGTAGAGTGCTTACTGTACTCATTCCTGTTTGTCTTTTTTTTGGTACCAGGGATTGAACTCAGGGGTACTCGACCACTGAGCCACATCCCCAGCCCCATTTTGTGTTCTATGTAGAGACAGGGTCTCATTGAGTTGCTTAGCACCTTGCCGTTGCTGAGGCTGGCTTTGAACTCAGATTCTCTTCAGCCTCCTAATGTGCTGGGATTATAGGCGTGTGCCACTGCACCCAGCCCTATTTGTTCATTTTTGTCTTTTTTATATTCATGTTTTTCTATTTTAGTTGCTTCTGAAATCAGAAAGTCAGTGCAGGGTTGTAGTGCTGATGGGTTCAACTTCTGATCTCGGCCACTGTGAAAAAATTAAGAAGGCTTGTGGAAATTATGGAATTCCCTGTGAACTTCGAGTAACATCTGCCCATAAAGGACCAGATGAAACACTGAGGATTAAAGCTGAGTATGAAGGTAAACTTCAAATAATTAGACCATTTCAGGTGTTGCAGATTTTGCCAAAAAATTAATGTGTTCTAGATTTATACCAACATGTTGCTTCTCCATATTTCTAAGGGAAAACCTGGTAATATGGTATACTTTCAAGATATTCACCTGCAAGGAGCATAAAGATATGGGGAGCTTGAGAAAAGAAAGGAGCAGGGAAAAAGAATTGAAAATGCAGTGTATCTTTACATAATAAACGTCCCTTTGAGTATTGTCTCTAATATGCTCCAATAGAAAAGAAGCCCCATAGAAGTTCCAGGAGGCCTGAGTTGAAACTGCAGATCCTCTCTGTTATATTCAATGGTTAACCTCCCCTGGTAGATGGTCAAACATGAAGCCATACAGTTTCATATTCGGAATGTGGTATAGAAAAGAAATGATAAGACAGCCTTGATGTAAAATAATAGCTATCTGGGTTCACAACCAAATATTTCCCAACTGGAAAAAAATGTTGATTGACACTTATAATAGTCATTGCTCCAGGAGTGTAGTTAGTGGCTTTATTTATTTTTGTGGTACTAGGGATTAAACCCAAGGCCTCACACATGCTAGGCAAGCACTAAGCTATGTCTTCAGGCCTTTTAATTTTTATTTTGAGATAGGGTCTCCCTAAGTTATTGAGTCAGACCTTGAACTTGTGAGATCCTCTTTCCTCACCTCCCAAGTAGTTGGAATTATGGGTATGCACCACTATACCTGGCCCAGGAGTGATTTAAGACATATAGGGCACTTTCTTGTTTTAAAAATATTATTAAATCTTTTGAATGCTTAACATAATAATCATCTGAATTTCCCTAGGTGATGGCATTCCTACTGTATTTGTGGCAGTGGCAGGCAGAAGCAATGGTTTGGGTCCAGTGATGTCTGGTAACACTGCATATCCAGTTATCAGCTGTCCTCCCCTCACACCAGAATGGGGAGCTCAGGATGTATGGTCTTCTCTTCGATTACCCAGTGGTAAGTTACACTGAAAAATTAACTATATTTTACACAAATTAAAATATACATAACAGCATGGAGAATAGCATAATGAAATGTCATGTATCTATCACCCAAGCTCAGCAACTAATGTTTTGTTGCATGTATAAACCCGGCCTTTTAGGTTGGCTTATCTTAAAACAGATTTTAGACATTGTAATATTTTATACTTAAATGTATTTATGTATCTCCAAGCAATAAGAACTCTAGCTTGTTTAAATCATAATTATGAGCCGGGTGCAGTGGCACACACCTATAATCCCAGCACTTTGGGAGGCTGAGACAGGAGAATCACAAGTTCAAAGACAGCCTCAGCAAAGAGAGGTACTAAGCAACTCAGACCCTGTCTCTAAATAAAACAAAAATAGGGCTTGGGATGTGGCTCAGTGGTCGAGTACCCCTGAGTTCAATCCCCAGTACCAAAAAAAAAAAAAATACATACAGACAAAACACAGGCTTCCCCATCGTTTGGCTCCATTAATCATAACCAGCCAACCCTTAGACCATCAAGTTGGCCTGACTTTGTAGTGAGCGGTATGTTGCTCCTCCAGTTGCAGCCATGAAGAAAGTGTATCAGCAGCTACAGTGGGAGGTGGGGCTCAATCACATTAGGGTTTCCCAGGCAGCTACAGACTTGAGGCAGTTTTGTCTGCAGATTGCTGAACATGGGCAATTATTTTATATACACTGGCAGTAACATAGTAAAATAATTAGTATAAAAAATAAAATAAAGGGAAGTTATATATTGCCTGATGTAGCTAAATTTCATAGTTAGAATATTGTGGTTTATTTCTTCATAATATAGAATATAATCTAGATGTCCTGCAAGTTTTTAAAATCAGTATTATTTCAGTAGGAGTTGACTTACTTATTACTAAAAACCCAAACTTTTCTCAGTTGTGTAAATCAGCTTTTGATGTGTCAAATACATTAAGTACCAGAGCCCCCTGACCTGTTCAACTATGGACTACCTTGTCTTCAGGCCTTCTGCACTTGCTGTCCTAGGATCTGCCTTCACTGTCATTCTAGAGATTCATTTTGCCTTTCTCTAGTCTTTGATGTTCAGATCTCAGATTCCTAGGTCCCATGTCTTCCTCTTTCTTGGTTTACTTCTTATTTTACCTGGAGCATTCCTTTGTTAACTTCCTGAGAAAATAATACAAAAGGAAAACCTGAATGTTTTACATACCTGAAATGCTTTTATTGAAGTTCCACACTTACGTGGTAGTGTAGGTGTATAATTCTAGATTAAAACTAATCTTCCCATAGAATTTTAAAAGCATTTTTACTTCATAATCTTCCAGCAGAGTTGTTGAGAACTCCAGTGACTCTCTCCCATTCTGATTGTGTCCTTTATAAATTTTGTTTCTTTATAGGAACTTAGGATCTTTCATCTATACTGATTATTCTTAAATTTCACACAGATGTGACTTGGTGTATGATTATGTATAACTTTGTGGGCCCTTTTAATAAGGTACTTTATTCCTTCAATCGTGGAGAATTTTCTTGAATTATTTTTTTACCCCTCCATTTTCTCTGTTCTCTCATTTTTAAGTTTATTCTTCACATTTGGATTGCCTTGATTTCTGTGTTCTTCTGTTGCTGTACTTTCTGATATGGCCTCAGGTGG
This sequence comes from Xerus rutilus, assembly GCA_028644305.1. Classification (NCBI taxonomy): domain Eukaryota; kingdom Metazoa; phylum Chordata; class Mammalia; order Rodentia; family Sciuridae; genus Xerus; species Xerus rutilus. The sequence goes on along the minus strand of CM053408.1, from coordinate 81,232,560 downwards.
GTTTTTTTGGTTTTTTGTTTGTTTTAATATTTTTTTTTAGTTGTGGATGGACACAATATCTTTATTTTATTTATTATATGGTGCTGAGGATCAAACCCAGTGCCTCATGTGTGTGAGGTAAGCGTCCTACCACTGAGCTATAACTGCAGCCCTGGCCTCAGTTTTGTTTTTTTTTTTTTTTTTTTTTTTTATTTATTTTTTTTTTTTAAATTTATTTTTTAGTTGTAGGTGGACAGAATATCTTTATTTTATTTTTTATGTGGTACTGAGGATCGAACCCAGTGTCTCACGCGTGCTAGGCGAGCACGCTACCACTGCGCCATAACCCCAGCCCCCTGGCCTCAGTTTTGTATCATATCCTAACCCTTCCGTTGAGTTTTTAGTTTTGAGTACAGTAATTTTATATGTCTAATAGCTCTTTTTTATTCTCTTAGCTTTTCCCCCTTAATCTGTGCAGTAACATGTTTTTCTGATATTGTAGTCTTTTTCATTTCCTCAACTCTGGTAATTCAGTTTGAGTAAAAAAAGACAGTTGAAAACTGACTCTTCTGTGGGTTGATCTGGTAGTTACTCTCCAAATAATCTCACACCTCAGTGACTAGGTCTTTTCTTTCTTTCTTTTTTTGTAGGTGTAGATGAACAGCATGCCTTTGTTTCATGGTTATGTGGTGCTAAGGTTCAAACCCAGTAGCACTCTACCACTGAGCCATAGTCCCAGGCCACTAGGTCTTTTCTTGTATGTCAGAATTATGCAAAGAATTCTGTCTCCATCTTCTGCCTGGATGAATAAACCTGGCAGCCAGCAATTAGGAAGCTTACTGGGGCAATCTCAACATACGTATATAAACTTCACTCCCTATTTTCACTATATCATTCCTTGCCTCAACTATGCCTGGTATTCCCCCAGTCCAGAGACTGAAGTGTTTTACCTTTGGATAAATTGAAAACTGCCATGGTGAGGCAGTTACTCAGAGAGAGGAAAGAGTTCTGAGGGCCTAATTACTTCTTAGACTTTTATTATTTGGTCTTCTTTTTTATTTTATTTTTTTTTAGTTATAGATGGACAGAATGTCTTTATTTTTATGTGATGCTGAGGATCGAACCCAGTGCCTCACATGTGCAAGGCACGTGGTCTAGCACTGAGCTATAGTCCAAGCCCCATTGGTCCTCTTCTTTTTGCCCCCATTTTTATTCCCACTTCATGCCTCCCTCAAAGGTATCTGTGGTGTTAAGTCCCTCCCCTTTTTTCCTTTCAGTTTGTTTTCTTAGTCTATTAAGTTAGTTACCACTTTATTTGCCTTTCAGTTATTAATATGTTACTTTTGTTATCTCTTTGTCTTAATATGTTTATGCCTATTTTCTTTATTCCCTTTAAGGGATTTAGTATTGTTCCAGAGATAAATCTTGTGCTTAGTCCATCTTCACTAGATCTTTAACTACACATTGATTACATAAACTTTTCAAGCTTAATATCCACTGTATCTATAAGTAAAGCCATTGATCAAATTTATGCCAGAGGAACTATATACATATCATCCATGGAAATTAGAAAAGGAAACTATGATGAGCCAAAATAGGGCAGTTTTTATCTAGTAATATTCAAGGAGAGGCAGGGAATCTGGGAGATTTGTACATTCTGGTCACTAGAATTAGTAATAATCTGTATGTGCGTGTATGTTACAGGGGATTGAACCCAGAGACCCTCTACCATTGAACCACACCCCAATTCTTATTTTATTTTGAGATGGGGTCTCACTATGTTGCTGAGACTGACCTAAAACTTGTAAACCTCTCACGTCAGCCTCCTCAGTCCTTGGGATTACAGGTGTGTGCCACCACACATGACTAGGGACAATGCTTTGAGGAATAGTTTTGTAGTGGCTTATGTAAGATCCTTTGAAAGATTGCTGATCTTATGTTCACTAGATAACCATTTTGATTTTTGTGTTTATTTGTTTTGTGCTGGGGGATTGAACCCAGGGCTTCATGTATGCTAGGCAAGCACCCTACCACTGAGATCTTGTGTTTTCATTATTAATTGACACCTCAATTTTCTGTCTTTTCCCTTTGTGAACTATAGGTCTCGGCTGCTCAACCGTACTTTCTCCAGAAGGATCAGCTCAGTTTGCAGCTCAGATATTTGGATTAAACAACCATTTGGTATGGGCCAAACTGCGAGCAAGCATATTGAACACGTGGATTTTCTTGAAGCAGGCTGACAAGAAAATCAGAGAATGTAGTTTATAAGAAAGAATATGTCATTTCATTTCTTAGGGGGAAAATTGCAATTTCTAGTTTAGCTGCAGAAAAAAAAATAAAGCAAGATGAAAAGATGATTTTAGTGAATAAACACTTCTCTAGATTGATGAATTAAAAGATCATCTGTTCAGCCAGGATGGTGGTGCAAGCCTGTAATCCTAGTACTTATTGAGGCTGAGACAGGAGAATCGCGAGTTCAAAGCCAGCCTCAGCAACGGCGAGGCGCTAAGCAACTCAGTGAGACCCTGTCTCTACATAAAACACAAAATAGGGCTGGGATGTGGCTCAGTGGTCGAGTACCCCTGAGGTCAGTCCCTGGTACCCAAAAAAAAAAAAAAAAAAAGATCATCTGTTCATACTAATAAAGCTCCAAAGTTATTACTTGACCTTCTGTATTGCAACCTGTAATTTTGAGAAAGTATTGATTATACCTTAGGTGGTAAGAGTAACATAGTCCTCTTTCATTGTATGGTCCTTACAAATGTGAGGACATAGTTTTTTATTTTTACCTCAGAAGATGATGTGCATTTACATGTAACCTTTTCTGACGCTTATCAGGACAGTTCCCCACAGACAAAAAGTAGTCACCTTTGCCATCCCAAATGAAAGACAGTTCAACTTACTTAGCTATAAAACTTGATGTGATTATAACCGAAAGCTTGGTCCTTGTCCCTGATGCTGATCCAATAACAAGGGCATGGTTTTGAGATTCTGCCCATTAGTAGGACGGGGGGGGGGGGGGGGGGGGGGG
>CM053408.1:81131634-81229450 GCA_028644305.1 Xerus rutilus | reverse complement strand
TAGGGTAAGTGGGCAATGTAAGTATAAGTGTAACCAATTTGCCCCAAATCAATTCCATTGCAGTGTTTGTCTTTTCCTTTGCCATACTCATCACATTCCTATTTTAGGTGGGTAACCTAACATAGTAAATTGAGTCCCCTTGCTAACCTCCCCATTCTCTTGGTCTGCTGCTCTACTGGCTCCTTTTCAACCGTCTTAAAGGAGGATTTCTTTTTATTTTTTTTTGGCACTGAGTATTGAATTTAGGGGCTCTTAACTACACAGCCACATCCCCAGCCCTTTTCATACATTTTGTCTATAGACAGGGTCTTACTGAGTTGCTCAGCACTTTGGTAAATTGCTGAAATTGGCTTTGAACATAATACTCCTGCCTCAGCCTCACAAGCCACTGGGATTACATGTGTGCACCACCGGGCCTGGAAGGATTTGTTTTATGTACCACGGGTAGTTCGTGATTCCCTGCCACCTTCTAATACCAGCTACTGTGCCTGTGAGTTCAAGAAGAATATGCAAAATATAGGAAGGGTGAAATTGCAGAATATAGAGAAGTTCTTTATATAAATGTAGCATTATTTCATTACATTGTCTTTTTGTTAAGCATTGGTGAATTCTCATTATAGTTCATCTTCAGTCTCTAAACCAGTATTTTAATATCACTTAACATTGTGCAGCCCTGAAAGTATTATAGAGCCCTGAACGTTAATCCTGTGTCCAACTTGAACTCATTTATAAAATTTTACATTCACATTATTAAATGTTTATTTATTGTAGTAGTAGTAGATGAACAGCATGTCTTTATTTTTTTAATGTGGTGCTAAGGATTGAACCCAGTGCCTCACACATGCTAGGCAAGTGCTCTGCCACTGAACTACAGCCCCAGCCCCTCATGTGTATTTTTATGAGAACAGGGAAATCAGCTTTCTCCAAAGACCTGTTTCTCCCAAAATGCTAAGAACCTCTGCTATAGATGAAATTTTAACAAGACCCTTCCTACACATTCTTTCTCACCTCCAAACTGTTAATAAGCTGCTGTCTCTTAATACTTGTGTGTTAGCTTCTCATCACTGTGACCAAAATACCTGACAAGAACAATTTACATGAGGGAAAGTTTGTTTTGGCTCATTTTCAGAGATTAAGTTCATGGTCAGCTGACTCCACTGCTCTGGACCCAAAGTGAGGCAGAACATAAAGTATGTGGCCAGGTGTGGTGCAGGTCTGTAATCCCAGTGGCTCTGGAGGCTGAGTTAGAAGGATGTTCAAAGCCAGCCTCAGCAAAAATTGAGGCTCTAAGCAACTCAGTGAGACCCTGCCTCTAAATAAAATATAAAATAGGGCTAGGGACTTCTATAATAAAAGCATGCTTAGGATTGTTTTTGCTTTAATGCCTTTTGAAACATACCTACGAAGGGTATGAGAATTAGATAAGTCAATATGTGTAAAGTATCCTGGCACATAAATGGCAGCATGTGTAAAAGCCAGTATGCGTAGAATTAATTCACTATGAAAATTAGTTTTAATTCAGTATTCCCATCAGCTGATTTAGTTTCTGAATATATGAAAGTACAGTATGTATGATGTGTCATGGAGCATTCTATAAACTACGCCATTTCAGCCCAGCAATCCATAGAAAGCCATGAAAATGCTTACTTTTTTTTGGTACCGGAGACTGAATTTAGGGGCACACGAGCCACATCCCCAGCCCTATTTTGTGTTTTATGTAGAGACAGGGTCTCACTGAGTTGCTCAGTGCCTCACCATTGCTGAGGCTGGCTTTGAACTCGCGATTCTCCTGTCTCAGCCTCCCTAAGTGCTGGGATTACAGGCTTGTGCCACCGTGCCCGGCAGAAAATGCTTACTTTTAATGGTGTTTTTGTACTCAGCCTCCCACATCTCAACTACTTGGGGTTAATCTCACGTTATGATATGGAAAATTAGTGAAATGAAAATTAAAATATTTCTTTGAGCATATTACTCTGAGCTGAAGTTCTTTTTTGTAAATTGGAACTGAATATTCTGTTTGCCTTGCAGAATTAATGATATTATAATATCAGATATATCTGATGTTATAGGTATGTTATGCATTGAAGGTTTTTTAAAAATCATAGAACAGGCTGGGCATAGTGGTGCACGCCTGTAATCCTAGCAACTCAGGAGGCTAAGGCAGGAAGATTGCGAGTTCAAAGCCAGCCTCAACTGGCTGAGACCAGCAACTTAGTGAGACTCTGTCTCAAAATTAAAAGGAGTGGAGCTGGGGTTCAGGTAGCTGATAAAACATTTCTGGGTGTGTCCCTGAAGATGTTTCTAGAAGGGATTAACATCTGAATAAGTAGACTGGGTGGAAAAAAAAAAGTTGCTTTCATCAGTGTGGATAGGAATAGTCCAAGCCATTGAGGGCCTAAAAAGGAGGAGGAAGAAGAATTTGGTATTACAGCTGGAAAACTAAAAAAGCTAAAATACTGGCTTTCCTGGGTCTCTAGCATACAGGATTATGGGACTTCTCAGCCTCCATAATTGCTGGGCTAATCCCTTATAATTAATGTATTTCTTTTTTTTTTTTTTTTGGCACTGGAGATTGAACTCAGGGGCACTCGACAACTGAGCCACACCCCCAGCCCTATTTTGTGTTTTATGTAGAGACAGGGTCTCACTGAGTTGCTTAGCGCCTCGCTGTTGCTGAGGCTGGCTTTGAACTCGCAATTCTCCTGTCTCAGCCTCCCTAAGTGCTGGGATTACAGGCTTGCGCCACCGCGCCTGGCTTCATTAATGTATTTCTAAACATCTCCTATAACTTTCTGTGGAGAACCCCAACCCTACGACATGCTCAAGACTCTGGAAATGCAATGTTGAACAAGATTTGACTTTTGCCCACAATGAGTCCTGGAGTCTTCCAGAGACAGATAATTTCAAAACATTCTGTTAAATACTCAACATAGAATAAGGATAGAGTACTACGAATACACAAAAAAGAAGAGTCTGGAGTGCTAAAGAAAAAAGGTAACACTGTAAATGAAAAGGAGGGACTCTCATTCCTCACGATCTATTCCCACTCTCTTGCTTTTCTTTCATTTTCTTCATAGAACTTACTACCACCAAGTATAGTATATACCTATTTATGGTATCTCCCAACTGGAAAATACCTTTCCTCGAGTATAGTAGGTTGTCTTTTTTTTTTTTTTTTTGAGTACTGGGTATTGAACTCAGGGGCACTTGACCTCTCAGCCACATCCCCACCCCTATTTTGTATTTTATTTAGAGACCGTCTCACTGAGTTGCTTAGCACCTCTTCATTGCTGAGGCTGGCTTTGAACTCAGGATTCTCCTGTCTCAGCCTCCCAAAGTCCTGGGATTGTAGGCGTGTGCCGCTGCACGCAGCTTGGTTTGTCTTTGTTGTTAGTTGTTACCTAGCAACTAATGTATAGCAGTTGCATATACAAAAGGCAGTGAAATATTCAAGTAAATAAAGTGTAAATTCCCAGAGGTATGGAACATGGACCTACACATAACCTAATACTAGAGGAGTATAGCATGTAAGTAAGGTACAGAGTGTGCTATAGTTTGGATCTTGGATGTCCTCCAAAGGCCCACATAATAAAGGCTTGGCTACCAGTCAATTACTAGGAGGTGGTAGAGCCTTCTGGAAGTGGTTCATGGAAGGAAGTAAGGTCACTGGGGCATGTCCTTGAAGAAGTTGGGACCCTGGTTTTCTCTTTCTCCTCTCCTTCCAGCTACCATGAAGTGAACAACTTTGCTCCACCACACACTCTACACCATGAAGTAATGCCTTACCACAGGCCCAAAAGCAACAGACAACCAAGAGCCAAAATAAATACATACTCCTTTTAAGTTAATTATTTCAAGTACTTTGTCACCGTGATGGAAAGCTGGCTAACAGAGTAATGACCGACCTATGTGGGTTGGATGGGTGGTAAGCAGACCAATCATAAAGGACCTCACATGCTAGGCTTCATAGTTTGGAGTTTATCAAGAAAAAAAGAGTGGCATCAGATATATTCTAAAAGATGAATTCCTTTCTACTACATGAGGAGGACACAGCTAGACAGGATCATTTTGCACCCAGCAGAAGGGTCCTTATCAGCGTTACCAAACACCAAATCACTTGGTATTTTTAGCTTGGACTTTCCAGCCTCCACAATTTAATACATAATATCATGTATTTGATCACTCTGGAAGATTGTCTAAAAAATAGCAGATTAAATCCACATATATGTACCCTGTTTGCCACAAAAATCCATCAAAATAAGAAGAAATAGGACTTTTCAGCCATTTCTAGAATCTACAAGGTGAATCAGATCAGACCTATACTGCCAATTCTTATATGAAGTCAGTAAGTTATAAAAGCACTACTAAACAATGACTTCTGAGGGGGGAATAAACATCTTTCGAGAATCCAATATAATCTACATTTTCTCTGAAAAACTAACACAATTTTGAGTATACCAATATCATCTGGGACAAATACCCCTGAAATCTAGGCATAATTGGCTTGAAACGTATGACAATTCCAAAGTCAGTCCCAAACTCTTCTGATCATTTATACTAATCCATGAAGATTATACTGCCTGTGTCTAGAGCTTACCCTGCCTTCAATGCCATCTTTGCATTGTATTACACTGACCAGACATGAAATGTGGCAGACACCATACAACATAACCAGTTGCTATACGTGTTTGCAAAATCCACAGATTAGGTAAGAAATATAAAGCAAATCTCATTAAATTTAAAAATTGATGTTGGGCATGGTGGCACTAGCCTATAATCCCAGCAGCTCAAGAGGCTGAAGCAGGAGGATCACAAGTTCAAAGAAGGCCTCAGTAACTTAGCGAAGCCCTAAGTAACTTAGGGAGGCCCTGTCTCAAAAGAAAAAGGGCTGGGGATGAGGCTCAGTGATTAATTGCCCCTGGGTTCAATCTCTTGTACAAAATAAATAAAAGTTGAGTACCAACCAGATAAGGTACTTAAAAAAGGTAAGGCCGTGTGTCAGATCCTGCGGATACAGTAGTATAAGCAAAGTAAATATGGTCTCTATATTCCTTTCAGAGTGAGATAAGCCTTTAAGAATGATCAGTGTTGTAAATGGAGCCTTGAGCTGGGGATGTAGCTCAAAGGCAGGACGCTTATCTAGTAGCTTGCAGGTTTAATCTACACCACACACAAGCCTTAGAGAATACAGCCAGAATGTTGCCCAGCCTGCAAGTCTCCTCAAAGAATCAACTTTTAACCTAGATAGAGTAGGACAAAAAGGAGTCAATTAGGTTGTTGGAGTTAGAGTGAAAGGAGTTGTGAAGGACGTGACAGAATAAACGTCCATTCAATCAAATGTTTCTATTATTTACCACCTTACAGACTTATTTATCTCCGCGGACCGGCGCCCTATAAATGCACACTGCTTTAAACAATTTGTGAACCCCCTCCCGGCTCCTGCACCTCCGCACTCGACCCCACCTTGGGGTAAGGTATATATAGACCCTATGCATGCGAAATTCTTGCCACGAGACCGGCAGATTACGGTTTCGATGCTAAGGCAGGGGTAGCAACACTTCTGACCAAGCGACGCTTAGCAACCACCAACTTCCCCTGTGCTCGGCCGACTGGGGGATCCTCTTCCGGGGGCAGAGGTCGCCCCGCCCTTCCCCGCGTCTCCTCCAAGATGGCGAGCGGCGGCAGCGGGGGGGTTTCGGTGCCTGCGCTGTGGAGTGAAGTGAACCGTTACGGCCAGAACGGCGACTTCACGCGCGCTCTCAAGACCGTCAACAAGAGTAAGTGTTGGGGCGGAGGCCGGGGCGGGCCTGAGCCGGACGGGAGGATGTCGCCTGTTTCCGGCGCGCGCGACCACCTCCGAGTAGACGTGCGCAGTGGGAGACCCTTGCGTTTTCCTGGCTCAGACCCAGAGCCTGAAGTGTGCGGATCGCCGCCTCTCTGCGCCTACAGGGCAACCGGGGGGTCCCGGGTTGCTTAGAGCCACGTGTACTTCCCTTAACCCCCCGCGGGACGCGAGGGAGGGATTTAAAGAGACCGCTGCTCCTGGAGCCTCTTTTGAACTCTTTTTTTATTTGATTCCTCTGTTACCTTATTTCGAAAATACGCCACCTTTCCTTTTGCACTTCCTCTTGAATTGAGGGATCAAGTGTTGTTCAGGGAGCTTGATCTCTTGGGCCTACGCGGGGGAAGGAACCTGCCTGGGACACGTAATTGACAAGGTGGAAGCTGTAGGGATTCGACAGGAGAAGGGCTGGTCTTCAGGTCAGGCCCGTCATTCCCGCATAGAATCTCATCAATGTCATTTAGCCAGAGAATGGATAGGCGAAAGCACCAACGTTTGAAATAATGTTGGAAGAATAGTTTGACCTGTTCCCCCCCACCCCAGCTTAAGTGATCATTTCAAATTTTACAGCCTTCATTGTGAGCGACTCATTAAATTTTACCCTTTACTACATAACTATAGTATAGTATTAAAAGTATATTTTAATGCTTTTAGTCGTCCTCTCTTATCTACTGAAGATACACTCTGTATATGTTAGGTTTGGAAATGTAATTACGAAAACAGTTTAGCTGTTCAGAGTAGTGGTAATATAAAAGATGTAGTAGTAACATACAAGGCTGTATAAACAATTTTCCAAAACCTTTTGCTGAGTTGATGTGAAAAGTGGTGATGAGTGCCCACAATGCACTTGTGTTGATTTCAGACATTGAGGAAGATAACTCAGACATTGAGTTATTTGATTCCTAAACTTAATCTTTGGCTAGGCTCACAAGTAATACTCTACAGCAAAGTAGTAAGTATTCTGCAGAAATTCTTTGATCAGCAAAGGCTGACAGTTTGTTTGGAGGAATATATTAACTGCTAGATATTTCTTTGATCTTAGATTGAAAAATTGGACTCCTAGTTGCCCAGGTGATACTTAAACACTGTGGCATTGAAACTTGGTCACCTGAGTCCTTCTTTCTACTTCTTTTTGGTCATTTAGGTAAAAAAGGAAAATCCTGAATGGTTTTTGGAAACATTGCCAACAAGATAAATTGTGTTCATACAGTACTTTATAATTTGTAAGATTTTTTCAAACTATTCTCATTTCATGTTTTTTGTTTGTTTGTTTGGTTGGTTTGTATTGGGGATTTGGACCCAGGGATGCTTTACCACTAAACTATATCCCCAGCCCTTTTTATTTTTTATTTTGAGACAGAGTCTTCCTAAGTTGTTGAGACTGGCCTCCTACTTGCCATTCTCTTGCTTTAGACTGCAAAGACAGTGGAATTAAAGGCATGAGACATTATGCCTGGCTCATTTCATGTTCTTTTTTTTTTTTTTGGAACTAGGGATTGACTCAGGGGTACTCGACCACTGAGCCACATCCTCAGCCCTATTTTGTGTTTTATGTAGGGACAAGGTCTCACTGAGTTGCTTAGCACCTCGCCATTGCTGAGGCTGGCTTTGAACTCCTGATTCTCCTGTCTCAGCCTCCCTAAGTGCTGCGATTACAGGCTTGAGCCACCGCGCCCGGCTCATTTCATGTTCTTGATAACCTTGTAAAATTAAGTTATGTTCTCATGGTCGTTCTGTATATCAGAAAAACAGAATTGGTTATTAAATTATTTTCCCAAGACTTAAAGAAACCTGAGGGTGTCAGGAACATTGGCTCATGCTTATAATGCCAGCAGCTCAGAAAGCTGAAGCAGGAGGATCAAAAGTTCAAAGATAGCCCCGACTTAGCGAGACCCTATAACAAAATAAAAAATAAAAATGCCGAGGCTCAGTGGTTAAGGGCTCTGGGTTCAGTCCCCTGGTACAAAAAAAAAGACATCTCGGGGCAATTTGCACTATGCTTAATTCTTCATGAAATTATTCTTTCCCTGTAAAGTAATGAAGTATGTAGGATGCAGCACATGTCCCAAGATGAAGAAACTGGAGAAATAGCTTCCTTCTTGGCTGCTTTATTTCATTGCACTTTTGGGGCACATGCCTCATGAGCATCTTTTTTTTTTTTTTTGGTACCAGGGATTGAACTCAAGGGTACTTAATCACTGAGCCACATCCTCAGCCCTATTTTGTGTTTTATGTAGAGATAGTGTCTCACTGAGTTGCTAAGCACCTTGCCTTTGCTGAGGCTGGCTTTGAATTCATGATTCTCCAGTTTCAACCTCCCAAAGTGTTGGGATTACAGACCTGTGCCACTGCGCCTGGCTCCTCATGAGCATCTTTATTCAATAAAAGTCTAATTGATAACTTTGTATTGTCACTTAGGTTAAAAATGACAATCACTTTTTTTAAAAACTGTTTTAACATCATTTTTATTACAATAAAATTGGAAATGCCTTGTCCTTGAGGCAGGGATTAGAAAATTTGGTAAAAATATGAAAAGGGAATAGATTTAAAAAGTGACTTTCTGAGCAGGGCACGGTGGCATACACTTGTAATCCCACCACTTTTGGAGACTGAGACAGGAGAATCACGAGTTCAAAGCCAGCCCGTCAGCAATGGCAAGGCACCAAGCAACTCAGTGAGACCCTGTCTCTACATAAAACACAAAATAGGGCTGGGGATATGGCTCAGTGGTCGAGTACCCTTGAGTTCAATCCCTGGTTCCAAAAAACAAAAAAGACTTTCTGGCCAGATGTGCAGATGTGGTGATGCACACCTGTAGTCCCAGTGGCTCGGGAGGCTGAAGCAGGAGGATCGCAAGTTCAAAGCTAGCCTCAACAGCTTATTGAGGGCCTAAACAATTTAGTGAGACCCTGTCTCAAAATAAAAAAAGGGCTGGGATGTTGCTTAGTGTTTAAGTACTCCTGAGTTTAATCCCTGGTCACCCCCCACCCCCACCAAATGACTTACTTTAAGTTGTTCTCCAGTACTGCAGATCAACAAGGATGATGTAACTGCTTTGCACTGTAAAGTGGTCTGCCTTATCCAGAATGGAAGTTTCAAAGAAGCCTTGAATGTCATCAATACTCACACCAAAGTGTTAGCCAAGTAAGTGATTTAGTTAGTTGTACAGTAATTAGAAACATTTTTATTAGAGCTTTAATCTCTTACTTTTGAACCAGTAAGAAAGAGGTAAACTGTAGAGGGATATGGAACATAAATATAAGATAGGAACAACAATTTAGAGGTTTAAAAAAAAAGAAAAAGGTACAGAAGGTACAACTTGTAGGGTAAGGATATTTAACTGTAGAGTGGATAAGCATTAGAGCTGACAGAGGTTGTTAGGATGGTATAGCAGTTCTTAGCCAGACCTCTGTGCCTAACTTCATTGAGAATTTAGTTGAGTATGTTTTTAGGTTAAGATCTTTTAGTGTCATAGTTCTTTAACAGTGTTTAGACTGTGTAGCTGGGTGTTCTTTTGTTGTTGTTGTTGGTAATCTTTTTATTTCATTTATTATTTTACAAAATGTGAATTTATATTATGAATTGTTACTGTAATTTGACTTTTTTTTTACAGGCATGCCTATCTCTCAAAAGAAGTATGTATTGAAATTAAGTTTGTAGCATATTTATTCAGTATTCCAATGGTTTCTGAGATGCAGAACTGTATATAGTATACCTCCTTTTATAGGAGGAAGAACATAAGAATTTATTTATACATTTGCTGTATTTGTGAAAACAAATACTAGGAGGAGAAACAATAATAATCACTTGTAGGGGATAAGAAGGAATAGGTTAGATCTCGGTAGCAGTGGAAGTAAAAACGTTTAATGTATATCTTTTTGCTTTTATATTGGAGCCATATAAATGTATTGCAGATTAAAAACTAGTTTTAACACTTTATTAAGAATAAAAGGGGGTCTGGGGGTATAGCTCAGTTGCTAAGAGTGCTTACCTTATATGCACAAGGCCCTGGGTTCAGTCCCTAGCACCACACACCCCTCCCCCCCCAAAAAAGGAAAAAAATAAAATAAAAGGGGTATAGCTTTCTACTGCTGAGCATATTTATTTATTTATTTATTTATTTATTTATGGTGCTGGAGATTGAACCCAGGGGCACTCGACCACTCCAGCCCTATTTTGTGTTTTATGTAGAGACAGGATCTCACTGAGTTGCTTAGCACCTCACTGTTGCTGAGGCTGACTTTGAACTCGCAATTCTCCTGTCTCCGCCTCCTAAAGTGCTGGGATTACAGGCTTGCGCCACTGCGCCTGGCTTAAATATCCCCTTTAAATATTAACAATTGTCTTTGTGTCTAAGACATTTGGTTGTTTATCTAGTTCATGACTACCTTCTTAATTGTTAGTTTCAGAAGGCCAATAACAGTGTTAAAATCAGGAAAGAAAGAGGCTAGGGAAATTGATGTAATATTTTCTGCCACTTAGCCTATGATGTTTTGGACAAGTCACTTTCAAATTTCCTTATCTTTTGTTGTTGAGATTAAATAAATTAACACATGTCATATGTTTAGAGCAGTGTCTGGCATGTAGTAAGTGCTTTTCATTGTTAGGTAATAATCGGATTTTTTTTTTTCTTCAGTAACTCTCTCTCCTTTGAGAAGGCATATTGTGAGTACAGGCTGAACAGAATTGAGAATGCCTTGAAGACAATAGAAAGTGCCAACCAGCAGACAGACAAATTAAAGGAGCTTTATGGACAAGTGGTAATTACTGCTTTAAAACACCTGTTGACAATCATTCTGGGTGAGCATGACTACCTGTAGCATGGAGCAGGGATGAGGAAACCCAGCCCATCCTGATGCTCCACAAAACTGGCCACCAAACCAGTTCTTGAGGTTTGAATATATTCCCTCTTCTTGATCTTTGTTTGAACAGTTGTTTATATAGTGTTCAGTGAACAAAGGACTCCCACAAGGCAATTAGAAAATTAAGGAAAATGAAAGAGCTATTTTGTGAAAATTGAACTTTTTAGAAAAATGAAGGGGGCTGGGATTGTAGCTCAGTGGTAGAGCACTTGCCTTGCATGTGTGAAGGCACTGGGTTCCATCCTCAGCACCACATAAAAGTAAATAAATAAAGATATTCTGTCCATCTGCAACTAAAAAAGTTTAAAAGAAAAATGAAGGCCAGTGAGCTTATATGCTTACACAAATTTGAAACAGTATTTCTTTCGAGTATTTAATTGGCATTCTATTCTAAAAAGAAAATTATGTTGGATAAGAATTTGGGTGACAGCATCTGCCCCCATAAAATATATTGTATTCATGAAAACATTCCAGAAGAATTTTGAGACATTAAAATTGTCTTAATATAAAATAGGGCTATTAATGATGAGAGGGCAGATATGTATTTATGAACTGAATAAATTTATGGTAAATTCCAATGGTAGATGAAGGGCACCAATCACTGTTACACATAGTGAACAGATTAACCCAGAGTGACATTTGTTACTATCCTTTAAGAAAAACTTGAACTGGGTGCAGAGGCAGGTGTAATCTCACCTGCTAAGGAGGCTGAAGCAGGAGAATTGCGAGTTTGAGGCCAGCCTGGGCAACTTGGTGACACCCTGTGTCAAATAGACCTGGGGATATAGCTCAGTGGTAGAGTGCTCTCCTACCACGTGTGAAGCCCTAAAATTGATTACCAATAGTGGGGGTGGGGGGGGATGAAATACGCAGGAATTATGTTGTGGGTGCTTGAGTTAACTGGTTTCTGAGAAACACACAATGAAGATTGTACATAATGAACTCCTGGGAAAGTCTTTTAATATTTTATTTTGTTTACTGGAACTTAGTAATGATTTTGTATTGTGGAAAAATGTTTTCATTGTAATTCCGATTCAGGTAACAGGGTAGAGTTCTATAGAAAGATTTCCTTTCACAACCCATATAGGCCCTTAACTCATTTCAAAAAGGAAGGTAAAGAAAATTACTTCTCTAAATTTGAATGACGCCTATAAATCAAGTATTACAGCACACAAGACTGATATATAAATTATAAAAGAGATGATTGATTGCCTTATTGTGCTGAATTAGGTTTCCTACTTGGTGATTCCAAAAAACACTAGTATGTTGTTAAATATACAATGTTATATTAGTCTCCTCTTATGTTTTCACTTGGTTTTTTCCTTCAGCTATACCGTTTGGAACGTTATGATGAATGCTTAGCTGTGTATAGAGATCTTGTCCGAAACTCCCAAGATGACTATGATGAGGAGAGGAAAACAAACCTTTCAGCAGTGGTTGCAGCTCAAAGCAATTGGGAAAAAGTGATTCCAGTGAGTACTTTGTGTACCCATATTGCCATGAAATAGTGTTCGTGTCTAATGTTTGACTGGTATTTTGCTTCACACCAGGAGAACTTGGGCTTCCAAGAAGGCACACATGAACTGTGCTACAATGCTGCATGTGCACTGATAGGACAAGGCCAGCTGAACCAGGCAATGAAAATCCTACAAAAAGCTGAAGGTTGGAAGTTTGCTAATGTTATCTGTAAATATAATGTGATTCTAACTTTGTGGAGTGTTAACAAAAATTATATTTGGGAAATTATTAAATGGAAGTTACTGAGGATCAGGATTTTAAGGTCATCTGACCTTTTGTTGGTTGGTTTTGGTTTGTTATTTACTAGTGATTCAACCCAGGGATGCTCTAGCACTGAGGTACATCCCCAGCCCTTTTTAGTTTTTATCTGAGACAGGGTCTTGCTAAGTACTCAGGATGGTCTCAAACTTGCTATCCTCTTGACTGAGCTTCTCGAATAGTTGGAATTATAGGCATGTGCCACCATAGAGCTGGCTGCCTCTTTTTGACCATGTTTCTATTTCTGTCTAATCCTTAAGTCAGTCCACTCATTCATTTTCTTCCCTCTTCCCTCCCTCCTCCTCTCTCTCTCTCTCTCTCTCTCTCTCTACTGGGGATTGAACCTAGGGCCTCACACTAGGCAAGCACTCTACCACTGAGCAAGATCCCTAGCCCTCTGTAATTTGAAACAGGGTCTTAGCTGAGTGCGGTGGCACAAGCCTGTAATCTCAGCACTTTGGGAGGCTGAGACAGGAGAATCGCAAGTTCAAAGCCAGCCTCAGCAATGGCGAGGCTCTGAGCAACTCAGTGAGACCCTGTCTCTACATACAACACAAAGTAGGGCTGGAGATGTGGCTCAGTGGTCAAGTGCCCCTCAGTTCAATCCCTGGTACCAAAAAAAAAAAAGAAACAAGATCTTTCTTGCTAAATTGTTCATGCTAGCTTTGAACTTGTCCTGCCTCAACCTCCCAAGTAACTGGGATTGTAGACATGTATCACTATGCCTGGCTCCATTTACCCATTTCTGTTTGTTTTTTGTTTTTTTTGGTACTAGTAATTGAATCTAGAATGCTTTACTACTGAGTCATATCCCCAACCCTTCTTATTTTTTATTATGTGACAAGGTCTCCCTAAGTGGCTGAGACTGGCCTCTAATTTGATATCCTCTTGCCTCAGCCTCTCTAGTTGCTGTGTTATAGGAATGCACTACCGTGCCTGGCCATTTGTCCATTTTCAGTCATACTACACCTTAAAGTCTGAACTTCTAGGAGTAGGATTTTGAGAAATTACTATGGATATTAAATGTAAATTAAGTGACTTAATTTCAAGCATTTACAACAGTACATGGCATATGATAAAAACTAGATACTAGTTATTATTGTTTTACTAGTAACACTAGTTGTTGTTATACTATTTCTACTTAAATAGGTGATAATATACTTTCCTGTGTGCGAGCACATACATATATTTACATACTATAGCACCACTCAAGCATATTTTAACTCCATTTACCTTGTTTCTATATATATTTATGTATTTTGAAGCTTTTTTATATATATTAGTGCATCATAGTTATACATAATAGTGAGATTCATTTTGACATATTCATAAATGCATATAACATGGTTTGTTCCATTTTAATCCCCAGTACTTTCCCCATTCTCCTCCCTCCCTATGACCCCCTTCTCTATTGGTCTTCTTTTATTTATTTTTAAAATTTATTTTATTTTTATTATTATTATTATTATTGGTACTGAGGATTGAACCTAGGGGTGCTTAACCATTGAGCAACACCTCAGCCCTTTTTTATATTTTATTTAGAGACAAGGTCTCTCTGAGTTGCTAAGTGCCTTGCTAAGTTGTTGAGGCTGGCTTTGAACTTATGATCCTCTTGCCTCAGCCTCCTCAGCCACTGGGATTACAGGTGTGTGCCACTGCACCTGGCCTATTTGTTATTTTTTTAATTGGTTCATTATAGTTATATATAAAGAAATGAATTGTGATATATATTCTTACTGCATATACCATAATTTGGTCATGAAGCTTTTTTCATTTTGGTACCAGTGATTGAACCCAGGGGTACTTTACCACTGAGCTATATCTCCCTTTTATTTTTTATTTTGAGACAGACTCTCACTAAGTTACTTAGGGCTTCACTAAGTTGCTGAGGCTGGTGTCAAATCTGGAATCCTTCTGCCTCAGCCTCCCAAGTTGCTGGGCGTGCCCACTGCCTCTGGTTCTTGAAGCTTTTAATTAAGAAAAAAACGGGTCTGAGGGAGTAAGTCAGAACATGAATTTAACGTGCACAAAACCCTAGGTTCCGTCCCTAGCACCCCAAAAAAAAATGGGAGGGAAAAATTTTATAATAGAGCTATGTCTGATCTCAATTCCTGAAACATTTAGATTTTTCTTCTGTACACATTTTGCCTGAAAGCCAGAAAATTGATGTTATGGGGACTCCAGTGAATGGGGAAAGGGAAGAAAAGGTGAAATGGAGTCTTTTTACTATTAAATGTTGAAGGCTAAAATAAGAGAAACTGGGCATGGTGGCACATACCTGTAATCCACAGCCTCAGAAGGCTGAGGTAGAAAGATTGCAAGTTCAAGTCTAGCCTTCGCCACT
This sequence comes from Xerus rutilus, assembly GCA_028644305.1. Taxonomy (NCBI): domain Eukaryota; kingdom Metazoa; phylum Chordata; class Mammalia; order Rodentia; family Sciuridae; genus Xerus; species Xerus rutilus. The sequence goes on along the minus strand of CM053408.1, from coordinate 81,214,626 downwards.
TAGCGAGACCCTGTCTTAAAACAAAAAATAAAAAAGGGCTGGGGATGTAGGTCAGTGGTAGAGCACCCCTGGGTTCAATCCTCAGTACTTAAAAAACTAAATAAATAAATACGTAAATGAAATAAGAGCTAAGATGAGTAGAAAAATATCCATTTAAGAGTTAAAATTTTAGAGCTGGGGTTGTGGCTCAGTGGCAGAGTGCTTGCCTCACACATGTGAGGCACTGGGCTTGATTCTCAGCACCACATAATAATAAATAAACAATATAAAGGTATTGCATCCATCTATAACTAAAAAATACTTTTTTTAAAAAAAAGAAAATTTTAGCCGGGCGTGGTGGTGCAAGCCTGTAATCCCAGCAGTTTGGGAGGCTGAGACAGGAGAATCAAGAGTTCAAAGCCAGCCTCAGCAAGGGCTAGGCGCTAAGCAACTCAGTGAGACCCTGTCTCTACATAAAACACAAAATAGGGCTGGGAATGTGGCTCAGTGGTTGAGTGCCCGAGTTCAATCTCCAGTACCAAAAAAAAAAAAAAAAAAAATTTTAAAGATTGGGATGCAGCTCAGTGGTAGAGCACTTGTGTGGCATGTAGGACACCTGGGTTTGTTCCTCGGCACTGAAACAAAAAAAGAAAAATTTAAATTTCTGAAGCTGGGCATGATGGCATGTGTCTATAGTCCCAGTGCTTGATCAGCTAAAGTGGGAGATTTGCACTTGAGTTTTAGACTAGCCTAGGTAATATACGAAAACCTATCTCACAAAAAAAAAGAGAGAAAGAAAAAAATGAAAATTTCTTGATTCTACCCAGTACTGACAGTGATAAGGCAGAAGGGCATTCTCATACATTGTAGGTTTGAATGTAAATATAGTACAGATTTTGCAATGAGCAGTTTTGTTGATAGGCAGATTTTTAAAAAAATTTTTTTGGTATCGAGGATTGAACTCAGGGGTACTTGATCACTGAGCCACATCCCCAGCTCTATTTTTGTGTTTTATTTAGAGACAGGATCTCACTGAGTTGCTTCGCGCCTCGCCATTGCTGAGGCTGGTTTTGAACTCACAGTTCTCCTGTCTCAGCCTCCCAAAGTGCTGGGATTACAGGCGTGTACCACCGTGCTGGGTTCAGATTTTTAAATTTGCATGCTCTTTGAATTCCATTTCTAGAAATTTATCTTCATGAAATAAATAACTTTACATATGTATCTGTATAATGTTAATTAAAGGGATGTTTATAAGAAAAAGAATTAAGAAACAGCATGAGTTTTTGGGTTAGTAAAGGATTACCTAGGTTGTAGTATGATCACACAGTAGATTACCATGCAGTCATTAAACCAATAACATAAAAAAATAATATAGATTCATATTTACTATGATATAAATGTTTACATTATATGAAATAGGAGAAGGGAAAGAGTTCAAAGAGTATGTAGAATATCCAGCTTTCATTTTAAGATGCAGCCATGCATTTTCATTAAAAAAAAAAAAAAAAACCTGAAATGTGGTTTTTATTTCTAGGTGCTAGGATTATCATTGTCTTCATTTTTGTGCTTTTCTATAATCAATATTTTACAATTAATATGTACGTTTACATATTTTTAAAATGCCCTTAAAAAAACTTTTAGCATAGATACTACAAATAAAAAAAGTGCTAAAGAGGTAGAGTAATCAAGGACCAATAAAATTATGTAGTATATTTGATGCTACTATAAATTTTAAATTTACTTGTTATTACATTGAAATATTCTGCTCAGTAATTTATTTCTTACTTTTTGAAATGGTAAAGGAAATGGGAATTATCCAGCAGTACTAATTTTAAAACAATTTTTTTCCTGTAGATCTTTGCCGACGTTCATTCTCAGAAGACTCTGTAAGTTTCTGTTAAACCCAAATTTTACACTTCTTGTCTAACGTACTTACTCAGAAGTTTCGTTATATTATTTACCAACTTTTTGTAATAGATGATGAATTTATTAAATAGGAGTCACTTGATCAGTTATTTGACAAAGGCTAGGGTGATAAATTATAATATAAAAATTTGTGCTTACCATATGCGTTTTTTTGTTTTTTAATTTTTTTGTGGTGCTGGGCCTTATGCATGTGAGGCAAGCACTCTACCAACTGAGCTATATCTCCAGCCCTAGCATTTTATTTTAAATTCATGTAAATGTGAAATAAAATTTTATTCTTTTAGTTCAAGATGTAGGGCTAACGTTTTTTGCATATAGGTCTGAGTATAGCAATTGGATGCTTATTTTTTACATAATCCAATATTTTCTTACCACTTTTTTCTTTTTTAAGTGCAACAATATCATCCCCTCACCTTTTTCTTTTCAGAGTCTAGGACCAAACCTAGGGTCTTGTGCATGCTAGGCAAGTGCTCTGCCCTTGAACTATACACCCAACCCCAAGTACAACAATGTCTTAACACATTAAGTCCTAAGTTTTAGTTTTGCATATATTTCAATGAAATTGACACAGGGGCATTGAAATAGGTTGGAAATCATAATCTAGAGGTAGAGGTTAAACATATTATTAGTATTACTAATAATAAGTATATTGCAATTATATTCATTATATAATTTATCATAATAAAATTTCATTATATATTTACTTTTTTATTTTTTTTGTTTTTATTTCTTTGGGTACTGGCGATTGAACTCTGGAGCACTCAACCACTGAACTATATCCCCAGCCCTATTTTGTGTTTTATGTAGAGACAGGGTCTCACAGAGTTGCTTATTAGCACCTTGTTGTTGCTGAGGCTGTCTTTGAACTCGCAATTCTCCTGTCTCAGCCTCCCAAAGTGCTGGGATTACAGGTGTGCGCCACTGCACCCAGCTTCATTATATATTTATAACACTATATAATTGTATCATATTTTACATACTATATTTAAATTTTTATAGGTGTCCCGCTTATTGGGTGATGGGACAAAATGGGTTAAAGATAGTTGAGAAGCAGATTTATTACAGAGACATAGATGTTCCTTTTTTTTTTTTAATCTTGGATTTTGGGCTCATAACTAATCAGAAAGTGATTTTCTTTATGAACTACCTTTAGCAAATCTTTCTGAGCTTTCTACACAGTTAACATTTTTGAAGCAAGCCTCTTTAACATTCAGTTTTTATTTTAATATTAGTTTTGTCATTTCTTTATCAAACACAACTGACAAAATGTGCTTGTGAACAAACATCTCATTCCTGGTCAGCATACACTCACCAGGTTATAACCACAGTGCTGGGTTGGTAAAATAAAGTATCCTCCTAGCTCTCAGTATTGGTTATCCATGAATATCAGCCAGCCTTTCTGGTAGGATTGGATTATAGTGTTAACTGAGAGCATCAGTTAAGAGAGCGACCTACTTTTTTATAGAATTAGTTCAATTATAGAATTATGTTAAATACATAATTGGTTTCCATTTTTGAACTATTTTTATCAATTATTAATTAGAATGTTGTGATTTTTGGCTTATTGTTATAGAATTGACATAGAGGCATTTTTAAAATTTCTGTTTTTAAAATTTAGGAATGTTATATAAAGTTTAATCTACATGCTGATTTTTACATTTTTTTTTTGATCTTGGACTTTAGAGGAAAATCATGATCAATACATGATACTCCTGTTTGTTGTCATGTTCTTTCAGAATCTTTTTGCCATGTGTCATTAAAAACTCTTTTGGTGACAATTCTATATTTTAGAAAACTGACCCTCAGGGAAAACTACTGAAATTACATGTCTTCTTGAAGATTCTAAATCTTTCAAATGTTTGGATCAGTTGGTAAAATATGTGGATCAATTTGCAAAATTTACAGAAAAAAAAAGTTTCTTCTCCTGCTTAGGACGGGACTGAGGAAGACCCACAGGCAGAACTGGCCATCATTCATGGTCAGATGGCCTATATTCTGCAGCTTCAGGGTCGTACAGAGGATGCTTTGCAACTTTACAATCAGATAATAAAACTAAAGTAAGTGAGTTAAAAAACAAAATGTCCTTTATAGGGGAAAAGGCTTTTTCTCTTTAAAGGTTTGTTCAGTTTTAACTTTGCTTGTTGTTCACAGGCCAACTGATGTGGGATTGTTAGCTGTAATTGCAAATAACATCATTACCATTAATAAGGTATGATTTTCCTACATATGTATTTTATGCTGAGAGCAGATTACTCCAGCTTTATTCTAGAATAAGTGTTATTTCTTCTATGACAGAAAAAAATCCAGGTGTATTAAATCACAGCAGAGAGTATTTAGCCATTATAATGTTGATGTTTCTGCAGTGCAGTGCATGTTCAAGTAATAAAACTCTTTTTATTCTTTTTTGGTACAGAGGATATAACTCAGGGGTACTTGGCCACTGAGCCACATCCCCAGTCCTATTTTGTGTTTTATTTAGAGACAGAGTCTCACTGAGTTGCTTAGCACCTCGCTGCTGCTGAGGCTGGCTTTGAACTCACGGATCTCTGGTCTCAGCCTCCCAAAGTGCTGGGATTACAGGCAGGCACCTCCGTGCCTAGCAAGTAATAAAACTCTTGCGCTGGACTTTATGCTCCTCTTCTCCCAGTTTATGATAATCTGGAGAATCTCTTTTTTAGAGATGTAAATTGTTTGGACTTTTAACTTTAAGTGCGTGCATATTTTATATGATTTCTTCATATATTTGAATGTCTTTTTTTTTTTTGGTACTGGAGATTGGACTCAGGGGCACTCGACCACTGAGCCACATCCTCAGCCCTATTTTGTGTTTTATGTGGAGACAGGGACTCACTGAGTTGCTTAATGCCTCACCTTTGCTGAGGCTGGCTTTGAACTCAAAATTCTCCTGTCTCAGCCTCCCTAAGTGCTGGGACTACAGGCTTGCGCCACTGCGCCTGGCTCATATATTGAATTTCAGTGCCTAACTTTTCAATATAAATTTTTTCTCTTGAGCCCCCCCAACCCTGGGAAGGGCACATGGTATGAGCACATGCTGGGTCTTTTCACTCTCCCATCCTGTGCAAAATATTACAAGTGCATTTGAATATACATAGTCTCAAGAGTATTGTGCTAATCAAATTAATCACCACTTGAAACATTATTTTAATGGAAAAACATTCAAGTTTAGATTTTAAATCCAAGTCAATAGAAAATAGAAGTACCTAACATTTGATTTCTCTTGATATGCTATATGATTTTCCAAATGCCACTTATTTCATCATCACAGTAGTATTTTTAGGTGGTAGTATTTATCTCCAGTTTATAGGATTTTAAGCTGGGACCAAAAAAGGACATAGCCAGTGAGAGGTAGAACTTAGTTTTAGATTCCAGTCTCTGATCCCAAGGCTTGTCCCTTCTGTTCCTGTATGGTACGTCTCTCCTCAGATAGGCTTGATGATACCTCTCTCCTGAGCAAAAATATTGAATGTCCTAAATGTGAGATGGTGGCATTAAAGGAGGTTATCATTAGCCGGGCGTGGTGGCTTACGCTTGTAATCCCAGCACTTTGGGAGGCTGAGACAGGAGAATCGTGAGTTCAAAGCCAGTCTCAGCAATGGCGAGGCACTAAGCAACTCAGTGAGACCCTGTCTCTACATAAAACACAAAACTGGGCTGGGGATGTGGCTCAGTGGTTGAGTGCCCTTGAGTTCAATCCCTGGTACCAAAAAAAAAAAAAAAAAAAGGAGGTTATCATTGACATGGCTTATGTTTCCATCATTGCTGCTATCATTTGAATCTTGGCAGAAATATATAACTGCCTATGTTTTTTTGTTTTTTTGTTTTTTTTTGGTACCGGGGACTGAACTCAGGGGTACTCAACCACTGAGCCACATCCCCAGCCCTATTTTGTGTTGTATGTAGAGACAGGGTCTCACTGAGTTGCTTAGCACCTCGTCCTTGCTGAGGCTGGCTTTGAACTCATGATTCTCCTGTCTCAGCCTCCCTAAGTGCTGGGATTACAGGCTTGCACCACCGTGCCTGGCATAACTGCCTATGTTTATGAATTTTGAAATGCTTGTCAGGACAAATCTTTTTATCTGACATATATAATTTTGGAGAGGATAGTATGTGAAATAATAATACATCTATCCATCTACATGTAATTTATATATTGAATGTTTTTCAGTTCACAGATATTTATTTGACTTTTTATTCAAAATAATAAGTCTTAGCCGGGCACCGTGGCACACGCCTGTAATCCTAGCACTTTGAGAGGCTGAGACAAGAGAAGGGCGGGTTCAAAGCCAGCCTCAACAACGGCGAGGCACTAAGCAACTCAGTGAGACCCTGTCTCTAAATAATATACAAAATAGGGCTAGGGATGTGGCTCAGTGGTCGAGTGCCCTGTTCAATACTTGGTACCCCCCCCCCAAATAATAATAATAATGTTTTAATCATTGTGTACTTTAAAATTTATTCTGATGTTTTAAAAAAATTATGCATGTTTAAGTTCCTTGTCTGTATACTTTTTCACTGCTGAGCTACATCCTCATACCTTTCTTTTTAATTATTTAGAATTTTTTTTATTGTTGATGGACCTTTATTTTATTTATTTATGTGCAGTGCTGAAAATGAAACCCAGTGCCTCACACATACTAGCCAAGTGCTCTACCACTGAGCCACAACCCCAGCCCAACCCCGTATCTTTTATTTGAGACACTGTCTAAGTTGCTAAGGATCTTGACAAGTTGCTGAGGCTGGTTACTGGGACCAAGTTGCTGTCACCACACTATGCCTTGTGTGTATACTTTATAACTGCCATATTTGGTGAAAGGAAAGATCTCTGGGTTGGCAAATTTGAGTTGACTCTAAAGAAGGAATATGGTTTAAAGGTTAAGCAAGAGAATAAGCATATGTACATGTAAAGAAATATTTATAGTTTGTGGGGGAAAATGTGAGAAAACAGAAGAGGATAGATATGTGTTGAGTAGTAAAAACAAATAGGTTAGATTAAATGATATTAAGGTATGGGATGCCTTGAAAATTCAAGTTTTTGAATAATTAAGTGAATGCCATGATAATGTTTAAGAAAAGTCTAGCAGTGGCATGCATGAGGAATTACATTATAAAAATATTAATACAAGAGAACCAACTAGAAAATATGGTTTCTTTTTGAGGGGTGGTTTGCTATGTTGCCGAGGCTGACCTCAAACTCCTGGACTCAAGTGATCCTGCCTCAGCCTCCTAAGTAGTGGGACTAGATGTGTACCAGTACACCTAGCTTTGAATTGTTTTGAAATTTCATAACGAGAAAGAGTAAAATTTGCTTTGGATTTTTTCTTTGCTTCTAATCTTTAAAATGGCATAATAACTCTATCACCTATTTATATATATACTTATTTACAAAGCACTATTTGCAGATAAATACATGTGTTACAAAGCTGGAATAGTAGACACTCAGGTGCTCAGTTTTTTTTGTTTTTTTTTTTGGTACCAGGGATTGAACTCAGGGGTACTCAATCACTGAGCCACATCCCCAGCCCTATTTTGTGTTTTATGTAGAGAAAGGTTGCTTAGCGCCTCGCTGTTGCTGAGGCTGGCTTTGAACTTGCCATTTTCCTGTCTCAGCTTCCCAAAGTGCTGGGATTACAGGCATGTGCCACCGCGCCTAGCTACCCAACCAGATAACATCTAAGCTCTCTTATTGTATTGATACAAAACAGTGAAAGAACAGTAAAGCCTTAAAGTGTTCAAAGAATTGAAGTTAGAGATTCTGTTAATGGTGGATGTACATTCTTTTGTCAGGACCAGAATGTCTTTGACTCTAAGAAGAAGGTGAAACTAACCAATGCAGAAGGAGTAGAGTTTAAACTTTCCAAGAAACAACTACAAGCTATAGAATTTAACAAAGCTTTGCTTGCTATGTACACAAACCAGGTAGGTAATAGGCTTCTGGTTCCCTATCTAAACCTTTCGTAATATGGCATATGAGGTATATGGGTATATTAGTCTAATCTGTTTATATTTTTGTTTATATTTTTTCTTTTTCTTTTTCTTTTTTTGGTACTGGGGATTGAACTCAGGGGTACTCGACCACTGAGCCACGTCCCTAGCCCTATTTTATGTTTTTATTTAGAGACAGGGTCTCACTGAGTTGTTTAGCACCTTGCTGTTGTTGAGGCTGGTTTTGAACTCACGATTCTCTGGTCTCAGCCTCCCAAAGTGCTGGGATTACAGGTGTGCACCACTGCACCCAGCCATATATATTTTTTTTCTTCTTCACTATGTCATATGTCATAGATTTTGTTTCTTAAACAAGTAATTTACACTGTTCTTTTTAAGGATGTGGGGTTAATGGCTTTTAAGGGAAAGAAAACAGCATTAATACTTTTGAATGAGGCAACTTTCTCATTACTTTGTTTTTATTTATTTTAATTTTTTTTTTTAGTTGTTGATGGATCTTTATTCATTTTATTTATTTATATGTGGTGCTGAGAATCGAGCCCAGTGCCTCATGCATGCTAGGCAAGCGCTCTACCACTGAGCCACAACCCTAGCCCATCATTACTTTATTTTTTAATCATTATTTTTAATCTCTCTGAATTAAAACAGACTCATCAAAGATGCCAATCACAAGTCGGGCGCTGTGGCTCAAGCCTGTAATCCCAGCACTTAGGGAGGCTGAGACAGGAGAATCTCAAGTTCAAAGCCAGCCTCAGCAACGGCAAGGCACTAAGCAACTCAGACCCTGTCTCTACATAAAACACAAAATAGGGCTGGGGACGTGGCTCAGTGGTTGAGTACCCCTGAATTGAATCCCCAGTACCAAAAAAAAAAAAAAAAAAAAAAGATGCCAATCACAATTACAGATTTTTAGGTTCATCTTTCATTTTAATTGTGCATAATCATAGGTTATAAGTGTTAAGGAGGTCAATTCTCTTAATTTTTTTCTGTTCATACTTTTTTTTTCTTTTTTTTTTTTTTGGTACTGGAGATTGAACTCAGGGGCACTTGACCACTGAGCCACATCCCCAGCCCGATTTTGTGGTTTTTTAATGTAGAAACAGGGTCTCATTGAGTTGCTTAGCACCTTGCTGTTGCTGAGGCTGGCTTTGAACTCGCAATTCTCCTGTATCAGCCTCCCTAAGTGCTGGGATTACAGGCTTGAGCCACCATGCCCAGCTTTCATATTTTTTATTGGTGCATTGTTGTACAAATCGATCATTTGTTGTTATATATTTGTACATGCATGCAATGTAACAATATAATTGACCAAAATTATTATTCTCCACATCCTCTCCAGCATTTATTACTATTTGTATTCTTGACTCCAGTTCTAATTGGAGTGAAATGAAGTCTAAGTAGTTTTGTTTTTTTGGTTTTTTTTGTTTTGTTTTGTTTTTTAATTTTATTTATTTTTTTAGTTGTGGGTGTACAGAATATCTTTATTTTATTTTTATGTGGTGCTGAGGATCGAACCCAGTGCCTCACGCATGCTAGGCGAGCACGCTACCACTGCGCCATAATCCCAGCCCCTCTAAGTAGTTTTGATTTGCATTTTCCTAATTGCTAATGTTATTGAACATTTTTTATATTTTTGTTGGTCATTGGTATTTTTTTTTTTTGAGAAGTGTCTGTTTAATTCATTTGCTCATTTATTAATTGGGTTGACTTTTGGTGTTAAGTTTTTTGAGTTCTTTATGTATTCTAGATATTAATTCCTTGTCAGAAGAGTAGCTAGCAAAGGTTTTCTCCCATTCTGTAGATTCTCTCTTCACATTTTTCGTCTTTCCTTTGCTGTGTAGAAGCATTTTAATTAGATGCCATCCCATTTATTAACTGTTGCCATTATTTTCTGAGCTTTAGGGATTTGTGGTGAGAAAATCGTTGCCTCTGCCTATAGGCTGGAATGTTGACCCTACATTTTCTTCTAGGAGTGTATAGTTTCTGATCAAATTCTTGGGTCTTTGGTCCATTTTGAGTTAATTTTTGTGCAGGGTAAGAGAAAAGGGTCTAGTTTCATTCTTCTACATGTGCATAACCAATTTTTCCAGCAACATTTGTTTAGAAGGCTGTCTTTTTCCATTGTATGTTTTTGGCCCCTTTGTCAAGAAATAAATGACTACAGATATGTGGGTTTATCTCTTGTAGGGTCTTCTCTTCAGTATCATTGATCTGTATATCTCCTTTTATGCATTTGTTACTATCGCTCTGCAGTAAGTCTGATATTGTGATGCCTTTAAGCATTGCTCTTTTGGCTTAGATTTGCTTTGACTCTTCTGGGTCTCTTGTTCTTCCAAATGAATTTTAGGACTGGTTTATCTAGTTCTGTGGAGAATGTTATTGGTATTTTGATGGGTATCACATTGAATCTGTATATTTTGGTAGTATGGCCATTTTAACAATATTAATTCTGCCTGTCCATTAACATGAGAAGTCTTCCCATCTTTTGAGGTCTTCTTCAATTTCTTCACTGTTCTATAATTTTCATTGTGGAACTGTTTCACTTCCTTGGTTAGATTTATTACTAGGGTTTTTTTGTTATTTGTTTTTTTGAGGTTATTGTATATGGAATTGTTTTCTTGGTTTCTCAGCAGATTCATTGTTGGTATATAGGAAAGCTATTAATTTTTGTATGTTGATTTTGTAACCTGATACTTTGTTGAATTTATTAGCTCTAGCATTCATTTGATAGAGTTTTTTGGATCTTCTAAGTATAGGCAATTTTAACTGTAATATGCATTCTAAATAAATTTTGAATTCGTACTCCTAGAGCACAAGGTTTTGGTGGAAAAGTGAAAGATGGTAATTTAGAACTGAATCAAGTTATTTTTAATACTTTAGTAAGAAATATTTGTTTTGTGGTTTTTAAAGCAAATGCTTATACTTGAGACATGTTTTCAAAAAAAGTTCTGGAATGTATGCATTCAAATGAATGTGTAGAATTTTTCCTTTAAAGCTGCTTAGAAAACATAAATTCTATAAATGGAAATCTTTTTCCTTATAAGAAAAAATTGAAAGTAGATGCTATAAATTGATTTTTCTAAGCTTACACAGTTCTTCACCTATTATTTTTTTATTTGTTCTTTTTAGATACACATGACAGTAGAGTATATTTTCACATATTATACACACATGGAATATATTGTATTCTAATTAGGATCCCACTCTTGTGGTTGTACATGATGTGGAGATTCACTGTGGCATATTCATATGTTCCTCTTTTCTTTTTGGTTCTTTAGTATTTAATTTCTTTAACCAGATTTTTGTGGGGTGTGGGGGCGTGTCTTCTAGGCAGAACAGTGTCGCAAAATATCTGCCAGTTTACAGTCCCAAAGTCCTGCACATCTCCTGCCTGTGTTAATCCAAGCTGCCCAGCTCTGCCGTGAAAAGCAGCATACAAAAGCAATAGAGCTACTTCAGGTAAAGTATACTTGAATTTTTAATGAGATATCAGGCAGTTACAGCCTTCTTTTGTAATAATAACCTATAAGATTTTAAGTTTATTGGGAAAACTAATAGAAAATAGAATTTATCTAGTACCACTAGATAAATTCCAGGGCCATTTTGGTTAATTCTTATATTAAAGCTTTGTTCTATATAAATTTGCAGAACATTGGTAACCTCTGTTTTAGTAATATTTTCTTCAGTGAATTCTCCAAACTTCAATCAATTGTTACTTAGCTTTTTTTTTTCTTTTTGAGTCAGTCTTACTAAATTAAATTGCCCATGCTGGCCTCAGCCTCCTCAGTAGCTGGGATTATATGTATGCACCACCATGCCTGGCTTCCAAATTTAAAACTCTTTTTTTTTTTTTTTTTTGGTACTGGGGATTGAACTTGGGGGTACTCAACACTGAGCCACATCCCCAGCCCTATTTTGTGTTTTATGTAGAGACAGGGTCTCACTGAGTTGCTTAGCACCTCGCCATTGCTGAGGCTGGCTTTGAACTCGTAATTCTCCTGTCTCAGCCTCCCTAAGTGCCAAATTTAAAAATCTTACGTAGCTGAGATAAGTAATTGTAATATCTGCAGTTGTGTAAATTAAATGTGATTTTTTTCCCCTCCCAACTAAAATAATTTTAGGAATTTTCAGATCAGCATCCAGAAAATGCAGCTGAAATTAAGCTGACCATGGCTCAGTTGAAAATTTCTCAAGGTATTGATATTTGATTTTTACATTTTTTACATAATGGTAAAGCGTAATTACTGCTTCAAACATGAAGCTAGACTTGTGATCACCAACAGATTTAGTAGTGAGATAGTTGGCCCTTTCTTTTGTTTATTCCTCAGTTAGAATGAGTCTCAGTCTGGTAGAAGCAAAGTATACATCTGTTCCAAAAGACTATACTTACTCATATTTTCTGACTAACTCATATTTTCTGACTATACTTACTCATATTTGTATCTATCACTGGTAATACTTGTGTGAAATGAGAAAGGGATTATTTTACATCCTAAAATAAACAATATTTCCAATATTGTTTAGCTTTGTCCTTTGTTTCATTTATATTTTGCCACCTATAGGATTTAATGAGAACTGATGTGTTTGATTCTTAACAGAAAACTCTCGGTGTTTTAGTATTGTGATTTTGATCCAACCTTGAGTGATTAGACAGAATCATGTTGTCTAGCATTCCAGTCACTACCCACATGAAGGTGTTTCTAACTTTAAATCAATCAAAATAAAGTGAAATTTAAAATTTAGTTCCTCATTTGGGCTAGCCACACTTGGAAATATATAGTAGCCACATGCAGCTAGTAGCTACTGTGTACAGATGAAAGCATTTTTTTTTTTTTTGGTACTAGGGATTGAACCTAGAAGTTCTTAACCACTGAGCAACATTCTCAGCCCATTTTTATATTTTATTTAGAGCCAGGGTCTTGCTGAGTTGCTTAGGGCTCACTAAATTGCTGAGGCTGGTTTCAGACTTACGATCCTTCTGAGCCACTGGGATTATAGTGGTGCCACCGTGCCCAGCTTGAGAGGACATTTTCATCATTATAGAAAACTCTGTCAGACAGCTCTGGTTCTCAGTGAAGGTGGTAAATGGCCAAAAAAAGATCATATATTACAATGGCTGAAATGAAAATTTCATGAATTGAGGGAGTTGGCAATTAAGAAGAAAATGTCCAAAAAGTCTTTTAAATGAGGCAGTAATGAAAACAGGATTGAGAAGTATTGCTGATTTTCCTGTTATGCTCACAATTCCTTATCTTCCTCACTTGTCTTTTATTTTCTCACTGCTTTCTTCTTTTCTTTGCCTTCTTTTTTTGGGGGATACACAGGATATTGAACCTAGGGGCACTTAACAAAGATTATTTATCTTCCTGAAATTACCAAGAGAGGGTCTTTTGTGGTTTTTTTTATTTGTTCTGTTTTTATTATTTTTTATTTTTATTTTTTTAAATTTTTTATTGTAGTTGTAGATGGGCAGAATGCCTTTATTTTATGTTTATTTGTATGTGGTGCTAAGGATCAAACCCAGATTGAACACATGGTAGGCAAGCGCTCTGCCACTGAGACAGCCCCAGCCCCTTGTTCTGTTTTTAAAATTGCTGAAGTTTGCAACAAGTGGAAAATCAGAATTTTATCACCATGGATTTTCCATTGCATTTATATCTATATTAACATATAGCAAGGTCTTTTGGGAAGGATTCACCTACTACCTACCACCTCCTAGTTACAGAGTGGTAAAGGACAAACAGAAATGACGCAGACTGGAAATTGAGAGATTTTTTTTCTGGTATCAGCTCTGCCATTAATTTTGTATAAATAATATACTTTTGCAAAGTATATTATTTCTTCATAAGTCAGTTTTCTTACCTGTAAAATTAACAGAGAGTGTACACTAACCCCAAGACCTCAACACTTGTATATCTAGAGATATTACAAAATAAGACTGATTTCTTTCCTAAGGAAAAGTGATGAGAGGAAGTAAAATTTCTTATATTTTCTTCTACAATATGCTTTCTTCACTGCAATACTGATTTTGTTTTTAATCTCCTAAGGTAATATTTCCAAAGCATGTTTAATATTGAGAAGCATAGAGGAGTTAAAGCATAAACCAGGCATGGTGAGTTTATAATTAAAATATTATAAGACTGAGAAGATATTGGAATTGATAGTTCATTTGGATGTCTGATGTTTAATTGCATTTACTTTAATTTCTACTAATTTTATTATGTATATTTATACAGTAGGAATAGTAGAATAATATTTATTTGATATAAATTTAATTCTGTGTTCTGCTTTTTGTTAGTTTACTATTCAATCAAATGTGCCATGCACAACCAGAGAAATGGAAAAATTGAGCTCTATATATGTACTATGACTTGAAATACATTTAAATAAATTAATTAAAAAAAATGTGCCATGCAATAAATATTAGGCCTTACATCACTGATGAAAGCTGACCTCAGATAATCTTAGACTTGTATAGAGAATTTCTTAGACTTAAATTGTATATCATGTTACTTTGAGTTAAGATAATTTAGCAATAGTGGTCAAAAATTTAGTTTTAATTTATATAGTTATTTAAATAGCACAAGTTTAGATCACTAGTATAGCTGAGAAAGCATCTGTTTCATCATAAAGACATTCTGTGGTTATAGGATATATATCTATTGAGTAGAGAGTGTTTTACTCATGTTTTTATTCTATAACACTGCAGTTAATAATCAATAAATATGTAATAATTACTATGTTAGTGCATCGTCTTCGTTCATATTTTAAGGATTGTTCTACTTCATATTAGAATCAAATAGAGATATGGCTAAAGATAAAATATTTCTTATATTTAATATTGGAACTTTTTTTTACCTTTCTTGGAATTTGTCCATTTCATCTAGGTTGTTGAATTTATTGCCATAGAAGTTATATATAATATTTATTTTTCTCTTCATCTGTAGAATCTTTCTCATTTCTGAAACTGGCTATTCATGTCTTTTTTCTGGCCAGTTTATCATTTTTACTGATGTTTCCTTTTTCTTTTTTTAACCTTTATTTTACTTATTTATTTTTATGTGGTACTGAGGATCAAACCCAGTTCCTCACACATGCTATACCACTGAGCAATAACTGCTGCCACTTGATATTTCTTTAAAATAACTTCTTGTCTTTGTTTCTGTCCTCATATATCTTTATTTCCTACTGCTCCTCCTCTTTCCCCTTCCCTTCCACTCTAGCAATGTAGGCTTCCTTGCTGTCCATCAAGCATAATGGATAAGCTTTTCACTGGCTTTACTCAGCTTAGGCTGCATGAGCTCATCAACAGTTCAGCCATACTAATGTATACCTGGCTGATCACACACTTGAATGTCTAGTGGTGTCTTGCTATGTAAATGTGTCTAAGCATTTCTCAGCTTCTGAACTTAACCAAACCATTTGTGAGCTGGCACTGCTTTAGAAGAAAGGTATTCATTAATTTATACCTTTGACTGTATAGGTGTCTGCATTAGTGACCATGTACAGCCATGAGGAAGATATTGATAGTGCCATTGAGGTCTTCACACAAGCCATCCAGTGGTATCAAAACCATCAGGTAAATAAGGAGTAAAATATTATAAGGACATATTTTAGATAAATGATCATTTGTGGTTTTTGAAGCTTCTTATGTGTGTGTACATGTCATTTTTTGCATAATCTAAAGAAATAAAAATGTTAGTAGCACATGGTTGCTTATAGTCACTTAACATTAATTAAGTGATTACTTAATCCATCTTAAGTGGGTAGAGAGCCCATGGATAGTAGTAATTATTGGAGCAATAGTATGTGGAGTAATTGTTTATCACGTGTCCATGTAATAGAAACATCTTCAGTTTTTCCAGTGTGGGTCTGTGCATGGGCAGTAGCCAACTTCTCATCATATGTATACATTAATGTGATTTATACTGTTATCACTATTAGTGGTGGAGAGACATCAGTAGTCTGGGAAATACTACGTTAATGGTTGAGAAGTATGGTAGCATATCTTTAGGATTTGATTTTAGGGGAATGTTTTTAGTCATAGACAACCTAAATAGAAGTGGGTTTTGTAAGAACTTCATAAATTTTTAACATTAATTAAGTGATTACTTAATCCATAAATTACTTAACATTAATTAAGTGATTACTTAGCATTAATTTGTCTACCCACCTCTGTGTGTATGTGAGAGAGATTGTTTCAGGCATTCATTAAAACTTAGGATGAGGAATTTAATGGATAGGTCCATTTTAAAGGTTTAATAAATACAACTTCATTGACTTAGTAGATATTTGGCTTAACTTTTTTTTTTTTTTTTTTTAATTGGACCTGTAGCCCAAATCTCCTGCTCATTTGTCATTGATAAGAGAAGCTGCAAACTTCAAACTCAAATATGGGCGGAAGAAGGAGGCAATTAGTGACCTAGAACAGCTTTGGAAGTAAGCTCTAAAAGGTGGAGATGTAGAAATCCACATTTTGTTTGTTATTGATATGAGGGAGTTATTTTCCACGTTTGTGTTACTTTCTCAGTGACTATCTTATTTCTTCTTTCAGACAGAATCCAAAAGATATTCATACCCTGGCGCAGCTTATTTCTGCTTACTCACTTGTAGATCCAGAGAAAGCTAAAGTGTATCCTTTTGATTATTGTTCCAAACAGCTCCCCATAGATCACTAGAGCCTGAGTTTTGACTAGGTATTTTTCTGTTATAAATTTCAACTAATAATCAAAACTCATCTTAAGTGATAAAAGGGATAATTAGAATTATTGGTCAATGTGATTGGAAAATGCAAGGATGGATCCACCTTGGGATTGTTAGCTCCAAAAGCAAAAATAAAGTCAGCAAGGTACAACCCTATATTTCTCCAGGTTCAAGTCCAGCTGCATATAATAGTGAGTGAGTGAATGAATGAATGGATGAATGAAAAGACAGCATATTTTATGTGAGTAGTTGAGCATGAATTCTGAACTATTAGTCTAAAACAATTATTGTTAATAAGAGGATTTTGTGTCCTGACTGAGTTTAGATCATATGTGCTACACTAATCAGAGTGTGTTCCCAAAACTGAGGTAGAGTGGTGCATGCTAAGTGAAAGCTGTTGCAGTGAAAAGGCCTATGTTTTATAAGCTTGATAGTTGGGGGTTTTTTTCCCCCAAGGGGGAAGATAATCTTTTTTGATTTGTTCTTTTTTAGTTAGACATGATGGTAGAATGTATTTTGACATATTATACAGACATGGAGTAAAACTTCCCATTCTTGTCATTGTACATGATGTGGAGTTACTACACTGATCATGTATACAGACATGAACATAGGAAAGTTATGTCTGATTCAGTCTACTGTCTTTCTTGATAGTTGTTTTGAAACTACCTTGGACTACATCTTTAAATTAAGGAATAGATGATTAGGTTTTGATCCTTCAAGTTCTCTTTTCAGAAGATACTTTATAATTGACATAATTTGCTGATTTATTAATTCCGTAGAAGATTTTAGAATGTTTTTTGCTTCTGATGACAAGCATCATGAAAAAAGTCTTTTTCTAGTGGCAGAAATATATTGATAGACATGTGTGCGTGTTATGTTCCTGAACTCCTATTCTATCCCAGTCTTAGTAAACACTTGCCCTCATCAGATAGTATGTCTCTAAAAGTAGATGTTGAGGCTCTTGAAAATTCTCCTGGTGCTACATACATTCGGAAGAAGGGTGGAAAAGTTACTGGAGATAGTCAACCGAAGGAACAAGGGTAATGTTTTTCTGATTAAAAACATTTCTAAAAATACTCTCCAATGCTGATTTTAAATTCTATAAAGAACAAAAACTACATCATAAAAATTCCATGTAAATAAACCTTAAATCCCCTTTGTTTCTTTTCTCTTTCCCTGTGCCTAGCTCTTACTCCTTATTTCCACCTCTGTTCCTCCATCTCAGAACTAATCTCTGATATTAGTTTATTTTATCTTTCCAAATATTTTTCTTCATGTTTATACATACAGGTGGTTTATAAATATTTTCCTTAAATTGGTTTACTTTTTTTTCCTAGAATTATTTTGTTTTGAAATTCTTACATTTAATTTAAAAAGCCTTAGTGATCTTTTGATGTATAAATGTAGACATATTTTGTTTTTTTTTTACTTAAAACATTCCATTGGCTGGATGCAACCTACTTTATTTATTTATTTTTTGGTACTGGGGATTGAACTTAGGGGCACTCGACCACTGAACCACATCCCCAGACCTATTTTGTGTTTTTTGTAGAGACAGGGTCTCACTGAGTTGCTTAGTGCCTCGCCGTTGCTGAGACTGGCTTTGAACTCGCAATTCTCCTGTCTCAGCCTCCCAAAGTGCTGGGATTACAGACTTGCGCCACCGCACCCAGCTTGGATGCAACCTACTTTATTTACCTGTTAGTTACTGATGTGCATTCAGTACATCATTTAGTATTACTGAACCACAGTTCAGATGGTCTATTTTGCTGATTGGGAGGAGAGATTGGCCAGCTTCATTTACTTAAAGGGATTCACAGTCTGGTTCTCCTATATTACCATCTTATCACAGATAGTAAAAACCTTTAGTAAAATGTTTGATTCTAGTTTTGATTCAGAATGAATAGAGCATGAAAGATATCAAACACTTCTCCAGTTTTGTGACTTTCATAATTTTTTTATTATTTTTCCCCTTTTAAAATGCCTTTTGAAAATTTTTCCTTATTTAAAAAAAATTCAGGGCTGGGGCAGTTGCCTAGTGTGCATGAGACCTGGGTTTGATCCCCAGCACTGCACACACACAAAAGAAAGAAAAAAAGCAAGAATATGTGATTGAATTGACTTCTTTCATTATAAACTATTAGATAAAAAAACATGATCATCCTTATATTTTTTTAAAACTTAAATAAGGAATTAAAGCCTCAAAGATGTTACATTGTTCTAAATTCCATTTCATTCCAGTTTTATGATTTATCAGAAACCCCAAAATAAAATAAATTGAAACTAGGTCTGAAATGGATTTTCAAATAATGTGTTTAAATATTTTCAATATTTTTTTCTCTACCAAAATAGGGTTGGGTAACTATTAAGAATACACAATTTTTTTTTTTTGGTACTGGGGATTGAACTCAGGGATACTCAACCACTGAGCCACATCCCCAGCCCTTTTTTGTGTTTTATGTAGAGACAGGGTCTCACTGAGTTGCTTAGTGCCTCGCTGATGCTGAGGCTGGCTTTGAACTCACAGTTCTCCTGTCTCAGCCTCCCTAAGTGCTGGGATTACAGGCATGCGCCACCGTGCTGGCAAGAATACATGATTTTTATCTAAAACTTTTAATTTTCTTTCTTTTCTCTTAAATAATCAGAACGTATGTAGACTTTTAAGCTTTGAAATTTCAGCATAATGTTTTCATTAGGCATTATTAATTTTCTTTATTTTGTGCTCAACTTTTGAATGCAAAATTGTAGCTATACTATATAAATGTATGCTAAGTGTTGAACAAAAATAAAGCCAAACAAAATGTATTTAAACAATAATTGCAATAAAAGTTGTGTGTACAACGATGGTGTGGGATATAGGGAAGCATGCCATAGGGAGTATCTCTTCCTGGGGATGGCAAGTTAGGAACAACTTCATGGAGGCAGCATTTGTGCTGATTCCAAGGATATAATAAAATGGACAGAGTATGAGCAAAGGCAGAGATGTAAGAAAAGGCAAAGAACCTTGGGGAAACCCTATGTATGTCTATGCAGAATTTAGAATACTATTTCAAAGTCTGGGTGAGAGATGAAACATTAAAGTATGGCACTACAAATTGCATTTATCCAGCACTTAGGGAGGCTGAGACAGGAGAATCACGAGTTCAAAGCCAGCCTCAGCAATGGCGAGGCGCTAAGCCACTCAGTGAAACCCTGTCTCTACACACAAAATAGGGCTGGGGATGTGGCTCAGGGGTCGAGTACCCCTGAGTTTAATCCCCAGTACAAAAAAAAAATTACATTTATTATTCTTTAGGATATCCCAAAAGGACTTCCATAATTGAATGACTTGTAGAATAAATTGGCAGAAATTGTTGTGGTCTCATCTTTTTAGTTCACTATTTCATAGTTCTCACAGAGGTGAACACGTGAATATATTGAGATTTTTTTTCATCTTCCTCTTTTTATTGTAACTTTCAGAATGCTTAACAATTATTTTGAAATGTGTTTAACAGAGGCTTTACATACTTTTTTTGAAAGTTAATAGATTCACAGGGTTCAAAATTTGAAAGATAGGACTTGGGTGTAGCTCAGTGGTAGAGCACTTGCCTAGCATACAACAGGCCCTGGCTTCAGTTCCTAACACTGAAAAGAGAGAGAGAGAGAAATGAAGATGAAGAAAACTCGGAGTAAGTAAAAGTCTTCCTCCTGTCGCTGTTTAGCCTTCTCCCTCCCAGGGCCATGACCAGGGTAACTCATTTTGAATATACTTCCAGAGATAGTCTCTATAGGTATTTTACATGTTCTTCTGGCAAAGAGTTTATTGATTCTCTAAAGTTTTGCCAAATGTAGGGTTACTTACCAAGAGATGTTGCAGACTTTCATGTTCATGCAAATTCTTACCTGTTACACTTCAGATATTACTCAGATGCTATTTAGAAGATGGTACAGAAGAGATAGGTGAAGCCAGGTGTAGTGGGGCATGCTTGTAATCCTAGTGACTTGAGAGTCTGAGGCAGGAGGATTCCAAGTTCGAGATCAGCCTCAGCAACTTAGTGAGGCCCTAAGTAATTTCGTGAGGCTCTTAAGTGACTTCATGAGACCTTTCTCAAAAATAAAAAGGATGAGGATGTGGATCAGTGGTTAAGTGCCCTTTGGTTTCATCCCTGGTACCAAAAAAAAAAAAATTGTTGCCGGGCACAGTGGTGCACACCTGTAATCCCAGCACTTTGGGAGGCTGAGACAGGAGAATCACGAGTTCAAAGCCAGCGTCAACAACAACAAGATGCTAAGCAACACGGTGAGACCCTGTCTTTACATAAAACACAAAATAGGGCTGGGGATGTGGCTCAGTGGTCGAGTGCCCCTGAGTTCAATCCCCCGTACCGAAAAAAAAAATATTTATTTTTCAATGTAGTGCCCAGCTTGCTCTTTTGCATGTACTTAATGTCTGTAAATATTTTAGCACAGTGATCGTAATGATTTTTCTTCTCATTTTAGACAAGGAGATTTGAAGAAGAAGAAGAAGAAAAAAAAGGGTAAGATTTTTGAGAAACAAAAACAAACAAACTTTAGATTCTTTTCTAGAAGATAAAAAATTTGAGTTTATCGCTTAATAGAACTCTGTGGACATAACTATAAGAGGGCATAACCATGCCCTCTTCTCTTGTATCTTTGAACATTGACTTTTGTCTTGACTATAGCTAAAATTTAATTTTATTAATTTAAAAGAGGGTAACTGAGGTTGGATTGTCTAAATTCAGATTGTTACAGTAGTATTTTTTCCCTGTGACTGTGGACTTAACATAGTTGCCTGAGTATTTTAGTGTTGTTGTTTTTTTAATAAGAAGCAAAAGAATGATTTTTAAAAACTTTTTGAAATTAGTGCATTTGAGTTTAAAATGTTGTATGATAGTATATACCTCAAAGGAGTAAATGAGATACTGCTTATAAATCTCTTAAGAATGGTGTGTAGCACACAGTTAGCTTTTATACATTAGTATCATTTGGCTACAGATACCATAAAACTCTTCCAAACTGGCTTAATAAAATTTACTATTTATGAAACTGGAAGTCTAGAGGAAGGTTAGCATCAAAAGTTGGTTGACCCAGTAGTAGTTGTATCTCTTCATTCTGCTGTCCACAAAATTGAGTTACAGTCACAAGAGTTTGTTGGAAACAGGGCCACATGCTTGCCACTTAAATTAGACTCAGCAAGCTTTTCTCATTAATCCGACTGGATTAGCACAAGTCAGTGATCAGTCTTGAACCATTAACCAGGAGTATGTTGTACATTGATTGGCTTAGGCTATGTTCTTTAATCTCTAGCAAGAGTGGGTGAAATTATTGTTTAGCTTCATCTAGTGAACACAATTACCTGTTCTTGAGTTTTGGGGGCTTTTGTGGTATAAATCAGGTTACTTTTTGATTTGGCCCAGTGCCATCTTAGAACTCAGATTTTCCAAGTCTTAGCCAAGTTTATTACTATGCTCCAACTGTTTTCCAGCTTCTTTTTTTTTTTGGTACTGGGGATTCAACTCAGGGGTACTCGACCACTGAGCCACATCCCCAGCCCTATTTTTTTTTTTTAATATTTTTTTAATTGTAGATGGACACAGTATCTTTATTTATTTATTTTTATGTGGTGCTGAGGATTGAACCCAGTGCCTCATGCGTGCAAGGCAAGCACTTTACCATGAGCTACAATCCCAGCCCCCTATTTTGTATTTTATTTAGAGACAGGGTCTCACGGAGTTGCTTAATTAGCTCCTCGCTATTGCTGAGGCTGGCTTTGAACTCGGGATTCTCCTGTCTCCGCCTCTCCAAGTGCTGGGATTACAGGTGTGCACCACTGCGCCTGACTCCAAAAATTTTTTTTTTTTTGTGGTGGTGGAGAATGAACCCAGGACCTTGTGCATTCTAGGCAAGCACCCTACCAATTGAGCTATATCTCCAGCCCCCCAAATTTTTTGATAGCATTTTTTCACCTAATTTTCCTTCTAATTTGTTTATTACCATTTTAGTGGAACTTGGAGAGGGTACACAAGCTAATGCTTGCATTCAGTCTGGTATCTTTAATTTGAAGTCTTATTTATTTGTGATGCTGGGAATTAAACCCAGGGCTTTGTGCATGTGAGGCAAGCACTCTACCAACTGAGCTATATCCCCAGCCCCTTTATTGGTTTTTTACTTTTGTCATAGTACTTGGAAATGGATAAAAATTCAATAATTACTTCTTTTATGTATTAGTATTACTAAAAGGAAACACCTGATAACATTAGGTAGAAATAATGTGCAATGTTACTTCTATTTTCTCTTTTTGTGATTTCCATATGAACATTTTTAAAACTTGCAAAGTGATATATACTTATTCTAAAAACAAAACAACAAAAACATTTCAGCAGTAATATATGTGTAATACTGTAGAGTGTCATAAAGAGTGGAAAATTCTCTGTCACAAATGCATAATTACAGAGATGATTAACTTTTTTTGTATATTGAAACATACATACATACTTATATGCTCAATGAACAGTTTTGTAAAATCAGT
This sequence comes from Xerus rutilus, assembly GCA_028644305.1. Taxonomy (NCBI): domain Eukaryota; kingdom Metazoa; phylum Chordata; class Mammalia; order Rodentia; family Sciuridae; genus Xerus; species Xerus rutilus. The sequence goes on along the minus strand of CM053408.1, from coordinate 81,191,522 downwards.
ATGAACAAAATATCATGATAATTTATTTTAGTCCTCTAGACTAGTGAAGAACATTTTCCCAAATTATTAAATATACATGTGCCTCATTTTTAACTCATTTGTATATCATACTATAATATAGGTATAATTTATTTCATTTCTCTCACTGATAACAAGTTATTTTGCTATATTAACATTAGAGAGAATGTTCTTGTATAACTTTGTGGCTCATGGACTCTTGCAGGATAAATTTCTAGGAGTCTATAAATGATGGGTATTGTCAAATTAAATTGTTCTCCATAAAGGCTATACCACTATATATTTCTGCCATTGGTATCTGAGTGTGTGTGATCATTTCACCAAAACTGGATATTACTGCTTTTAACATGTTAGTCCAATAAGTTTGTTACCCTTCCCATTTTTAATCAATAAGGTTGAGCATCTCTTTACATGATTAATGGCTTTCATTTTCCCTGGCTTACCCTAATGATAACTGCCCATTTTTTCTTGAGTGATTTGCCTATTGATTAGCAAGAACTCTTTCTATATTAAAGATATTAATATACTATGTTTTATATTTATAGCCTCTGAATTTTGTATTATGCTTAGAAATGAGGCCTTTCCCCTTGCTAGATCATACAAATAAAACTTTCTCAGACCAATTTCAGTTGTAGTGTTATTTATTCCCAAGCATAGATACATTGTGTAAACAAACTGTCTTGAAACTATTATGGGCATATCCCTTACTTCTTTATTAATGTTATTCAGGAAAGCTGCCTAAGAATTATGACCCCAAAGTTACCCCAGATCCAGAAAGATGGCTACCAATGCGAGAACGTTCTTACTATCGAGGAAGAAAGAAGGGTAAAAAGAAGGATCAGATTGGAAAGGGGACCCAGGGAGCAACTGCGGGGGCATCATCTGAACTGTAAGTCATAGCTCCATAATAAAAGTCACTTAGAACATAGTTTGTTTCTGAGAATGATTCAAGGATATTAGTGAGAATTTGTTAGTATATTTTATTATTTTATTTTTCTAAAATATTTTTTTTTAGTTGTAGGTAGACACAATATCTTTTTTTTTTTTGGTACTGGGGATTGAACTCAGGGGTACTCGACCACTGAGCTACATCCCCAGCCCTATTTCGTGTTTTATGTAGAGACAGGGTCTCACTGAGTTGCTTAGCGCCTCGCCATTGCTGAGGCTGGCTTTGAACTCACGATTCTCCTGTCTCAGTCTCCCTAAGTGCTGGGATTATAGGCTTACGCCACCATGCCCAGCTTAGACACAATATCTTTATTTTATTTGTATGTGGTGCTGAGGATTGAACCCAATGTCTCACATGTGCTAGGTGAGCGCTCTACCACTGAGCCACAACCCCAGCCCCTGTTAATATAATTTTTAAGTATGAGAAACATACAGTCATATATCCATGATAAATGTTTGCAATATAAGAAAATATAGTTCTGGTTTGAATGTTATGAATACTAAAACTTTGATTATTTTGTAAAAATTAAATATTTTGTTTCAAAAAGGAAACTATACCGAGCCATTTAACTGTAGATAAACATTAATAAATAAACTAGAAAGATTAAAAATGTTACTTATACATAGAATACAGGTTTTTTTGTTTTTTAAGTTTTCTAAAAATGGGCATGTAAGACATATTTTTCTTTAGTTATAAAACAGTAGAAATTTTGAGCCAGGCATGGTGACGCATGCCTATAATCCCTGCAGTTTGGGAGGCTGAGACAGGAGAATCGCAAGTTCAAAGCCAGCCTCAGCAATGGCCAGGTGCTAAACAACTCTGTGAGACCCTGTCTCTAAATAAAGCACAAAATAGGGCTCGGGATGTGGCTCAGTGGTCAAGTGCCCTGAGTTCAATGCTGAGTACCAAAAAAAAAAAAAAACAGTAGAAATTTTGTTCAAAAGAAAGGTGGAAGCCTGGTAAGGTGGTGCACTTCTGTAATCACAACTACTTGGAAAGCTGAGGCAAGAGAATTGCAAGTTCAAGACCAGGCTGGACTATTCAGTGAGAACCTGTTACAAAAGGTTGGGTAGATAGAGCATCCCTGGATTCAATCCCTAGTACTGCTAAAAAAAAAAAAGAAAAGAAAAGAAAAGTAAGAAAAAGGATAAGGAATCAGAGATCTACCTTAAAACGAGGTAGAAAATATGTGGAAAATTTTTAGATATGGAAAGTAAAACACTTGTATATACGCTTTTCCTTGTTGAATTTATGAATGACCCAAATATTTCTGGTCTGATGATTTCAGAGATGCCAGTAAAACTGTGAGCAGTCCACCCACCTCCCCAAGACCTGGCAGTGCAGCAACAGTCTCTGCCTCTACAAGTAACATCATACCCCCAAGACACCAGAAACCTGCAGGGGCTCCGGCAACAAAAAAGAAACAGCAACAGAAAAAGAAAAAAGGAGGAAAAGGTGGCTGGTGATAGAATGTCCTTGTTGCAGGCTGTTTTTAAACTAGTTTCAGTGATATACTAGGAACATAATAAAGGTAACACAGCAAGAAGCACAGAACTGTTCCCTCTTATATCCACATATTTTCATAAAATAATTTCTTGTGCATCAAATAGGAAAACACCTTTCTCAAACTGCCTAGTCAGGTTTGGCCATTTATACTGCCTATGTTTGCACAGATTATGAGGACTGGAGATGATTAGGCATTTACCACCTTGATATCTGTTGTACCCTTTATCTTTGTGTGCTGATTTTTTATCTTTTTTCCATTTTACCAATAAGGCATGTTATCTAAGGTCTGCAGGATTTAAACAGAAACTGTTTCTTCTGTTTCTACTAGAGTCTGAAGACACTGGTTGCTCTTCAGGTCCCACTTTAAATTATGTCTTAGGTGTCCCTGGGAGGCTGAAAGTGGAGTCTTCTGAGCATCCCAAGTATTCAGTTAGAAATATCATGTCATAATAAGGGACCTTACCAAAACACTAGTGTTCTTAACTTAATTAAATGAACAACCACAAAAAGACTAAAGTAAATGTTTTAAATAATTTTAACCATAAATTCTGTCATGTGATACTAGAATTTGGGATCTTTTTCATATATGTATATGGCTCTTTTGTGCCTCTTATCATTTTCATTCTCAGATTATGTTAATGTTGATTTACCACCATTCAATATCTCAAGAAAATAAGCCGGGCATGGTGGCTCACGCTTGTAATCCCAGCACTTAGGGAGGCTGAGACAGGAGAATCGCGAGTTCAAAGCCAGCCTCAGCAACGGCGAGGCGCTAAGCAACTCAGTGAGACCCTGTCTCTACATAAAACACAAAAATGGGGCTGGAGATGTGGCTCAGTGGTTGAGTGCCCCTGAGTTCAATCCCTGGTACCAAAAAAAAAAAAAGAAAATATATCAATGTTGTAAGAAGTTGACTCTTTGACCTAGTGTTCTGAGGTCAGATTGGTTTGGACTTTCTTAATCAGAAAGATTGATAGCCCCTATCAGGAACACAAAACATTAACTTCATTAGATAGACAGGAAATCAATACCAAGCAGTGTTAAGATCTAACAGGACTGGCCCAATTAATAGATACTCTGATGGCTTCTCTTTCATTATGGGTTTTGACCATTCATTGCCTTTCTCTAAGTAATGAAGTATTTTATAATCAGTTTGTGGTGTGACTGTTGCTCTTGTCTTTCCTTGCTCAGAAGCCACATTCACATTCAGCAGCTGTGAGACACTCATTGGGGTGCTTACCTTTGTTTAATACTCATTTTATGCTGCCCAAGTATAATTTATTTTAGACTTGTGAGCATTTTCTTGTGATCAGATTACTCTGTCCTTGTTAATAAAGGGCTGCCGTGTAGACTCTGAACATAGCTACTGAAACTTCTTCAAAAGTTTCTAAAAAGGCTCTCCATCTTTAAATTAAGAAATGGAATGCTGCCTTTCTCTTTAATGTAATCAGAATTTGCAGTGGCATCTAAATATGAGGTATTAAAATAAGAATGATTTATGTTGTACTTTTGAGCTAAACAGAAAACAGTCTCTTGGTAAGAGTGACATATTCCTTCTGAATATATACTGCATTATAAGAATGATTGTCAGTAAAACTGTTATGTAGAATTCCATTAAATTTCTGTGGTTAAAGATAATCATTTTTTAGGTTAACTAAGCAACAGAATCTTGGTGAAAATTATCCATCTTTGAAAATTTTGACCTAAGGCACAACAGTGAAATTTACAGTTCTCTATTTAGTCATTGTTATTGGCAGCCATTGGTATTAGTCACTGCTAAGCAACTGAAATTTCAGTTCAAATAAATAAGTTATTGTGAAATAAAGTGTAAACACCATCTACATTGACTTTCTGGTAGTTATTTCCTCTTTTGGACAAGCCTTTAACCAATGACATTATATACTTTGTATATACATGTGTGTATGTGTTCATTTATAAAAACCGATGTGGATACATCCATTCACTGTGGCACATTTTAAAATAAAATATTCTAGCAGTGACTATGGATAACCTGCGTTTTGGGTGTTGGCATTTTTGGGAATACTTCCTGGTAAATATATCTAATAGTTTTCTTTCAAGCTAAGTGTCTAAAATTGTCTCCTGCCCCTCCCAGCAGAGCCAGGAAACAAATCTAATGGGATTGAGGGAACCCATTTTAAACTCCACTGAAAATTTATCATGTTGGTATGGGTATAAACAAACAGCATTTAAAGTTTTTAATCAGCCTTTTTAATTAAACTCTGAACATCTAGCCTTAAAAACCACTGCATCACTGAAGCCTTAGGGAACCTGCTATTCATTGTTCCTTACAAGCCTATCTGAAATAGAGCTGATGAAGAAAAATCAGCTTATTGCATGTATAATTAATGGGCAGTGCTGGGGATAGAGTCCAAAGCCTACATAGTAGGTAGTTGCCCTACCGCCCCTACATCACCTCTGAAAGTTCCACTGGATGCCAAATTTACTATATACTAACTATATCATCGGGGTAGATTAGACTATTTTGCCTAGTTTGGGTTTTGATAACCTTGACCTTACTAGCAGCCAGGATCCTGGCATGGTACTTAATCTCCGGAGATGATGATGATGATGATTTTTAATCAAAACGCAACTGGAATTTAAGACACATGGCTCTTTCCTTAACCAACAGCCTAGGCAGGGGAGCAGCCTTTAGACATGGCTAGTGGAGTTTACTGGGATTGTGGTGGGGAGGTACATAACTTAGCTTTCCAGGGTTTGGTTGTGAGCAAAGGGAGTAGCTGGCGGCGTTCTCCGGGTTGAGGACGCCGGCCTTGCCGAGCAGGCTCCGGGGTTGAAGCTGGAGAGCTCGGAGGCTAAGGTCGCGATGGACCCTGCCTACGTAGAAGGCGTTTCTGAGGCACCCTGCCTGGCCCGGGGGAAATCGCGCCGCAGAGCGCACTCCCGACCAAGTGGCGCCTAGGGACGTTTTTCTGGCAGCGATGATCCTCCTGGTCGCTCTACCAACTCTGGTTGGGACCTCTGGGTACCTCTGGGGTGGGCTGGATCCACCCGCTAGGACCTTCGCCCTTTTCAACTCCATTTGGGATCCCTCCTCCTGAACCCCGGTTCGGCGAATCAGCTGCCAGCCGCCCTGGGCAGGCGAGCTCGTGCTAAATGCCGGGCCACAGGCTGTGCGCGTTAGGACTGGCTGCTGCGGCCGCGGTGACCACGGGTGTGGCCTACGCTATGTGGACCTACGTCTCCGCCCTGCGCCCCCTGAGTGAGCCACACCTGTCGGGACCCGAGGCTGCAACTCCTGCGCGCGGGCGCGCAAGTGTAGGAAGCAAACAAGAACGGGGAAATGGAGAACGTGAAGAAAGGGAAGGCAAAGGAGAAAATTAGAGAGAAAGGAAAAGAAGAGAGAAGGAAAGCGGTGGAGAAGGGGAAAGAAGAGAAGTGTAGAATAAAAAATAAAGAGCAGGAAAAGAGGAAAGAGCAAGGGAAGGAGACAGAGGACGAGAAGAAGCAATTTAAAGGAAAACGGGAGATAGAGAAGAGCAACAGCACCTTGACAGAGACCCCTCTGGAGCCACGGGTGGAAAACCAGGTACCTGGGACCCTCGCCTCCAAGGCCATTGTCGGCTCTCAGTCCCCAGCCCGGCTCTGTTACGTCTGAGTCCCGCGCAATGGGGAACTGGGCCTCAACAGAGGGGTTTCCATCTAAGGATGGGAGGGCCTGTGTCAAGCTGCGAATGTCCTTGCCCTCCTCTTCTCCCCTTCCCAGCTTCACCTCTGTACCTGTATCCTAACCGATTCTACTGTTGAGGGACCAGAGATCTTGACTGGTCTTCAAAGTGATGCAGGGAAGGGCCTTTTGCCTCTGTCCGGCATTCAGCACTGAGATCTCAGACCATCTGTCAACACAGAGACCCGTCCCGGATCCTCTGTTCAAGCAGGGTCTTTCCACTGAATACATTCTTTGTCAGAAGTTGCAGAGTTCTTGAATTTATACAGGATGTGTTTAGGCGCTCTGGCTCTTTTATGTAAGGCGCTGTGGTTACTGCTTGCATGGTTTTCATACAATTTTTAACTGAGGTGTGGGAACCATGCTTTTTACCCAAATACTTATTAGGGCAGAACTTAAAACGTCTTACTTTCACATAGCTCTTTTTTTTTTTTTGAAGAGGTGGTTATAGACATTCTAATATTGTGTAAGATAATTTTTCCCCCTAGAAATGCAATCTAAGTCTAATGTCAACATTTGGTGTTTAAGAAGAACAAGCAGGATGTAGAAGATTATTGTTATTTCTAAACCAGTACCATTAAAGACAATTGCTAGTATCTTATGTACATGAGAAACTTCTTTATGAAGCTGTTTGGGAAATAGAATGGAATTCTTCTGAGTAGTCTGGCTGTATTGTTGCTCTTTAATGTTTGCACCATAGAGTCCACATCTCTGAGCACTCTTAACTGTATTTCTGTCTTTAAACCAGACTGTCCTTCTGGTTCCTCAATCAATGGCAATGAAAATTGAGGCTGGCATGTTAGTAGAATGATCATTTTAAGTTTACTTCCAGTTCACCAGATTTTAACATTAGGTTTTAAAACAAATATTTATTTATTATTGGAACAGGTTTAACAAGTTCTGTAATATTAGCCTTTTCATTTACTCAGGATACCTTAAAATGTACATTAAAATATGAGGGGAAGCCTGGCACGGTGGCTCAAGCCTGTAATCCCAGCACTTAGGGAGGCTGAGACAGGAGAATCGCGAGTTCAAAGCCAGCCTCAGCAACGGTGAGGCGCTAAGCAACTCAGTGAGACCCTGTCTCTACATAAAACACAAAATAGGGCTAGGGATGTGGCTCAGTGGTCGAGTACCGCTGAGTTCAATCCCCAGTACCAAAAAAAAAATATGAGGGGAAATTGGCTTAACATTTTATAATCAAGTTATCCACTTGTGAAGAAAAGATAGATTAATAATAATAGAAGACCTTAAATGCTTGCATGCTGAGTGGTACAGTGGATATGTGCACCAAGACCCCAGAAAACAAACCAAATTCTGGTACAATCTCTCCAAAGGACATGAACAAAAAGTATGAAAATTGACTCTAAGACTTATAGCATCTTCCATAAATACTGGTGTGTGTGTGTGTGTGTGTGTGTGTGTGTGTGTGTGTGCACGTGTGTGTGTATGTGTGTATGAGAGAGAGAGACAGACAGACAGACACACTGACCAGGAGTTGGGGGATGGAGAAGGTATGTGAGATTAATAGTCACATAAGTAGAAATAGCTACTTAGAAAACATTAGGTGATTGGTGGTTTGGTCTAGACCTATAAAATGTGAAGTTTTGCTCTGGTTGGTAATTCTATGATTATTATTAGGTCCTAGCACAGGCAGGCACACTATCAGGAAAACAAGGTCCTGATGGCATAGGTTTACTGATTTATCTTTTGTTTCACAGGAGAAAAATAAGCAGATCCTAGTACTAGGCCTGGATGGAGCAGGGAAAACCAGCATCCTTCACTCTCTAGCTTTAAATAGAGTCCAGCATAGCAAGGCACCCACCCAAGGTTTCAATGCTGTTTGCATCAACACTGAAGACAGCCAAATGGAGTTCCTGGAGAGTAAGCTCTATTTCCTCACTAGTTATTGAGTAGCATTTTCTTTTATCGTAAGCCAGATGTGGTGTATGGACTGGATTCTTGTGATGCTGGATCAGATTTACATAAACTTTTGGATGCATGTGTGGTTTAATACTAAGGTGCCATTGGGAAGAAGTTAGGAATCAGTTTCTGTTTTTTCAATTGTCTTCTTTTTTGCAGTGATGGAGACAAAGGGGAGTTTAAAGGAAGGCTTTAGCATGCCCTCCTATAATCTATAATTAACCTCCCTCTTCCCACACTACTGCAAATAAACATGCAGCCTAAGTTAGTACAAGGTGCTTCCTTCTCTGCAAATGAAATTATAGACAAGCCCCAAATCTCTTCTTCTAATTAGATGGCAGTCCCAAAATCCCTACTGTGTAGCAATTCTACAGTCACCACCTTGCTCAATGTTGCTGTGGCCCAAAGTTGAATCAGGTCCCTTGTCTTCTCTCTCTCAGTGCTTTACCCCTGAGCTATATTCCCAGACCTTTTATTGTTTATTTTGAGACCGGATCTCCCTAAGTAGCTGAGGGCCTCATTAATTTGCCTAGGTTGGCCTTGAATTTGTGATCCTCTTGCCTTAGCCTCCCGTGTGGATGAGATTACAGACGTGCACCAACATGCTTGGCCCTCTTGTCTTCTCTTATGCTCTCTCCTTGGTTGACTTGATCCATCTTCATGCTATCTGTGTGCTAATGACCCCCCCCAAAATTAATACTATCTGTGTGCTAATACTATCTGTGTGACACTTAATACTATCTGTGTGCTAATGACCCCCCCAAAATTGACCTATCCAGCCCAAACATATCCAATTGTCTCCTGACATCTCTACTTGAATGTCTAATTGACCTCTCAAACAATGTGGTTAAACAAAAATGCTTGACTTACCCCCTGTCTGTTTCCTTACCTGTAATCCACTGGCCAATAAGTGACTCCTCACCCATCAAGTTGCTCAAGGCAGAATCTGAGAGTCACCCTTGATTCCTCCTTCTCTATCTGTGCCTTCAGTCCACAAGTAAAACAGTATGAATTTTTATATCTCTAAAGCATAACTAGAATGTATCAGTGACATCCTTTTCCACATCCTGCATGAGTCAAAACCTCCCTCACCTGTTCTTCGGATTCCTGCAATCATCTTTTATTTTTGCTTTTGTCCATTTGTGAAGAGCAATATTTTAACACGTGTATTTAAGCAAATCACTTGCTAACTTAAAATCCTTCAATGAATTAGTTGGGTGCAGTGGTGCACACCTATAATCCCAGCGACTGGGAAGCTGAGGCAGGAAGATTGCAATTCCAGCTTAGCCTCAGCAATTTATGAGGCCTAAGCAAGTTGGTGAAACCCTGTCTCAAAAGAAGAAAAAAAAAATGGTGAGAGAGAAGCTTGGTGGGCTTTAGTGGCTAAGCGCCCCTGGGTTCAGTCCTCGGTACCAAAAAACAAAAAACAAAAAACAAAAAACATTCCAATGATAGATGTCCATTTTTAAATAACTTATGGTTCAAAGACAGGTACCCAAAGAGGGTGGAAGGAAAGAAATTATAAAGCAACCAATGAGATTGATTACAAAGATCACTAGCAAAGATCAGAAAAGTCAAAAGTTAGTTCCTTGAAAGATAAACCAAATAGACAATCTTCTGATGAAATTTATCAAGGAAAAACTAGAAAGCACAACTAATATCTTAAATGAAAAAAAGATGTCAAGAGTATATTTACATTTGTACTAAGAAACATATATATTATAGAAACAGATTCAAGAAGAAATAAAACTATTGGCCAAATTATATTGTTATATTGTGTGCATGTACAAATATGTAAAAATAAATCACACCATTATGTACAACTACAGTGCACCAATAAAAATGTAGACAATAAAAATATGACATTAAATAGTTAAATTTAGAGGAATGAAATCATTAGCTAAAAATCACTCTATAATGAAAACACTAGATCAGTTGATTTTATAGGTGAGTTCTATCAGTCTTTTTTTTTTTGGTACCAGGGCTTGAAATAAGGGGCACTCGACCACTGAGCCACATCTCCAGCCCTATTTTGTTTTATGTAGAGAGAAGGTCTCACTGAGTTGCTTAGCACCTCGCTATTGCTGAGGCTAACTTGGAACTCGTAGTTCTCCTGTCTCAGCCTCCCAAAATGCCGGGATTACAGGCATGTGCCACTGTGCTCGGCTTCTATCAATCTTTAAAAAAAATTTTTGTTGTTGTAAATGGACAGCAGGCCTTTATTTTATTTGTTTATTTTTATGTGGTGCTAAGGATAGAACCCAGGCCTCACACGTGCTAGGCAAGCGCTCTGCCACTGGGCTACAGCCCCAGCCCCTCTGTCAATCTTAATCTTCCATCAATTCTCCTACTCAACAGGAAGAAAAAGTAGTATTTCCTCACACATGAGGTCACTGTAACCAAAGCTAGGTTAAGAAGCTTGGATTCTCCAGATACAAAACATTACTTTAACATTTGAAAAATCTATAAATGTTATTTGCTACATTGTTAACTAGAGAAATATATGATAACCTCAATAAAAGCAGAAAAAAATGGCAAAATTCAATTCTGTTTATGATTTAAAATTCTTAATAAGCTAAAAAAAATGGCAATTCTTTAACCCACCAACACTTCAAAACACAGGATTCCTCAACATAAACTATTAGAAGTATTGCCCCTTGAAAACCAGGACAAACAAGAGCGTTTTCTTTCAACATTATCCAGAAGGTCCAAGTCAGTTCAACAAAAAGAAAAGGCATTAGGAGTAGAAGGGAAGAAACAAAACAATTCTTGTTTATGAATGATGTAATTTCCTTTAAAGGAAACCTAAAAGAGCCCTCAAATTACTTTAAAAAGTCAATTAGGTTTTGTTATCCAGCAACATGCAGAAAATATGATTTTTTTCTTTTATCTGGTTGAACCGAGGGGCGCTTTACCACAGAGCTACATCCCCAGCCTTATCTATCTATCTATTTATCTATCTATCTATCTATCTATCTATCTATCTATCTATCTATCTACTTATTTATCTACCTATATTTTGAGATAGGATCTTGCTTAGTTGCTTAGGGTCTTGATAAGTTGCTGAGACTGGCCTCAAACTTGCTATCCTCCTGCTGAGAGGATTCCCCCAGTTGCAGGGATTATAGGCATTACTACTGTGCATGGCTTAGAAAATAAGATTTTAAAGAAGATATCATTTTCAATAGCAACAAACATAATTCAGCTAGTATATATGTATGCATATATATATGTATATATATGCATACATGTATATATGTTTATATATGCATACATATATATACATATATATAAACATATGTGTGTATAGAGAGAGAGAAAAAAATTTGCCAATGTCACTGAAAAACACTGAAAGAAGATCTAAATAAATGGAGACATAGTTTTCATGGATAGGAAGTCAGTACATCAAAAAGTTGTTAATTCTCCCCCAAACTGATGTTTAGATATAATTCAATTCTAATCAGAATCCCAATAAAACTTTTTAACAGTTTGAGAAACTGAAACTAAAACTTACATGGAAGAATAAAGAATAAATAGTTTAACAAATGAAAAACACAAAATACTTAGAAGAATGACCAGCCTAGATAGATGCAAAAGAAAACAAGGGAAAGGTAAATCCTGTTACAGAGATCTGGAAGCTTTGTCTATCAAGGGCTATGTAGTAAATAATTTGGGCTCTTTGGACCACATAGTCTCTGTTGTAACCACTAAACTGCCATTGTGGTGTAAGAGTAGCCACAGATGATATGTAAACTAAAACGTGTTGTGTTCCAGTAAATCTATTTATGGGTACTAGAATCCACAATTGATTGAATATTCACAGTCATAATATGGTATTCTTTTTTTTCAAACACTTAAATGTGTAAAAAAGCCTTTTTCCTCTTGTGAGCTGTACAAATATAGGTGGCTGGCTAGATTTGGACATTGGACCATGGTTTGCCAACCCCTATCCTAGGAGAAAAACAAAAGCTAAATTTAAGCCGGGCACGGTGGCGCAAGCCTGTAATACCAGCAGTTTGGGAGGCTGAGACAGGAGAATCGCAAGTTCAAAGCCAGCCTCAGCAACAGCGAGGCACTAAGCAACTCAGTGAGACCCTGTCTCTACATAAAACACACAAAATAGGGCTGGAGATGTGGCTCAGTGGTTGTATACCCCTGAGTTCAATCCCTAGTACAAAAAAAAAAACAAAAAAACCCAGAGAGAGAAAGAAATTGGTTCTGGGTTTCTGACAAAGGAAAAGAATTATGCAAGAAGTGAGGGTAGCCAACAAATTCAGTCCATTTGAAAATTAATTAGAGTGACGTGCTTTTTTTTTTTGTACTGGGGATTGAACCCAGGGGCATTTAACCACTGAGCCACATCCCCGGCCCTTTTTCTGTATTTTATTTAGACACAAGGTCTTGCCGAGTAGCTCGGCTTCGCTAAGTTGCTGAGGCTGGCTTTGAACTTCCAATCCTCCTGCCTCAGCCTCCTGAGCTGCTAAGATTACAGGCATGCAACCACTGTGCCCGGTGTGACATGTACTTTAACCTACCACCTTTAACTATTTTAGTAGCCTACTCCCACTGATGAACTTGGAGTGGCTGGTGAGTCTGCTATGTATATCAGGATCAGGAGACATCCACTGTAATAGTTAGTGTCTGCACACTGATCCTCTCAGAGTTGAGAATGAATAATCCACTTGTGAAGGATAATCAGTGGCTAACTGTTTGCCAGTAGCATCCTTCTGATTGCTCTCAGAATTGGGTATACTCAGCCGGGTACAGTGGCACAAGCCTGTAATCCCAGCACTTTGGGAGGCTGAGACAGGAGAATCGCGAGTTCAAAGCCAGCCTCAGCAAGCGCGAGGCGCTAAGCAATTCAATGAGACCTTGTCTCTACATAAAACACAAAATAGGGCTGGGGATGTGGCTCAGTGGTTGAGTGCCCCTGAGTTCAATCTCCAGTACTAAAAAAAAAAAAAAAAAAGAATTGGGTATCCTCTAACAGTGGAATTTTGTCAGGACACCTGTCCAGTCCAGTGTGCCCACCCTGCACCTCCGTAGATGCTTCTGTGATTTGTTGGTGTGTTCTTCCTCTACTCTTCTCTGTAGTTGGCGGCAGCGAGCCTTTCCGTTCCTACTGGGAAATGCACCTGTCCAATGGATTGTTGCTGATTTTTGTGGTGGATTCAGCAGATCACAATCGATTACCTGAAGCCAAAAAATTCCTTCACCAACTAACAGAAGCAAATCCAATCCTTCCTCTGGTTGTGTTTGCACACAAACAGGTAAAAAACTGTGCAAATATAAATCACACTCAATACTTTGCTTCCTAATACAATAAATGTCTATTTTTAATAGCTATATATTAAACAACATGCTGTATATTCAATTTGACTTATTAGATCTCCTGGATTATAAAGTCCTTGAGTGTAATGACTGTTACGAATCTTTGGGTCCCTTGAAGTACCTAAGTAGATTGCTTTGTGCATAGTAGGAATTCAGCAAAGGTCTGTTGAACTTATTTCAATAAACAAATACTAATGCTTGAATCCAACAAAATATTTGAGTGGCTGCAATGTAAAAAGAAGTAGTTTTGTTTTAGACCAATCAGACTGACCTGGATTTATTTCACATGTACGTTAAAAGTATTAAACATCCATGGGGAAATTGGAACCCCCATGCACTGTTGGAATGTATAGCTGCTATGGAAAATAATATTGTGGCTCCTCAAAAAATAAAAAATAGAGTTCCCACATGATGCAGCAATTCCACTTCTGGGCATATACCCCCCCAAAACAAAACCTGAAAGCAGGTGCTCAAATAGATATTTGTATACCCATCTTCGTAGCAGCACTATTTACAGTAGCCAAAAGGTGGAAACAACCCAAGAGTCCATCCAATGATGAATGGATAAACAAAATGTGGCACATACATACAATGGAATATTACTTGGCTTTAAAAGGGAAGGAAATTCTGACACATCACAACACAGATGAACCTTTAGGACATCATGTTACATGAAATAAGCCAACCACAAAAGGACAAATATTGAATAGTTCTGCTTACTGAGTCTCCTAGAAAAGTCAAATCCACTAAGATACAAAGTGGAATGGTGGTTTTCTGGAGCTATGGGAGGGAGAGATGGTGAATTATTTGATAGGCACAGAGTTTCAGTTTAGCAAGATTAAGATAGTTTGGGTGATGGATGGTGGTGATGGTCACACAACAATGGGAATGTACTTAATGGCACTGAACTGTACACCTAAAAAGGGTAACTTTTGTTATGTGCATTTTTCACAATAAAAAAGTTTTAAAAATTAAGTCCTATAACATTATATTACCTAAGCCCCTTTCTTAACATCTAGGTTTGCCAATTATAAAAGAGCTCAATTCCAACCTTTTCTTTTATGACTCCTATGAGTGATTATTTATGGAAGTAAACTAAGTAATTCCAAATGGAACCCAAAGTAGGAGCCTAGGTTGAAGTCCATTGTAGAAACTAGTCCTGGAGATTTTGACATTTGGCTGGCATTTTGAAAGAAAAATTGGTGCTGTTTTGTTTTTATTTTTAAGAGGAGAATCTTAAATACCATGAACTACAAAGATTTGAGGATGGAGGTGTAGCTTAGTGGTAGACCATGTGCTTAGCATGCATAAGACCCTGGGTTCGATTGCCAACACCACCATAAATAAATAAGAAATAAAGAAATAATTGTAAAGATTTAGAAGGTCATGGTACATGTGAGCTGTATAGTATTCCATTGCGTGACTATACCACAGTCTTGCCATTTTCTTGTTGTATTTGAATTATTTCCAATTTCCCATTGTTATAAACAATGCTGCAAATAAACCTTCTAATATATGTGACTCCTGGGAGATCTGCATGAACATTTTTCTGGTGCATATGCCTAAAAGAACAATTACTGAGTTTTAATATTTATAAATAGTAAATTTGACTAGATCTTACCAAGCTGCTTTCCAAAGATAGTATGCCAGTTTATTCTCCCATTGGCAGAAGGTGACAGTTTTTACAGATTTACATCTTTGGCAGTACTTGGTATTTTTGCCAATCTTATGGGGCAAAATTATTTTTTATTATTCTAATTTATGTTTCTTTAATTACCAGTGAGATTAAACATTTTTCCAGATGTTATTGATCTCCACATTAGTGAATTTATTAGTATCTTTTTCCAAACGTCTGGTAGAGTATTTATCTTTGTGTGTGTGTGTGTTACTGGGGGTAGAACCCAGGGTCACATGTTAAGCGTGTTTCTATCACTGTCATACCTCTAGCTCCTCTACCTTTTCTTGTTTGAATTGTAGGAATCTTTCATCTCTGGGGGAAACACATTCTTTTTTGGTTATATGCTTTACTAATATCTTCTTCAGCATTCTGGTGGCATATCATTTTATGTTTTATTTATGGTTTACATTTTCATATGGAAGATCTCTATTTTTTTAATTGTTGATGGATCTTTATTTATTTATTTATTATTTATATGTAGTGCTGAGGATCAAACCCAGTACCTCACGCATGCTAGGCAAGCACTCTACCACTGAGCTACAGCCCCAGCCCCGGAAGATCTCTATTTTTAATTTATGACTACTTTCTTTTGTGATTTGTGTCTCTTCATCAGATTAAATAAACAAAGCCATTCCTTGTCAAATTTATAACTTTAACTGGGCCTTAATGAGAAAAGGTTTGTATATTCTAGTTTGTGTGAGTCAGCTTAAGTGAATTAAAAACAGGTCACTGTGACCACAATACCTGACAAGAACAATTAGAAGATGATAAGTTTATTTGGGGCTTCAAGTGTCAGAAGTTCAGTTCATGGTCATCTGATTCCGTGGTTCTGGGCCCAAGGGGAGGTAAAACATCATGGTACAAGGGGGTGACAGAAGAAGCTACTCAGTTCATGACAACCAAGAAGTAGAAAGACGATCCAGGGACAAGATATAGTCCAAGGCTACTCCCATCTCATGATCTATTTCCACAGCCACACCCCATCAACCTACAGTTACCAGCCAGTAGTCCATTTAAATTATTAATAAAAAATGGATCAATCTATTAATGAGGTTACAGCTCTCATAAGCTAATTATTTCATCTCTGAATATTCCTGCCTTGACTAAAGCATGAGCTTTTTTTTTTTAAAAGCTTGTTACAATATTTTTTTAAAATATTTTTTTGGTTGTAGATGGACACAATGTCTTTATTTTATTGCTTTGTATGTGGTGCTGAGGATCAAACCCAGGGCCCCACCCATGAGAGGCAAGCGCTCTACCGCTGAGCTACAATCCCAAGCCCACGCATGAGCTTTTTAAGGGACACTTCATATCCAAGCCATAACAAGCTCAATTTATCTTTGTTTATGTTCTTTGGCCAAAATATTTAGTCTATTATATTAGCTGACTAAGTTCAAGTTTTTATGTAAGGGTTTTCAAAGAAATCATCTTTTTTATCTTTACTCTTTGCATTATTAACTCTATTAAGGCCTAATTATATAAGTGTGGAATAAACCCTGTATTTATACCATTATAAGGAGCCTCTCCTCCCACCCACCGCCCTCCTCTTCCTATTTTTTCTGCTCCAATTCCATCAGTGAACTTATTTAATCTGAGACATCATCCACATGTTACTGGATTCATTAATACCATTGCACAAATTATTATAAGCTGTATGTCCAAATAAATTATTCAGGTTTTAAATAGTCGGTGAATGTATTGTGACTCTCAGCACTCATAGAGGTAACCACCTCCCAGTTACTAATTGCAGTACATCATGGAAAGCCTTCCCATGGTAGAATTTGGTAGGTCTACATTGGTATAGGAAGAATATGACTCATATTGCATTAGTTTTAGAACTTTAAAAAAACTGTTCTGCTGGTCAGGTGCAGTGGCACCACCTGTTGTCCCAGTTCCTCAGGAGGCTGAGGTAGGAGGATCCCTTGAGCCCAGGAGTTTGAGGCCAGTCTGGGCAACATAGTGAGACTCCACCTCAAAAATAAATAAATTAATTAATAAATTAATAAGTTAATTAAAAATAAATAAAATGATACTATAAAGCTTAGCGAAATGCTGTGAAATAATAAAAAGCCAATTACAAATGCAGTTTTAGAAGTGAAAATGCCAAATTTTTGCAAAGGACTGAAAAACAATAGGAGATCTAATGTTTATTGAAGGAAATATCAGAGGCCTTTTGTCTAAATACTTCTGGGTGCATGAGAGGAAGAGGAGTATGTTTGGATCTTGCCATTTTGACCTCTAGGAGTTTGTCTCTGGAATGCAGCCCAGGTGGCTCTCCCTAGGGGTTTCTGTCCCTACTGCATCTCTTTGCCTCTCTCCCTCGTCTTGTCCTCCCTCTCCTACCACTCTTGTTCTCCATCTGCTCCCGCTCTGGTCTTTTGTCTGTCTCCCTCTACCTCCCAAAGTTTGATCCAAAATTATTGTTCAGTAGAAATAATGATCAGAAAAGAAAGCTCACAATCGCAAGTGCTAAAATCAGAAATATATGAAATGAACAAAGAATAACTAATGACTCAAATTCCTTTTGATAAATATAAATTTGTGTTAATTGATCCTGTTGAAAATAATCTTGAATTAAAAACAGTGATGGCTCTGTTTATAAAATTAAGGTATTAAGTATTAGATTGGCTTAGCTTCATTCCAGGAAATACTTTTTTGATAGCACATAAATGCTGGCATAAGTTAGGTGCAGTGTTGCACACCGGAAATCCCAGCAGCTCAAGAGGCTGAGGTAGGAGGATCTCAAGTTTGAGGCCAGCCTCAGCACCTTGGTGAGGCCATAAGCAATTGAATCAGATCTTGTCTCAAAATAAAATAAAAAGGGCTGGGCGCAGCGGTGCTTGTCTGTAATCCCAGCACACTGGGAGCCTGACACAGGAGGATCGCAAGTTCAAAGCCAGCCTCAGCAACAGGAAGGCTTGCTAAACAACTCTGTGAGACCCTGTCTCTACATAAAACACAAAATAGGGCTGGGGATGTGGCTCAGTGGCCAAATACCCCTGAGTTCAATCTCTGGTACCAAAAAAATAAACAAGCAAACAAACAAACAAACAAATAAATAAATAGATCTGGGAATATGACTTAGTGGAAAAGTGCCTCTGGGTTCAATCCCCACTACTCACCCACATACTGGTATAATTCTGGTGAAAATATTTATATTCAAACATCTACTGATGTCATTATAATTAGGGCCATAATATCCTCTGTATTAAAATGGTGAAGTTCTTAGAGCAATAAATAAAAATAGTAAGTCTACATATCCCAAAGGATTGCAAAATAACCAACTTTTTTCTATTCTTTTTCCATTCTGGCTGAAGGATCTCGAAGCAGCCTATAACATTACAGATATTCACGAAGCTTTAGCATTATCTGAGGTGGGAAACGACAGAAAGTTGTTCTTGTTTGGAACTCAAGTGACCAAGAATGGTTCAGAGATACCCTCTACCATGCAAGATGCCAGAGACCTGATTGCACACCTGGCTGCAAATGTGCAGTAAGCAGGACGAGGCCCTCCGTGTGACTCACCACCTAAATGTCATCAGGGAGTGATGAATGGCAGGCTTGAAGCCAAAGGTTTCCAGTTTAGATTAAAAAATAAGACGTTTCCTATTTTCTCAATGCATGGCATATGTACAAAGATAATGCTAACTCATTATGAGTATCTACTTATTTAGATTTTTAACTTTAAACACATTTGTAGCTGGGCGTGGTGGTATATGACTGTAATCCCAGTGATTTGGGAGGATGAAACAGGAGGATCTCAAATTTTTTAAGAAATATGTTTTAGTTGTAGATGGACACAATGCCTTTATTTTATTTATTTATTTTTATGTGGTGTTGAGGATCGAACCCAGTGCTCGATATGTGCAAGGCGAGGACTCTCCCATTCAGGCACAACCCCAGCTCCAAAGATCTCAAATTTGAGGCCAGGCCGGGCAACCCAGAAAGAGCTTGTCTCAAAATAAAAAATAAAAAAAGGTCTGGAGATATAGTTCAGTGGTAAAGCACCCCTGGATTCATCCCTTATACTGCAAACAGCCAACCAAACAAAAACATACATTATTTTATTTTTTGGTATCAGAGATTGAACCCAGGGGTGCTTAGCCACTGAATCACATCCCCAGCCCTTTTTATTTCTTATTTTGAGACAAGGTCTCACTAAGTTGCTTAGGGCCTCACTAAGTTGCTGAGGCTACCTTTGAATTTGTGATCATCCTGCCTTAGACTCCCTAGCTGCTGCGATTACAGGCATGAGCCACCGCACCCAATTAACATATCTTAAAAATAGTGTATTTAGAATAAATTAGGATTTTTTATTTTTCCAGTGCTGGCATTTGAACTCCGGGCCTTGCACATGGTAAGCACATGCGCTTCCACTGAGCTCCAACCCAGCCCTAGAATTAGGATGTTTAATCAACAAAAGTAAAGTGAACATTACCATGTTTTCACCCCACTTATAGTTTTTCCGTGATATTAAGTTTCTATTAAAACAGTTTAAGAAGCTTCTTCTTCTCAAGTAAAAATCCATGTGTCTTTCTTTTAAATGGATCCATTAACACTGTGGGATAGAATTACAGGATAGTGGAATGAGGAAAGTGAGCATTTTCAAACCCACAGAGAAATAGAAATCAACCACTTTTAGAAAGAGTTAGAAACACCTGTCTCTAGGTGAGGAATATTGTGAGGATTTGCTTTTAAAATTCTTGACGTTTTGTTTTTATATATAGATACTCTTTGTTCACTAGAAATGTCGTATAAACTGATAATGATACTTACCTACGGACATGATGTAAATTCAACTTTCAACTGCAGTGTTTTGCCTTGATTTAAAAAAAAAATTTTTTTTTTGAAAGTGGATTTGCTGTGTAAATTCTACCTTTTACATTTTTGGAATCTGTGCCGAAGAACTAAATATGGTGAAGATGATTAACCCCTCTCCATGTTAGCACAAAACTGTCTCTATCAAGCTTTAGGTTACAATGGAATATAACCAGCTTAGGCATTCGTGTACAAATGTGTGCAAAATGATTGCCTGTGAGAGGCGAGACGTGCGAGTGAGCGGCTTTACGGTCTCTTACCTTCTTCACAGTGGGTGCTGCAGCATCCTGGGTACAGTGAACGACTGTACTGATCCCATTACAATTGCCACTCAGATGTCTTATGTCAAACCTTCTTTTTTTTTTGGTACTGGGGATTGAACTCAGGGGCACTCGACCACTGAGCCACATCCCCAGCCCTATTTTGTGTTTTATGTAGAGACAGGGTTTCACTGAGTTACTTAGCTCCTCGCCGTTGCTGAGGCTGGCTTTGAACTCGCGATTCTCCTGTCTCAGCCTCCCAAAGTGCTGGGATTACAGGCGTGTGCCACCTTGCCAGCTCAGACCTTCTTTTGTTTGGTCTATGGACATGGGACCAAGCGTTGATTTAGGATTGTCAGAAACCCTGAATTTAGCTTCTTCCCTAAGGCTTTCTATGAATGGACTCCTGGACACACTCCTTAGTCATCTTGGTCTTCTCCCTATAAAGGGATCTAGCCCGATGCAGTCTACTTCCAGCCCTGAGCTCACATTCTATGCTGTTTTCCCTGTGAATTCTAATGGGTATCAGGGGCCTAGACAGTTCCTTGATGCCTTTTTCAAAGGTGATACCAAAAGCTTTCAGGATGAGGGATGATAGGTCTATTCTTCCTCATTCAGTCTTGTTTTTTGTTTTTCTCACATTCTGATCTTATGTATTTTGGCAACACATGCTGTTGCTAAAACAAAACAAAACAAACAAAAAAACAACTGGAGTTTTTTCTTTCAGGGAACAGTTAAGTAACAATGTGGTCGTCATTGCATGATGCTGGGGAGGAGTAAAGCAGGGACCCTATACTTGAGATGCTTTCAGGCTAGCAATGCAGGTAAATGTCACAGGGGTTTTCTATGGAAATGGCACTCGTCCAAGACAGGTTGGTGTGATGTCAAAGAGGCTGCCTGGCTAGTAGTCTTCCCATCAGGCCTCAAGAGGGGACCCTTAATACTTTGGAGGACTTAACACAGTTCCGTGTTTGCTGCCTGTCTTCTAGGATTAGAAACCGTAGATTTAATTAGTTACTGCATCAAAAATGATTTGGCCAGGCTGGGCGCAATGGCACATGCCTGTAATCTCAGCAGTCTGGGAGGCTGAGGCAGGAGGATCGTAAGTTCAAAGCCAGCCTCAGCAACTTAGCGAGGCCCTAAGCAACTCAGCAAGATTATCTCTAAATACAATATAAAAAGGGCTGGGGATGTGGCTCAGTGGGGAAACGACCCTGGGTTCAATCCCTGGTGCCAAAAAAAAAAAAAAATTGGCCTTTTCATTTATTCAGACTGTCAATATTTATTAAGCACCAACTAAGTGCCAGGACTCTTTCAGTTAAAAAAGATGAAAATTCAACTCAAATTTGCATGTGCCCCAAAGAGGGAGTGGTTTGGAGAGACTCATCATTACTGAGAAACCTGAGCATGGGTAGAGTCAGGGGTTCAGAGATAGCAAAACTGTCTTTCCATCTCCTGGTCCTGCTAACCTCTGCCTGGATTAATTCTTAGACTCCTGTTACCCTCACCAAGGTATCAAGATGATTGCTATTGACACCAAGCCTACACTATTCTTGTAGTCCATGATCTCAGGGTAGTATGGACCTTCTTTCAATAGCCATACAGTAAATATCATGGAGAGGTACAGTTTGGTTCTGCTGAGGTCATATCCTGAACGAATTCCTGTGGCCAGACTGGCTGTATCCAGAGTAGGAAGAAGGATTATCCCCCTCAAACCATATGGAATCAGTGCCTCCATAGAAAGGAGGTGTTCTGTTTTCAGAAGAGGGAAGGGAGGCTTGACAGGAAAATAACAGAAATGAAAGTTGTCCATAGTCATTCACTGTGCCTGGTACTAGAATACTTTAAAATTAATATGGGTTGACATGTTCTTGGATAGGCAGAATTAATATTAGCAAAATTGCCATACTACCAAAAGCAATATACAGATTTTTAAAAAATTTTTTTCTAGTTGTAGATGGACGCAACATCTTTATTTTATTTATTTATTTATATGTGGTGCTGAGGATCGAACCCAGTGCCTCACGCATGTGAGGCAAGCACTCTACCACTGAGCTACAGCTACAGCCCCGCAATATACAGATTTAATGGAGTCCCTATTAAAATATCAATGACATTCTTCACAGGACTAGAAAAAACAATCCTTAAATTCATCTGGAAGAATAAGAGAACCAGAATAGCCAAAGCAATACCAAGCGAGAAAAGCACAGCAGGAAGCACTACAATACCTACTTTGAAATTATACTACAGAGCTGCAGTAACAAAACCAGCATGGTACTGGCAACAAAACAGACATGAAAACCAATGGAATAGAAGACACAGACACAAACCCACATATTTATAGCCATCTGATACTTGACAAAGGTTCCAAAAACATATGTCAGAGAAAAGACAGCCTTTTAACAGATGGTGCTGGGACAACTGGATATCCATATGTAGAAAAATGAAAGTAGATCCCTATCTTTCACCTTGCACAAAAGTCAAATCAAAATGGATCAAAGACTTAGGAATTAGACCAGAAATCTTGCAACTGCTAGGAGAAAATATAGAGTCAACACTCTATTATGTAGATGTATGCACTGACTTCTTCCACAAGACCCCTAAAGCTCAAGAAATAAAAGCTAAGAATCAATAAGTGGGATGCCATCAAATTAAACAGCAAAGGAAACAAAAGAGAAGAGAGAGCCTACAGAATAAAAAAATTTGCCAGCTACTTCTCTGACCCCTGATAAATTTCTAGAATATAAAAAGAACTAAAAACAAAAGCAACAAAAAAACTCAATGCCAAAATAAGTCAATAAATGGGCAAAAGAAACAAATTTTTCAAAAGATGAAACAAAAATGGCCAATAAATTTATGAAAAAAATGTTCAACATTTCTAGCAATCAGGTAAATGGAAATCAAAACTAGACTAAGATTTCATCTCATTACAGTCAGCTTGGCAGTTATCAAAAATACAAATAGGGGGCTGGGGTTATGGCGCAGTGGTAGCGTGCTCACCTAGCACGCGTGAGGCACTGGGTTCGATCCTCAGCACCACATAAAAATAAAATAAAGAATTTAAAAAAAGAAAAATACAAATAAAAGCCGGGCGCGGTGGCTCATGCTTGTAATCCCAGCACTTAGGGAGGCTGAGACAGGAGAATCACAAGTTCAAAGCCAGCCTCAGCAATGGCGAGGTGCTAAGCAACTCAGTGAGATCCTGTCTCTACATAAAACACAAACTAGGGCTGGGGATGTGGCCCAGTGGTCCAGTGGCCCTGAGTTCAATCCCCAGTACCAAAAAAAAAAAGAAAGAAAGAAAGAAAGAAATACAAATAAAGCCAGGTGCAGTGGCACACACCTATAACTCCAGCATTTTGGGAGGCTGAGACAGGAGAATCGTGAGTTCAAAGCCAGCCTCAGCAACAGTGAGGCACTAAGCAGTGAGACCCTGTCTCTACATAAAACACAAAATAGGGCTGAGGATGTGGCTCAGCGGTTGAGTGCCCCTGAGTTCAATCCCTGGTACCAAGAAAAAAATTACAAATAATAGCAAATGCTGGTGAGGATGTGGGAAAAAACATTCATACACTGTTGGTGGGATTGTAAATTAGTACAAATGCTCTGGAAAGCAGTATGAAGGGCTGGGGCTGTGGCTCAGCGGTAGAGCGCTTGCCTCGCATGCGTGAGGCCCTGGGTTCGATCCTCAGCACCACATACAAAGCAATAAAATAAAGACATTGTGTCCATCTACAACTAAAAAAAAAAAAAAAATTTAAAAAAAAAAAAAAAAAAAAAAAAAAAAAAAAAGCAGTATGAAGATTCCTCAAAAAACTAGGAATGGAACCACCATATGACCCAGCTATCCTACCCCTTGGTATTTATCTAAACGAACTAAAATCAGCATAGTATAGCAATAACAGTCACTACAATGTTTATAGCAGCATAATTCACAAAAACTAAATTATGGAATCAATCCAGATGCTAGTCAAAAGATGAATGAATTAAGAAAACGTGGCATATATACACAATGGAGTTTTACTCAACCACAAAGAATGAAATAATGGCATTTGCTAATAAATGGATGGAAATAAAGAAAATCATGCTAAATGAAATAAATCAGACTCAGAAAATCAAGGGTCGAATGTTTTCTCTCATGTGGAAGCTAGAACAAAATAAAAGAAAGAAGGTGATGGGGGAGGGGATTAGATATCAAAGATAAAGGGAAGATCAGTGGAGTAGGAGAACAGGAGGGACAGAGGTAGGAAGAGAAACGAAAAGAAAGATGGGATGAATTTAACCACATCAAGTAATATAAATGTATAAATGCACCAAAGGGAATTTCATCCTTATGTATATGTAGAACGTATCAATCAAAAATAAAGGAGTGAAAGGAAGATCAGTAGAGTAGAGGAGGGGAACAGGGGGAGTATGAGAGGAGAAAAAGGGGAGAAATGTCCAGTTGAAATAAAATTCTTGGTATGTATAATTTTGTCAAAATGAACCCAAGTACTATATGTAATTAAAATGTTCTAATAAAAAATGAACTATAATTAAATTTTAATCTTTAAAATCCTAACAGCTGAAATCTGTGCTGTTGAAAATATTTTATTATGTTCACTAATACAATTGTGCACATATGCAAAAAATTAATAGCGGGAAAGACTCTTTGAGTGGGTAATATTTAAGCTGAGCCTTATAGGATAGAAAACAGCCAGTATGAGAAGGGTGGTGAGAAGTGAACTCGAGATAGCAGAACAGGTGTTGGAAGAGGCTGAAATGGAAAAATGTTTGACAAAATAGAGAACAGGGAGGCTAGCATGTACAAGGCTGTAATGACCTGAAGTGGACTTGAGAGAAAAAAAGGACCAGATTGTGGGACCACTTATAGTGCAAATGTGTCTTTATTTATTTTTATTTATTATTTATTTTTCTTCACCTAAATAGTTTGGAGCTGGGCAAAGAGGTAGAAATAAGAAGACGAATTGGGAGGCCATTGGAGAATTCAGAGATGAGGCTGAGCTGGACTAGGATAGTGACTGGACATGTACAGAGAGGGATGCATTAAAGATACATATTTGCAGAATTAACTGGAGTTGCTAGTGTATTGGATATGGGGAGGTGATAGAAAAGGACAATCAAGATGGATTCCTAGGGCTAGGGCCGTGGCTCAGTGGTACAGTGCTTGCCTAGCATGTGCGAGGCATTGGGTTCGATCCTTAGCACCACATAAAGATGAAACAAATAAAATAAAGGCGTGCTGTCCATGAACAACTAGAAAAAAAAAAGATTTATTCCTAAATTTTTCTCAGGAAAGACAGATTCATGTGTTTGGTGTATAAAACCAGAGTGTCAATATAAACTGTGAAGTGGCCCAGATTTCATTCTGTGTGATCATTACTAATCTCTCCCAATAAATAAACTCCCTAGGAAAATGGATCATGCCAAAAGTTGTCTTGTGAGCATGGATCTTTTGAGGTATAGTGCTGCTAGACCACACATCCATATCAAGAGGACCTGAAGAACAGGATGTAACAGTTGCTGTCTATTGGCCTAGGTTCTTTCCCCTCTGCATTTTTGCTGAGGAGGGAGTTGTTGGAGGAGGTGCTGGGGATTGAATCCAGAGCCTCACACATGAATAAGCCCTCTGCTACTAAACTACACCCCAGACCACATCCTCTGACGTTTTTGATGGGTACAGCCTCTTTGATTCTCATCTTGTACATCCATTTTTAGCTGAAACCTCTTTTCAAAAGCTGTCTAATTGATACCTTCTTTGGCTATTTAAAGACATTTCTTTTAGTGGTGGACAACTTTTACTGATTTAAAGGCCATCTGCCTTTTAAGGTGATTTGATATAATTCTTTCCTGATTGTTTACAGGTTAAGTTAAAAACTCTCTGAAGAAAGCTTTATTTCTCTTTTTTCCAAAATTTCAGGGGATACCTCTTGAATCTTGGTTCAATTCTGCACTATATAAAATGTGTGTGAAGGAGCCGATTTCTTGATTTGCATATGTATACGCCAGACTAGAACGAATCTCATAGTTCCATTCTAAATAAAATTCACAATCCAAAATGTGAATATAGATGTGTTTCACATTTATAAGACAAAGTATATCCAAGGAACATCTAGTAATGTATGAAAGGGGTCCTTAGTTCACTATATATTTTGACAGAGGACTTACTCCTTAATACCTATAATCCCTTCCCTTGAAAATAAACACATTACTGAAACTCCACCACTTCTACCCTTCTTTCCCACACCATAATGGACTTGAAGACTCAAAGCAGTCCTCAAAGATTATGACAAACTCAAGCCACTTACATTTTTAAAATATCTTGGCATAACGGTTTAAAAAAGAGGGGGTGGGGGCAGTGCCAAAAACAAGATTACAAATATTGTGGTATATTGGATTTAAAAGACATCACACTTGCTGGGTGCAGTGACACACACCTGTAATCTCAGCAGCTTCAAAGGCTGAGGCAGGAGGATAGCAAGTTCAAAGCCAGCCTCAGCAATTTAGTGAGGCCCTAAGCAGCATAGTGAGACCCTGTCTCAAAATTTTAAAAAAAGGCAGGAGGTGTGGCTCAGTGGTAAAGCGCCTCTGGGTTAAATCCTTGGCACCAACATGTATATTAATATTTAATATATATATTTAAAATACCTATATTTAATACATATTTTAAGTGAGATATATCACACTTAACAACAAATTAATGTACACGCAGAGCACACCGTTGTGTTCTTCATAAGATAATTATAAAAATAATGATTTGTAATAGATCGTGTGCCCTGTAATGGGACACAAGTTGTAGGATTTTTAAAACCGTCAGTGTTTCCTTGCGAGGGCTAGTAGAAATCCATGTGGAGATAAAACACATGAGAAAAATCTTTCTCGAATGTTAAGCAAATGTCATACAGGTGTAGCCCTTCCCCCACAATCCTTATTCTGATGGATGTGCATTTACTAGAAACTGTCTTAGTAATTGAGGGTCTTAAAATAGATGCAGATCTTTCTGCATCTGCTCCCAGCCTTTGTATAGAGGAACCTCTGAAATCTAACCGAGCTGCCTCTGCCGAGTGGTGCCGCAGCTAGACTAGAAGCTGACAGGTTCTACCCTAGGGCCTGTGCAACCGAGAGCATCAGTTCGGGATCTTGCCTTGGTCCCTGAGGACAATTCTTCTGGATGCTCTGGCTGCCGGATGCGCCGGGGTTAGGCTGAAGGTCCCCATGGCAACCGGACAACGCGCTGGGAGGGAGGGAGGGGCGGGGCTAAATCGGTCTCAGGCGGGGCGCGGGCGGCCCCCTGTCCGGTTCAGTCTCCGCGAAGACCTTGAACTTGTTTTGGGCTACCCACGGCGAGGGGGTTTCTGACACCATGGAGGGCCAAGAGTTTTCAGGTTCATCCGTGTTGTCTGAGATGACACAGGCCACGACGGAAACGTCCACTTGCTCCGAAGCCTTCCAGAAACCCTTAGTGCTCAGGATTCTCGATTTGCAGAACGATCTTAAGGAGTCGGAGGAGGAGACCAAGGAGGCTAATCAGCAAGACGGGGACGATGGGGACGACGAGGATGACGGCGTTGACGGGGACGATGAGGACGACAAGGACCGCGAGGACAAGGGGGACGAGGATGATGAGGATGACGAGGACGACCAGTATGTGGAATCCGAAGAACCCTCTGAGCCCACTGAACCCAAGTCCCGCAAACCCTCTGGGTCCCGCAAAACTTCTGGATCCCACAAACCCTATGAGGATCACACACCATCTGGGACCCAGGAATCCTACACATCCTCCGAGCCCCATGAGGCAGGTGCACCTCACAAGCTCCTTGGGTCACCTGAACAGCACAGTTTCCACAAGGCCCGTGAATCCCTCCAGCCCCACGAGCGCAGCCAGCACCGCAGGTCCCACGAGCCCAGGGAGTTAAGGTTGCTTCCCAACACCGCGGTGGTGTTCTCCCCATCTCTGATCACCAAATGCCCAACACGATATCGGTCATCATCCCAGAATGGTAGGTGTTGTCTCCCGCACCCATTTGCACATCTAGAACTGGAAGTCTAGTGTCAAGGTTTGCATGCAAGAATTTGCATTGTTTTAAAGGTACTTAACTCTTGTGTCATCTACCTACTGTTCTGCTGTCACCTCTCTGCACTTCAAGGGACTCTGACGGGATATTGACACCTTGACCATGACACCTTCTCTTCTTCCTCCACTACCACCTGATAACCCCTTAGCTCTCCTTGAAGATCTGCTGTTACCTTCTTTTGAAGCCCTTCTTAATTCTCCTCTGCAGCTAGTCATTGTATCCCTCTGATTTGTCCTTCGAACATTCTCCTTTATTGCACTTAAGACTTAAGATTACATCATTTCTGTTATTGTCCAACTAAAGGTAGGGACCCTGGAAGAGAGGATGTTTTTGTCAGTGTTTGGCACATGCTGCCAGTGAGGAAACAAAACATTCTTGGAGCAAATATTCCAAGAGTGCACCTAAGTGCCCACTATCTTTTCACTCTTCCCCAAGTTCAAAAGGTATTGGGGCTGATGGGACTTGGGATAAACATCTTTGCTCAGGAGCTGGCTTTGGTTTTGCATGCTTGTAATCCCAGCAACTCATACGGCTGAGGCAGGAGGATGATAAATTGGAGGCCAGCCTCAGCAGCGCAGTGAGATCCTGTTTCAAAATAAAATAAAAAAGGTTGGGGATGTGGTTCTGTGGTAGAGGGCCTCTGAGTTTAATCCCCAGTACTGACTCCTCAAATCCTTGCTCTGACCACATCAGCTCACTTATGACCTTTCACTGATAATCCAACTCAAAGTAATTTCTTGTCTACATTGGACCTCCAATCCCTTGACTAACCAATTTCTTTTTTTGGCTGGGGTTGGTGGGGAAGATACTGGGGACTTAACCCAGGGACAATTTACCACTGAGCTACATCCCCAGCCCTTTTTATTTGCATGCAAGATATGCAAATAAATATTTTGAGACAGGGTCTCACAAAGTTGCTTAGGGTCTTGCTAAATTGCTGAAGCTGGCCTTGAACTTGTGATCCTTGGGTCTCAGTCTCCCAAGCCATTGGGATTGCAGGTGTGAACCACTATGCCCAATTGACTAAGCCCAGTTATCCCATGTTCTCACTGCTCTTTCCTTACCCAGCCTCAAGTCCATGGTCCCTCATTGCAGTTGCTCATTTCACCACTCCACTCTATCTGCCATATTTCTCCTCCCAAAATCTCAACCCTGGTTAAAAGCAGGCATCCATCTACTTTCTTCCTATACCAGGCAATTACTCTTGCTATGCAAATTGCACAATCATGCTGATTGGTTTTATTTCAATTTCATTACCACAAATCTCAACTGGTCATATGATAACTTCCTAGCAAACACCATGTACCTAGTAAGTACCTAGTAAGTTAATTTTCCCAGTCTCTGAGATGACTAAATACCTTCTTTACTCTCCTCTGACCTTCACACCTTTGACCCTCATCCAGCTACAGACTTCGCCTCAAATTTTATCAAGAAAATAGAAGCAATCAATTGTAAACTATTTTCTTACCATTAATCTATTGCCTTACCCACGTCTGATTCATGGATTCTGCTTTTTATTTTATTTAAGGGAAGATTTGCACCTCTTGTTTTGGTACTGGGGATTGAACCCAGGTGTGCTTTACCACGGAGCAACATCCCCAGTCTTTCTTCTTGTTTTTTATTTTGAGAAAGGGTCTCTCTAAATTGCTGAGGCTGGCCTCAAACTGGTGATCCTCCTGTCTTGGTCTGCTGAGTTGCTGAGATTACAGGCATGTGCCACCACACCAGACTTGTGCCTTGTTTTATGAAAAGCAAGATCCTTTATTTGTGCTTTAGATTCCACTCTTGTCACCTGAAGAACTTTGTTCCTACAGTTATCCCCTCTCCTGCAGCATCACTTTGTCCCTTTCTAATGAATCTGTCCTATGAACATGCACATGTACTACAGATGACCCCGTATCTTCCTCAGACCTCTTCTTCCCCCACCATTTTTCTGTTCTTCACTGCAGAACTTGTCAAAGGAGTTGTCTGTGCTCACTGACTCCATTTCCTTCACTCTCATTCCCTCCTCAGCTGTCACCCAGTTGGGCCTTTCTCCTCTACTTCACTGAAACTGCTCTGGTTTACCGCCACCCCTGCCATTGCACATGCAGATTCCAATATCCCCATGGAGGATCCACTCTGCTCCTCCATTCTTTGACATCCTCAGGAATGATCTTGTCTCTCTCCCCATCTCAGGCACCTCCCACTCTATCCCTTGTTAATTGCTGTTCCATTTCCCGAATCTCTATCGTGAGCACAATACTCTAATCTCTAACCATGTTCTATCTTTCTAGCTCAATTGTTGGAGGTCCGACCCATTGATTCTACCAATTTTTTTTTTTTCAGTACCAGGGATCGAACTCAGGGGTACTTGACCACTGAGCCATATCTCTAGCCCTATTTTGTATTTTATTTGGAGACAGGGTCTCATTGAGTTGCTTAGTGCCTCACCTGAAGCTGGCTTTGAACTTGCGATCCTCCTGCCTCACCCTCCCTAGCTACTGGGATTGCAGGCATGTGCCACTGTGCCCAGCTGATTCTACTAATTCTTATCTATCACTACCTTGCATTCTTCTGTCTTTCCTTACCTATCCTATCTTATGTGGTTCGCTAGTGCAGTCACCCACTTGCAGGTATCCTTAACTCCTTCACCTGTCTCTCTGTCATTTGTGCCTGGTTAAATTTAACTCTTGTCTATGCTTGCAAAACAGACCAAGACAAGAGAAAGGCAAACAGTATGGGGACTGATTAAATTATGACCTTGAACTTCAAATGGGCTCTCAGAGCTGCCTGGTAATCAGACTACATTTCCTCTGTCAATTCATTTTCAAGTGCCCCAGAAATCGTGGCCAGTGCTGATGTCCCTCGAACCTCCTGTATCCCTTACTCTTTCCATTCTTAGCTGATGACTTTGCTTTTTTCCCCCATTGAGAATAGAAGAAATCACCATATCTTTTCATCTTGCAATCTACTAAATGAGCAGCACCTTACATAAATAATCTATTTTTACTCCTGTTAATCATGGGTGAATTGTCCTTTCTTCTATTAAAGGCCATTCCTTCATTCCATATGTTGGATCTTGTCCCATCTAACTTCTTTAAGTTCTTTCCTTTTAAAATTAGCTCCTTTCTCTCCTGCATCACTTATTTTCTTCTTCTTTTTTTTAAACATTTTTTTAGATGTTAATGGATCTTTATTTTATTCATTTATTATTGATACGTGGTGCTGAGGATTGAACCCAGTGCCTCACGCATGCTAGGCAAGCACTCCACCACTGAGCCACAGCCCCAGCCCCCACTTATTTTCTTCTTTACTAGATTATTTCCATTGACACACAAACATGCACAATAACTACTTTAAAAAAAAAGAAACAGGAACTGGAGAGGTAGCCCAGTGGTTAAGCCCTTGTCTAGCAGGCACCTAGTGCTGAGTTAGATCACCCACATGTCAGAAAAACAAAACAAAAAGTAAACACAAACATAGAGAGACACACACACCCCTTCCATTAACCGCATGGGCCGGCCCCTCCAGGTACAACTCCATTTCTTTACAGGAAAAATTACTCAAATTAATTGCCTGTAGTCATTATCTCCACATCCCCTTTCCCATTCCCTTGAGAGCCGCTTAAATTAAGCTTTCTAAAATCGACTATTTTTTCCCCAGTCCTGAGGGTTGAATTCAAGGGCACTTTACCTCTGAGCTACATCCCCAGCCCTTTTTATTTTTTCTTTTGAGACAAAGTCTCCCTAAGTTGCTGAGGCAGGCTTTGAACCTGAGATCCTCCTGCCTTAGCCTCCTGAGTCAGTGAGATTACAGTTGTGCACTACTGGGCCCAGTTTAAATTAAGTTTTAACCCCCTTTGCTTATCTCAAGTTGCCTTTATTGAGGTCACAATGACCTCTGCCTTGCCAGAACCAAAGGCTAATTCTTCATCCTCATCCTCATTTGGTCCCTTCCTTGTCTCAGAACTCTTTCTGATTGTCTCCTGGGATACCAGCAACCATTCTCCTACCTCATGGATTGTTCCTGCCTCAGTTTCTTTTGCTGAGTCCTTCTCTTCCCAGTCTTTAGGTTGAATGACTGATGGCTTACTCCACTCAGATTCTTCTAGAACTTTCTTTATTCTCTGGGTGATGTCATTAGTTCCATAGTCTTAATTATATTCTGGTAACTTCCCAGATTAGCCTCAGTTTCTCTTCTGAACTCCAGAATTTTCTAACCAATTATCTATTTAACATCCCTGCTTGAATATCTATCAGGCACATAAAACTTAATGTTTCCAAAACTTTGACCCATTTTCCCCCCCTCTTAGACCCTGCCTCCAAAACATTAGCAAATCCTAACTTTGAGTTATATTCTGATTCTATTTCTTTTTCATGCTGGGGATTGAACCCAGGCTGCTTAACCACTGAGTCATTTTTATTTATTTTATTTTATTTAGAGACAGGATCTCTCTAGGTTGCTTAGGGCCTTGCCAAGTTGCTAAGGCTGGCTTTGAACTTGTGATCCTCCTGCC
This sequence comes from Xerus rutilus, assembly GCA_028644305.1. Classification (NCBI taxonomy): domain Eukaryota; kingdom Metazoa; phylum Chordata; class Mammalia; order Rodentia; family Sciuridae; genus Xerus; species Xerus rutilus. Next base: position 81,158,760 of record CM053408.1, on the reverse strand, counting down.
TCAGGCTCCTCAGATGCTGAGGTTACTGGTTTTTTTTGGGGGGGGGGCGGGTAGTGCTGGGGATTGAACCCAGGGCCTTGTGTATATGAGACAAGCACTCTACCAACTGAGCTATATTGCTAGCCCTCTGGCTGCTTCTTAACATCTAAAATGTCCTCATCTTTATAGGCCATCATTGTTTGCCTAGTCCACTTCAGCTAGACTCCTTGTTTCCACTCTTGCCCATCCTCCAACTTACAGGACTCACACTGGTCTCAGGAGTTCCTTAGAAATGTGGATTACATGCAGCTGTGCTGCCCTCAACCCTTCAGAGGGCGTTTCCATATCGTGTAGTATATAATCAGAAGTCCTTAGCAAGGCCCCACGTGATCTGGCCCCTGCGCTTCTCCTGACCTCGCACTTGATCAGACAATTCACCTGACCTTGCACTTAATCAGACATGCGGGACCTCAGAGTGTCCGACCACTCTGCCTGTAGCTTCTGCTTTCCAGCCACGTTTCTTTTTTCTTACCTCAGCATCATTTCATTTGCTTTGTCTTCTGCCAGGACACTTTTTCCCTCAAGTATTTGTCACCTCCTTATGCCAAAAGAACACTCTGGCCTGCTGATTTTCTTATCTGATTGTATTATATATCTCCTTGTTCAGGTGTCTGTATTAAGCTCTCCTTAGGGCAGGACTTAATTACTGTTGAATGAAGAGTCTTTTTCACTTGACCTCTGTGTCACCAAATCCAGTGGTTCCTTCTCTATCCTTAGGGTTGTTAAGAAGACTCAAGGAGTTAATTCATGTAAGGCATTTAGAACAGCTTCTGGTACGTCCGGAGAGCTTAGAAGGTGTTGGCGGATGCTGGCAGGAGAGCTGGTGTTATCCTATTTGACCTCTTGGCAGCACAATCGACTTGTCACACAATTGACTTCTCCCTTCTTAAACATACACCTCCTTCTCATGGCCTCTATGACAACACAGGCTTCAGTTTATCACATCCCTGACTGGTTGCTCCTTCTCTAGCTTGCTTGCTGAGCCCTCTCCGAATTCCTGAATTCTAGCGGTCTCTGTTCTGCCCTTTTTCTTTTTTGTTCATATCGTTTTATTTCTATCTTTTTATTTACATCCTTCAGTGGTCATATTCACATAATGACTTTAAATAGCATTTCTATGCTGCTGCCTCCTACATTTATTTTTTCCCTGGTACTGGGGATTGAACCCAGAAGCGCTCTGCCACTGAGCTATATCCCCAGCCCTTTTTAGTTTTTATTTTGAGATAGGGTCTCACTAAGTTGCTGAGGCTGGCCTCAAACTTGCAATCTTCCTGCCTCAGCTTCCTGAGTTGCTGGACTTACAGGTGTGCACACTGCATGCAGCTTGCCTCCTCAAGTTTTTACCTACAAGACCGAGATGGAGACTGTTTAGTCTCAAGTATACATAACCTAGAGTATTTAATCTGGATTCCTAAGAAATTAGTGAAATGATTTGAAAGAATTCCAGGTAAGAAAGTAAGGGAAGAAATCAAACCAAGTTTTTTTTTTAAATTTAAAACTTTAAAAAATTTGTAAGACATTCACAGTGTTCGTATGCTAAAACAACATAAAAAGACATGCAAGGAAGTGTCTCACCCCTGCCCTGTGCCCAAAGCCCTTTTTCACCTTCTATAGTAACCACTGGTTTCTGTGTTTCTTTATATAAAGGCAAGAAAACACTGTACGAGCACGAGCACGTTGCTCCTTTTCTCACCGAGGGTGCTGTTTTTCACTGTTCTACTGGACAACACATCTTTTCCCTCAAGCATATACATGGTTTCCTTATTGGTTTAAAACCACAGATGCATTATGTTCCATTATTAACCTCCTCTTGGTTGCTTCTAGGACCTTATTATTATAAACAATGTCAATAGAGAACCTGCGCATGTTATTTAGTGCACCCAGGTGTATCTGTAGAATTCTCAGAAGTAAGTGCTGGAGGTTAAACGTGGTTGCAATTTTGGTTTAGGGAAATTGCCTTCTGTGGGAGTAGATTCTCATTGTATGCCCAACAGCAAATGGAAGTATCCTTGTCCCATAGCCTTACCATTGGAGAATATGGTTAAGCTCTTGACTTTTTGAAAATATGATAGATGAAAATCTAGTGTGTCAATTAAGTTGCAATGTGCCTTTATCTTATAGGAGTAATATTCAGCATCTTTTTTTGATATATATTTTCATGTCCTTTGCCTGTTTTTCTTTTGGCTTAATAGTTTTTTTAAAAAATATTATTTATAGGGAGATTAGCCTGTTGGGAAATGTGTGACAATTTTTTTTTCAGTTTGTTGATATTCTCTTTGTCTTTGGTTATGTTTATTTTGTTTCACCATAAAAATATTTTTGTAGTTAAATTCATCAATCATATTTTTTATGGCTTCTGTACTGAATCATAATTAGAAAGGCTTTTTTTTTAATAGGTTATGAAGGACTTGATTCATGTGTTTTCTTTTGTACTATTTTAAAAAATCATTATTTAAATCTTTGGTCCTTTTGGAGTGTAGATGGTATATGGTGTAAATCATAAATCCAGTATTCGCAGGAGCTGTCCAGTGGCCTGGGCCATCTTCCCATGGATGAACCAGATGAAAGTGAACATGAAAAATAGATTTGAAATTAAAGGGACAAAAGTGGCATGTGGAGAGTTAGGAGTGTGAGAGGAGGCATAATAATTTATCCTTTCTTGTAAGAGGTAGTGTGGCAATACAGTGGTTTTTTTGTTTTGTTTTGTTTTGTTTTTGTACCAGAGATTGAACTCAGGGGTGCTCGACCACTGAATCACATCCCCAGCCCTGTTTTGTGTTTATGTAGAGACAGGATCTCACTGAGTTGTTTAGCACTTTGCTGTTGCTGAGGCTGGCTTTGAACTCGCGATTCTCCTGTCTCAGCCTCCCAAAGTGCTGGGATTCAAGATGGTGTTTTTGAGCACTAGTTTGAACAGAAGGCTCAGCTTTATTGTTGCTTAACTTTATGAAAGGGCTCATCTTCTTTCTGCCTCCACAGTCTCATCCCTCTCCCATGCTCTCTCCTGTCTCTCTCCCAAATGACCCCGAGCTAAGGTGCTAAGGCAGCAGCACTGGGTGGGGAGCTGTGCCTAGGAGAGGTGCAAGCAAGAGTGAACGGTAGCAACAGACCCTGCCCTATCATTTCAAAGAAGGTCCCAATGTGGGTGTGTTTGGTGATGCCCATTATATAACAGGACTGCATAACAGTGCACCTAAACAAGCAGGAATCTTATTACAAAGAGCCTTTAAAAAGTAATGTAAGGTCCTGGGGCTGGGGTTATGGCGCAGTGGTAGCGTGCTCGCCTAGCACGCAGGAGGCACTGGGTTCGATCCTCAGCACCACATAAAAATAAAATAAAGCTATTGTGTCCACCTACAACTAAAAAATAAATATTAAAAAAAAAAAAAAAGTAATGTAAGGTCGAACACTGCACATACCTGTAATCCCCAGTAGCTCAGGAAGCCAAGGCAGGAGGGTTGCAAGTTCAATGCCAGCCTCAGCAATTTAGCAAGGTCCTAAGCAATTTAGTGAGACCCTGTCTCAAATTAAGTAAGTAAGTAAATAAATAAATAAATAAATAAGGCTGGGGATGTGGCTCACTGGTTAAGTAAGTGCACCTGGATTCAATCCTGAGTAACAACAACAACAACAACAAAAAAGTAATGTAGGTCTTATTGATGTATCTTCAAGGGAACTAATACCTTGCAACATAGAACAAAACCTGCTAGAATCTTGAGATTTCACTTCCCAAGTCTCTCTCATCATGACAGCTACTCCCCTCAAATACCTGCCTGATTTCTCTCAAGCCGCAGCCTGCCTCTCCCTAAGCTCCTCTGCCTCTTGGCCCAGATCTGTTCTTTTTTTCTAGAGGTCCTCCTGCCTTTTCTCTGTGGGCTAGCTGACAGCCTTCTTAGAGGCACGGAGGAGAGCAAGGTGGAGAATCGCTTTGCTATTTCGCCCTCGTGTTATGGAATGGTTTGCTCTGCACGCAGCGAGGTCTCAGGTGTGCGAGAGCCTCGTCCTCATCCAGGAAGGATAGCTTTTGAATCCTGCTTTCGACCAGCAGATGGCAGCCTTCTCCACAGATGACTCGGAGCCCAACGGGGTTTGGGTGATACAGAATAAAATTCCAGAGAGTAAGAGAGCCATGATGTCCTGGTGGTCTCTTGTAGGGCGATGCTTTTCTTAATCATCTTGTTCCAAATCCTTCAGTGACTTCTTCCTAATTGCCCCTAAAATAAAAAGAGAACTCCTCAGGTCTCACTGCGATCAGGCCTAACCACAAATCCTGCCGTCCTTTCCGGGCAGGCACCCCGAGGTTGCCTGTGCCTCTCCCTTGGTTCTCTCTCGGGCTGCTTCCGGCGTCTGAAATGTTCTCCCTTTTGCATTGTCTCTTCTCCTCCCAGATTATCATATATCTGCCACCTTCATTTCTTTCCATAGTTTAAGTGTTATTTTTCCAAAAAGCCTTTCCACACAGTAGGCATTCCCTTCTTTCTACCTCACCAGGCACATCACGCTAATTAATTTCCTTCCTACCACTTATTACTGCCTGAATCTGTTTACTTGCTTCTTGTCTATCTTGTCTATCTCCCTAAAAGTTAAGCTGTGTGAAAGCAGAACAGGGACTTTGAGGCTAGCCTTTGGCAATTTAGTGAGAACTTCTCTCAAAATAAAGAAGGGCTGGAAGCCGGGCATGGTGGTGCACATCTATAATGCCAGCACTTTGGGAGGCTGAGACAGGAGGATCGGGAGTTCAAAGCCAGCCTTAGCAACAGCGAGGCACTAAGCAACTCAGTGAGACCCTGTCTCTACATAAAACACAAAATAGGGCTGGGGATGTGGCTCAGTGGTCCCTGATATCTCCCCCCCCCAAAAAAAGACAACCCATTGAAGTAAGTACTATATGTGTTCTTATTTTACAGATAAAAAGACTGAGGTACAGAGGAGTTAGGTGACTTGCCAAAAGTCATACACGCAGAAACAGAGCAGAGATTGAACCCAGGCAGACAGTTAAGACAATCAGACCCCATACCCTTGTCCTTCTCACCAGCACACTGTTTCCCCCCTCACTGCACAAGGAAGCCTGTTCTAGGTGATAGAGAGGTAGGTAAATGCAGAAGACAAAGAGCTCAGCACAGTGCTTGGCCCACTGTAAGTGCTCAATAAATGTTACAGTAAGTTTTGGTACTTACTATTCCTAAACATTAGAGAAATAAAACATCTACGCAACTATGTACACCATACAGGACAAGCAGTGCAAAATCAAGCAGAGCCTTTCCTAAGGCATTGACAAGCTAAGAGAAATAATGCAGACGTAAATATAACAAAATCTATAAACAGAGTCCAGATGAGTGATGTGGACATTTAGCTGAACCATAACAATCATCTCTCAGTCTTATCTCACCTTGAAAAGTATTTTTGTCCCTGATTTACAGATGAGGAACCTGAGACTCAGTACTTTATCTAAAGGTGTAGAGGGTGGGGCCAGTATCCAAGGCCATATCAGTTGATGCAAAGCCTGTGAAATACTGCAGTGACTCGTCGGGCAGGGGCCAGACTGGTCTTTAGTGGGAGAAAGAAGAACTGCAGTTACTGTCTATAGAAGGAGAATCTGGGGAATATTTCAGGGCCAGGAGGTGACACTGGAGTTGTGCCACAGGAAGATCAGCCAAGGAGGATGAGTTAGATGTGTGAAATCCTCCCTGCTGCCCTCAGAGAAATCTGAATGCTTGCACACTGCTGTGCCCGAGTCACGACTCCAGCCACGTACTAGGGATTTCAGAAGCTGATGATGTTGGAAAAAGCACTGAGCTAGAAGGTAGGAAACTGGGAATTTTCTTTTGGTTATGTCATAACTAGGTGTCTGTTTCCTTTCTAAGGAATGAGGAAGGTAGACTAGCCAATTGCTCTGGATACCTTTAGTTTTAAGAGTCTGGGTATTGATATAGTTGTTACTTTTTTTCCCCTATAGACTAGGAGATTTAATATTTCAATGGAAAAATCTCAATTTCATCTACACATCAATGCAAATCTATCAAAATCCAAAAAGAGCCATTTTAAAAAATATTTTTATTAGTTGTTGATGGACCTTTATTTTATTTATTTATATGCAGTGCTGAGAATCGAACTCAGTGCCTCACACATGCTAGGCAAGTGCTCTACCACTGAGCCACAACCCCAGACCTCCATTTGTTTTTTTTCAAAACATTATTGAGATAAAATTGAAGTATAATGAAATATAAATATTTGAAGTATGCAATTTGATCAGTTTTGACATGTATGTAACCAATACAATCAATATAAAAGTATTTTCATTACTTTTTTAAAACTTGCAATCATGCAGACTGTATTTTCTGTATGATTTATTACATTAGAAATCAATTACCTTAAGATATATACAAGCCCACCCCCACATGTCAACTACTTCAGAATCAAATGTCACACTTATAAATATCTCACACGTCAAGGAAGAAATCATAAGAAAAGTCAGTTGCTTACTTTGACGTAACAAGATGTTGTGGAAGTGTATTACTGTATGTTTTTGAGTATAAGGAGATTACATTTTTTTTGGCCAATTTATATATAACTGTTATGGTTTGGAAATGAGGTATTTCCCATGAATTCTTGTGTTAAGGAAGAAATAGGGGTGAAATGATTGGATTATGAGAACAGTCCATCCTAGTTTGAATGGATGACTGGTAACTGTAGGCAGGTGAGTGTAGCTGGAAGAGGTGGTCCCTGGGGGTGTGCTGAACGGGTTGTCCTGCCCCATGGGCCCTTCCCCCATCCTGCCTGCTGGCCATTGAGAGGGCAGCAGAGCTCCTCAGGACTCACCCTTTCACCATGGTGTTCTGAAATTATGATCCAAAATAAACTTTTCCTCCTCTAAATTGTTCTTGTAGGATATTTCAGTCACAGCTAGGAAAAGCTGTCTAACACAAATATATAAACTTCTAGGAATAGTGCCCAAATAGGCAAATGTGTATTTACAGTTGCATTAATCTAGTTATACATATAAAATTAAGATGACATCTTAAATGGTTAAATCTAGAAATATATATATTTTTTCTGATACTAGGGATTGAACTCAGGGGCACTTGGCCACTGAGCCACACCCCAGCCCTATTTTGCATTTTATGTAGAGACAGGGTCTCAGTTGCTTAGCGCCTTGCCATTGCTGAGGCTGGCTTTGAACTCACAATCCTCCTGTCTCAGCCTCCCCAGCCTCTGGGATTACAGGTGTGCGCCACTGAGCCTCACTAAATCTAGAATTTTTTTGTTTTTGTTTTTTTTTGGTACTGGGGATTGAACTCAGGGGCACTCGACCACTGAGCCACATCTCCAGCCCTATTTTGCATTTTATGGAGAGACAGGGTCTCACTGAGTTATTTAGCACCTCGCCGTTGCTGAGGCTGGCTTTGAACTCGCAATTCTCCTGTCTCAGCCTCCTAAAGTGCTGGGATTACAAGAGTGCACCACCGTGACTGGCTAAATCTAGAAATATTTTTTATTTCTAATGTCATTTAATGAAAAAGTCTCATTTTTTTACCTCATATTCAATATCATTGGTGTCACTATTTGAATAATTTAACACATTTTTCCAAGGCACATCATTTTTATTTCTAAGTTATTTGAGATAAAAAACTTAAAAGATTTTTTATTAGCTGGCACGGTGGCGCAAGCCTATAATCCCAGCACTTAGAGAGGCTGAGACAGGAGGATCTCCAGTACCAAAAAAAATTTTTTTTTATTATGAAAAATGTCAAATATATGCAAAGTTGAGACTGTCATAACAAACCTCCATGTACCCATCACCTAGTTTCAATAATTATTAACATTTTTTGAATCTCGTTTCATCTAGGTAATTCCCTCCACTGATCCTTCCAGGAGGATCCTTCCACAAGTATCAGCGGGGACAATCCTATGGGATAAATTATTTAAAGACAATAATAACCACTGAGTGTGGTGGTGCACATCTGTAATCCCAGCTCCTCAGGAGGCTGAGGCAGAAGTATCATAAGTTCAAAGCCAGCCTCAACAACCTAGCAAGGCCCTAAGCAACTCAGTGAGACCCTGTTTCTAAATAGAATACAAAATAGGGCTGGGGATGTGGCTCAGTGGTCGAGTGCCCCTGACTTCAGTCCCTGGTACCCCCTGAAAAAGAAAATAACAGACACTATGTCATTTCATCTATAAATGCCTCAGTTGTGCATCTCTAACTGCTAAACATTTAAGAAAAATATAATTATTGAACAAAATTTAGAAATTTTCTCTAAAACCAGGTAATACTTACTAAATACTTAAGCTTCCTTAATTGTCTCAAAATATATTACAGCCGATTTGTTTGAAGAGGACTCAAACAAGGGCACACAGTGTACTTGAGTTACAGTGTCTTCAGTCTGTGTTATTCTTTGTCACTGGCCCTTACACTTACTTTTTTTTTGGTGCCAGGGGTTGAACTCAGGGGCACTTGACCACTGAGCCACATCCCCAGCCCTAGTTTGTGTTTTTATGTAGAGACAGTGTCTCACTGAGTTGTTTAGGGCCTCACTTTTGTGAGGCTGGCTTTGAACTTGTGATCCCTCCTGCCTCAGCCTCCCGAGCTGCTGGGATTACAGGTGTGCGCCACCGCGATGGATTTACACTTTCTTTTCAAAGTACTATTTATTTGTTGGAAAAATTGAATAAAATATCCTATATTCTGAATTTGTTTTGTTCTTTGTGATGTCTTGAACTCCCTAATTTCTTGCAAATCATGGTTATAGATTATGAGGCTTGCTGAGATTCAGAGTAAATTATTTTTGGCAAGAATTTTTGGTGGTTGGTGCTGTGTGCTTCTTCCGGCACTTGAAGTCTGGCTTTCCTCCTCCCGAGGAATCTAAGACAATGAGTGGGTTTGGGTGAGGTCAGCCTGATCCTACCATCCACCTTTCCCCTGATAGTTTTAGCAGTGATTCATAGCCTAGATACTGCTATTTTCTTAGGAGTAACTCAGGGCCCTTTTGCACCTGTGTTTGAGGCTGTCACTAGAAATCATGCCACAAGTCATCAGAATCCATTCATGTAATGCCATGGCAGGAGCTTAAAGAAAAAATTGGCCCTGGAGGTGCCCTGGAGTAAAGGTTTGCTATGTATAATTACCATGTTCTCAATTGTCTTTTGTGTTCACATTTAGCTTTTTAAATGATATTTAAAGCTTGTTTAGAGCAGCACCCAACACAATTATAAGACCATATCCCCAAGAATAATTATGAAACCTATTTTAAAATTTTCATCTCTTCTCCTCCACTTTATTTTACTTTTTCATTTTGTTTTATTATTCCCCTTCAGTTTAAAATGCTGATTTTGACAGAGAGAACTCTGTAATAATCTCATTCTTGGCATTTGTTGAAGTTGTTTCAGGCTACTATATTCTCCTTGACCAGTTTTGACTGGAAAAATAAATAATTGAATGCCTCATAGATGAGTTCTTACTAGAACTTGCGCGTAAGGTAACCTTTGCTTTGCTGAAAAGTAATTGTATGGAGAGAAATCTTGCCTTATTTTCAGTAATTTATGGTAAGTTACTGGAAACGCTCTTGTTCTAACTTGGTTTCATGGAACACATATGAAGAGCAAACTTTGAAATAGGGAACAAAAAAACCTCTGTTCTTTCCTTGATCAAATCCTATAATTTATTTTATGCCTTGTGTAACATCTGTAAGACCTCACGAGAGAAATTTAAGATTTCAACTTTTGATGCAGCGCACAGGCGCTGGCCTCTGGCGGGGCCCAGCCACACAGCCCCCGTTGGTCCTCCGCGGCCCCCTCACCTGTCTGGACCTGCTACTGCAGAACCTCCCCAAGTGCCTGGGGTTGGGGACCTCCACCACCGGCGAGATGCTGGCAGAGATTGTGAAGCACCTGCACCCCCACACACCACCTGCACCTAAACAGCCACGTCCCCACCTGCAACGCGGATTCAGATGCTCAGTGCACAAGCTGCGCCTGTGTCACGCCTGAGGCCCAAGATCTGTCGTGTGCACTCCAGAAAAAGGTGGAGGACTGCGGAGGTGTCCACACAGCCCTGCCCTGTGCAGCAGGCAAATCGCACAGTCTGTGAGTCTTCTGGACTCATGTTTGCAAGAGGTCAGATAAAATACGAGAGAAAAAAAAAAAAAAAACAAGAAGCCGGGCGCGGTGGCTCACGCTTGTAATCCCAGCACTTTGGGAAACTGAGGCAGGAGAATCGCGAGTTCAAAGCCAGCCTCAGCAATGGCGAGGCGCTAAGCAACTCAGTGAGACCCTGTCTCTACATAAAAAAAAAAAAAAAGAAAACACAAAAAATAGGGCTGGGGATGTGGCTCAGCGGTCGAGTGCCCCTGAGTTCAATCCTTAGTACCAAAAATAAAACAAAAAACAAAAAAACAACCAAGAAATAATGGTGATGAAACCCCTGCTACCTCTCCTTGCCCCAAACCCCCATGTTTCAATAGTGGTGCCCCCTCACCTTTTTGATACCAAGGATTGAACTCAGGGGTATTTGACCACTGAGCCACATCCCCAGACTTATTTTGTGTTTTATGTAGAGACAAGGTCTCACTGAGTTGCTTAGCGCCTCATTTTGGCTGAGGCTGGCTTTGAACTCGCAATTCTCCTGTCTCGGCCTCCCAATAGTAATCCCCTTTTATCCTTAGGGATGCATTCCAAGACGGTCCCCAGACTCCTGAAACCATTCATTGTACGGAACCCTATGCACACTGTTTTTTCCTATGTCTTAAAAACTATGATAAAGTTTTTTTAAAAAAAATAAATTAGGCACAGTAAGAGATTATGAAAAACAGTGGATAATAATAATGGTCTTAATTGTTATGTTGATCAATTATAACAATGTACTGTAATGAAAATTATTTAAAATGTATCATTTGTTACTTCCAGATTTTCCATTTAATATTTTTTGGCTTTGGTTAACCAGAACCCCTGGAAAAGCAGAACCAGGAGTTCTGAATTAAGAGGGGGCTACTGAATTAAGAAAAGTTAGTGTCTCTGCTTTCAGTGGTTGAATGCTCAGAGCAACAGTGCTGGGTTTTATTACACATTCCCTATTTTATTTTGTTTTCCATTCCCTTCTATTTTTCTGCCTCTCTCCTTGAATTTTTCATCTTAAAGTAGATATATCCTACTGTAGTGTAATTGTATGTGTTTATGTAAGCAACCTCAAAGGGGGGCAGGTATAAACCAAGAACCCAATGAAGATACATATGAGTACTGTAGAGAGCAGGCCAGTCCCCGCTTCGTTCCTCCATGACGTATAGAACAGTAGCCTTCAGGCTGTGCCTAGCCCTGAGCTATGCGATTTTATAAAGCAGAAGTTTGCCATGAGTTACTCTATTTTGAGAATAAGTGCTGAGGTTGAATGTACAGTAAATGATCACCATCTGAAAAGCACAGCCATAAAGCACAAACTGATAAATTAGTTGTGCTAATGAAAATGGCCACCTGCGAAGTTAGAAGCACAGGGATGCACAGGTGTATCAAACTCGGATCTGAAATAACCGGGCCCATCAGCTTATCAAACACAACAGACCTCCAAAAACAGTAACCCCCTCAGCCAAGGTCCTTATAAAGAGCAGCACCCTGAGACTGGGCATGGTGGCACTCTGACCCTGTCACCTGGTCATTCCCTGGAAAATCGCCTCAGTGACAAACTTTCTGAATCTCTGTCCTCGGGCTTCAGCAGGGCACAGTTTCTCCTGCCTGTGATGACCATGCAAGACCCACTCCAAGCTGACATCTCAAGTTGATACTCTAAAACAGCCTTCCAGAGCCTGGCCTGGAATAGGTTCCTGTTTGTAGGTTCCTGATCTTATCTGACCACCTACAGTGATTTTTCACATTGTATCTGCTCTCTGCCTTTGAACCTCTGTACCTTAAACCTCTTAGCCTTTCTGTAACCTGTGTATGTAATTGTGTAAAGTGTGATGTGGGACTTGAGAGTTATAGATACTAGTAGTTAAGATTGGAATAAAAGAAATTTGTGTTTGCCTGGCTTATGACTACAGGGTGACCTAAGAACATTCACTGAACCGCTACCACCGAAATGATATAACCTGTGAATTCTTGTTATTCAATAAATTCTGACATCGCAGAGAGACACAAACATGTCTGGTCTATGTTAATGGCATAGCTCACTCACGACAAGTACATGTTCATAACTGGTTTTACATTTCAATAATATTTATCTTTATCTTTGGAACCTTTAGGGGAATTGCTTCCTAAACAACTACTTTACAATCAATTTAAATGTGTTTTTAGTCTGTAGATGTTTAAACAGAACCTCCTAATTTTTAGAATTAATAATAGCTATACTTCCTTGCGTATTTACCACACTTGGGGCACAATGCAGAGTGCTTGACACTTATTGTCTTTTTATTATTTTCATATAACAACCTTGTGAGACAAGAACCTACTTTAGTATGCATTTTTATTAGAAATTAATAAATATTTGGGGGCAGTCATTAGAATGTAACACTATTTTTTCTTCTCATATTTGTGGGATATGAGCATGTTTAACTTCTCAAGGTTAAACTAAAGCTGTGCAGTTGTCATGAATCTAAAAATTAAAAGAATTATTAAAAATTAAAATTGATGGTGTATTTCACTACACTTAAATAGAGATTGGCTACACAAAAAGTATAAGTTCTGTATAATACAAGTATCATAAAGCTGGATGTGGTGGAACATGACTAATCCCAGTGTCTTGAAGGCTGAGGTAGGAGGATCACAATTATGAGGTCAGCCTCAGCAATGTCATGAGATCCTGTCTCAAAAGAAAAAATAAAAAGGGCCAGGGATGTAGCTCAGTTGTTAAGTGCCCCTGGGTTCAATCTCTAGTACCCAAAATAAAAAAATAAAGCTACCATAAATAAAGTTGAAAAAGACATGGCAAGCTGAGGGAATAAATATTTGCAATTCATCACAAAGAGCTAATTTCACTTACATGTAGTGTCTGTCAGTTCATTAAAGTGTAGCTCAGTGGTAGAGCACTTGCCTAGTATGAGGCTGGTTCAATCCCAACACCACACAACAAATCTGGGAAAATTAGAGACATTCATGTTCCCAAGAGACATCATGCTCAGGAAATATAAATGGCTCTTAAATATGTGAAATAGGTACATAATGTCACCTGTCTTTCCACCCTTCAGATTAGTAAAGATGAAGTATTTTCTAAAAAAAAAGAACCTCCTTTATACATGAATTACAGAGAGTGGAAATAAATTTGCTCAGGATCAGAGTTAGAGCAAGGCTTTGGTTCTAGGCAGTCTGATTCCAGAGACAGTGATCTAGCCATTAAGGAATGTCACAATGAAGCCGGGTGCGGTGGCTCAAGCCTGTAATCCCAGCACTTAGGGAGGCTGAGACAGGAGAATCGCGAGTTCAAAGCCAGCCTCAGCAATGGTGAGGCGCTAAGCAACTCAGTGAGACCCTGTCTCTACATAAAACACAAAATAGGGCTGGGGATGTGGCTCAGTGGTCGAGTGCCCCTGAGTTCAATCCCCGGTACCAAAAAAAAAAAAAAAAAAAAAAGGAATATCACAATGGTCCCCAAACTTGTCTGCTTCAAAAAGTGCTGATGCCTCTGTCCCACAGACATTGGGATTTAACTGGTCTTGGATGTGGTCCGGGACCTGGAGTTTCAGATGATTTTCATCCACAGATAAGTTTGGAAATGATTATAACATGGCTTTGTGAAAATAATAAATAAAATCATAAATGTAAAGCACTCTGCATTGTGCCCCAAATGTGGTAAATACCCCATAAAGGGTGGCTTAGGACATTAGCTAACATTGGCCACCTGAGGGCTATTCAATCCTACCAGTTAGTGAGACAACACCAGAAAATTCTTTTCTAAAGAGTGAAAGCTATAGGGGAGACATTCTAGCAAAAGAGGCCAATAGGAGGGAATATTATTCATTCATATTTTCAGTTTTTTTTAAATAATAGAGATTGAACCCAGGGGTGTTTTACCTCTGAGCTACATTCCCCACCCTTTTATTTTGAGGCCAGGTCTTGCTAAATTGCTGAGGCTGACCTCTAAATTGCTCTCCTCCTGCCTCAGCCTCCCAAGTTGCTGGGATTACAGGCATGTACCACCATGCCCAGCTATTATTGTATTTATGGATGATCAGTATTATACTGACTCTGACTTGTGTATATAAAGCTGAAAACCAAAGTTAATATATCCATGGAAAATCCCATGGATCAAATGCTGTAACTTTCATGGATATCAGCATAATAGCACAGATGACTCTCTCCTTTCCCATAACTTTCAGTCTGTGTAGACTTAAAAAGCAGAGTGATAGAAAATACTTGAGTTTTAAAGTTCCATTTTTTTCCCCTAGGTTTTTCACCTGTCTCCTGTAGGTTGCAAATCCCTTGAGAAGACAAGCATATCTTATTCATTTGTTTCCTCTCCATACTTACTCCAAGCTTGCATATAGGGACCAAATCCAGTTGGTTGAACAGTTGTTTCTACAGCACTCTATGAAAGCCATTGATGCACTGAGGTTGTAAATAATAATTACAACTGCCATTCACTTACTATATGTAAGGTGCTCTATGTGTGTATGTCTATGTGTGTGTACATTTATATGTGTGTGTGTGCATATGTAATTTTTATAGACTTATTATCCTCCAATCAGAGAGGGGGAAACTGAATCTCAGAGAAATTAATCTGCCCAGATCATACAGTTAAGTAAGTAACAAAACTGGGGTTTGGTCCATGTCTATCTGATGCTAGAAAGCACCTGCTTAGCTGGGCATGGTGGCACATACCTGTAATCTCAGAGGCTTGGGAAGCTGAGGCAGGAGGATCATGAGTTCCAAGCAAACCTCAGCAATTTAGCGAGGCCCTAAGCAACTCAGTGAGACCCTGTCTATAAATTAAAAAAAAAAATATATATATATATATATTTACAACAACAACAAAAAACCCAGAAAGCACCTGCTTTACTTTACCCAAAACACTCCAATAGGTATAAAATGTTATTTCAGAATTCTCAGATGTGATGAAAAACTCCCAAATTTTGTGTGGGACAGTCTGTCATTATGAGGCCTATTATGACAAGCTTTGATTACTTTGTCCTCATGATAGCCCACATTAAAAAAAAACCCTTCTAAACATAAATTTCCATTTGCTTAACCATTTCTTTTGCTTTGGACGTTTCGGGTATGACCATTTCCCATTGTCAAGGCACTGGGTTGAATATTTTTGTGCATGAATCTTTGCCTACACTTGGAATTATTTCCTTAGGGTACATTTCTAGAAATAGAATTATATTAAGAAATGTAAATAATGCTGATCCATACTACCAAGTTGTTTTTCATAAAGTATATTAATTTAAACTTTTACCAGCACTGTATAAGAGTACTCATCTTGGGGCTGGGGCTATAGCTCAGTGGTAGAGCGCTTGCCTAGTATGCGTGAGGCACTGGGTTCGATCCTCAGCACCACATATAAAAAATAATAAATGAATGAAATAAAGACCCATCAACAACTAAAAAAAATTTTTAAAAAAGAGTACTTATTTACTCTTCCAGAATCATTAACCTTTGCAATGAAATTTTGCTAATTTAAAATTTTTTTCATTTTCATTTTGATTGTTCTGATGATAAGCAAAATTTTTCTTACGTCAATTAGCCTTTCATATATCTTCCTATGTGAATTCAGTTTCTATCTTTTGTCTGTTTCATCTTTGGTGCCTCTTTTAGCGTCTTTCTGATTGGTCTATGCTTTTGTACTCTTAGAATACCAGTACTACTAAGCCTTCACCCTATTTGCTGTCAGATATTTCTCCAACTTTTTGTTTCCTCTCTAAGTTTTAATTTTTGACACACAGAAATTTCAAGTTTTAAATATTTTAACTTTTAAAAAAAATCTTTTGTCAGCTTTAACCCTAGATGATCAAAATTTAATGATTAAGTAAATGTTCTCTAATTTTTTTTCCTCTCGTTTGCCTTTTTATTTTTTTAACCTTTATTTTATTTATTTATTTTTATGTGGTGCTGAGGACTGAACCCAGTGCCTTACATGTGCTAGGCAAGCATTGTTCCACTGAGCCACAACACTAGCTCCTCTCTAATTTAGCTTTTTTTGTTGGGGGCACTCGGGATTGAATTCAGGGATCTTCGACCACTGAGCCACATCCCCAGCCCTATTTTGTGTTTTATGTAGAGACAGGGTCTCACTGAGTTGCTTAGCACCTCGCCGTTGCTGAGGCTGGCTTTGAACTCGTGATTCTCCTGTCTCAGCCTCCCTAAGTGCTGGGATCACAGGCGTGTGCCACCACGCCGGGCTAATTTGACTTTTTAAAGACTCTTTAATCCCTGATTTATTCCAGATTTATTGTGGTACGTGGCATGCCATATTTAACTTGGCCATTTCCTTAAGAAGTTATTTTTCCTAGCTCCTTCCTCTTTTGATGTGTGATGCTATGTTTATCATATCTTTGATTCCTGTTGAACCTAATTTTTGCTTTTATTTCTTTTACCAGACCCTGCTGCCTGTGACTTTGTAAAGAAATGGTAAGAGTGTAGCTCTGGTATTATTCTCACACACGTTGACAGCTGGGCTGGCCAAGCAGGGCCGACTCCTTGGGGCATTCCAAGTGGAAGTCTGTCTTGAGGTTTGGGAAAGGAGATTCTTGTACTGTCCCTTTGTCACAGCCCCTTTCCAACCTCAGCTCCTGTGGGAAAAGGAAAGAAGGAAAAGTAAGAAGTGAAGTGGGAGTAGGCACAGTGTCATGCCTGTAATCTTAGTTACTCTGGAGGCTGAGGCAGGAGGATCAGAAGTTCCAGGCTAGCCTGCAGCTTTATGAGACCTTTTCTCAAAATAAAAATTAAAAAAGAGGGCTGGGGATATAGCTCAGTGGTAGGGTTCACCCCTCAGTACCAATAAAAAAAATAGAGCTACCATGGTGGCGCATGCCTGTAATCCCAGTGGCTTGGGAGGCTGAAGCAGGAGGATCTCGAGTTCAAAGGCAGCCTCAGCAATTTAGCTAGACCCTGTCTCTAAATAAAATATAAAAAAGGGCTGGGGGTGTAGCTCGGTGGTTAAGCACCTCTAGGTTCAATTCCTTCAAGTAGTGTCTGCTGAGCTAACAAGCTTTTGTGTGGCTACATACGCAGTCAAGATCATTTATACTTACTAAGTTTTTACACTAAAAAAAAAGATTGTGAAGAGAGTGGTTATGAGGTTTTTTTTTTTTTTGTTACTGTTTCTACTTCCTGCTTTTGCTTGATTCATTAATTTGGGATTGATTATTTGAGGAAATTGTTTTACCTCCCTTATCTACCTCTGTATCCCCTAAGCATTTCTTCTTCCATATACAAATGTGCTAGGTCTAATTAGTTATGAAATAAAATGTTTTCTGAATATAATCAAAACAGGATAAGAACATTCTGATTGAGAGAGAACTACCAGACTGCCACAGTAGTAGACACTTGAAGTCATTTCCGTAATGACTTCAAACATGTAGTTTTTGCTGGACACTCAAAGTAAAGATTAAAAAAAACCAAACTTCCTTTGCTATTGGCAAGCCATAGGAGACTAATTATCAGTGAAGAAGGGGACAGCAATGTAATAAGCCTCATTAAAAAGACACTGTGAGGTAATGCAGTTCCCAAGAGAGAAGGGAAACCCATGTTAGTGAGATCACTTTCAATTGAAATAACAACCCAATTTAAATGTCTACAGGAACAAACTAGGAAACTATCCATAGTCTTGCATAAAAGGCTGCATTAAAACAACAACTCTTATTTTGCCAGTGAAAAGAAGGTAGCAAGGGAAATCTTGGCCCAGGAGCGATGACTGAAGTCAGAAGCTAAATTGCTTTAAAAGTTGAATATTTAATAAGATGTTTTGTCTGCAAATATGGCTTTTGGCTCCCCTGAGCCTCCCTGGAACATTGCCCTAGGCTCTCGCACTGGGGATTTTCTGGTACCTGCGTGGCAAACTACTCTTCTATTGAATGAGGACATGAACGTTCTTTCTGGCAATGAACAGTATCTTCATTGTTTCTAGATGAATGACTAGGTGTGGCTAGGAGGTTGCATTCTAGCAGTTACATAACAGATGCTTAACTTTTCACAGTCAAAAAATCTTTTGGTTAATTGCCCCCAATCACGATCACATGTTTTGAAAGATTATTTTTATTGTTGTTCACAGAACAAATATTCATTAATTAAAAAAATTAAGGACACATGTAAGTGTTAGAGCCTGCTCTCAGTAGGAAGTAACATGGAGAAGATATAATTCAGAAACAAATTGGGTAGCCTCTACCCAATTTGGGCAGCCTCTGCAGTCTCTTTTTGGATGATGTAGGATTCCATTTGACTTTTTGAAATGATCTAAAGATTCTAGACTCTCATTATTGCCCTTAGGGGATCTATATCCCCCAAGGATTTGGGAACTTCAAGCTAGGAAACCTTAAATTGAGCCCTAAGAGACTAATGTGCAGACAGGTTAGCTGGAATAGAAAAGAGGGAAGTTAGAATAGTCTAGAGAGTGATATTGGTAAGAAAGGGCCTGAGCAGCTGGGGTGGAGGTGGGACACCATTTTTACTACCTCCTAATCTGTATTTTATTTAGCAATGTTGTGGATCAGTAAAACAATTTAAACTATCTTAATTATATCACTTTATAGGGTTGAGAGCTCCATGATTTTTACTTATTAGAGCACTTAATGAAGTTTATATTTCAAATAATTAGATACCAGCTCACTTTAATCCAATCAGCATTTACTAAATACAAGGTATGGTGCTAGGTGCTGCAGGTGAGAAAGACAAAAAGAAACCAACATTTATTGAGTACCCTCTTCATGGTTAGAATATGCTGGCAAACGGCAGTTTGAGGTGGAGAAAATTATTCTCATATAATTTTTTTCCACATTGGCCTCCTGTAGTCTTTCAAACATGTAAGCATGTTTTGCCCCCCAGGATATTTGAATTTCCTATTTCCTCTGGGATGGAATGATTTTTCTTTGAAAAATCTGTATCTGATTCATGGCTCAAGGGCAATTTCACATTCATCGTCTTAGAGCACCCTATTGAAGATGCAACCCTCTCCACCACATATTCCCTAACTCCCTTACCAGCTTTCTTTTTCCTTGTAGTTCTTTATCATCTGACATAAGGCGCACACACACACACACACACACACACACACACACACATATATTTTTGGTACTGGTGATTGAACTCAGGGGCACTCGAACACTGAGCCACATCACCAGCCCTATTTTGTGTTTTATGTAGAGACAGGGTCTCACTGAGTTGCTTAGCACCTCGCTGTTGCTGAGGCTGGCTTTGAACTCGCGATCCTCCTGTCTCAGCCTTCCTACATGCTGGGATTACAGGCTTGCGCCACCACGCCCGACTACACACACATATATTTTATTATTATTATTTTATATATCATCTTTCTGCTCTGACTTGAGGACAAGGATTTTTGTTTGTTTTATTCACCAGTGTACAACTAGTCCTAGAACACTACTGGGTTCATGGTAAATACGAGAACATTCATTGAATGAATAAAGCTCAAAGAATGAAGTATTCACCCAAAGATAAGAAAATGACAATAAGGGACACCAAAACACAGAGAAGGGGGATTTATTCTGGCTTTCTATGACACAGTAGAGTAATTGTTAGTGAAAACAAACTACGATGTATTTCAAAATTATCAGAAGATTTGCAAGTTCCAACACGTAAAATGATTCACATTTGGAGAGAGAGAAATGTTTAGCACTCTGACTTTATGATTATACATTGTATGCATACACCAGAGTACCATGACGTACCCCATAAAGATGTATATCTATTATGTCTCAACAAAAAATAATTTAAAAAATGGTACTTCTTGTGAAAACGAAACCCAGAATCTCCAAGATCTGGGAGAATTGTTGGACTAGTCCCATGTCCCTGAGATTTGTCATTGCCACCACCTTGTTGGCCTCTAGGGGATGTTCCACTGTTAATATTGTGCACTGATTTATCCATAGGATTCTTTTTATATATATTTATATTTTTAATTGTAGATGGACATAGTAACTTCATTGTGTTTATTTATCTTTTATGTGGTGCTGAGGATCGAACCCAGCGCCTCACACATGCTAGGCAAGCGCTCCACCACTGAGCCACAACCCTGGCCCTAGAATTCTTGCTTGTACAATTGCCGTAGCACAGCTAAGTAGAGGCTGTAAAGATGAAATAAATCTGCCATGGGCCGAGGGGCAACACAAGTTAGATACAGAGTAATTTGGAAATAGATAATCTGATTGATAGATTTTAGCTTGTTCTGCAGGCCAGATGGCTCAGTTTTGTGAATGTGCAACCCTGGGACTCGCTGACTATTACTCTCCCTTTGACTCCTCCCACTTTCTGAAAGGAGGTTCATGGTATATCAAACGACTTTTAATAAGGAGGCATTTCTTCACATAAGGGTTTGCGTGGGCTATGTCATCAACCCAAATCCCACCTGACCCCAGGGCCAGGATTTATTCTAACATGGAGAGTTCGCAGCCTATGACAGAGCTCAGGCGAGTGTTAGAGAGCTTTTCCCATCAACTGTCCATCAAAACTCTTCCCTGGGCTAATTCATTTGACCTCTTTCTTCACCCATGGCTCAAACTTCTCAGGTATGGGAGTGACATCAATTTGATGGATTTGGGGAAGAGAACCGGACTCTTCTGAGACCTCTCTCTGGGACCTATCTATAGTGGGGATGTCTGTGATGTGCTTTCCATCACACAGCAAGCTTGGTCCCTGCAGTGGGTAGCCTGAAGCTCTGGACACATGTTCAATTCAGGGATGTCAGGGATCTGAAATGTTCTCTTCCACACAACTTTATGGATAACAGTAATAGTATGTTTATCCTATTTGTCAAATCCTGCACCTATTTTTCATTTGACTCCTAACGGTGGTGGACAAAAATGATTTTGTTATTGGGCCCTTCAAACTCCAACCAAGTACATACACAATTATAATATGAACTTCAGTAACATGAGAGGTATATTAGTTTGCATTAGTTAGGTGATGCTACAGTAATGAACAAGATGCAAAACTCTCTGTGACTTAACATTAACACAATAGAAATTTATTTCTTGGGCTGAGGTTATGGCTCAGTGGTAGAGTGCTTGCCTAGCACGTGTAAGGCACTGGGTTCAATTCTTAGCACCACATTAAAAAAAATAAAGATATCATGTCCATCTACAACTAAAAATATTTTTAAAAAAAGAAATTTATTTCTCCCTCATGCTATATAGTCCAGTGTGAATTGGCTGGTCCTCCTCTAACTTATAGCTCTGCTAACTAGAATATATGGCTTTCAGGGTCATTGCAACAGGGAAAGAGAGAGTAGGGGAATCACATTTGCTCCTAAGTGCATTACTCTGGAAGTGATACCCAACACTTTTGCTGAAGTTAGGCATGACTGGTTACATGACTCCAAACAACTGCAAAGAAGGATGGGGACTGTATGAAAACATAAGGATACTTAGAGAACCCAAACTAACTCTGCCACAGGTGGAGTAAGAATGATCAGGAAGGTTAAGAGAATAGAGTAGGGCATGAAGAGAGGTGAATGGTACTGAAAGTCTATTTTGCTCATTTCATAGTTTTGCCAAAGGTGGACAAACATCCTGTCCGAAATTTACCTGTACAATCTCTTCACAATCCAGTGCTACCAGTCCATCTACAAATTAACTTAATATGCTAGTTGCAGGTTTTTTTCATTAACAAGTATGCATTTTACCTAGGATCTTCTGGAGCCAACTGGCTCTTTGTTATATTGACTTTATTTTATTATGTACTATATTAATGATTCTATAGGTGAAAATATTTTTATTTGATTTTATTTTTTATTTTTCTAATCAGTTATACACGACAACAGAATGCTCATTGATTCATTGTACACAAATGGAGCATAATCTTTCACATCTCCGATTGTACACAAAGTAGGGTCACACCATTCGTGCAATCATACATGTACCTAGGGTAATGATGACCATCTCATTCCATTATCTTTCCTCTCCCCATGCCCCCTCCCCTCCTCCTTCCCCTTTGGCTAATCCAGAGTTCCTCTACTCACCCACACCGCCTCCCCCCTTTATGGATTAGCATCCATACAAGTGAGAATCTTGAGCCCACAGTAGTTTGGGATCCTTCTACACTCTACAAATCATTTCAGATGTAGCATTATTTCCCTCCTCCCGCAACAGACAGGATTTCTTTGCATAGGAGTCATTTAATGTAACCATATTCCTTAGGCATTCTCTTTAAATTAATCATCTGGTATTTGTTAGTTTTTTTTCTAGAAGGAGAATCCAAGATCTTTCTGAGCCTAAAAGACAATGGGGAACTCCAGATAGGTAAGACAATATTCTATGGTCTTGTTTGATATGATTGTTTGTTACATCCAGTAGATTAATATTATCCTACTCTGCCATTAATCTTGTGTCCCAGGTGGATCCATTCACCTCTGCCTAACTGGATCCACTGAGCCAATACTGTCACCTTGGTTGATTCAGCACATGACATCTCAGGCTAATTCGTGGTCCGTGATTCCCAAATTTGTCTGAACATTGGGAACACTTGAGGAGCTTTAATACTGATGGCTGTCTTGAAAGCATCCCCAGAAATGCTGATTGAATTGGTCTAGGGTACAGCTTTGGGAGTGTTAAAGCTCCCCTGATGATTCTAATAAGCAGGACGTTTTGAGACCCACCGCCCAGGGTGTGACTCCACATTCTTTTGAAACTCTCGTGTCCATCCCGCGGATCCACCTTCGCAGCCTGTATCATCCAGTCCTGCTGTCTCCAAGCCTCTGCCTACAACACACCTGTTCTCTGGGTCTCCAGCAGGCTGGACCCTCAGCCCTTCCATGCTTGGCCATAGGAATCCCCTTTTTCTTCTCTGGCTCCAAATAAAGCCTGAGATTTTAAGAGAAATTAGATTTACAGAAAAATCAAACAGAAAGTATAGGGAGTTCCCAGGTTTACCTGTTTCCCCTATAATTCATATCTCGCATTAATGTGGTAACACAATTGATGAGCCAGTATTGATACATTATTGTGAACTGAAGTCCATAGTTTTGGGGCTGGGGCTGTAGCTCAGTGACAGAGTGCTTGCCTAGCATGTGTGAGGCACTGGGTTTGATCCTCAGCACCACATAAAAATGAACAAATAAAATAAAGGCATTCTGTCCATCTACAACCACAAGCACACACAAAAAAATAAAGTCCATAGTGTCTATTGAGTTCACTTTTTGGCTGGGCGTGTTGCGCACACCTATAATCTCAGCGGCACACCTATAATCTCAGCGTGGGAGGCTAAGGTAGGAGGATCACAAGTTCAAAACCAGCCTCAGCAAAAGCAAGGCACTAAGCAACTCAGTGAGACCCTGTCTCTAAATAAAGTACAAAATGGGGCTGGGAATGTGGCTCAGTGGTCGAGTGCCCCTGAGTCCAATCCCTGGTACCCCTCCCAAAAGATTGCTACTGGGTTCACTTTTGGTGTTGAATGCATCCGTGGGTTTTGACAAATGCATAATGTCATGGATCCACCTTTACGGTATCATACAGCATGTTCCACTGCCCTCAAGTCCCCTGCACTCCCCTCAGTCATTCTTTTTCCTTCCTCCCCACCCTCGGAACCCCTGGCAACCACTGATCTATTCACTGTCTCTCCAGTTCCCCATCTTTCCCCCTGCAGCTCCCCTTTGTCTGGCCCTGACCCCTGAGGTCTGAATTTCTGCAGTTGGCCTCATGTTCTCCCAGTGGTCATTCTCTCCTCCCCAATATCTGCTGCATGTCACCATCGGGTGAATCCTCAGTTTTCACCATGTTCATTCATCAAACCCTTATTGAGAAACTCTAGTAGGTAGCAATCAACTACTCAAAGGAAAATCTCCAGGAGATGAAGACATGAGCCGGAAGAAAAGGTAGGCTGGACAGGCGGAGGCTCTTGATCACAGCTGAGGAGTGAGGAGGGGGCGGGGTTGGGACATCAGTCTAAAGTCAATGAAAACCTTTGCACTGTCTTGAAGAAGGCAGTGGCTTTATCAGGTTTGTGTTTAGAAAGATCACTCTGGGAGTTGGAGCTGTGGCTCAGTGGTAGAGCGCTTGCGTTGCACGAGTGAGTCACTGGATTCGATCCTCAGCACCACATAAAAATAAATAAATAAAGATATTGTCCATCTATAACTAAAAAAATTAAAAAAAAAAAAGAAAGAGCGCTCTGGCAGTAGCATGGAGAAAGCAGTGGGCATGATGGACGTAGGAACAAGAAAAGCAGCGCTGGAGATGAGGAGCAGCAAACAGATTTGAAATGGAATTTGCAGAGTGTAGGGAGTGGGAATATCTAAAATGACTGTGGAAAATGTTTACAGATCAGAGAAAAAAGATTATATCCAAAATTATAGACACAGTTGAGGGGGGTGGAGGAAGAAACCCCTGGATACTTTTAAAGAAGTGAACTCAGTTAGTTGGCAAATGCAGATGTTTTTGTTTTTTTATTCTTTTTGGTGCTGCTAACAATTGAAGCCAGAGCCTCACACATGCTAGGCAAGCACTCAAGTACTGAGCCACACCCCAGGGCAAATTCAGTTATGTGCAAAGCCAGGTCACTGAGGGACGTCTAGGCCTTCTTCTCCCATCCTTACCCAACCTAGCAGGATTCCTTCCTGGCTTCCCTGCAGGACGACTTTCCACTTGCATCCGGACACTCTTAGTTTAAGACTTGATTATTCCATTCGCACCACAGAACATGCTTCATTGCTGGCAGCCTGTGCCCTTCACCTTTCTGTTGTGAAGCCTTTTCAGGTTAATCCTATACAGATTTCTCTCTCTCTCTCTCCCTTTCACACCTATTTCACAGGACTGTTGAGACTAGACGAACTGATATCTGTAAAGCACTTAGTACAATAGTCAATATTGCACAAATCTCAGCCATTAATATTATTCTGTTACCATTTTCTGGCCACCTGTTCTAGAGTTTCCCCCAGATCGGAGCACAGTGGAGATTGCTGGCATGTCCGATTGATGCCTACCTGACTGTAACTTACACGGTTGATTCCCTGAGGACAGGACCAGGACTATCTTATCTCTAATAGGTTCATTTTGGGTCACCACTTTTAAAACAGTGGACAAAATTGTCTTATTTTACTCTTATTTCAGTGTCCATAGTTTTTTTCTTTCTGATGACTGGGAATTGTGAAGTTATGTGACAGGGATAATTCTTGAAATGAAGTAAAATCCATATAGACTTGTCAAGAGCTATGTCTAAGATGTTCATTCTCAGTGACTTTTTTTTTTGTTACCATTTTATATTTGTGTATTTTAACAGAAAATTATTGTGGGGAAATCAAGATCCTATTTGCCCTATTTCCAAGAGTGCTTTGAAGGCTCAGCCAACCAAAAGACTTGAGGACCTTGCTCATCCCAAGAAAGTGTCCCAGCACTATGTACCTAACAGGTTGGTGTTCATGTTATAAGGTTACATCATCAGGACTCCTTTGAGAAAATGAACACAGAATCCAGGCCTTTCTCCCAAAAGCCCTAGACTGTTCAATCTACTGTCAAAACTTATTGAGGATTAGGGAAGCTGTGTCTGTTTCCAATCTCGTACTACAGTCAAATTTTTCAGAGCAAGATCCAGACTCATATTATATTTCAAAATGCTTTGGTTTATGAGGATTTTTTTAAAATAAAATAAGGGTGTTATTAAATAATTCTTTTTCAAACCCTGGGCTTTGCACATGCTGGGCAAAGGCTCTACCACTGAGCTACATATCCAGCCCCGAGATCTTCAAGGTATCTTCGATGAATTCTACAGAAGCCATTAGTTTTTCAAGTTAGGATCCCTAAGTTTAGTATTAAAGACATATTAGAAGTTGAAGGTATATCCAAAATCATCTGTTGAGGCTCCTTCAGAGGACAGGCTACTCCTTCTCTTTAAGTTCTCGCCTGGGCTTGAGAGAAGTCTCTGTCTACCATACACTCCCTCCTTCCTTGCCCTTCCTTCCCTCTCAGCATCCTTGGTGAGCTCCTCTTCCTTTGCTGAGATTCCCCGTTGACTCCTTTCTCTTTCTGCTCTAAATAATCCCAAGACTGAGATTGTCCTCTCACATGGATTTTGTTTCTGATTGTGTGGTGTGATGACCTCCATCAAATCTTCAACTCCTCTCTCTTATCTCAGATGTACTGGGTGCCTCTTGGGGATGGAGCCACGGAAACCTCCAACTCAGCAATGTTTGAAACAGGACAGGACTCCTTTTCAATGGAATGTTGCTTGAATTAGATACTTGTTTCAGAAAGACATTTATAGGGTGCCATCACTGGTATAATTGTTTGCTTTTAAAAGTTTATTCAAGAATTTGAACTTAAGCTGGGTGTGGTGGCACACATCTATAATCCCAGCGACTCAGGAGGCTGAGGCAGGAGGATGGCAAGTTCGAGGTCAGCCTGGGCAACTTTGTGAGACCCTGACTTAAGATAGCATTAAAGAGGGTTCAGGATGTAGTTCAGTGGTGGAATGCTCACCTCATCTGTGAAAGACCCTGAGTTCAATTCCATGTACTGCAAAGAAATTTTTTTCAACAAGTTTTTTCAAATTCTTTTTTTTGGTACTGGAGATTGAACTCAGGGGCACTAGACCACTGAGCCACATCCCCAGCCCTATTTTGTGTTTTATGTAGAGACACGGTCTCACTGAGTTGCTTAGCGTCTGAGGCTAAGGCTTTGAACTCGTGATTCTCCTGTCTCAGCCTCCCTAAGTGCCGGGATTACAGGCTTGCGCCACCGTGCCTGGCTAAGTTTTTTCAAATTCTTTTTTTTTTTTTTTTTTTTAATATTTGTTTTTTAGCTGGGCGTGGTGGCTCAAGCCTGTAATCCCAGCACTTAGGGAGGCTGAGACAGGAGAATCGCGAGTTCAAAGCCAGCCTCAGCAATGGCAAGGTGCTAAGCAACTCAGTGAGACCCTGTCTCTACATAAAACACAAAATAGGGCTGGGGATGTGGCTCAGTGGTCGAGTGCCCCTGAGTTCAATCCCCAGTACCACAAAAAAAAAAA
>CM053408.1:81115971-81131134 GCA_028644305.1 Xerus rutilus | reverse complement strand
TTTTGGTACTGGGGATTGAACTCAGGGGCACTTGACCACTGAGCCACATCCCCAGCCCTATTTTGTGTTTTATGTAGAGACAGGGTCTCACTGAGTTGCTTAGCGCCTCGCCATTGCTGAGGCTGGCTTTGAACTCGCGATTCTCCTGTCTCAGCCTCCCTAAGTGCTGGGATTACAAGCGTGAGCCACCGCGCCCGGCCCTGCTCACCTCTTCATTCTAATTGCTGTGGTCTCTTGACCTGAATCTAATCCGTCTGAGGTGACCCATTGTTCAAAACTATCTCTTTTTTCTGTTGCTCTGATTCCCAAACTAAACTGCTATTTCCTGGCCCAAGCTCACCCAGGTAAGTGCTGGAAGCTCCTTGCCGGTTTGAGCTCAACTGTGTGTGTGGGTGGGGGCTGGGGCCTGGGTAGTTCAGTAATGCAGAGGACCCAGGTCTGGGCAGTTGCCAGGCCCCTGAAAACAGATGCATGGTGATGTGGATCCACCTCAAGCCTGGAGGATCATAAGAAAGGAGATACAGGCTAACACACAGACTGTGCCTCACAGCAACACGCAGACAGAGGCGTGGGCAGAGGGACAAGTACCCGTTTCTTTTTCTTTTTTTTTGATACTGGAGATTGAACTCAGGGGCACTCGACCACTGACCCACATCCCCAGCCCTATTTTGTGCCTTATGTAGAGACAGGGTCTCACTGAGTTGCTTAGCACCTCACCATTGCTGAGGCTGGCTTTGAACTCGCGATTCTCCTGTCTCAGCCTCCCAAAGTGCTGGGATTTCAGGCTCGCGCCACCACGCCCGGCTACAAGTACCCATTTCTTAAGGAAGCAGAGGAGCTCTGAAAAGGAGCAGAATCAGAAGTGGCCCTGCAATTTGAGTTAACGCACGGCTGGAAAGAGTCAGCATCACTTCCTTTCCCACTGATGATATATTTTGATTAAGAAAAGGCTAAGAAGGCTGGGATTGTGGCTCAGCAGTAGAGCGCTTGCCTCGCATGCTTGAGGCCCTGGGTTCGATCCTCAGCACCACATACAAAGCAATAAAATAAAGACATTGTGTCCATCTACAAAAAAATTTAAAAAGAAAAAAAAAGAAAAGGCTAAGAGGCAGGGATAATAAGAATGATATTAGTATTTAACCTAAGTACTGTCATACATGCTCTTCTAGGTCTGGGGATCAAAGTTGGAAAGTACTGGGATAATTTGAATTCATGCCTGTTTCACTCATTTTTTTTCTACAACTTGCAGGGCCCAATATTACTACAGTTGTGGAAGAGAGTCTGTAATTTGGGAGATACCTCCTTCTGCATTGTTTATTCAGCCTTCTAAAAGGATCCAGAGGCTGGCAGAGCCCAACAGATTCAAAAGACAGCCTCTGCTAAGTCGGTAGAGTATCTTAAGAATCTCCCTAAATCCTGGTCTAATCTGGTTAAATGTCGCAATGCTGTTGTTCTCATTTTAGTACGTGCAATTTCATGAGTTAAAAGTCCACTTGTTTTCCAAAGCATCAGGTAAAAAAGCCAAATATTTGCAGAAACTGTAGCTAATCAAAAGATCATCATCAGTAATTACATTTGACTCAAATTGTGGTGAAGCTAAAATTCACATTAGACCTTATCGTTGTGAGCCAATTAAAAGAAAACTTCTCAGTGGTGGAGCGTTTGCCTTGCATTCATGAGGGCTTGGGTTTGGTCCTCCAGCACCACAAAATTAGAACAAAACCAAATGGGAAATCAGCAAATGAACATCGCAGGCTTTTGCAATTTGTAGAACTTGATGTTCTTTTACATCTCGGTG
The DNA here is from genome assembly GCA_028644305.1 of Xerus rutilus. Classification (NCBI taxonomy): domain Eukaryota; kingdom Metazoa; phylum Chordata; class Mammalia; order Rodentia; family Sciuridae; genus Xerus; species Xerus rutilus. The sequence continues at coordinate 81,129,336 of CM053408.1, read as the reverse complement.
ACTTGGCAGACGCTTTTGCTTTGCTTTGAATGCTGAATTTCTCCTTCTCCTTAAAAGACAGCTTAGGTGCTGTCTTCCCCAGGAAACCATCTTGTGATATGGTTGTTGGAAAAGTCACTTCAACATCAGGTTGCGTTAGTGTAATATGTTCAGTGTACAGATGTGGGGAGGCGACAGTGCTACTGTGTGCTGCTGTGGTTAGGACACACTGGGTCTATGTCACCAATGTGAATGGTATGCCTTAAGAAAACGGCAGTACATCTGAGACTGTTCAGAAGGAGGTAAATGAGACGTTGAGGCTTCTGAGAAACTGTTATATGAAAAAGAGTTAAGAGAAATGACATGCTTAGCTTTGAAAAGAGACCAAGGAAGTAGTGATAGCTCTGTTCAAATGTGTAAAAGGTTGTCATCTGAAAGAGGAAGAATAGGAAGACGAGGAGGAAGGTAAATTTATATCACTCCTCGGACAAGAAATAAAAGAAGGAATTGACAGCAGATGTCAGCTAAGTATAGAAAAATCTTTTTGAATAGCTTTCCAGGAATGGAAATTGGGGGTGGGGAGTGTTCTCTAACCAGCCTCTTATTTGATTTTCAAGTTTGTTAGAACTGTATGAAAGGAAACAAAGCAAGTGCTTAGTGAAGATACGGAGATCTCCAAAACATGTGCTGCTATACAAGCTTGGGCTCTGGAGCACTCGAGGGGTTGATTGACTAGAAGTCTCACCAGCAGATCTGAGCAGGCAGAAGAAAGAATTGAGCCAACGTGAAGACAGGTCATTTGAGATGATCAGTTCTGAGCAACAGAAAAGAAGGAAGTAGGGCTCAGCGGTAGAGCGCTTGTCTTGCATGTGTGAGGCACCGGGTTTGAGCCTCAGCACCACATAAAAAATAAATAAAGATACCGTGTCCATCTACAACAAAAAAATATAAAAAGAAAGAAAAGAATGAAGTAAAATGAACAGAGGCTCAAAGACTTCTCACTGTGACCTGTGTGGGAAGGGAATAAGTAAAGTGGACCGAGAGGTTTGGGCCAGCTGGAATAATAAAAGGCTGAAAAAATAGTATTAAGAAATAAGGACAAAGAGCACAAAAAATATAGTTAAAGCAGGGGCTTGATGGGTGGAAAAGACTTGATGGGTCTGATCCAAACAAAGAGAAAAGGCCAGAGAATGCTTTATTTATAAACACATCAAAGGCAAATTTATTGTGAGAAAAATTTTTTCAGGATAAACAAGAAGCAGAGGCTGTAGGAAACTGGCCTGATTAGGGACTTATCACTTGTGTAGTAATTCTTCCTCCTTCAGGTTGTCTGAACAAATAAATTCTGCAGTATCACAGAATTCTCTTTGAGCAGGACGTTGCCAAGGCAATGGAGCAGTCTCACCCGTGAGATGACACTTGAGAGTTCTCTGAGGGGTGCATCTCTGTATAGAGATGGCTCAGACAGGCTCACAATTCGCTCGTGGCTCCCAAAAGAGACTTGTGGGACACCATCAAGACTATCAACAGACCCACAAGGAGAATCGTACAGAGGAGAGAGATAAAGGGGCAGAATGAATATTGGAAGAAGCAATGGCCCCAAACATACCAAACTTGATTAAAAAAAACCAAAAACATGACTATCCAAGAAATTCAACAAGCTCCAAAGAGGAAAAACTCAGAGCGCCACAGCTTGCCACATGATAACCAAACTCAACAGCCAAAGAAAACAAGAGTCTTGAAAGCAGCTAGAGAGAAGCGACTCATCACATACAAACGAACTACAATAAGGTTAATGAATGACTTCTCGTCAGAAATGACGGTGACTGGAAGGCAGTGGGTGATCAGTGAAAGAAAAAGACTATCAGCCAAGAATGCCCTATCTAGCAAAACTGTCCTTCAAAAATGAAGGAGCTGAGAGTGGTGGCACATACCTGTAATCCCAGCAGCTTGGGAGGTTGAGACAGGAGAATTGTGAGTTCAAAGCCAGTCTCAGCAACAGTGAGGCGCTAAGCAACTCAGTGAGACCCTGTCTCTAAATAAAATACAAAATAGGGCTGGGGATGTGGCTCAGTGGTTGAGTGCCCTTGAGTTCAATCCCTGGTCCCGCCCCCCAAAAGGAGAACTGAAGTCATTTCAAGATAAACAAAAACTTAATTGAGTGAGACTTAATTACCAGCACACTTGCTATATAAGAGATATTAGAGTCCCTCAAGTATCTTTTCAGGCACTAGACAGTAACTTGAAATTACATGAAGAAATAAGAGGTGCCAATAAAATTAATTATGTAGGTAAATATAAAGGACAATATAATGTACTTTTTTTTTTTTTGGTACTGGAGATTGAACTCAGGGGCACTTGACCACTGAGCCACATCCCCAGCCCTATTCTGTGTTTTATGTAGAGACAGGGTCTCACTGAGTTGCTTAGCACCTCGCCATTGCTGAGGCTGGCTTTGAACTCACGATTCTCCTGTCTCAGCCTCCCTAAGTGCTGGGATTACAGGCTTGCGCCACCGCACCCGGCTAAATATAATGTACTTTTTGTTTGTACTCTTTATTCTCCTGCATGATTAAAGGACAACTGCATAAAACAATAATTAGAGACCTGAGTTGGTAGTCATACAGTGTATTTTAGAAAATCACAAAGGAGGAGGTGGAGGATAAATAAACTTGGTCAGGAAGCATAATATTTTTATATGTTGTTGGATTTGGTTTGTTAGTATTTTGTTTTTTTTTTTTTTTTTTTGGTACTGGGGATTGAACTCAGGGGCACTCGACCACTGAGCCACATCCCCAGCCCTATTTTTTTTGTGTTAGTATTTTGATGTGAATTGCTACATGTACATTTGAATTTGGTTTGCTGGTGTTTTGGTGTGGATCTCTGAGTATTCACAAGAGATATAAAAAAAGATCTCAAATCATAACTTTACCTTTTCACCTTAAGAAATTACAAAGAAGTCGGGCGCGGTGGCTCAAGCCTGTAATCCCAGCACTTAGGGAGGCTGAGACAGGAGAACTGCGAGTTCAAAGCCAGCCTCAGCAATGGCGAGGCACTAAGCAACTCAGTGAGACCCTGTCTCTACATAAAACACAAAATAGGGCTGGGGATGTGGCTCAGTGGTCGAGTACCCCTGAGTTCAATCCCCAGTACCCCCCCCAAAAAAGAAAGAAAAATTACAAAGAAAAGCAAACTAACTCAAAATGTAAAGAAGGAAGGAAATAATAAAAATTGAGTGGAAATCAATGAAATAGAGATTAGAAAAAGAGAAAAATGACAAACCTCTCAAAGTTGATTCTTTGGAAATTGATCAAATTGACAAGCCTTTGGCGGGGTTAATAAAGACAAAAAGAGAAAAGACTCAAGTTAGTAAAATCAGGGGAAAAATAAGAAACTTTTTAAGGGGTCATAAAATAACTAAAGTAGAAATAACTTTATATCTACTGATATAAAGGATTATAAGGGATTACTGTGAACAATTATAAGGCCAACAAATTAGATAGTCTAGATGAAATGGACATATTCCTAGAAAGACAAACTACTGAAAATGACTCAAGAAAAAATAGGAAATCTCAACAGACCCATAAGAAATAAAGGAAATCAAATTAATAATTTTCAAAAAACCTTCCTACAAAGAACAGCTCAGGACCAGTAATTTCATTACATGCAAATTAATCATTGGTGAATTCTGCTACACATTTGAGAAGAATTAACATCAAACTCTTCAGCTCATTCCAAAAAATGGGATACTTCCCAACTCATTCTAATAAATGTGTATCATCCTGATAGTAAACCAGAAACCATTATATATTTAAAAAATGGATATCTCTTGTGAATATATATGCAGAGATCCACACCAAAACACCAGCAAACCAAATCCAAATGTACATGCAACAATTCACATCAAAATACTAACAAATCAAATTCAATAATATGTAAAAATATTGTACTTCCTGACCAAGATGGTTTTATCCCAGAAATGTAAGAATAATACGTTGGGTTCAAAATGATAAAATTAATACAACAAATTAGTAGAAGAAAAAAATCTACATGATCATCTCAATATACCCAGAAGCAGCACTTGACAACATTTAACATACTTTCATAATAAAAATGCTCAAAAACTAGGCATAGGAGGGAACCTACTCAGTTTGATGAAGGGCATCTGTAAAAACCCCTCAGCAAACACAATTGATGGTGAAATACTTTCTCCCTAAGATCAGAACAATACAAGTTTGTGAATTTTCACTATTTCTATTTAATATCATGCCAGAGACTCAGATTTTGTTTTATATACACAAACCTACATATATATACTGTATCACAGGATAAAATGTACTTCTTATTGTGGATTATAGTAAAGAAATTTTGAAAAATACCAATCTGTTTGAAAGAGCACTAATGATTATGGAAAAAGATGTTCCTAAGATGGAAACAGTATGTATAATTGATTGGAAGTCGATTATAGCAATGACAAATACAATTATTGTCCCCATATTCAATAGATATGACATATTATATTTCCATTTGCATATAGGTCCCTCAGTGATAATGCAGTAAGAAATTCTCTTCAAATGCCTGATCCTTCTCCGCGGATTCTGCGACTGTCAATTGCCAGAGGCATAGATCCTAACTATGTTCCTCCAAAAGACGTAAGTGGCCATGTGAAAGAACCAGTTTTTGATTGACTTTACAACATGGTATTCTTTTATGTCTAGTGTGTATTTTTCTTTTCTTGCTTTGTATTTCTCTCATTAAATGAAATTTTCTGACTAACTCTCCTATGCTTGATGTATTGGTCAGGAGTGGATCAGAGAAGCAGAACCATGAATGATATAGAATAAGGGGTTTATTACAGAGATTAAGCATTAAGCAATTGTGGGAGTCAGTGGCAAAGTCTACAGAAGGCTGACATGGCATCTGGAACTTGGTCCTGGTAATAGATCTAGAAGCAATGAGAGGTAGTAGAGATAGGTATGTGGCTCCCTGGAAGGTGTCTGGGCAAGGGAAGTCTAACCTCCTCAGGGATGGAAGGGCTGATTCTAAAGGAAAGGAACGCTCAGCAGCACTTACAGGCTTAAAATCTCCAGCTCCTCCGGAACTACTCATGTGTCCCCATTTTAATTTTCAAGGTCCTAGTCCCTCCCAATCATTGCCCCAACTTTAACATAAGGATCTGTGCAAGATTTTCATTTTACTCATCCACCCACAGAATTAGATTTTGCTTTTCAGAATTTCCAGCCCTCTGACAATCGAATAAAAGGGTTTTTAATTTTTTTGGAAGACAGAAGTTTTTGCTCCTTTATCAGAACTTTTAGTTGGGAATTCAAAGACTTGAGCTGATCATTTCTTTTCTCAAGTTCTCCAGTGCACTTGCAAACAAACCAGCCAACCCCATTGTACTTCTGTATACTGCAGTGTTCTTTGACAGCAACTGTTGATCACCCAATGCCTGTCTATTTTGCTATTGCATGCCATTAGCTACCAGTGGGTTTGATTTTTTTTTTTTAGATCACTAACAATGGGCTCATTAATGCTTCTAAATCTAATCAGCTCAGAAAACAAATTCCAGATAATCTTGAACCCATATAGAGAATCTTTACTTGCAACCTGACCTAGTTGTTGCTTCATACCAAAACACCCTAAACTTAGTGGCATAAAACATCAATCATTTTATTATGCTCAAGGATTTTATGAGTCAGAAATTCTGACAGGGAAATAAGTAATGCTTGTCCCAGCTCCGAGATGTCTGAGGTCTCAGCTGGAAATCTTGGGAAATTACTTAGGTGTTTGAAGTAGTAAGGGGCTGGCATCATCTGGAGGGTCCTTCATGTTTTTGTCAGTTTAAGGCACTATAACCTAATATCCCAGCCTGGATACTTAAACAGAAAATATTTATTTCTTACAGTTCTGGAGGTTGAGAAGCCCAAGATTAAGATGCCAGGAGATTCTGTTCTTAGTGAGGGCTTACTTTCTAGCTTGCACATGGCTACCATCTTGCTGTGTGCTTACATGACCCCTTTCAAGACTGGGGTGTGTGATAGGGGAGAGGTAGAGGGATAGAGAGCACTCTGGTGTTAGTTTTTTGTTTTTTTTTTAATAAGAACACTAATCCCATTATGGGGGGTTCCCTGCTCATGACCTCATCTTACCCTAATTACCTTCCAAAGACCCCAGCTACTAATTTCAACACACTAGGGATTAGGGCTTCAACGTAGGAATTTTGGAGAGGCACGAACATTTAATCTATAACAACACCTATGTGTGATGTCTAACTGGAAATGACTTGAGGCTAGACTCAGTTAATAATGTGTGCAGAGCACCTTCCCAAGCCCTCTCCATGTGGCAAAGACCTCTCTCAGCTTGGCAACCATGTTCTGAGGAGTATCCTAAAATGGAGTGCCCTAAGGGCGAGCATTCCAAGAGAATGGCAGGCAGCTACATGGTTTTTGGTGACTTGCCTTTAGAAGTCACATGTTACTACAATTACATTCTGTTGATTGATGCAGGTATTTGTGGTCTGGTTGGATTCAAGGGGGTGGGGACACAAACCCTACCTCCCAATGAGAGAAGTGTCAGAGAATTTATAGGTACTTAAAAATCTTGCCACACCCAATGATGTGAGTCTTTTGGTATCCTTGAGCATATTACTAGTTACTAGTCTCATGTTTAAATTTCAAATTTAAAAATCAAATTTTCTTGGACTTTCAAGTTATGCTTACAGGTTTTATTATATTTATAATTCAAGAAGTTTTAATAATTAATTTTAAGGGTCCCAAATAACGTTCGGTTATGTTTCCAAACCTAGTTAATAAAATACCTTCAAACAATTTAAACTAAATTTATAAATATATTACATTTGATTTATTTTCAGGGACTTTACTTCACCCATCTATATTAGCAAACAAAATCTTCTGAAATACTAAAGCGTTGCTTTAAAATTTAACATATTAAGCTTATAAACATGGTAGAACTAAAGTTTTTTTAATATTCTAAGAACGAACAGAAAGCAAAGATTTTAATTTAATGTTAATTCTAAATTGATCAATCAGTTATGCATTTTAATGGTAGTTATAAATTTTTCACTCTCTTAAACATGCATATGCTCTTTATTCTAATATACATATAGTTTCATCGTAATAATTTAAAACTTATTGAAAAGTTGTAAAAATCCACCTTTTGTTCTCTTTCTTTTATCATTCTCCCTCCTCCATGTGTGTTATATGCATGTGTGTGTGAATAATTTTTTCCCCTGAATCATTTTTGAGACAAGTGATAGCTTGTCTCTATAAATATCATATCCCCCTTTCCCTAAATATTTCAGTGTTAATTTCCTAAAAACAAGGACATTGTATTATCAACCACAGCATAATAGTATTATCAAAATCCAGAAATTTAACATTGATACAATAGTACTATATCCACCCCATGGTCTAGGTTCAAATTTCATCATCTGTTGCACATACTTATTCTTTTTTTTTTTTTTTTTTTGGTACTGGGGATTGAACTCAGGGGCACTCGACCACTGAGCCACATCCCCAGCCCTATTTTGTGTTTTATGTAGAGACAGGGTCTCACTGAGTTGCTTAGCGCCTCGCCATTGCTGAGGCTGGCTTTGAACTCGCAATTCTCCTGTCTCAGCCTCTCTAAGTGCTGGGATTACAGGCTTGAGCCACCGCGCCCGGCTACATACTTATTCTTAACAAAATGTTAAATTCATGATTTGATTCTCTTAGGTTTTTTTTTTTTACAGTTATTTATTAATTTTCCTCAAGTTTAACAATAAGACATGCTCACAAAGGAATTCAAGCTGCTTTTACAGGTGCCTGAGGTTACTTGCCACCAGAGGCTTTGGAAGGATGAACTAGAGTAAGTCTTTCTACTTCCAGAGCTGGACACATTGAGTCCCTTCTTATAGTATAGTTTTTGGAGCCTGCACAACTTAACAATGGGCTGTAGCTCAGTGGTAGAGCACTTGCCCTGGGTTCAACCCCAGTACTGCAAAACAAACAAAAACCAACCAAACCACATCAAAATAAACTTGAAAATGGGTTACTCTCGTGGCTCACTTAGCCTGTATCAGTGATTCTCTGACTACTTCCTGATGTCTGCTGCTCCTACCCAGATACATCGACCTGTTTGGATTTTTTAAATCTTTAACTTTTGAGAGGCTTTGACTCTTCAGATTCCTATTTCCTATCTGGCAAATACCTATGTATCTTTGAGTACAATGCACTTGAACCCTGGCTATCCCACTTGGCTTTGACTCACTTGCTGTCCTAATTCATAAAGTCATTCTACTTCCCTGCCTATCTTCCTCAATCTCTGTTTTCCTAGAATAAAAATTCTAGAACTAAAATCACTGGGTGAAGAAAGTGCATGAACATTTTTGAAGTGACATATGTAAGATTCTAAAACATGGTCCCCAAAAGTGACTTTGATTTGCATATTTGCTTGCATTCTTTGGCTGCCTTTCCACTGTACCAACCAACATGAAATACGACTTATTTTAAAAATGTCAATTGTGTAGTAAAACAGTATATCTTTTAAAATTTTTAAATTTATTTGATAACAACAAAGTCAAATAGCTCCCCTCATTTATTTACCATGCATATATTTTTCTGAAAAATTCATCTCTTCGTGGTTTTAATTATTTTTCTATTGGCCTGTATTTTTTATTGATTTATCAAAGTTCTTTGCATATTAGAGATATTAATTCTTCAACTGTTATATATGGTGCAAATACTCTCTTCACTTATAATTTAGAATTCTTGAATTTTAATTTATATATAACACATAGGTCTTAAGTATGTAGTTTAATAAGCTTTTAATAAATGCACATATCTATTCAATAACTACTCCAATAAAGATACAAAACATATCCACAGTTCCAGAAAGTTTCTTTCTATTTCCAGTCAATTCCTAATCTAACCCTTGCCCTTTAGACAACTACCATTCAGATTTCTATCAGCACAGATTAGCTTCAGCTGCTCTTGAACTTGATTTAAACGAAATCATACAATATATACTCTTTAGTATTTGACTTTTATTGCTCAATCAACACAGTGGTTTGGAGGCTCATGCATGCTATTGAGTGTATCAGTACATTGTGTTCCTTTTTAGTAAGGATTATTCCATTGTAAAACTACATCATGATTTTTTTATTCCTTTGATGGACATTTGGGATATTTCCAAATGGACTATTAGGAATAAAGTTGCTATGATGGTTCACGTACAAATATTTTTGTGAACATGTTTTCATTTCTTCAGGATAAATACATAGGAGTAGAATTGTTTAGTCATAGGATAGGTGTAGATTTAGCTTCCATAAGAAACCATTGTTTTCCAGGTGAATGTATCCATTTTTGTCCCCTCCCGTGGGGGGATCATACTCAGGGCCTCATGCCTACTAGGCAAGCACTCTGTAGCTGAGTCACATCCCCTCATTTTTGTTCAGCTATGTATGAGTGGTCCAGATGCTTCAGATTTGCCAGCATTTGTCATTGTCCCTTTTTATAAGTTTTAGACATTTTAGCGAGATAGTGGTCTCATAGTGATTTTAACTTGCATTTCCAGGTCAAATATGAACGTTCAGCATTTGCCATGTGTTTCTTGGCATTTGTAGCTTCTGTCATTGAGTTATAGTTGTGTTTTCGTTTTGTTTGATTTGGGGTTCTTCCATTATTCAAGATTTTCCATCTCGCAATAATTTGTGTTTAAACAGAGTTGTCTGTCTTATTAAGCTTAAAAAATTAGGTTGTAGTGTTTTCTCTTTATTGATGTTTTCAAATTTTATTGATTTTTGAATATATGTCTTTTCCTCAGGGTTATGAATTTGTAAATATTTTCTGTCTATAGCTAACCTAAAGTTATCATTTGATTAGAAAAATGTTTCAAATTTGATAGTTTACTTTGTTGATCTTTACTTTTATGGTTAATGCTTTTGGTGTCCTGGCTAAGAAATATTAGTTTACTATAAGCTCGTGAAGGTATTCCATGTTTTCCTATAGAAGCCTTATTTTTTTAAATTTTGTGTTTTTATGTATACGATCCACTTTGAATCAGATTTTTCTGGCATATATGAGGTACAGGTTGAGGACCCTCCCATATGGATATTCAATTTTTCAACCACAATAGAATTAATTTCTTTTTCTTATTGAATTACTTTGGGCCTATTTCTGGACTCTTAATTCTGTCCTAATTGCTTACTGTTTTTCTTTACACCAACGCCTTACTCTCTTATTATAGTTTTAAAATAAGTCTTGAAATAAGGTACTATGAGTCCCCATTTTAAATGTATTTTTGGCTATTCTAGGTCTTATGCATTTTCACATAAATTTTGGAATAACCTTGTTAGTTTCTACAAAAATGCTTTGCAGCTGGGCACAGTGGCACATGCCTATACTTTCAGCCACTCAGGAGGCTAAGGCAGGAGGATCCCAAGTTTAGGATTAGCCTCAGCCGCTTAGTGAGACCCTCAGCAACTTAGTGAGACCCTATCTCAAAATAAAAAATAAAAAAGACTGGGGATGTATTTTATGTTTTTGATGCTATTGTAAGTGGTATTTTTAATTTAATATTCCAGTTGTTTATTGATAGTATATTGACTTTATGACCTTGTTAAATTCTCATAATCTATCAGTTTGTTCATATATTCCTTTGGATTTTCTACATATATAATCTGTGAATAAATTTTTTTTCTAATCCATGTGACTTTTAATAATTTTTATTGCCTTTTATATTGGCTAGAAGTCTAGTTCTTGGGACACAGACTGGTGAGTATGGGAATTCTTGCCTTGTTCCTCATCTTAGTGAAGTGTTTAATATTTATCATAAAACATGAGGTTAGCTACCGGTTTTGTAGATTCCCTTTGTCAAGTTGGACAAGTTCTATCCTACTCTTAGTTTTCTCAAAGAGTTTTTTTTTTTTTACCTTCTTAAAATCACAAGTTAAAGCCGGGCGCGGTGGCTCAAGCCTGTAATCCCAGCACTTAGGGAGGCTGAGACAGGAGAATCGCGATTTCAAAGCCAGCCCCAGCAACGGCAAGGCGCTAAGCAACTCAGTGAGACCCTGTCTCTACATAAAACACAAAATAGGGCTGGGGATGTGGCTCAGTGGTCGAGTGCCCCTGAATTCAATCTCCAGTACCAAAAAAAAAAAAAAAATCACAAATTAAAAAGATTAGTGTTGAATTTCCCCAAATGTTTTTCCAGATCTATTGAGGGGACACTATAATTTTGTCCCTCTTTTACTTTTTAATGTGGGGACTTCTATATATAGTTGCTTTGAGTGTTTTTCACACCATAAATTTTACCAAATAGTAAAAGATCTAGCTATTAAAATGGCTGTATGGCTGGATGTGGTGGCATGCATCTGTAGTCCCAGCAAGTTCAAGGTCAACCTGGGCAATTTAGCAAGACTCTGTCTTATAATAAAAGGGCAGTGGATATAATTCAGTGGTAGAGTGCTTTCCTAGCAAGCATGAAGCCCTGGGTTCAATCCCCAAAACTGAAAAACAAACAAACAAAAACAAAACAAAATAAAAACAGTATCTTCTTCAGTCAGATATTAAAGATATTTGCAAAATGCAAAACATATGACTCTGCTCACTATTTTTTGTTTTGAAAAATAGAGTTATCTGTCATAGAGTATTTTTATTAACATGTAATGTGTTTATTTTCAGGGAATCAAACCTAGGGCCTCCTGCCTGCTAAGGAAGGGCTCTACAACCAAGCAAAATCCATACCTCTATTCTTAGTTTTAGGTGAAATAATTTTTAAAAACTGTCTTCATATTTGGAAGCTCTCATTTACTTTTTTTTTTAAATATTATTTTTTTAGTTGTCGGTGGACTTTTATTTGTATGTGATGCTGAGAATCGAACCCAGGGCCTCACACATGCTAGGGGAGTGCTCTACCACTGAGCCATGATTCCAGCTCTCTCATTTACTCTTTTTTTTTGGGGGGGGGATTGAACTCAGGGGTACTCAACCACTGAGCCACATCCCCAGACCTATTTCGTGTTTTATGTAGAGACAGGGTCTCACTGAGTACCTTAGCACCTCGCTTTTGCTGAGGCTGGCTTTGAATTCGTGGTTCTCCTGTCTCAGCCTCCCAAAGTGCTGGGATTATAGGTGTGCGCTACCGCGCCCAGCTTCTCATTTCTTTTTAAAAGAATTTTATTTTATTGGTTCTTCTTAGTTACACATAACAGTGGAATTTCATTTTGACAAAATTATACAAGCAATAGGATATTACTTTTTTTTTAGTTGTAGATGGACTCAATACCTTTATTTAATTTATTTATTTTTATGTGGTCCTGAGGATCGAACCCAGTACCTCACGCATGTTAGGCAAGCGCTCTACCTCTGAGCTACAGCCCCAGCCCAGGATATTACTTTTAAGAGTGTGAATGGACTCTAGATAAAAAAAAAAAAAAATGAAAGAAAGAAAAGTTGAGAGCCTCTGTATTAGCTTATATTTCTGGGTTCTCTATCTGGTTACATCGATCTATTGTTATGCAGGTATCATCTTGTTTAAATTATTGTAACTTTAAAAAATATTTTAAGAGCCAGGTGTGGTAGGGGCACACAACTATCATCCCAGTTACTTGGGAGACTGAGGCAGGAGGACAGAAAGCAGGAGGCCAGCCTGGGCAACTTAGCAAGACCCTGTCTCAAAAATAAAAAGGGGCTGAGGATGTAGCTCAGTGGTACAGCTCCCCTGGACTAAACCCCCAGTACCCCACCACCATGGATCCTAACACCATTTCAGAAGGGGAAAAGGTGTCTGTACTCTTCTTTGGGCCTGTAGCTTTCCTTGACCCCCTGCTTCCTGTGGCTGGGTATGTCTTTCTCCTTCATTGCTGACAGGGTAGTCTTCAGCTTTGATCATGCTTCCTGTCCAGTGAAGGCGCTACTGCTCTTTCTTGGTCATAAAGATGTCTGCCCACCCTTTTCACCTAGTTTCAAGTGTATCTACAAGTCTGATCTCCTTACATAACCTGCTCCACACTCAACTGTCAATGTTCTCAGACCCTCTTTCTTCATCTCCCCCATGTTTCCTCTTCCAGTTGTCAAAATCTGATCCTTCCTTCAAGGTCCAATCCAATGACTTTTATCCCTGAAAAGAGCATCCTTACCAGGTGGTGGCTTATGCCTCTAATCCCAAAGGTTCAGGAGGCTGAGGCAGGGGGATCAAGATTTCAAAGCCAGCCTCAGCAAAAACAAGGTACTAAGCAACTCAGTGAGACCCTGTCTCTACATAAAACACAAAATAGGGCTGGGGATGTGGCTCAGCGGTCAAGTGGCCCTCAGTTCAATCCCCATCCCCCCAAAAAGAGCATTCTTCCTGGTTTTCTCTCACCTTTCCTCTAATATTTCTTGA
>CM053408.1:81103368-81115871 GCA_028644305.1 Xerus rutilus | reverse complement strand
CTGGGGATTGAACTCAGGGGCACTCGACCACTGAGCCACATCCCCAGCCCTATTTTGTGTTTTATGTAGAGACAGGGTCTCACTGAGTTACTCGCTTAGCGCCTCGCCATTGCTGAGGCTGGCTTTGAACTCGCGATTCTCCTGTCTCAGCCTCCCTAAGTGCTGGGATTACAGGCTTGAGCCACCGCGCCCGGCTTCTTGATTTGTTTTTTACCTTCTCTGTTGAGTACCGAATAATATTAATTATTTGCCTATAGGTCTATGGTTCTTTATAAGTTGAAAATTCCATTAAGGAAAATAACTGCATTTTATTATTATTTATTATGTCTTACATAACCTAGTTGATTAAGAAATATTTTTTCATGAATTGAATTAATGAATGATTGTTTTATTTCCTTTTAGATTGGAAGGCTTAATTGAAGGCAGTGGTTGCCATATATTTCTTCAATTTGCCAGAGGCTGATAGGAGACAAAAGCTTTACTCATAGGAAATGCTTAAGTGCTTAATTAGTCCTTCATGGTGTTGTACAAACATGCAGGACCTTTGGATGGAATTCCAGATCTGCCGCTTACTAACTATATAAACTTAAACTACTGAGCCTCAAGTGCCTTGGTTATTCTATTAGTGAAATAGAAATAAAAATGATATTCCAGGAAAGAAATAAACTCATTACATGTAAAGCTGTCAGTGTTAGTATTATCATGATCATAATTTAAATAATACAAGAAAGAATTTGGAAAATACTTTATGTATACCACATTTTTCTACCCACATTTAAAGACATATTTTATTTCCAGTTACTGATTATATTCCCGTTCGAAGTCTTATATAAGAAGTTATTTAAGTACAACTAATTTAAATAGAAGACCATGTAATTTGATCTAATTTTCATAATCAAGAAAATGAGGAATGACTTGGGTGTCCAATGGAAGTATATGGTTCTGCTTTCTTCTTGTTGGCTTCAGTTTTTTTCCTTATTTATCCTAATTAGAAGACAGCCACTTGAATTCCCTTTGGCACAATGATAATATGAGTCCCAGTTTCCAAAGGACAAAAATAATTAAGAACAAAGCAGAGTCTATCTGGTAAAGTGTTCTCCTGGGACAGGGTAAAACCTCCCCTGAGTTATCAGTCTACAAGTCAACATTACCATTTATTTCTGAGTCAATATGTAACATTGTTTGCTATTTCCTCTACCTCTGTAGCTTAACAGGTACGTTCCTGAAAAGTTGGTTTAGAATCTACATAGTTCGAGAAAGATGAAAATCAATCTTTCAAGTGTGACCAGGGTTTATTGTAAGATTCTCATCATTTCTGCTGGTTACTGGGAAACCAGAGATCAGACAATACTTTATAATCTTGAACTAGATGGTGTTTGTTATTTAATACTTATAGGTACATTTTTATTTTTCTCCTCTAGATTGAAACTAAGATTTCAATGTCTGCCCTGAGTGCTATTGCAACTCCAAGAATTATAGACCTTGCCCACCCAAGGATCAAGTTAGAGGGTCTGTGCTATGAAAGACAAAGAAGTGAAATGCCCATCCGTCCCGTAAGCCATCGCTGTCTTGCCTTGCCATCCTTCCGCTCTCTTTCTGGTTGCTCCTAAGGTGTTTTGTTTGTTGTTGCAGTTGGTTTTTTTTTTTTTTTGCCCCCCTCTACAGGACATAGCCCAAAATCATTGGAAGAAAGAATCTCGGAAGAATGGTCTGTGGCAGGAAGGAAAACCTAGCTACATGATACAGAGGGAGGCAGAGGAGTTGAGGGCAAAGAGCATGGGCTTTGGAGTCAGCCAGAGCTGGGTTCAAATTCCTGCCCTGCCACTGCTAGCTTTATGATGTTGAGACAACCTTCCCGAGCCTTTTGCACACGTATTGTGCGCCAAGTACTCTTCCCAGTGAACAAATGCAGCTAATGAGGGGGGACAAGAAATAAATAAGTAAAAACATAAGACAATGCCAGATAGTGATAAATGCAATGGAGAAAAGGAAACAGGGAGTGACTGTGGGGGTGGGGGGATAATTTACTTGGCATGTGGTAGTTGGTGATGCCTCTCTAAGGAATGAACATTCGGGCTGACCCTGAGGAGTGAGAAGGGATCAGGTGAGTGAAAATCTGGGAGAAGAATGTTCCAGGACAGGGAAGAGCACATGCCTAAGCCCTCAATCTGGGATGAACTCGGAGTTGGGTGGAGAAAGGTGAGCAAGAGGATGGTGGTGTTCGACCTCCCACTTCAAGGTCTGGGGGACTTGGTAGAAGGGAAGGTATGTGCTCAGTCCAGAGCCTGGCACACTCACTGGCTTCCCTCCCTCTTCCTTCTGGACGTTCCCCTTCTTTAATTGTAGTGCCAACGTGGTGTCCTGTCTCAGGTGAGTTTTTAGTAAATACCATGTTGCAGAAAGAGGTGGAATGTTTCACCCTCTCTCTGGAAACCTCAGGATTTACTATGCAAAACTATTCTGAGAGCCAGGCGCGGTGGCGCATGCCTGTAATCCCAGCACTTAGAGAGGCTGAGACAGGAGAATCGCGAGTTCAAAGCCAGCCTCAGCAATGGCGAGGCGCTAAGCAACTCAGTGAGACCCTGTCTCTACATAAAACACAAAATAGGGCTGGGGATGTGGCTCAGTGGTTGAGTGCCCCTGAGTTCAATCCCCAGTACAAAAAACAAACAAACAAAGAAAAAAAACTATTCTGAGAACCAAAAACTCTTGGGAGAGTGTCTTGAATTTGTAGGAAAATGACTTAATGATGTTTTTGTTGTTGTTGTTGTTGTTGTTGTTGGTATAGAAATGAGAATTTTAGGCATCTTTCCTTTATTGCTAGAATTGTTTGAGGTTTTTTGTTTTTGTTTTTTACAAAAAGTCTTTGAAAAAGGGAGGATACTGCTGCAGAAAATCATACTGTTAGAATCCAAAACTAATTGAACTCATGCAACACAGAACATTTTCAGGGTTGCTGAAAAGTATTAATTGTTCATCCTAAATCCTTTGAAGGAGCACTTACCAGAGAGAACAGTAGCTACATGTCATCTTTTTTTTTTTTTTTTTTTAACCAATAAAGTCACATAATAGAAAGGCAATCCAGCAGATGTGGTTTTTAAAGTAAGATCAAAGGAGTACTGACAGTTGATATATTTATCAGCACCAATTACAAACCAGAGCCTGTTCTAGCTATTGCCAAACAAGTAAGTCCCCTCCAGTGGCTTATATTCTAGTGGGGAAAAGCAGATAATAAACAAAGCATTGCACAAACTAGTTCAGGTGTGGATAAGTGCTAGGCAGGAGAGTAGATGAGAACCATGGAGGAGCTTCATTAGGGAGGCTGGTTTGTTTTGGCTGGTCAGGAAGCTCTCTGTGAGGATTTGATGTTTGAGTCCAGATACTTGAACGAGGAAGAGGTAGCTGAGCCAAGATTAAGGAAAGAGGTTTTCAAGCAGAATCAGCAGGTACAAAGGTCCCAGGCAGCAGGAGCTGGAGCAGAGGAGCCTCCTGTGGCCAGGGTCATAGTGACCCAGTGGTGAGGGAAAAGGATAAGGTCAGAGGAGTGTCAGGTAGCCCAATCCTACGGGACCTCTTGGGCACAGGCAGGAGCTATTAGCAAAATGGGGAGTCGCAGGAAGGTTTTAAAGCCTGGAGTGCCATGTTCTGATTGGGCTTTAGAAAGGGCTTACCTCACCAGGTGCGGTGGCGCACGCCTGTAATCCCTGCAGCTTGGGAGGATGAGGCAGGAGGATCTCAAGTTCAAAGCCAGCCTCAGCAAAAGCAAAGTGCTAAGCAACTCAGTGAGATCCTGTCTCCAAATAAAATACAAAACAGGGCTTGGAATGTGGCTCTGTGGTCGAGTGCCCCTGAATTCATTCCCCGGTACCAAAAAAAAAAAAAAGTGCTTATCTCATGGGGTTGTCATGGTGATGAAGTGGGAGTGACATGAGCAAATCACTTAGAACTCTGTCCACCTCAGGGAACATGCTATCTACTTATTTATTCCCTAGTAACTGTCGTGGGGAGGTTGGATTGTACAGGCCAGGATGGAAGTAGAGACATCTATTAGGAGTCTGTTGCAGCAATCCAGGAGAGAAATGGGAATGACTCAGGCAAATGACAGCTGTAGAGACAAGGAGATGTGGTGAAGGCTGCGATGTATTTTTGTGTCTCTTTGTTTCCCCTACAGGTATCTCCGGCAGCCATGCTCGCCACAGCTAGCTCCCGAACGAAAGATCTAGCTAAGTCCAAGCCTGTCCATCAGGACTACCTACCTGTCCGTGATGCCCAGTGGCCAGTTTCTCATGCTGCCACCCATTCTCAAATATCTCCTAGAATTCAGGAACTAGCTAATCCAAGTTCAAGGTATGCCAATTTAAGGTGAAAGTGGAATAGGACAGGTTGGGTTTCTGGGGACAGGGAGAAGGCTGGTCTAATAAGGTCAGTAAAAAGAATTGTAAACATTTTTTAAAATTGCAATAACATCTCACTAGTTACTTTTTTGGTTTGTTTTGTACCAGAGATTGAACCCAGGGGAGCTTAACCACTGAGTCACATCCCCAGCCCTTTTTTATATTTTTTATTTAGAGACAGTGACTTGCTGAGTTACTTAGGGCCTTGCTAACTTGCTGATGCTGGTTTTGAATGTGCAATCCTCCTGCCTCAGCCTCCCAAGCTGCAGGGATTACAGGTGTACATCACTATACCCAGCTCACTAGTTACCTTTATTGGCAGATAATGTGGTCTTCTTCTAATAAATATAAAGTTACCAGTAGGGTTAGTGGACCAGGCACTGAAACTTAGATTTAGGAGATAGTTCTGTAAGTTTGGAGATGAAATATTTATCCAATGTATATTGTTCATTGAAATGTGTTGCAAAACAGAGCACTGTTGTACTTTGTGTAAGAAAAAATACATTTGCTTACAGATGCTCAAGGTAGAACACTTGTGATTTAATCCCCAGCACACACACAAAAGAATTAGATGTTTTTCAAGATTGCTAGAGAACTATAGAAGACTGTGTGACTTGTTTTAATATTACCAAGTTAATGAAAGTTTTCCAGATTTTACTTTCTGTGGAAAGAGCAAATGCTTTGAAATCTGACAGACATGCAAATCTGGATTTGGCCATAGATCATTTTTTTTTTTTAACAAATGACTTTTCTTTCTTTTTTTTTGGTACTGAGGATTGAACTCAGGGGTACTCCACCACTGGAGCCACATCCTCAGCCCTATTTTGTGTTTTATGTAGAGACAGGGTCTCACTGAGTTACTTAGTGCCTCGCCATTGCTGAGGCTGGCTTTGAACTCGCAATTCTCCTGTCTCAGCCTCCCTAAGTGCTGGGATTACAGGCTTGAGCCACCGCGCCCGGCATGACTTTTCTTTCTTTTTAAGATTTTTTCTTGAGGGGCTGGGGTTGTGGCTCTGTGGCAGAGCGCTTGCCTAGCCATGTGTGAGACACTGGGTTCGATCCTCAGCACCACATAAAGATAAATAAATAAATAAATAGACAAAATAAAGGTATTAAAAATGATGCCATGTTAAAAAAAAACATTTTTTTCATAATGCCATATTTTATTCATGTATTTTTATATGGTGCTGAGGATGGAACCCAGTACCTCACACGTGCTAGGCAAGTGCTCTACCACTGAGCTACAGCCCTAGCCTCATAGATCATTTTTTTTAAGGTTGACTTTTTTCATCATAACTTTATTTTTTTTTAATTTATTAATTTATATGTGGTGCTGAGGATCGAACCCAGTGCCTCACCCACGCTAGGTGAGCGCTCTACCGCTGAGCCACAACCCCAGCCCCTCATAGATCGTTCTTACAACCTCTTTGAGCCTTCTTTTTCTTATCTGCAAGTGGAGGTCATGAAAATCTCAATGAGATAATGCCCTAGTGATTGACACATAGTGGGTGCTTGGGAAACGTTAGTTCTCTTTGTTTGTATGTCCTAATTCAGGCTGATTTCTCTTCCTCCTATTTCAGGGTTCCTATGCATATTCTACTGTATGATCCTAATGTCTTTAAAGTCAAGCCGGCTGCTTTGAAAGCACAATGTTCCTCGAGGATCCAGGAGTTGGCAGAACCTGTTGCACGCTAAATATAGAAAGTCACCGCTGTCAGACACTAGTTACGTAGCTGTAACATGTATTAGAGAACTTAGTTCCCTACTCTGGTACTGTCCACTTACAACTTCTCCAACCGCCCCCAAAATATGAGACCTCCAGGGAACACCATTGCTGCTGATGCCTGTAATTGCTTCTTTAGAAGGTTTTGGGACTTCAGTATGCAATAAAAGAGAGACCGAGAGCCCGTTTTGCTATCCTTATTACCTCGTCATTAGCACCGTGACCGCTCATTGCTGTGGCTGACCCCAAAACACTTCCTTAGAGGGCTTTGCTTTTCCTTTCCTGGAAAGTTCCATGTTAATGGTAGCTGGTCCTGCCTCAGTCCCTTCTCTGGTAAGTCCTGGGAATTGATATCATTCTTTATGTTACTTTGCCAACCTTCCCTCATTACCTATAAAAAGCACTAACAGAGTAAGGCCCTTTCAGATAAATTGAAATGCTTTACCACAGTGACATAGCCACATCAACATTTATAGCTGCTCAATTCACAATAGCTAAGCTTTGGAGCCAATCTAGGTGCCCTTCCACAGATGAATAAATGAAGAAAATGTGGTACACATACACAATGGAGTATTACTCAGCCCATAAAGTAGAACGACTTTATGACATTTGCTGGTAAATGGATGGATCTAGAGACTATCATGCCAAGTGAAATAAGCAAATCCCAAAAGACTAAAGGTCAAATATTTTCTCTGATATGTGGAAGCTAACCCACAATAAGGGAGTGGGGATAGAAGTTCAGTGGATTAGACAAAGGGAAATGAAGGGAAGGGAATGGGGATAGGAAAAGGAAAAACAGTGGAATGAATCTGACATGGCTGTCCTATATACATATATGAATATACCACAGTGAATCTCACCATTGTGTACATCCACAAGAAATTAATTAAAAAATAACTCTGGGTGAGTGGCAGAAAGATTAATAGAGGAAAAGGAGCAAGGAGAGGGGGAAAGGAAGCAGAAGGAAAGGTACTGGGGTCTGAATTAGAGTATGATATATCCCATGCTTGTATAGTGGTCAGAATGAATTCTACCAGTATGTATAACTAAAAAGAATCAATAAAAATATTGAAATTTTAAAATATTAAGAATGGAAATGCTGGGGCTGATATTTAGGAAATGGGTTATCTTAAATGATCACATCTTCACTACCCGTCTGTTCCTTCACTCGTGCTCAGAGTGGCTTACCACAAATGGCAGAGAAAGCAAGAAATTGCTTTTAATGACAGACCTGAAAAATTCTCTAATTGTATCCGTCTGCAGTTTTTATTTTATTTACTTTATTCTTTTCACACATCATATTTTATAAATTAAACTAACTTTTATGGGACAAATCTACATTTGCATCAAAAGGAATTGCTATGGTTTGGATATGAGGTGTCCCCCAAAACCTCCAGTATTAATGCAGGAGGTGAAAGATTATGAGAGTTGTAATCTAATAATTGATTAATCCATGTGATGGGTTAATAATTTGAAGGGATTAATTGGGAGGTAACTATAGGCAGATGGGGTGTGGCTGGAGGAGGTGGGTTACTGGGGGAATGCCTTGGGAAGTATATATTTTGTACCTGGCTCCTGCCACTCACTTTTCACTTCCTGACTTACATGAAGTGAGCAACTTTCCTCCTCCATACCTTCTGCCATGGTCTTCCTTGCCTTAGGCCCTGAGCGTTGGAGTCAGTCCCACCATGGACTAAACCTCTGAAACCATAAGCCCAAAATAAACTTTTCCTCCTCAAAGTTGCTCTTGTCGAGTATTTTGGTCACAGAGTCAAAAAGCTGACTAACATAGAAACTTTACTTGAAAACCTATTTTGTCACTGGATGAGTTCTATATTTACAGTCCTTGTAGTTTTGAACTTGAATTTTGGAATCAGATCTGGGTTTGTATTTCCCACAGGTTATTTTCCAGGTGTGTGATCTTCAACAAATTTCCTATCCTCTGTGCCTTGGTTTATGTATAAAGTGAGTTCCTACCACATTATCATAAAGATTAGATGAGAAGATGTAACCGGGCACGGTGGCACACTCTTATAATCCCAGCACTTAGGGAGGCTGAGACAAGAGAATCGTGAGTTCAAAGCAAGCCTCAGCAACGGCGAGGCGCTAAGCAACTCAGTAAAACCCTGTCTCTACATAAAACACAAAATAGGGCTGGGGATGTGGCTCAGTAGTCGAGTGCCCCTGAGTTTAATCCCTGGTACCAAAAAAAAAAAAAAAAGATTAGATCAGGAGATGTATATAATAAAGCATGAAGTAATTAAAAATTGTTGTTTAACTATTTGCTTTCTAAATGGGGAGTGGCATCATTCATATCAGTGTAAAAAATATGGCTTGGTCCTTCCATTATATGAATGCTTGTTGACTGACTGCTTTGTCAGGCACTGTGCAAGCTCTGGAGATGCCACAATGAGCCAAACAGATGCAAGCTCTGCTCTCAGGGACTATTCAGCTGGTTAGAAGAGGTGGATCTAATTCAAACATTCACAGACAGATGTAAAATCACAACAGTACCAAGTGTTATGAAACAGTTAATACTATGAAATAACAGAATAGAGAATTTTGATCTCTTAGAAAGGAAAGGGAAGGCTTCTGTAGTGGAGGGACATTTGGACTGGAATCTGAACATTGAATAGGACTAATCAATGAGGGAACAGGATTCTGGATAATGGGAACATGTGTTTAGTAGACATTTGTGATTTGGGGGCCAACCCACATCCATCCATTCCTCTTCCTCTTAAATCCCCAATTTCCTTTTGGAGAATAATTTTCTCCATTGTTTAAAGCTTTAATGGTGATTTTTATTCAAGATATCCTGGCCACTGGATAGACATGTGACCCAAACCATCCAGGCCCACTGAACTGTCCTCTGGGGCTTTGGACCTTAAGTGGAATGACACCTGCATAGTTGGAGCTGTTATTTCTCATTATAGGTAGGAGCCCTGATGAGATTTGACTTGGCTCCTACTACTTGTATCTCTGGAGCTCCTGACTCCTACTCGGATCTGTTAGTACTCCTTTGACTCAGGAGCTGCTCATAGCCTTCCAACAAATCCTTTGTTGCAGTTGGGAGGACACATCAGGGACTGAAAGAAGGTCAGTGTGGCACCAACAGAAAAAAAAAAAAGAGGTTGTGCGATGCCAGTGGACACAGAAGAAAGGGAGCAGAATGTGTAGGGTACTAGAGGTCAAGTTGAAACGTGTAGTCTTCACCTTATAGCTATTGGAGTAACTTAAGTATAGGGAAGATATAATTAGGGTTGCCTTTTGAAAAGATTACTTTGACAAATTTGGGAAGGGACAGTAGAGGTAGGCAGACCAAGTATTAGGTAGATCAGATAAAAGATGAAAATAGTTTCCTGGCACTATGGGGGAGATGGAAAAAGTGAAAGATTTAAGAGAGACTTGAGGAGGTGGATTTATGGGATTTGGTGATGGACTGGATATGGGGAGGGAGAGAGGGAAGCATTCAAGATAATTCTTGGGAGCTGGGCACGGCGGCGCAAGCCTGTAATCCCAGCACTTAGGGAGGCTTAGATAGGAGAATCGCGAGTTCAAAGCCAGCCTCAGCAATGGCGAGGTGCTAAGCAACTCAGTGAGACCCTGTCTCTACATAAAACACAAAATAGGGCTGGGGATGTGGCTCAGTGGTCAAGTACCCCTGAGTTCAATCCCCAGTACCAAAAAAAAAAAGATAATTCTTGGATTATATTCCTGTTAATATAGGATAGTGCTATGATTTGAATGTTTGTGCCCCTCAAAAATTCATGTTGATGTTACTGATGTTACTTTGATGTCCAAAGTCCAGGTCCTTGATGTCCCAAAGAATTGAGAGAGACACACAGAAGTAACAGATGAGTACAGATTTATTGAAGGTGAAGATAGCAGTTTGATAGGTAGTAGGGGGTGAATGGAGTAAGAGAGAGACTCAAGGCCCCATGCCAGCGGCCACGCCAGCACAAAGGGAAACTGAGTTGGTGAGGGAGCCTCGGATGAAAATCACTCACACACACAGAACAAGGCAAGAGACTCTCTTTTATTGAGCTCGGGTCCCTCTTTATATATGCTAAGAGGCCCTTTGTCCTCCAAGCGCTACAGGGTGCATAGGGTGTGACTATTCTATTAGCATCTGGTGACCATTCTATTAGCATCCTGTGGCTACTCACAGGAATGCGGAACTTGTTACAAGATGGAACTATGGCCAAAGCCACATGATTGACAAACCTGATATTTGTTGCACATTATGTACTGTGGATGTGCCCAGGCCAGCTCTCTCCCACAATTCCCCCTCTTTTCCTAGAGCCTGTCTTAGGTCGTGGGAACTCTGGAACACAGCTTACCCGTCATGGGAGAGCATACCTTCTGATGATATGGTATACTTCCTGTCTTAGGTTGCTTGTGACCACGCCCCATCTTACCCGTCATTGGCTTTCCTAGGATTGCGCCAAGCCCAGCCAGATCTGGGCAGAGAGGTCGTTTTTAAAGAGCTATCATGGCCTGATTGATTTTGAATTGATCTTACAATTTTGCGAGATCACCATCGCAACAGTACTATGGCAACCAACAGGAGTACAATCAAGGCTATTGACCCAGCCCACTGATGTAACATTGTTCCAAACTTTTGCAAAGTAGAGAGAACTGCACCAGAATCCATTAAATCAACCTGAGTCTCAATTTGGGCTAACAATTGAAAAGTAAAGTTTAAATATAGCTGATTTCAGAGTCCTGTTAAATATTGATTTAACTGAAACAAAGCACTAGACAAGTTTTTTGAAAATGATTGTTGATGGCCTGTTGTGATGTAAGTGGATCAGCAGTACGCAGTATGGTGTGCTAACGTCTCCACTGTCACAGACGTTGCAGCAGACTGGGCTAGCGCGATTCCCACGCAGCAGCAGCAGCACTCACACGGCCAGCGACAGGGCAGGCTCCATGGTGTAGCAGCGCACCGCACGGGGAGGGGAGCATGTGAGCTCCTGCTGTGACAAGCTCAGCGCTCGCTGCCACCGCCCGGGGAGCCGGTAGGCAGCAGGGATGGTCGTGACTGCTGCAGCTGTAATTCCAAAATCCTGTGGAGCTCTGTAAAGTTGTACTAGGAAGAAAGGCTTAGACACATTAACAGGATAACATTTTCAAGCAAAACATGTGGTGAGGAATCAGTAATTACTCTGTACCCCTGGGTGGACTTATTGTGATCATTAACCCATATAGGGGACTCGGCATTCTTGGGAAATATGCAAACTGAGCCTCTAGTGAGTGTCAAAATGGGATCCGGGCCACACCATGCTCCAGTTTGTAGATCCTTCCAACGGGCAAGGCCCAGGCCAGGGCGGCAAGGACTCCAACGCCGCAGGGCTGCTGAGCGTCCATTTGAATCAACATTCCAAAAATTTAAGATATAGAGGACATGAGCAAATCTACCACGTGGAAGGGAATTCTCCAAGGAATACTCACGAGCTCTTCAATAGGTCTTCACCAGCGTCATCAGATTCTGTAAAACACAAAGAAAGGCTTCCCAGGAGGGAAGAGGCTCCTGGACAGATTCTTAGGTTATAACTTCCCTGACACATCTGTCAGGGACCCAAACAGGAATGTCTGCATCATGGGGATAGACACAGACAGACCCTCGGGCTTGAGAAATTACAGGATCAGGACCGCACCATACTCCTGTCCTTAGATCCTTCCATTTCACTATCTTTTGTGTCACCTGAGGATGGTTCCAATGTCGAACAGCCGCGGAGTTTCCCTGAGTATCCACAGTCAGAAAATTTAAAATATAGAGCACATGGGCAAGGCGTCCATGAGGGGAAGTGAATTCCCCCTCCTTTGTTTTAGAAAGATAGGACTTCAGAACTTGATTTGCCCGTTCCACAATAGCTTGGCCTTGTGGATTGTATGGAATGCCATGTACTAATTTAATGTCATAATCCGTGCAGAAGGATTGAAAACTCACAGGCATGTAGGCTGGGCCATTATCAGTTTTTAAGGTTTTAGGAACTCCCATGTAAGCAAAGGCCTGTAAACAGTGTGCTTTGACATCCTTAATCTTTTCTCCCGAGTGAGAAGAAGCAAATATAAGCCCTGAAAAGGTGTCTATGGTAACATGAACATATTGCAATTTACCAAAACTCGGCACATGCGTGACATCCATCTGCCATATATCATTAGCCATCAGTCCTTTTGGATTAATCCCGTAATGGGGGAGATGAATAAAAGGGGCACAAATAGGGCAGGTAGTAGTAATTTGCACTGCTTGTTCCTTAGTTATACCTGTATGGTGTTTGAGGGATTGGGCATTACAGTGAAA
This sequence comes from Xerus rutilus, assembly GCA_028644305.1. Classification (NCBI taxonomy): domain Eukaryota; kingdom Metazoa; phylum Chordata; class Mammalia; order Rodentia; family Sciuridae; genus Xerus; species Xerus rutilus. Next base: position 81,103,447 of record CM053408.1, on the reverse strand, counting down.
TTTGTTATGGAATTTTTGAGCTTGCTCCAGCGTGGCACCCACAATGCGCGTATGTGAGTCTGCCAGAGCATTACCTTCA
>CM053408.1:81075336-81102868 GCA_028644305.1 Xerus rutilus | reverse complement strand
TTTGGTACTGGGGATTGAACTCAGGGGCACTCAACCACTGAGCCACATCCCCAGCCCTATTTTGTGTTTTATGTAGAGACAGGGTCTCACTGAGTTGCTTAGCCCCTTGCCGTTGCTGAGGCTGGCTTTGAACTCGCGATTCTCCTGTCTCAGCCTCCCTAAGTGCTGGGATTACAGGCTTGAGCCACCGCGCCCGGCTGTGTCTGGTTTCATTACAGTTTCTGCTTTACATTTTTACAACTGTTTTAATTGGACCTTGCCTATAATGTGGGAGGAAAGAGTGTGCAGGGGAGGTTATTGCTTTAACTCTATGGCATCTGGCCTTAAGATATAGAGGAAACAGGAAAGAAACAAAAGTCATGGCTTGCAAATTTTAAAAAAAGCTTACTATGCTTTTCCTGGGCCTCTCCCCATAATCAGAGTTCCCTCACACCAGTCTTTGTATTAGTGGGATGATGATATTAAGTATGATTTTTTTTTTTTTTTTTGGTACCAGGGATTGAATTCAGGTGTGCTTAGCCACGGAGCCACATTCCTAACCCTTTTAAATATTTTATTTAGAGACAGAGTCTTGCTGAGTTGCTTATCACTTTGCTAAATTGCTGAGTCTGACTTTGAACTTGCGATCTTCCTGCCTCAGCTTCCTGAGCTGCTGGTATTATAGGCATGTGCCACTGTGCCCAGCTCAAACCTGAATTTAAGGAAATTAACTACAACGGGTTTAGAAAATTTTTGTCCTTCTGCCAAATTAGATTAGGAGAATGTGGCAAAATAGAGATTGTGTGGCTTCCAAGCCCAGGCCGCAGGAAGCCTGGCAATTTCTATTCTTTCTTGCTGAGAAGAAACCCAAACTCCTCAAAAGACCTCTTGGAGTGAGGACCTGCCTCCACATGCCTCCAGCTAACCCTCTGCAGAATGCATCAGCCTGAGAGCCAGTGAAGACCTGCAGCACTGCCTGGCTAATCCACAGAATCACTAGAAAGAAGGGTTGTTGCTTTAAGGTTTGGGGTTGGTTTGATGAAGGAAAGAAAAATGCTTTCTTCTTCAACTCGCATAGGTTCTTTCTTGTGTGGGGGAACTTCCCTTCTGCCCTTTGACGTTTGGTAAGAGAGGCTACAGAAAGAAGCTGACAACAGATTAATAGAAGAGGCACACAGTGTGTTACATGTGTGGGGACATCACAAGACACAGTTTCCAATAAGCCAGTGAAGGGTGGAAGTTCATATGTTCTTGGCAGGAGAGAAGCAAGTAGGGTGTGTGTGTGATTTTTAGGGGAGCTGAATAGGCCTGAAGAACAGACAAGATCTGGGTTCAAGTGGGCCTGGGCTCTGGGTGTGACACTCACTCTGTTTTTCCTTCCAGTTAATCTTTCCTGTTGGATGAGATTACAGGGAGAAGGGTTTTGACAGACAAAGGGTTTGTGTTTCTTCTGGAGGAACTTCCTTTAAGATAAGGGAACTTCAGAGAAGTCTCCTCCCTGTGTATGGGAGAGACAGGGAGGGGGAAGGTGAGAGACTTTGAGGCTGCTGCTTAGCTCAACCGCTGCTGGTCAAGGATACCTTATAACAAAAGACATTAACAAGAGGAAAACAAAGAGAGGATTATTAACAGATATTTCAGACATAAATGAGCAACACCCAGAGAATGAGTAATTCCCAGAGCTGGCTTGGAACTCTGGTTTACCTAATGTCAGATCCAGCATTATGTAAACCAGGAGACCATGTGCCTCAGGTAAACCTGCATGCAATTTTCTTATTAAGTTGAAAAATTTTACCCTTTTGCTTAAAGGAAGCACTTCAGAGCTTCTCTTGGGCATATCCAAATTGCCAGCATCACCTCTTTTGTGCCTTAGGAGCATTATGAAATGAAATAAAGGTTACTTGAAACAGATGCTGTGACAGTGATGCCAGTCTGATAACTGAGACGGCTACTGAGTGACACACAGGTAGCATATGTGGCATGGACACCCTGAACAAAGGGATGATTCATGGTCCAGGCAGGAGAAGCAGGCCATGTGAGACCTCACTGTGCTACCCAGAATAGCACACAATTTGAAACTTTATAAAATTTTCCATTTGATATTGTAAGACAACTGTTGACTGCAGGTAACTGAAACTGTGGGAAATGAAATCACAAGTAAGGGGGGATTACTATAGGTAACTGAAACAGGTCATAAACTGGTGGAAGAACAGACTAAAGTCCAGTCTTGGACAGAGGAAAACAAGGGGAGCAGATCTGTCAACAGTTGGCTGATTTTCCAGAGGCTTCTGAGCATGCCCTTGACTGTGATCTGCTAAAAGGTAGACACTTCTTCATTAGGGGTTTAAAGCTCCCCATCAGCTTGCACGAACCAGCTCACAGCAGCAGAACTGGGCCAGTGAGAGTCCACGGGAATTGAGGAGAACAGTGTGTTGTCTGCCAGGCCTCCCTCCTTCTCTGACTCCCCTCTTCCTCCAGAGGCATTGCCTCCTAAGGGCCTGTGTGAGGAGGTCCTGGCCTGTGGCCATCCTTGGCAGCAGGGACATAGCACAGGCAGTGGGGAGAGGGAGCCTGAAGACACATGTTCTTTCATAGTTTGTGATGATCTTCCTTCTTTATGTAGGAAGGTTTGCCAGGTGAGAGAACATCGCTAAGCCCCCAGCAGCATGCATCTGTCTGTCTCCATTGCCAAGGCATAGCCTTCTAGAACTTTCAGGATGCTAGGCATCCTGGGAAGGATGGCAAGGCATGGTGGGCATCAGCCCAGAATTGAGGAAGGTGCAATGGAGAGTAGAAAGAGCAATTGGCCTTCCATGTGAGGTGGGGTACGTCATCCTGGATGCCAAAGACACAGTGGCTGTGTGGGAAGCTCTGTAGAAAGGGGTAGGGAGCTGTGGCTCAGGCAGGTGAACATCAAAGGAAAGCAATCACAGACCCCAGATGACACCGTGCTTTCTGTGTAATGATCTAAGCCATCGGGAACACCGTGGCTTGGGTAACTTGAAAGCACCACTTTCCTGGCTTCAGCAAAGCTGGAGCGGGGCCCCTCAGCATGACTTAAGGATGTATGGTACAGTTTCTCCCAAGGGCTTAGTAAGACATAAAATTCTAAGCATCTATTTAGGATTTTGTAAACAACTGTGTGCCAAAGGGTACATGTTTTAAAGATTTACAGATTTACATTTTCTGCCCATGTTTGCATTTTTGAAAGAGATAAAATCTTAGATGATGGGAAAATAATTCCATGTAAGATGGGGACAGAAGCACCAGATCCAGAACCTCTGCCTTTCTCTCTTATCCTGGGGAGTCAGGTTGCTCTGATTTATTAAGATGCTCTCACATCTCCAGTGTTTGTGTTTCCCCAGTCACAGGAGAGAGCTGGTGATCTTCGAGCAAAGGAAAGGATGCTTCATTATCTCTAGAGAAGAAATCAATTTCTTGAGATCACACACTGTCTCAGAAGATCCTTAGGCCAGGGAAATAGTACATTACCTCAGTTTCCCCCAAAGTGCCCGCAGTCAGTCATTATCACTGCAAATTCTACACTGTGCCAGTAGGCTCTGGACCAGAGGATCTCAACCTGCCTGCATCTTAGAGTCAATGGGGGACTTTAAAAAAAAAAATACCACAGCTGGATCCATTCTGACAACCCTAACCATGCAACCCTTGACCAACTAAATTAAAATGTAAAGGCAAGGCTCAGGTGCTGCTTGGTTTCCAAAGTCCAGTCTGATGTGCACATGGATGAGAGCCCCTGTTCTAAATCAGTGCTGCTCAAACTTTAGCTGCACAAGAATCACTGAGAAGACTCTGGGGACTTGTCCCCACAGGTTGTGGCTCAGGAGGTCCACGTTGGGGCTTGAGAAGGAGCATCTCTAAGGACCTCCCAGGTGGGGCTGGGTCTATGGATTAGTTTCCTGGGGCTGTCAAAGCACCACAGACTGGGGGCTTAAAAAACAGGCATTTATTACCTCCAGGATCTGGAGGCTTCCATCTGAGGTCAAGGTTGTTTTCTTCTCAAGTCTGTCCTCAGCAAGCTGTGTTCTTAACTGCCCCGACCCGCGGGGCAACAACGGGGACACGCGGAAACCACCTAAGAGAATGAAACAAACAAGGGGCGCGAAAGAACGGAGGCAAGACAGGATTCTGATCAAACCTCCAAATTTTAATTAAGAACAGGGGTATATATGTATGCTCAGGAGGGGAGGGGAGGGGAAGGAGCTGTCGCAGGATGATTGGTCAGTGCAAACAGGTGGTATCAAAAGGGGGAGGTTCACTGCTTTGGCGCCCGTGGGTTTTTCGGCGCTCCTGCTTAACCAGGAAGTGGAGCCGATCAGGAGATGACTCAGGGCATTTGCTCCCCAACACTTAACCTGGTCTTCTCTCTGTACAGGAGTCTCGTGTCCTAATCTCTTCTTCTTCTTCTTTTTTTTTTTTTTAATAATTTTTTAGTTGTTGATGGATATTTATTTTATTCATTTATTATTTATATGTGGTGCTGAGGATCGAACCCAGGGCCTCATGCATGCTAGGCAAGCGCTCTACCACTGAGCTACAGACTCAGCCCCTGATCTCTTCTGATATGAACATAGGTCAGATTGGATTAGGGTCCATCTTACTGACCTTATTTTAACTTAATTTCCGTTAAAAAGGCTCCATCTCCAAATACCGTCACATTCTGAAGTCTTGGAGGTCAAGGCTTCAGCATTTGGACTATATGGAGACACATTTCAGCCTCTCATGTGTAGCCCTCTGAGTGTGGGCCCTGCCACTTTGGGTAACATGAGATCAGAGGACCAGTGTGAGTTTGCCAGTTAGGTCATTATAAGAAGTAGGATGTCTTCTGGTTTTTAAAATATGTTCCTTTAATATTAATAAAATGACTGTTCTCTTCCTCCTTTCCTCTGGATGAGAGAGAGAGGAGCGGGTAAGGAAAAGAAGAAGAGGAGGAGGAGAAGGAGGAGGGAAGAGAGAAGAGAGGAAAAGAGAGACCCCCAAAGTCAGAGAAATGGCCAAGAACCAGGGCTTTGTCTATGGATGTGAGGGCTTTTCACAAAAGAAGCACATGAAAGCCATCTACAGACTCACTGCTGAATGTTCCAAGATGTGGGAGATCTTCCTGTTTCAAAATCTGCCTTCATCAGTCAACTCAGATGCTCAGTGGAAGGTAGCTATTTTTCTTTGCTCATCTCCCTATGATAATCTACATAGTTCTTTTTAAAAATTTAATTGTAATTATAGAAAGAACACTGAACAAAAGACCTACCCTCTTAACGAATTTGTGAGTGTGTAAAACATGGTGGCTGACTGCACTTACGCAGTGCTGTTCAGCAGATCTCCAGAGTGCATTAATCTCGACTGACTGAAACTTTAGTACTTCCAATTTTCTCCTCTCCCAGTGCCTAGCAACCACCATTCCATTCTTTCATTTTATGAATTTGATTATGTAAAGCACTTCATATATGTGCGATCATGCACTATTTGTCACTTCGTACCTGATTTATTTTACTTACCATAATATCCCCAATGTTTATCTATGTTGTTGTATATTGGTAGGACTTCCTTCTCTGTTAAGGTTGAGTAATGTTCAATTGTATGTATATACAACATTTTCTTTATCCATTCATCTGTTGGTGGACATTTAGATTGTTGCCACATGTTGACTACCTGACACCCGGAGCACAAGCAACAAAAACAAATATAAACAAGTAGGACTATACCAAACTGAAAAAGCCTTTGCACAGCTGGGTGCGGTGGCACATGCCTGTAAGCCCAGTGGCTTAGGAGGCTGAGATAGTAGGATCGTGAGTTTAAAGCTAACCTCAGCAACAGCGAGGTGCTAAGCAACTCAGTGAGACCCTGTCTCTAAATAAAATACAAAATAGGGCTAGGGATGTGGCTTGGTGGTCAAGTGCCCCTGAGTTCAATCCTTGGTACCAAAACAAACAAACAAACAAAAAACCTTTGCCCACCAAAGGAAACAATCAACAGAGTGAAAGAGCAACCTGTGGGATGGGAAAATTTTAATCCTCTCTTGGTATCCATGGAAATTAGTTCCACAACCGTGACTCTGCCATGGATACCAAAATGCATAGATGCTCAGGTCCCTTATGTAATCTTTAGCTTTCTTATAATATTAATACAAAGTAAATAATATGAAAATAGTTGTTATACTATATTACTTAGAGAATAATGATGATAAGAAAAATCTAAACATGTTTAGTGTAGAGTCAAGTTTTTCCCCAAATATTTTTCTGTGTTTGTTTGAATCTGTGGATGCAGAACCCAAAGATACTGCAAGATGACTGATTTTGCAAACCATACATGTGATAAGGGAATAATTTTCAAAATATATAAGGAAATCTTACAACTCAATAGAAAAAAAAAAAAGCAAGGCAATAAAACAAAACACTAGTATCACAGCGTTGATATCCATGGAGTGGCTGTTGTAGAGTAGCCTGACTTGAAATCATAGGCAGCACTAATGTTCATTGCAGAGTCACAGTGAAAGCCAGCTGGCTGGGATTCTGCAGCACCTACATTTACCTGAATGCGTATAAGAAGTTGGCTGAAAGTGGCTGTTCCAAAGCTTCTCACTGGGCCGCCCTTCAGCAGTGAGGTTGTAAGAAGTCCTGCATGGGAAGTGGCAGACCAGGGCCCCAGCCCTGCCAGCAAGTTCTACAGAGTAACTTCCTAAGACAAGGAAAGTCAGGACCCAAGAATCATCCTAATTCTTGCCCAGTAAGGAGGAAACCTCTTTAAATTAGTTGCTGTTGTCCAGCTCATTGGGAGTTTTCCTTGTTGAAAAAAAAAAGAGGTGGGGGGAGGAAGAAAACCTTAAGTTTGCATTCCAACAAAGATATTTTAAATTGTTGCTTATGAGGTAAAGTGAGTTGCAGCTTGGGGAACAAAATAAACTTCTAGTGTTTTCAAGGTACATGCGATTCAGAGGGGGCAGCTGGAGACTGCAATCTGCTATGGAAATGCGTTCTGAGCAATTTGATTTTTGTGATTTTAAAATGGTGTGATACAAAAATAACATTTTCCTGTATAAGGAAAAAACTTGCAAACTGTTACCTATTACTGCCTAGCACCTGAGAGAGCCTATTTAGCTAGCAAACTGTGATTCTCTTCATTTTCATTGTTAGGAGAACCATGAACATTTAAATACATCTGAAATTTTGTAATTAATTTTAATGTTTATTACATGGCTATTCAAATGTTTACAATTAGCAAACTGAAAGATTTTATAAATCCTATATCATTTAAGTGATGATGTTGATAAAATAGGGCCAAAAAAATGCAATTAAAGTCAAAAAGTCCAGAGTAAAAGTTAGATGTTAGAAAGTAGTATAAGGCAAATTAATATTATATAATGCTATTTATATAATATATGTAACAGCCTATGTAAAATTTAAAGCCTATGTAAAAATTAAAAATAATGTTAAAGTATTAAAAGTTACACTAAAGAAAAACATGCTCCTATAGTTATAGATTTCTTACACTCTAGGAGCGCTTTATATTTATTCCTATGGGAAAATGAGTGTTGAATTATGAGAGATCTTCAGAAACTTGTTCCTTGAAAAAATATATGGCCCTTTGTAGGACTGAGTGAACGTTTAGTTTGCAAGTATAGATAGAATCAGATTGTATTTCTGTGCCAATTATTTGTGTTGAAGAACTAGAGCTTGAACAAACTTATCTGTGGAGCAATTCATCCTGAAAAATCGTGGCAATTCTAAGGTAATCAATCATTCCTACACATTGTGGCCAGATTAGCAATGGTAAGTGTGTGGACTTTGCTCAGACATGGAAATAGATCTATAAAGTAATGTTGATTGAAAACAATTAGAGTAGCCAGGTGTGGTGATTCATGCCTGTAATCCCAGCAGTTCACCAGGAAAGGGAAGGCAGGAGGAGCTGGCCTTGAAGGTGGTGTCAGCAGGTTGTGGCTTTAGTCTGATCCCAGGGAGAAGAACAGGAGGATGAACAGCAGAACAGAGCAGATCCAGCTCGGGGCAAGATGGCCTGTGTACCCCACGGTAGTAAGTCATTGACCACTCTCTGCCCACCAGGCTGGCGGAGGCGAGAGAGAGCTTCACCCTCCAGGGAAGTAACTTCTGCTTGACCAAGGACGCTTCACTGGAAAGCCATCCGTGAGCACTGAGGTGCACAGAGAAATGCGAAAGTGATACTGACAATTTAAAAACAGTGGCCTGAGGTAGAGGGTCTTTAAAAAAAGAAAAGAAAATACCAAAGCTGAAAAGAAAACAGAACCTATGAAACAATATGTTACAGGGATAGATCGTGAGCAGTTGAACGGAGGCAGTCCAAAGGATTGGCTGACTCTCATGATTGTTCATTGTATTTTGAAGTCTTTAATGGTGATAAATAGCTGCTTCCCCCAGACCCCCTCCACCGTCTCAGCCCCAGATACTAGGGATTGAACTCAGGGGCTCTATTTGCAGCCCTTTCTATTTTTATTTATTTACTTAGTTACTGAGACAAGGTCTCCCTAAATTGCTGAGGCTGGCTTTGAACTCACGATCCTCCTGCCTCAGCCTCCCAGTCGCTGGGATTACAGGTGTGCACACTGTGCCTGGAACTGCTTTTTTTCCCTATGGGCATGGCTCTCCTTGGAGAACACGTTTGCATTCATCTTCTACATGGTGCTGCTCATTTTGAAATCCTATGATTCAGTTATTTGCACCAACACGAGCATTCTCTCTTTAATTTTTCCATCTTCTGTGCCAGGTTTCTGTGTTGTCTTGGGCATACAGGAATCCATTCCACACACTTCTGCACTCACCCTGGATTGCTTGGAAACAATACAGGTGACTGAACAGGAAGGCTGTTGAGTGCATGTTTTCTTATTCTAACGTTCCTGTAAATCTTTTCAGACAGATCGGTAACTTTGCTGGTTTCTTGAGACACGATAGACTTTAATTCATTAAAAGCTTCTGGAATCCTATTTACTGGAAGGACTGCCAATGCAGACAAATCATGCATTTGTAATCCAAGGTGGTTGCTGTTGCCACATCACCTGGCCCCTTTCTTCCCCAGATTTCCCTTTGGACCCTTCACCTGGTCTCTGACCCCTCGCCCTCCTCCCCTCCTCCCCCCTCCCCCTGTCCCCCGCCACTGCACATGGGAATTGCAGTTTGAAATTTGGTCTTAGAGAATTTCAACATTTGGGGCTGTCACCTTTTGGTGTTCTGACTTTGGGGAATTTAGGGGACTGTTTTGCGTGGCTTGATATGAGAAGGAAAAACTAATGTAGTCCTGGATTCTTGGCAGTAGATTCTGGTTTAGTGCTCTGCCTGGGAGACCGCATTCCACACAACTCCACGTGGACAAAGTTTGCTTCCCCCAGTGAACAGGGGCAATGACGTCACTTTCCACACCACGGATGGTGCTCCACGCGGGTCCAGCACTGAGGAACTGACAGGCACCGTCTCTAGCTTTAAAGGAGTTTTTCCCCCGCCACCTATTTCCCTTCTGCCTTCAAACACATGCTCTAAAAGAATGAAGGAGAGGTAGACAGAGAGGAGGAAAAAGAGAAGCAAAAACAAATAAACGAAACACATGCTCTGTCTCCGTGGGAACTATGAGCAAGGAGAACGTTAAAAGGCTCTCAAAATTGCCTGCAGAAAGCCGGGCGCAGTGGCTCAAGCCTGTAATCCCAGCACTTAGGGAGGCTGAGACAGGAGAATCGCGAGTTCAAAGCCAGCCTCAGCAATGGCGAGGCGCTAAGCAACTCAGTGAGACCCTGTCTCTACATAAAACACAAAATAGGGCTCCGGATGTGGCTCAGTGGTCGAGTGCCCTTGAGTTCAATCCCCAGTACCAAAAAAAAAAAAAAAAATTTCCTGCAGAGCCACTGCCAGGCGCGTTCTCCCAGCATCGTTAGGTAATGGTGCTGTCCCTGGTGGTTTCCCCAAACTTGAGGAGTTTTTCCCACCAGAGCAAGGCCCATAGTGACCCTTGAGAACAACTGGACAGTGTGACAAGCCTTTGTTCAGTGGCCGGGGAAGTGGGGAAACAGATTTTCTGCTTTTTTGTTTCTGCACTAGGGATTGAACCCTGGGGCTCTCAACCCCTGAGTCACATTCCCAGTCCTGTTCATTTTTTATTTTGAGACAGTGTCTTACTAAGTTGCTTAGGGTCTCACTAATTGCCTCCAACTTGCAATTCTCCTTCCACACCCTCCCAAGTCAGTGAGAGTGCAGGCGGGCACCACCACGCCTTGAAGCGATTCACATTTTAATGTTTTGCCCACTGGTTTATATGTAGCATTATAATCAGACTTTGTGTGTCTGCACTTTCCTTATCTCCAGGGAATTACTTTTAGTCACTGTAGTGTTTTGTTTTTAATTCTTTTTTAGTTGTTGATGGATCTTTCTTTTATTCATTTTTATTATTTATGTGTGGTGCTGAGGATGGAACCCAGTGCCTCACGCATACTAGGGAAGCGCTCTACCACTGAGCTACCGCCCCAACCCCAGTCACTGGCATGTTTATTGCTTGTGTTATTTGGCCTATTCAAATAATTTTATAATCTTGTACTGCATGGACCTTTCATTATTGAGGTGTTCTTTTTTTATTTGTCACAGATATTATAATTAATGTTTGAGGTACATGTTGCAAAGTCTGTCCAATTTTGTCACGAGAACAAAAGCCAGCTCACCATTATACACCATTGCATTCCTAGGGACATCCTGCCTACATTTCTCCTTTATTTTTCATAACGCTCTTTGTTATACTGATTGAGCTTTCAACTTAGCTGGAAATCTCTTCAGGTTTTATTTTCACTTCTAATCATAGAACCTTCAATAGATTCAGAAGAAACATAGCGTCCAAGTACAGTTCATTGCTCAACTGACTGTTGATTTCTGAGAAATGCTCCCTGATTTGTACTCCAGAAGGAAGTTGTAGGAAAGTCATTTATTTATTCCATGAGATTTAAGCAACTACTCTAAGTGAGACACTCAGTAGCAACAATAGAGCAGCACAAAGAACAGACCATTCTGGAGGCTGAGGCAGGAGGATCACAAGTTCAAAGGCAACCTCGGCAACTTAGCATGACCCTAAGAAATTTAGTGAGACCCTGTCTCAAAATGAAAAATAAAAAGGGCTGGGCATGTGGCTCAGAGGTTAGGTGCTCCTGCGTTCAATCCCCAGTCCCCCAAAGAGAACAAAAAGAAGCCACAGGTGATGAGATGTGGTTGATTCATGGTTGTTTTATGACACTCATGGAGGGACCATGGAGGGTTTTGATTCAGCATGAAAAATGTGACAGAAATCCAAGATCAAGCACCATGCTGATAGTTTTCATTTATTTTTTATTTTGAGACAGAGTCTCAAAATAAAGTTTTGAGTTGAGTTGCTGAGACTGGCCTGGAACTTGGGATCTTCCTGCCTGAGCCTCCTGAGTTGCTGGGATTACAGGCACGTGCCACTGTACCTGGCCTACGCTCATGTTTTTGTATAAAGGCAATAAGGGATGGGAACAGAGAGGGGACAAGCTGGGCCTGCTCTAAGGGAAACACTGAGCTATTAGCAGCACGTGGCAACAAGCTCCTGCACTGCAACTGAGGCAGTCAGCGAACCTTTATGAGCACTTGCCTTGTGACAGGGCATGTGGAAGATACAGGGGACCCAAGAACGTGGGAAATGCATCTCTAGGCACAGGGAACTTCCTGGGTGGGCAGAGGGCTGGGCAGGCAGACCTTGCAGTAGTGGTGGAGCTGCACTGGAGGAGCAAGAACAGGACACCAACAGAAAGAAGGAAGTCGCCAGGTGAAGTGGTACGTGACTGTCATCCCAGCTACTCCGAGCCTGAGGCAGGAGGATCACAAGTTCAAGGCCAGCCTGGGCAACATAGTCAGACCCTGTTTCAAAAGAAGTATCTTTTTGTTTGGATCCCAAGAATTGAACCCAGGGACACTTAACCACTGAGCTACGTCCCCAGTCCTGTTTTTTTTTTTTTTTTGGTACTGGGGATTGAACTCATGGGCACTCAACCACTGAGCCACATCCCCAGCCCTATTCTGTGTTTTATGTAGAGACAGGGTCTCACTGAGTTGCTTAGCACCTCGCCGTTGCTGAGGCTGGCTTTGAACTCGCGATTCTCCTGTCTCAGCCTCCCTAAGTGCTGGGATTACAGGCTTGAGCCACCGTGCCCAGCTTGGCTTTGACTCTTGATCTTTCTGTCTCAGCCTCCCAAGCCTCTGGGATTATAGGCAGGCACCACCATACCAGACATGTCTCAAAAATTTTTAAAGGGGTGGGAAGTTGGAGATGTAGGTAAGTGATGGAGCAGCCAGTGGTTCAATCTCCAGTATGCACCCCGCCTCCCGCCAATATACCAAAAAAGGAACTAGATGGAATGAAATCACTCAATAATCTTGAGGTACCCTGGCTCAACAAAGGAATTGAGATTTTGCCAATTTATGGAGGCAGGAAATTGAGGTGTCTGTGTGGAAGGGAAGCCAGACACAGGGGTGTATGTCCGTTAATTCCAGCCCCTCCAGAGGCCAAGAGGCTTGAGACCAGAAGCTCGAGACTGGCCTGGGCAGCACAGCAATACCCCATAAGTTAACATAAATCAGATCGAGTGGGAGGGAAAGGGAAAAGTGCTGGAGAATGATGAAATCATGGGTACGTACAAATGTGGCTTCATGGATCCACTATTACTTAAAGTTATAATTTATATATTATTATATAAAAATATATGCAGTACATATTTATGATAAAAATAAAAACAATTAATTAAAGTACTTTTATGTTGAATTAAAAATAAAAATTATATTAAAAAATATAACTTAAAGTTATAGTTTATATATTATTATATAAAAATATATGCAGTACATATTTATGATAAAAATAAAAACAATTAATTAAAGTACTTTTATGTTGAATTAAAAATAAAAATTATAGGGGCTGGGGCTGTAGCTCAGTGGTAGAGCACTTGCCTCGTAAGTGTGAGGCACTGGGTTCGATCCTCAGCACCACATAAAAATACATAAATAAAGCTGTTGTGTCCATCTACGCTAAAAAATATTTAAAAAAAAAAAAATAAAAATAAAAATTATATTAAAAAATATAACTTATAATTTATATATTATTATATAAAAATATATGCAGTACATATTTATGATATGAGATTTAAGCAACTACTTTAAGTGAGACACTCAGTAGCAACAATAGAGCAGCAGAAAGAACAGACCATTCTGGAGGCAGAGAAGGGGACCCAGAGCTGATGTCCATGGAAGCAGGAGCATCTGGACCCTTTCATACCTCTCAGATGTCCTTTGTTCTCCTGCCCCCTTCTCCCCTCATCTGGCCCCATCACTCTGAGTGACCAGAGCCCAGTGGATGGGCCAAATGGTGAGGCCAGATGATGAAGAGGTGGAGGCAGCCAGGCAACAGCCAGGAGGTGTTAATGCACAGGCTGACAACTCCCTGCAGGAGGAACACCTGGTGAGGCAGGTGACCTCAGCAACAGGTTGCAGCAGGAGCAGGGGGAAAGGGCAGGACTTGATTTTCTTTGGCATTGGCCCCCACCTTCCTGATGGGACCCAATTACTTATTATCTATCTTGACTATCTTCTTGTCCCCCACCCTGGCTTCAAAGGCTTAGAGCACATTGTTTTCCTGGTGTCCCTGGGACCCCTGGATCTCCTTTTTCCCTCTGGGAGTTGTTTTACCAGAGCCATCCAATTGGATCATAAACCCGTGTCAGGAACTCAGTGTTCAGTGATTCTGTACATCAGTGCCTGCTACATTCCTGGAATCAAGGCACCCTGGGAGGAGATACTTGTTCAGGCTGCTGGGATCCTCCTCCCCAGGTAAGTGGTACAATTGGATGAGTTGATCAATGTCACAGGCAATGTGGGCCCAAGGAGGATCCGAATCCCCCAAATCGATATGCTCTATGTCATGAGGCAGTGAGTCCCTCCGTGAGTCCAGCACAGGAACACCAGCCCCTTGGGACTGCTGGACAGCAGAAGGCTGGGGTGCATCACAGTCCTTGTCATATGTAGTCGCAGAACTCGGTATATCTGGGTTCTCAGAGGTCACAGGGGATGGGGACTCCTCCTCCTCCACTGGATGGTTCCAGGTGGATGGTCGTTGGATCAGACTTGACTGTAGTTGTTGCTGCTGCTTTTTCCACTTAACTCTGTTGTTTTTAAACCATATCTGAGAGCAGAGAGGAAAGGGTTAATAGAGATGAGTCCAGGAATTAAAGAAAAATGAAATTATGGCATATAATGGTCAATGGATGGAACTGGAGACGACTCTGCTAAGTGAAATAAGCCAATCCTCAAAAAACAAATGGCTGAATGTTCTCTGATGTGCTGATGGTGACTCACTGTAGGCTGGGGATGAGCTGGGAGGGGAGCAGAGGTTCACCAGAATGTACAGGGTGTAGTGGGGGGAAAGAGGATGGAATGGGAATGAGAGAACAGTGGAATGAATGGACATAACTTTCCTGTTTCATGTATGAATACATAACCACGGTAACCCCACAATAGATACAAGCACAAGAATGGGAAGTTATACTCCATATATGTATGACATGTCAACATACACTCTATTCTCATGTGTAACTAAAAAGAACAAATAAAAAAAAAAGCAAAAAGAGATGAGTCCAAAGATGTGTCCTAGACTTGACAGCCTCCAAAACCACGAGCCAAAATGAACCTCTTCTCCTTCTAAATGACCGGATCTTGGGTGGTTTTTTAGCAACAAAAAATGAGCTAAGACAACCAGGCACTACCCACAAAAGGTAGTATCTGAGATCCAGCCCCAGAGGGGCCTAGGTAGCACTGAGGGCCTGGATCCCAATGAGGCTCTTGTGTTATGAATCCTTGGAAGACTATTCTTCTGGGTAAGCTGTGGTGTTCCTTGGTGAGTGGCCATGAGACTAAACTATCAAGGGTTGAGCCTCTGTACCTGCACAATGTAGCCATCAATAAAGAGGAATTGTTATGATGGTTGAAAGTGTGCATAGAACCCTGGGTAAGGTGTGAGAGACAGACACTCTCAGGGACCAACCTTGACTACAGCCTTGTCAAGAGAGAGCTGTTGAGCGAGCTCCTCTATGGTACCCCAATCGGGTGACCTGGTCTTCCGGAAAACACTTCTCAGGACTTCGAGTTGCTCCGAAGTGAAGATGGTGCGAGGCCGGCGACTCTGTTGGGAGTTTGCTGCACACAGAACAGACGAAAGGCTTCCATTGACAACTATCCACATATGATCTTGCCTGAACCTGCTCCAAGAATCAGGAGCTTGGTCTCAAACTTTCACCCATGGTACTCACTCCTCGCCATCTTGCTGGGACTGTTCTGCACCCCCAGAAAACCAGTACCAATGTCTCCTGAGCAGGGTATATTGTCAAACCACAAGTGCAGAAAGCTTATTTCCTATGGCCTCCTTCTGTGGTTCCTGGAGGAGGAACTTCCACCTCTCCATGACTTTGGGTTCCATTGTTTTCCCAGCAACCTGGGGTCATCTTTGTGTCTTTACAACTCATTTTCCCCACTGGTCAGTGAATCAAGCTAAGCAATGACCCACATGTGCAGAGGAATGTATTGGAAACTCATCACTTGGAAAATGAAGCCCTTTTGTGGGAGAAGGTATTTGCCCTCGAGGGATAGAACAGGATAGTGGCACAATTACCTCACTAGATTATATGAATTCACTTGTTTCCTAGAGTATTTGAAGCTCTATTATCATACTCATTCACAGACTGAGGGTCACTGCTGTGTACATGGGTTGGCCTGTGAGACCCTGCAGCTACTGATTTAGCCATTTATCAACGGTGTCAGTGTAAAGAGCAGGTATGACATTTAGTGACCTGAGATTCATGTTGGTTCTACCATTTACAAGCTCTGCGACTTTGTATCGCTACACTTCAGTTCTTGGCCTTGATTTCTCCCTCAGTCAAATGGTTTCTTTTTCTTCTTTTTGAATATATTTTGTAGCTGTAGATGGACACAATACCTTTATTTTATTTATATATTTTTATGTGGTGCTGAGGATTGAACCCAGTGCCTTACACATGCTAGGCAAGTGCTCTACCACTGAGCCACAAACCCAGGCCAATCAAATGGTTTCACTATAGGAAGTTCCCGAAAACAAAAAAATATGAACATGGTTCCCTCCCTGTAGAGAAGATATGAGCACCCAAAGAAGCAAGTCTCTGACTTATAAGCTTGGTGCAGAATGGGGGTTTCCACTATTAAATATAAAAATGTAATCAGACCTAGTCAGCCAGTAATACCCAGTCTTGTGGCTATCCACTGTACATGGAAGATTCTATTTACAGGAGACTATTATTCTTCATGGAAATATACACTTTAAAAAATCCAACATGCTGCCCAATTACCCCACAAGGAAGACACATGATCAAATAGATTTCTCTTAACTTTTCAGTGTCTGTTGAAAGGAAGAGAAAAAATGTATTGGGCATTGGAGAAAATCCTCAAACATGAAGAGGATGAAAAGAGAGAGTGATGTAGAGAGAAGACAGAGACCAAGAGAGAAAAAGGAAGATGGCAGCAGAAAATTTAAATACAAAATTTTTTCCTTATCAACAAGAAAAGGAGAACACTTTCAAAACATTAAAGCCAATATTCTCAGCCAGGTACAGTGGTGCACGCCTGCCATCCTGGCAACTCAGGAGACTGAGATAGGAAAATCACAAGTTCTAAGTCCAGCCTCAGCAACAGAGCGAGATTCTGTGTCAAGAAAAACATTTTGACGCCGGGCGCGGTGGCTCACGCTTGTAATCCCAGCACTTAGGGAGGCTGAGACAGGAGAATCGCGAGTTCAAAGCCAGCCTCAGCAATGGCGAGGTGCTAAGCAACTCAGTGAGACCCTGTCTCTACATAAAACACAAAATAGGGCTGGGGATGTGGCTCATTGGTCGAGTGCCCCTGAGTTCAATCCCCAGTACCAAAAAAAAAAAAAAAGAAAAACATTTTGAAAAGTGTCTAGGGATGTAGCTTAGTGGTAAAGCATCTTCAGGCTCAATCTCAATACCAAAAAAAAAAAAAAAGTCAAATAAAGAGTTATTATACTCATCCATCCAATATATCTTCAAAATAAAGAAAAATCTGATAGGACGTGTTCTTGGAAATCAGTAGCTAAAAATAAATTCTTAACTATTGTGGATAAAGAAAATGTAGTACATATACACAATGGGGTATATGTGAGTATGTTTATACTCAGCCCTAAAGAATGACTTTTTGGCATTTGTTCGTAAATGGATGGCACTGGAGCCTATTATGCTAAGTGAAACAAACCAGTCCCCCAAAGCCAATGATTGAATGTTTTCTCTGATATGTGGAAGCTAATCCAAGAAAAGGTGGAATTTTAAAAAGAATAGAAGAAAGCTTAGTGGGGTGGACAAAGAGGAATAAAAGGAACGGAAAGGGATGGGATGGGGAAAGACAGTGGAAGGAATCTGACCTATTTTTCCTACATACAGATATGAATAGAGCCCAGTGAACCTCACCATTGTGTACATTTACAAGGCTGATTTTTTTTTTTTTTTGGTACTGGGGATTGAACTCAGGGATACTCGGCCACTGAGCCACATCCCCAGCCCTATTTTTTGTGTTTTATGTAGAGACAAAGTCTCACTGAGTTGCTTAGCACCTCGCCCTTGCTGAGGCTGGCTTTGAACTCGCGCGATTCTCCTGTCTCAGCCTCCCTAAGTGCTGGGATTACAGGCTTGAGCCACCGCGCCCAGCTACAAGGCTGATTTTTAAAAAAGTAAGTAAATAGCAGAATGATCAGTGTAGTGGAGGGAGGGGAATAGGAGATGGGAGGGCGGAGGGGAAGGGGAAGTACTGGGGACTAATGAGAACAAATTTTATTCCATGCTTTATAATTATGTCAAAGAAATTCTACTGTGATGTATGACTAAAAAAATAAATAAAAAGCTAGGCACATGGCACATGCTTGTGATCCCAGGGACTTGGGAGGCTGAGGCAGGAGGATGTCGACTTCAAATGGATTTAGTGAGGCCTCAAGTGTTATGGGACAGGCTACATGGGCATGTTGCCCTGAGACTCCAGGTCATGTAAGAAATGCTTCTCACATGGGAACACCCCGCCACTGTAGCCATCAACAGTTACTTAGTACAGCCTGTTTGGCAACACAAAATGGCAATTCTTATATAAGGTAAACTTGTTCCGTTCTTGGTTCCCATTTTTCTTGGGCAGTGCACCCTGTCAGGGAATCATCGTTTAGACGCTGGTACCATTCTTTAACTTGTATTCCACTAGAGTCGTTGTGACCCATTCCCCTTCTGCTTTTAAATCATAGCAACAGCTACTTATGATTAGTATACTGATGCGCTTTACTTATGGTCTAAAAGGTGTACTCAAATCCTGGGAGGGGGTGGAAGAGAATAGACCCATAGCCTGCCCGTTGGCCTGCCAGCTGGTGAATAAAAGTTGTCTCCTGCTTTCAGATCGACTCGGTGATTTATTGCCATCTCGCCATAACCTTTTAGAAGCCCCAGCAAGATGATCACTGGAGTCAAGGCTGTAGCTCTTGGGTGCTCGAGAGTCCTGGATCCTCTAAAGCAGAGAGAGGTGCCCTCCTTCTCTAGTTGTGGGAGCTCTCTGCTTTACAAGGGTCTGGATCTCTGATGGTGACCCATTGGAGCCAGCCATAAAGGAACATCTGATATGGCTCACGCCTGTAATCCCAGAGACTTTGAAAGAGGAAGGAACTGCATCTCATTTGTTCTCTCCTTTGGACTTGGTAGGAATTCCTTAGAGGTGCCCAGTGCCTGATTTAAAATCTTTCCAAGTGTATCAGGGGCTCTGCTCTGGGGGTGAATCAAGCACTTGATTGTAAATCTTTCAAAGTATTTAAAGTGCTGGATTGTAATGCCCAAAGGTGTAGCAAGTGACCTTGAGCCTGACAGGCCTGGGTCAAAGCCCAGAAAACTTTGGTAAATGGACCCTGACAATGGTCTGGAGGCTGGGATTATGTGGAGGAGAGAGAATCCGCCTTGTGTTTTGGTCTTGTCCTGTTTGTTGTTATTATTTGTTCCTCTTTAGTTTGTGCTAATATCTCCTTCGGTTGTTTTCTAACATTTTTTTTCTCAACTGTTTCCCCGGGCGGGACTCAACACCGAAATTCTTGTCTCTTTCCTTCCTTTTATTTCTGCCTATTGTTTTAATTGTTAGTCTTGTCATGAAAAACCTAGTCTGAAACTGGCTTGATAACCAACCTAAAAAATAATGGTTAAAAAAGTTTTTAACCATGCTCACTAAAGCTTACATTAAAATGTAAGCAGCTACCAAGAGGACTAAAGAAAAAAAAATTGTTAAAAGTAAAAGCTAAAAGTGAAAAAAAAGCATTTTAGAGATTGTCTTCATTTAGGAACAGAGCCAGGCAGCCAGCAGACTAGACAGTATCAGTTCCAATAGAGGGCAGATTAAAACCAGAGAGTTTTATAGGGTTATCATTTCTAAAATTTGTAAAAGCATCATTTTGTCTAAGAAATTTGGCTTTTGTCTCTCAGTTAGCCCCAGATATTCACAGAAAATTGGCAGGAATGAATCCTTTCCAACCACTGGAGATGGTCCAAAAGATTTTCAAAATGCCAAGCTGTTAGTGGTCACTCCAAGGAATCAGGAAAACTGTTTTAAAACAGGACCCCTAACCAAAGGGGCTCTCCCAAGGAGAACAATGGAAGAAGGCTCCCTTGCTGCTTCCTTGGGAAATTCCTTCAGGAGGGAATTGGGGCACCACTTTTGTCTATATTCCTTTAACTCTTTTAAATTCTTCTTCTTTTTTTTTTTTGGTACCAAGGATCGAACTCAGAGGCACTCAACCACTGAGCCACATCCCCAGCCCTATTTTCTATTTTATAGAGATAGAATTGCTTAGCACTTTGCTTTTGCTGAGACTGCCTTTGAGCTCGTGATCCTCCTGGCCTCCTGAGCTGCTGGGCACTATATTTTTATATGACTGGCTCAGTGGTAAAGCACCCCTGGGTTCAATCTCTGGTATAAAAATAATATACAATAATATGTATATGTATGTATACACACTCACATATATATACATAATTGTGGATGATAATATTAAATGTTGCATACATCTTCATTTATGGCCTCTTTTGATTGCATCCTTTTCTATCAGGCTTGATTTGACCCTGTCTTCTGCTCTCCATGGCCCTAGGAGCACTAGGCTGGAATACATATGTGTGTGTACATGATAGTATCTGCATTTGTTAAGGACACTCTGATGTTCCTACAACAATGAAATCACCTTGTGGTGGCACCCCCTCCTCCACAGAAAATCTTAATTAAGCTTCTCCACAAATCTGCACCATATTTGATCTTAGAACTATCAGCAAAAGAGTCTCTACCAAAGAGTTCAATGTAGTTAAATCCTATTTCCTGTTGCTCTGTCTTCCTTGGACACTGGCCTGAAAGAGATCAGCACTCCAGGTGCTGATCTCCCTCTTGCTAGTTTTTCAAAAACATTTTTGGACTATCTAGTGTAGTAAGAATATAATGCTTTATAAATTGTTTTTAAATGGGAAGCGGGTTTGTAATTGCAAAGTGTCACAAGAAGGACAGATCCTTTAACAAGGTCTCTGGCCTTGGGCCTGAGCTTCACAGAGATGTTTACATTTCAGAAATAAGAGGTTACTAATTGGGCTCCATGGTAACTGCTGGCAGCGGAGAAAAGAAAAGGGAGAAGCAGCTCTCCCCTTCTCAGGTGCTGTCCTTGAAGTGTTAACTTGCCCAGAAGACTTAAAGAAAAAGCTGCTTTTGTGTGAACTTCTGCAGACTGTGAACTTCTGAGCCCCTTCCCTTAAATGTAGGTATAAAATTCTGAAACTGCCTGAACTTGGGGTTCAGGGGAATTAATTGATTATAGTAAAAGCTGTACCCTCTGAACCTACTGCAGTCAAATAAACCTGCTTCCTGTTTCCTCTCCGGTGTCTTGCCTCATCTATCCCTACAACAACCTAACAACTCATTTCTCCAGTGAGCCTGTCATGAGGGATGCCTGGCTATAAATTGAGGTTGATTAGTCTAATAATGAACAGACTAGCCTTGGCAAATTATAGGGGGTGAAGTTAGGGGCTGATGTGGCTTTAAGTCTAAACTCATCACTACCAATGTGGAAGGTCAATACAGAAAATTTGAAATTAATATTTTGCTAAATTGGGGCTGGAGTTGTAGCTCAGTGGTAGAGCACTTGCCTAGAATGGATGAGGCACTGGGTTCCATCCTGAGCACCACATAAAAAATAAATTAAATAAAGGTATTGTGTCCATCTACAACTGAATATTTTATTTTATTTTATTTTATTTTTAAATATTTATTTTTTAGTTGTAGGTAGACAGAATATCTTTATTTTATTTTTTATGTGGTGCTGAGAATTAAACCCAGTGCCTCACGCGTACTAGGCGAGCACGCCACCACTGCGCCATAACCCCAGCCCCAACAACTGAATATTTTAAAAATACTTCCCTTCCTGAGTTGCATGGCCTAGTGGTGCATACTTGTAGTCCCAGCTACTAAGGAGGCTGAGACAGGAGGATCCATTGAGCCCAGGGGTTGGAGGCCAGTCTGGGAAACAGTGAGAACATCAAAAACTATTTTTTTTCATAGAACTTGTATCAGAAGAGCTAGATACCACTTTTTGTATGTGAGCATGGTAATACACAATTTTTTACTATTAAAGCCATTTTAATTTTTTTGAAAGCAAAGTAAAATGATTTTTATCTCTCCAGACAAGAAATACAGTTCCAAACTCAGTTTTCAAACAAAATACAGTTATAAAATACTAATAAGTATCACAATATCAACATTTAAAATATCTGGACCCTAGAGGGGCCAGGGTTGTGGCTCAGTGGTGGAGTGCTTGTCTAGCATGTGTGAGGCACTGGGCTCAATTCTCAGCACCACATATAAATGAATAAAATAAAGGTCCATCAACATTTAAAAACAATATTTAAAAAAATATATCCAGACCTTAGAACTCATGAGTAAATTTAAAAACACAATTCACAGAGTGCAACAACTTTAAGAGAAAATTTTTTAGTGTCTAGAAGACATCAAAAACATTCTGGGAGCTGGGTGCGGTGTCCCAAACCTGTAAGCCCAGCACTTTGGGAAGCTGAGACAGGAGAATCGCGAGTTCAAAGCCAGCCTCAGCAATGGTGAGGTGCTAAGCAACTCAGTGAGACCCTGTCTCTACATAAAACACAAAATAGGGCTGGGGATGTGGCTCAGTGGTCGAGTGCCCCCCGAGTTCAATCCCCGGTAACCCCACCCACCAAAAAAACAAAAGATATGGAAAGCCTGGGGACTAACTCAGAGGCAGAAAACTTAGCGGTCAGAAAGTCCCGGATTCAGGCTCTAGCACAAAAATATAAATATATAAAAATTTAAAAAGGAAATTAGATCAAGTACCATTTTATACCCACCAGCTATTAGAGAATTCAATGTCTGACAGACGGCTGAGGAGTGACTTAGGGGTAGAGCCCTTACCGAGAGTACAGGAGGTCCTGGGTTCATCCCCAGCACCACTAAAGACAAAGGAACTGTACTCACGACCGAATCAGATGTCATACCGGTATTGAACCCTCCAGGGGCACTCAGCCATGTTTCAGTTTTCATTTTGAAAAGGGTTCTAAGTTTCTTAGGGCCTTGCTAAATTGCAGAGGCTAGCCTCAAAATTGCAATCCTCTTGCCTCAGTCGCTGGGATTATTTATTTATATATATACCTGGAACCATATGTGCATGATTACACACACACACACACACACACACACACACACACCAGGTATGGAACTCAGGGGCACTTAACCACTGAGCCACATTCGCAGCCATTTCTTGTATTTTATTTAGAGACAGGGTCTCACTGGGTTGCTTAGCACCTCGCTTTTGCCGAGTCTGGCTTTGGACTCGTGATCCTCCCGCCTCTGCCTCCTGAGCCGCTGATATTACAGGCGTGCGCCTCTACACCCAAGTATAATGCACTGAGTCTCACAACAGCCTACCTGGTGTTGGCCAAGAACAGGAGCCGTCACGAAGCCCCACACATTTCATCTTGGTTTATCCATAACCAGCCGCAATGTCACCTCCACTTACCCGCCATTGTAGTCTTTACCAGGGAGATGCTATCTTGTCCGTGCGCTAGTGACCTCCTGAGTTGGTCTGTCTGCTCTCCGAGAGAGTCTAACTATTTAAGCAAAATTTGGATGCAATCACATTCCTAACCTAACCCTCCCTTATGACACTCTGATAATCCCTCGGAAGAACCTGCTCCAGGCGTGGGGCCGCGCGAGGGATAGACAATTGATTCCTGACTTCAAGGATTGGAGGAAAACTCATTGAAGTCCTGCAATCATCAAGCCAGGAGCGGTGGCCTTTGCCTGTAATCCCAGCACTTTGGGAGGCTGAGACAGAAGGATCACGAGTCCAAAGCTGGCCTGAGCAATGGCGAGACACACAAAATAGGGCTGGGCATGTGACTCAGTGGTCTAGTGCCCCTGAGTTCAATCTCCAGTAGCAAAAAGTTGTGCAAACAATGGGTGGTTAAAAACCATGGATTTTTAACATTCTCTTTCTAGGTTTTTAAAAGCAACTATTGGTGCATTATAACTGTACATAATGATGGGATTTGTTACCTATTCTTATATGGACACAATATAACAATATCATTGGGTCAATATCACTTCCTAGCACTTCCTCCTCCCCTCTCCCACCCCTTGCTTGGTCCCTTTCCTCCACTGATGTCCCTTTGACTTTCATGAGATCCACCCCCACTGTTTTTTTCCTCTCTAGCATTCACATATGAGAGAAAAATGTACTATTCTTGACCTTGAGTTTGACTTATTTTGCTTATTATAATGGTTCCATCCATTTTCCTGCAAATTACTTCATTTACTTTTTCTTTATGACTGAATCAAACTCTATTGTGTGTATATACCACATTTCCTTCATCTATTCATCCATTGATAAACACATAGGCTGGGTCCACAGTTTGGCTGCTGTGAATTGTGCTGCTATAAACATGGCTATGCAGGTATTCCTGTAGTATGCTGACTGCACTCTTCAGAATACTGAGGAGAGGTATAGCTGGGTCATATGGTGGTTCCACTCCTAGTCCTTTGAGGAGTCTGCACAGTGATTTCCATAGTGCTCATACTAATTTCCAATACCACCAACAGTGTAAAAGCAGTTTTTTTCTTCCACACCCTCTCCAGCATTTACTATTTGTGTCCTTTTTTCTTTTTTTTTGTACCAGTGATTGAACTCAGGGGCACTCGACCACTGAGCCATAGCCCCAGCCCTATTTTGTGTTTTATGTAGAGACAGGGTCTCCCTGAATTGCTTAGCACCTCACTGTTGCTGAGGCTGGGTTTGAACTCAGTATTCTCCTGTCTCAGCCTCCAAAAGTGCTGGGATTTCAGGTGTGCGCCACTGTGCCCAGCTACTATTTGTGTTCTTGATGCCTGTCCTTCTGATTGATTGAGAGGAAATCTCAGTGCAGTCTTGATTTGCATCTCCCTAATTGCTAATGATGTTGAAAGCTTTTTCATATATTTGTTGGTCATTTGTATTTCTCTTGAGAAATGTCTCTTAATTCATTTGCCCATTTATTAATCAGGTTATTTACTTATTAGTTCATAGGGATTTAACCAGGGGCACTTTACCACTGAGACAAATACCTGGCTATTTTTATATTTTATTTAGAGACAAGGTCTCACTCAGTTGCTTAGGGCCTTGCTAAATTGGCTGAGGCTGGCCTTGAATTTCTGATCCTCCTGCCTTACCCTCCCAAAGCTCTGGAATTATAGGTGTGGGCCACCACACCTGGCAAATTCATTTCTTATTATGTTATCTGTTGAGCTGGTCACTGTGGCCTTTTATAGTTTAGGATTCTCAGGTGTTGTTCCCAGATTCTGTTTTTCATTTTGCTTTGCTTCTTAGCAGAAGATGGAGGATAGTATTTAGGTGATGGTTCTCAAATTTTCGTGTAAGAAGAATCTGACAGCTGTGAAAACTCAGCATGTTGGGCCCCAAACCCAGAGCTTGTCTCAACCTACCTGGGCTGAGACCTGCGAATATGCATGTTCACGGGTTTCCAGGTGCAGCTGCTGCTGCTGCTGCCGCCTGAGACCACACTCTAAGAACCACTGTTCTATTCATCCAGGGCCATCTTCATAGTCAGATGTACTACAAGGCCTTAGGCCAATGCAGTACTTCTCAGTACTTCTCACAGGCTACCGTTATAAGGTTTTCATGGTAGTTTTTTATGTTTTGGTCTTAATTTTAAAGGATATTTTAAAATTAGGACATTATGGATTCTGGAACATCTTAGGAACATCCAATTATTTTTTTTTCAGATACATGAGTTTGAACTCACAGGCACTCAACCACTGAACCACATCCCCAGCTCTTTTTTGTATTTGTTTTAGAGACAAGTTCTCACTGAATTGCTTAGCACCTCACTAAATTGCTGAGGCTGGCCTTGAACTCAGGATCCTCCTGACTCAGCCTCCCGGGCCCCTGGGATTACAGATTTGCTCCACTGTGCCTGGCTCTAAAAAAGAATGTTCAAAGTTAAAAGAGGCTAAAGAGGCATAGCCATATACCAAGAGACATGAAACTTGATTGAAAGATGGATTTAAAAGAAATGCAAATGATATTTTTTTAAAAATACATTGAAATTGTCAATTGACCTTTATTTTATTTATTTATATGTGATGATGAAAATCAAACCCAGTGCCTCACACATGCTAGGCAAATGCTCTACCACTGACCCACAACCCCAGCCCCATACAAAGGATATTTTGAGATAATTGGGGAAAATTAAATAGAGGATTAGAAGCTGCTTTTGCTCAAAACACTATTTGCGCAGGCAGATACCCAACGGGTAACTTAAAGCAGAACACAGCTTGCCATCTCTCATTCAGTCTGTCCCATTATTACCTTAAATTTCTGGTCAAGTCTGCTCAGCTCTGCACATGGACATTTAATCATTTAAAGAGTGTTCTTCTAAAACCTGGTCATACAAGGTTTGTTAGTTCTAAACTTAACTAGCCTGTCCCATCCCCCTTTAAGATTGAGAACACTAGCCGGGCGCGGTGGCTCAAGCCTGTAATCCTAGCACTTAGAAAGGCTGAGACAGGAGAATCGCGAGTTCAAAGCCAGCCTCAGCAATGGTGAAGTGCTAAGCAACTCAGTGAGACCCTGTCTCTACATAAAACACAAAATAGGGCTGAGGATGTGGCTCGGTGGTCGATGCCCTTGAGTTCAATCTCCAGTACCAAAAAAAAAAAAAAAAAAATTGAGAACACTATCCCACTCCTCGATCTATACCCAGAAGACTTAAAAACAGCAAACTACAGTGCTGCAGCCACTTCAATGTTTATAGCAGCTCAATTCACAATAGCTAAACTGTGGAACCAACCTAGATGCCCTTCGATAGATGAATGGATAAAGAAACTGTGGTATATATACACAATGGAATATTACTCAGCAATAAAAGAGAATAAAATTATGGCATTTGCACGTAAATGGATA
This sequence comes from Xerus rutilus, assembly GCA_028644305.1. Lineage (NCBI taxonomy): Eukaryota > Metazoa > Chordata > Mammalia > Rodentia > Sciuridae > Xerus > Xerus rutilus. The sequence continues at coordinate 81,076,300 of CM053408.1, read as the reverse complement.
GAGTTGGAGAATATCATGCTAAGTGAAGTAAGCCAATCTCAGAAAACCAAATGCCGAATGTGCTCATTGATAACTGGATGCTGATCCATAATGTGGGGAAGGACATGGGAACAATGGTGGAACTCTGTTCACAGGGGTATAAGGGGGGAGGGGGCATGGGGACAGTAAAGGTGGTGGAATATGATGGTCATCATAGCCCTAACTTTATGTATGACTGCAAATATGTTGTGATTGTATACACTTACAAATAGAGAATTGATATGTTATCCTCTATCTATGTACAATGAATCAAATTGCACTCTGTTATCATGTAAGCCTGAATAGAACAAATAAATAAATTAAATATGAAAAAAAAGATTGAGAACACTATGAGAAGAATGACTAAGGTATATTTAATATTTACAGGAACATTTGATCACCAGCTTTTACAATGTTCTTTTCCAGACCCCTGGAGTGGGGCTTCAAAATCTCCAGTCACTTAAGAAACTGGAGGCCTATGCAGTAAAATGAAACTAAACCCCTATCTCTCACCATGCACAAGACTCAACTCAAAGTGGATCAAGGACCTAGGAATTAGACCAGAGACCCTGCGTCTAATTGAGGAGAAAGTAGGTCCAAATCTTCATCACGTGGGATTAGGCCCCGAATTCCTTAACAAGACTCCTATAGCACAAGAAATAAAAGCAAGAATCAATAAATGGGATGGACTTAAACTAAAAAGCTTCTTCTCAGCAAGAGAAACTATCAATGAAGTGAACAGAGAGCCTACATTCTGGGAGCAGATTTTTGCCACATGCACATGAGATAGAGCACTGATCTCCAGGATATATAAAGAACTCAAAAAACTTAACACCAAAAAAACAAACAATCCAATCAATAAATGGGCTAAGGAGCTGAATAGAAACCTCTCAGAAGAAGATATACAATCAATAAACATATATATGAAGAAATGTTCAACGTCTCT
>CM053408.1:81029835-81074836 GCA_028644305.1 Xerus rutilus | reverse complement strand
TCTATTTCATGAAATAGTTTGAGGAGTATTGGTATTAATTCTTCTTTGAAGGTCTTGTAGAACTTGGCTGAGAATCCATCTGGTCCTGGGCTTTTCTTGGTTGGCAGGCTCTTGATGGCATCTTCTATTTCCTTACTTGAAATTGATCTGTTTAAGTTGTGTATGTCCTCTTGGTTCAGTTTGGGTAGGTCATATGCCTCTAGAAATTTGTCGGTGTCTTCAGGGTTTTCTATTTTACTGGAGTATAAATTTTCAAAATAGTTTCTAATTATCCTCTGTATTTCAGTAGTGTCTGTCATGATATTTCCTTTTTCATCACGAATTTTAATAATTTGAGTTTTCTCTCTCCTTCTTTTCATTAGGGTGGCTAAGAGTTTGTCAATTTTATTTATTTTTTCAAAGAATCATCTTTTTGTTTTGTCAGTTTTTGAATTGTTTCTTTTGTTTCAATTTAATTGATTTCAGCCCTGATTTTAATTATTTCCTGTCTTCTACTTCTTTTGGTGTTGGTTTGTTCTTCTTTCTCTAGGGCTTTGAGATGTAGAGTCAAGTCATTTACTTGTTGACTTTTACTTCTTTTAATAAATGAGCTTAATGCAATGAACTTTCCTCTTAGCATTGCCTTCATGGTGTCCCAGAGATTTTGATATGTTGTATTGGAGTTTACCTCTAAGAATTTTTTTATCTCTTCCTGATGTCTTCTGTTATCCATGCATCATTCAACAGTATATTATTTAGTTTCTAGGTGTTGGTGTAGTTTATATTTTTTAATCTGTCAATAATTTCTAATTTTATTCCATTGTGGTCAGATAGGATGCAGGGTAGTATACCTATTTTTTTGTATTTGCTAAGACTGGCTTTGTGACATAAAATATGATCTATTTTGGAAAAGGATCCATGTGCTGCTGAGAAAAAAAGTGTATTTTCTCATTGATATATGGAACACTCTATATATGTCTGTTAAGTCTAAATTATTGTCTTATTGAGATCTATGCTTTCTTTGTTTAGTTTTTGTTTGGAAGATCTATCTAGTGGTGAGAGAGCTATGTTAAAGTTACCAAGTATTATTGTGTTGTGGTCTATTTGATTCTTGTAGTTGAGAAGGATTTGTTTGATATATGTGGATGCCCCATTTTTTGGAGCATAGATATTTATGATTGTTATGTCTTGTTGATGTATAATTTTCTTAAGAAGTGTGAAATGTCCTTCTATGAAATGGACTTCCTTTGGTTTGAAGTCTACTTTATCTGATATGAGGATGGAAACTCCTGCTTGTTTGCGGGGTCCATGTGAGTGATACATTTTTTTCCTACCTTTTCACTTTCAGTCTGTGGATGTCTTTTCCTGTGAGATGAGTCTCTTGAAGGCAGCATATTGTTGAGTCTTTTTTTTTTAATCCAGCCTGTCAGTATATGTCTTTTAATTGATGCATTTAGGCCATTCACATTCAGGGTTATTATTGAAATATGATTTGTAGTCCCCGTCATTTTGGTTTATTTTTGGTTTTTACTTTGACTTGATTTCTCCTTTGATTGACCCCTCCCCCCACCCTTTAGTGTAGTTCCTCTCTTTGTATATTTTCATTGTTGGTTATCATTTCCTCCTCATGGAATATTTTGCTGAGAATGTTGTGTAGTGCATGCTTTCTTGTTGTAAATTCTTTTAAGTTTTGTTCATCATGGAAGGTTTTTATTTCATCATCAAATCTGAAGCTCAGTTTTGCTGGATATAAGATTTTTGGTTGGCATCCATTTTCTTTCAGAGTTTGGTATGTGTTGTTCCATGATCTCCTGGCTTTTAGGGCCTGGGTTGAAAAATCTGCTGAGATCTGAATTGGTCTCCCCTTACATGTAATCTGATTCCTCTCTTTTGTGGCCTTTAAAATTCTATCCTTATTCTGTATGCTGGGTATTTTCATTATAATGTGCCTTTGTGTAGATCTGTTGTAATTTTGTCCATTTGGTGTCCTGTAAGCCTCTTGTATTTGATTTTCCAATTCATTTTTCATGTTTGTGAAATTTTCTGATATTATTTCATTGAAGAGATTGTGCATTCCTTTGGTTTGAAATTCTGTGCCTTCTTCTATGCCAATAAATCTTAGATTTGGTCTTTTGATGCTGTCCCATATTTCTTGTATGTTCTGTTCATGATTTTTTACCATCTTCACTGTATGGTCAACTTTATTTTCAAGATTGTATATCTTGTTTTCATTATCTGAGGTTCTGTCTTCCAGGTGATCTAGTCTGCTGGTGATGCTTTCTATTGAGTTTTTTATTTGGTTTATTGTTTCCTTCATTTCAAGAATTTCTGATTGGTTTATTTTCACAATCTTTAGCTCTTTCTTAAAGTAATCTTTTGCTACCTGTATTTGCTCTCTTATCTCTTTGTTAGAGTGATCAGTGGTTGCCTCTATTTGTTCTCCTATTTCTTTGTTAGATGGATCAATTTTTGCCTGTATTTACTCACTTACATCATTCTTTAATTCACAGATCATTTTAATTACATACATTCTGAATTCTTTCTCTGACATTTCATCTACTGTGCTGTCAATGGATTCTATTACTGTAGTATCTAGGTTTATTTGGGGCACTGTCTTTTCTTGTTTTTTCATGTTGATTATGTATCTTCCTTTCTTGCAATGCCGATCTGAGGTATTGCGGTTTCTATCCTATAATCCTGTAGTGACACTACAGATTACCTGTATCTTATCTTACCTTGGAGTTTACTTCCAGTCCCCAGCAGGTGTTCCCTGATGGACACTACTGCCACTAAAGTTGGTGGTGGCGGTAGTGGAAGTACCTCAAGAAGGCAGTGGGAGTGGCCTTGGCTGGGCTCCCTAAGTGGTCCCTGAAGGTGGTTTTGGGCTCTCTCTTGTGCTCCTGCTGGGTGGGCAGGAACTCTGGTGTGGAACTGGGGGCAGTCCCAGGCCTCACTTAGGCCAGGTCTCCTGCAGGGATCTCTGTAGGCGGCCCTTACGGTGGGTGTGGGCTCCCCTGTGGCTGGTGGCTAGCAGTCTCGGGTCTGCCCTTGGCTGGGCTCCTGTGGCAGTCCCTGAAGGTGGTTTTGGGCCCTCTCTTGTGCTCCCTCCAGTTGGCAGGAACTCTGGCCAAAACACAAAATATTTAGAGTGAAAAAGAGTATGCAATTATCCTAGCTCTGGAAACATTTAGGTTTGCCTACTGATAAAGATGGGGTCCTAATTTAAACTGATGTAAATGATGCTTATATTCAGTGAGTTATCATTTTCTTAGGAGTTTGTGTGATTAATAAAAGCACACTTAAGTGATTTCCCAGAGTTGAAGGGGTCTGGGGAGAGATGAATAATAAGTGGGTCACAGGATTTTTAGGGCAGTAGAACTACTCTGTATGGTACTGCTATGGAGGATACATGTCATACATTTGTCCAGACACAAAGCATGAACTCTAATGTAAACTATGGACTTTGGTTAATGATGTATCAATTTTGCCTCATCAATCATTTAACAATTGTATCTCACCAATGCAAGATGTTAATGGAGGGATCTGGGAGGTGGGCATGAGGAAGTTCCTATAGGAACTCTATATATTTTGCTCAATTTTTCTGTAAACTTAAAACTGCTAAAAAAAAAAAAAAGTCTGTTAATTTTTTGTTTGTTAAAGTAAGTTGGTGAAAGAAGAGACTGCTGTGTGATATACTCTTGGGGAAATCTTGAATCATCCAACACAAGTCAGGCTAAAACATGCTTTCAAATGAAATGAAGATGATAAAAAGGGCTTGCACTCATTGCCAAAATAAACGTTCTCATTTGGCGATTGTCAGGAACATTCAATCCATGTATTCAGAGGAATCAATTTCACCCTTCCTAGGAAAAGTTCCAAATCTACCTCAGAATTGTTTATTAAGTAAACACTGTATCTTAGCAATTCTTACCATAGAAGTCATCACACCAACAAACATATATGAAGGTGCTTAACAGAGTACTTAAAACTCATGGCAACTATCTGATTCAGCCTTAACCATTATGGTAAGATTAGCGATAATAAACACATGCATCTCTATCAGCAATAACGTGTTTCATATTATCAGAACGCATAGCTTTTGCTTAGGCAGAGAACCAGGTCTTCAGGTCCCTCCCTGATGTGGAAGTTTGGCCAAAACAGGAGAATTCAAACTGGCTCTCCACGATCACACCCCAACCTCCTCCAGCCCAGGGGACACTCATCTTTTTATCTCATGTCACTAACTTCTCTGTTGTGAAACATGGGCACAAACTCAGTCCTATGATAAATAGGACTTTATTCTCTACAACTCAGTTTGCCTTCTGACCTCCAGTCTTTCCCCATCCAGCTGAGGGAAAAATAGCCTCATACTCTTCTGGGATTCCAGAAACCTCTCAAATGCCAAGACCCTGAGCAGTGGGGCCTAGGGCTGAGGACAGAGAAGATCCTCCAGCCCTGCTCCACACTGGTTGCTGCTGAGGCATGCTATCCCTTTCTGTATGTTCCCTTCAATTCCTGCAGCTCTCTGCTGCTTTTCTGTCCCAACTAGGATGTGGGAGTCTTTGGCAAGGCTGCCTTTGAGCCTATCTGTGCAGACCGAGACCTTTTCTCTTTGGGGTTTTTGTTCCTTGGTACTGACTGTGTTGCCAAGGTAGGCAGGCAGGTTCCTTTCTGCTCCTGGAACTCACAATCTCTCGTTTCCCCCTCTTTATTCCCACCCGTGGAAAACCCTTTCCCGTCTGGGGATGACGCAAATGCTCTACCTTTAACCTCCTCCACAGTGCCCCAAACCTAGGATTCTCTATGGGTTTAGGCTTTTGGAACAAGGAGCAAAACCACTTCCAAGCTACATCCGTTTTCTTCCTTGCTACATTTCTTGCTCAAGGCAATGGAGCCAGAGCCTGCCAGGATAAAAAGAGCATTATAGAAAGAAAAAGGAAAAACCATATTTCAAAATACTATTTGTCCATATACTCTACAGTTTATCTTTTATATTCATAGCTTCTGCATCTACAGATTCAATCAACCACAGATGGAAAAAGAGTTAGGTCTATAATAGTTGCATCTGTATTGGACACATACTGACTTTTTTTCTTGTCATTTCCTAAACAATATAGCATAACAACAATTTACATAGCATTTGCAGTGTGTAGGTGTTATGAGTAACCTGGAAACGATTTACAGCCTATGAAAGACCTTCATAGTGTATATGTCACGCCATTTTATAAGGGACTTGAGCATCCATGGGTTTCAGCATCCACTGGGGTCCTGGAATCAACCCTCACGGATCCCGAGGGACAACTGTATTTGTATGTAGATCTTATCTTCCCTGTATATGGTCAGTTGTAGGACTTGTTTCTCAGTAGAGTGGCATCTGAGGGTGTATTTCCCTTACCATCTTTGGTGGTTCTCCCTGAAGCCTTGGCCACCTTGGAGGAAAGTTTGGACCCATCCTGTGGGTCACAATGACCAAATCCCTGCTGCTAAGGCCTAATCCCTTCTCAGTGGTTGCTAACTATTAGATATGGAAAATGACAAACCCCAAATTAGTAAGGCCTTGGAAAAGGGAGTGAAAAAGAGAGCTGTACATTGATAATATTGATCCTTTCCCAATACATTCTTTCCCAGTGATACAACAGGCCCCAGGGAGGAGATATCCATTTCAAGTCTGAAATGACAGTCCCTGGGCAGAGGCCAAAGCATTGATCTTTCTCTAAACAAATCCTTTCCAGATACCAACCACTGACCCCAGGCCCTCCATCCGTTCCAGTAAGATAAATCCCAGAGACTGACCACTGACCCCAGATCCCCTCCCATTTCACCCAGTAAAACAGACCCCAAATTCCTGAGTGCCCAAATGGACACGTTCATTAATTAAGTCGCCTCTCAATACAACCTATATAAGTCCAATCTCCTCCTTTGTTTATTGGCTCATTTTCTACCAGGAAAGTGGGTCCAGCTGCATCAACCCATTCCTGCATGAAGCTTCATTCCTGAATAAAAGGCTGAAATGATCCATGAAATTTGTGTCCAGCCTAGTCCTTTTGTGCTAACACCAATTATTCCATTTTTGTTCACCTTTGAGGACACTGGTTACCTCTGAACACAGTTCACCAGTTTGGATGGAATTTTAAAATAGTTTTCACCAACTGAAAAGATTTCAGGCCAATTCATTCAAGAGAACGATAGATATAAATAATCACATTACTATGAGGAGGAAGGAGAAGGGGATAGAAAGTTCAATACTTTGCCTCTTCTTCCTCCAAATGCCATGGTGCTCATCCAGAATTCATACATGGGATACTCCTTGAGCTGACACTGAAGGCCCATCTTAAAATGTAAAAGTACTATTTTCTGATCTCCTTAGATTACCTTGATAGTTACTGAGCAGAGTCTAAACCCTGAAGGAATGAGACAGAGGTCAGGTAAGTTTTAGTGGAAGAAGGTGGGATGGGGAAAAAATAAAGCCATGGTCTCCCCTGGGCAACTGGATTGAGAAACGAGACATGAGAGCGTCTCCTAAACCCATCCAAAAGTTCATCATCTGCCTAAGATGGGCCATGCTTCTGTGCAAAGGGAATTGTGTGAACACATCACATTATTTTTAGTGAGTTGTCCCAGGAGAGCCTTGTTCACTCTCCACTCAACTGGGCAGGGAGCCCAGGGCTGTGTGTTTAACCTGGTATGTAGCTCCCCAGGGTTTCCGCTCACCCTGCCCGCTAGAGTCCCAGTTTGGTGGCTTACCACCAGGAGGCACCACTTTGATGGGTTTGGAAGACAGTCCCTCTTTGCTTCAGCCACCCAGTGTCCTCACCACTCCTCTCCAGCCCCCACTGCCCAAGGCTACAGGTGTTCTCCCACCCCAGTAGCCCTAAGGCCATTAACTCTTCTGAACCCTCTAGCATTTCCTGTCTAAAGAGGAGATGATGTATTCTTAACCTCACAGCGGGCCTGGACAAATTATTTGGGGGCCTGTCTTCTGTTGCCTGCTGAGAAGAGAAAACAGAGCAGATAGACAGTTTTGTTCCTCCACCTTCTCAGGGGTGACCCCTGATCTCAAAATGTGGTGAGAACCAGTTATGGAGGTTCTGCTGGGTCATCCCAGTGTAAGGTGAGCATATACACTTCCGGCTTTCTTCTTTTTTTTTTTTTTTGGTACTGGGGAGTGAATACGCTTAAATACTGAGCCACATCCCCAGCCTCTTTTTGTCTTTTATTTAGATACAGGTCTCACTTGAGTTCCTTAGGGCCTGGTTAAGTTGCTGAGACTGGCTTTGATCCTCCTACCTCAGCCTCCCGAGCTGCTGGGATTACAGGTGTGCACCACTGAGCCGGGCCTGGCTGTACTCTTTCTAGTAAAGAAGGCCAAGCCCATTATTCAAACCCATCTGAATTTCTATTTGATCCTTAATTTGAGATCATTTCTGAAGGTGCCTGCAGACCTGGCGAGCAATTATTACTATATGTGGCAGAAAACAGGGCCTTTGGGAGCTCAGCTAAAAGGCTGAGTTTGGATGCTGAGGGAACCTCTCTACCAAGGGCTTTGTTCCTCCCTGCACCCAGTGCCCAGCCCCTGGTCTGCCACCTGGCAGCCACTCTGTTCATGTTTACTGTACTGAAAAGAAGCTGCATTCAGTCTTCATTTGTAAAATTTGGGTCTATATTACCAAACTTTAGTATCCCTAAATAAGTCTCGGGCTCTAAAAAAGATTGACTGGCTTTATTAAATGACCTTGAAGTTCCTGATGCTTTGCTGTGGCTTTTCTTATTGCTTTCCACTCCCCCAGGCACGTAGGAGGGCAGAGTGCAAGGAATCCAGTGGAGGGAAGGCCCTTCTGTTCTATGATTATTACCAGAGCAGATGCTCATGTGCTTTTATGGAATAAGTATTTCCTGTCAGAACTGGACAACATAGTGGATTCCTTATGGGAGAAGATGAAAGGAACGATGGTGTTGGCCAGAGCAGGAATACCAAAGCTTCTTTCTTCCCTCTGGCCAGCTGCTTGGCTCCTTGGAGCAGAGCAACCTTTCTGTGTGGGACATGAGTTAAACCCGCCCCTGCTGTGGCTGTCCCTGAGGACCAGGCAAGGCAGATTCCCTAATAATTATCCCAGTTTAGACTCAACGGAGCCCATCCACAAGCCCTCTTAGGTTGCTGCTGTTGTTTTGGAACTTTTGTGGCTTTAGACATAGTCGATGACTTATTTAGTTAATTGTAGAGTCTCCAACTATTAATGGGGTTTTCATTCATTAACCCCCACAGCTCCCAAATGTTGTTGTAAATGCAATAACTTATGTCAAAAAACAAAATTACATATTACAAATTTAGTTTAAGGATCTAATTGGCTTTGTTATTCAAGAAATTGGGCGATACTGAAATAGATCCCCTTTGAAATTAAAAGTTCCAATCTTTTTTTGGGCTGTGTGTGTGTGTGTGGTTTTGTTTTTGGTGGTACTAGGGATGGAACCCAGGGTCTCGCACATGCTCAGCAATGTTCTACCACAGCTGTATCTCCAACCCTTTTTCATTTTTTTTATTTTAAGGCAGGGCTTCACTAAGTTGCTGAGGCTGGCCTTGAACTTGTGATCCTCTTGCCGCAGCATTCCCAGCTGCTGCGAATACAGGTGTCAGCCACCATCTAAATTGCTTTAAATTTCCAATTTCCTCATACTGAGAATGTAGGCGGAGGGACTATGACTTGTTTCCATCTAATACAGCCTGACTGAATCTACATATGAATACTTCCTACTTCTTGTCATGCTCAGCTAAAAGGCTGAGTTTGGATGCTGAGGGAACCTCTCTACCAAGGGCTTTGTTCCTCCCTGCACCCAGTGCCTCCTTTCCTTGCCCTCAGTGCCTGAGGATGGAGATGTGAGAAAGAAAAAGTTCTCTATCTTCCTTCCTTGAATGAAATCTATTTTCCCCTGGCAGCCTGACTCCTGAGTTTTAATGGAGCACAACAGGTAGTAGAGTCTTTCCTTCCAGGTTATAACATCTCATTCTATTTTATGCTGGGCAGGAAGTTCGCTTTTGTAAATAGAACAATAAAAAAGGCAAGAAAATCCTGGCTTTTATCATATGGGTTGAAGCAGAGGGAATTTCCTTCTTGGGCTTAGATGGGACTCCTTCTGGCTGGTTGCTATTCTCAGAAAAAGTCTCCTGTTTTCAGAAGGAACTGGTCTATTTGGAGATTTATCTGCTTCTCTTAGCATGAGTGCCTCCATTTTGGCTCAGTCTGGTCTCTGCAGCTAGCATATGAGGCTAGACCAAAACAGTGGCCTTCCATAAACTTTACTTAACACCTAACTGAAATGGAATTGAAATCTCTAAACCTGAAAAAAATGGCAGATAGAGCCAGGCATGGTGGCGCAAGCCTGTATTCCCAGCGCTTAGGGAGGCTGAGACAGGAGCATTGCGAGTTCAAAGCCAGCCTTAGCAAGGGTGAGGCACTAAGCAACTGAGAGACCCTGTCTCTACATAAAACACGAAATAGGGCTGGGGATGTGGCTCAGTGGTCGGAGTACCTCTGAGTTCAATCTCCAGTACCAAAATAAAAAAAGATGGCAGATAGTTTCTGCTTAACCTTGTGGTATATACATGGCAAGTCTTTTTCTGAACCCCAAGCAGGATACATTTGGACGATAAGAAAAACCATTTGGAATCTGGGAGGGGGGGGCGGTCTTGGGAATAGGTCATGTGGTCACTTTATGTATATTATATATTATTTGGATAAATACATCATTTTCCTAATCTTATTTTGCTTAGACAGGTAATTACTTGTGTTCCTTAATTCACACTCGTTTGACAGCGATGCAATCAGGTGAAGTTAAAAGGGGGAAAAGCAGGGAAAATGGGTTCATATTTTTTGACTATGTGTTTCAGAGATACAGATGCTACTGATCTAAAATTAGTTCTATTGATATATTTTATTGTTCTTGGAAATCCATTCAGTAAATAAAACAGGCTGTGCTGAGATGGTTCACCACATGGTGAAGCGGCTGAATTCCAGTCACTTCGTTTTTAGAGGCAGAGTTCTTTGCTGGTAGGGGGCTTTCGTCCACCTTGCTACTGCCTCTCATTTTGCCTTTGTGAGAAGTCACATGAGTTACCTATTACCATATAATAAACTAACCTAAAATGGAGTGGCTTAAAACGGTAAGTATTTATGATCTCAGTTTCTGTGGGCTGGGCATCTGGGTGCAGCTTCAGTGTGTGTCACTCCTGACTGGCTGTGAGCCAGAGACTTCCCTTGGTTCTTTGGCATGTGGGCCTGACCACAGGGCAGCTCATGCACAGCAGCAGGCTTCCTCCAGTGAGTCTGAGACTGAGCAAAAGAGAACAAGAGAGAAATCATAGTCTTTTTGTGACCTAATTTTGGAAGCGACATTCTATCACTTTGACATAATGTATATGTTAGAAATGAGTCATTGGGTCTAGACCACAACCAAAGGGAGATGACCCAAGAGCAGGAGTAGCTGGAGGTAGAGAACATTGGCGCCATCTTAGATGCTACCTACCACTAAAGAGAGATAAGTAACTATCCTATTTGTTATCAAAGTTACTAAGACCTAGCTATGGCACCAAATAGGTAAGCAAAGAAAAAAGACAAATTGGACTTCTTCAGTACTAAAGACTTGTGCTTCAAAGGACAGCATCAAGAAAATGACAACCCACAGAATGGGAGAAAATATTTGAAAATCACACATGTTATAAGGGTTACTATCCTGAATATATAAAGAACATTCACAATTCAATAAAAAGACAAATAACCCTATTTAAAAATGAGCAAAAGATTTAAATAGGTATTTCTCCAAAGAAGATACAGAATGGCCAGTAAGCACACAAAAAGACATTCAACATCATTAGTCATCAGAGAAATGCAAACCAAAACCCAGTAAATACCACTTCAGACTCATTGGGATGAATTTAATTTTTAAAAAAATGGAAAATAACAAGTGTTTGCAAAGATGTGTGAAAACTGGAATTCTTATAAAATGAGGCCTGCCACAGGGTTGGCAGACATGAGAAGCTGTGAGAGTGGTGGAGTGAGGTGGACCTTGGCCATCTGTCCATCTGGACTCTGGGCCTGGGGCAGGCAGGCCCTGGAGACTGAGTGAGTCTGCTGGACCATGAGAGGACCCTTATCACACAGAAAGGACATTTTCTTGACATTTAGAAACATTTTCTTTGACATATTCATGTCAAAACGAAATTTAAACTAAGGACATGGCAGGTATTTCTGCATTGTCTTCTAGAGAGGGTGCTCCTACTTCTTTTATCCAGCCACTTTCCCTATTGAAAAGTGGATATCTTTTTTTGGGGGGGGGGAGGGACTTGGGATTGAACCCAGGGGCACTTAACCACTGAGCCACATTCCCAGCCCTTTCTGTATTTTTATTTAGAGACAGGGTCTTGCTGAGTTGCTCAGGGCCTCGCTAAATTGCTGAGGATGGCTTTGAACTCGCAACCCTCCTGCGTCAGCCTCTCCAGCCACTGGGATTACAGGGGCGCACCACCATGCCCAGTGAAAAGTGGATATGTTTCTATACATTCCTCCATGATCTGGAATGGAAGACTGCTTTCCTTTTGTTTCAATTTGCTGACTTCTCCAGAAAGAAAAAAGCAACTCCCATGGATCTGCTTCAGTTTGCCTAATTATCAAGAAATTATTTTGCAAACTGAAGGCTGATGTTTAATTTGAAACAGGTGCTTAGGTAGTGGTATTTATGAATTCTTTGCCTTTTGTTCCAAGAAGACTAAATAAATGGCAAGTATGAATGACTTCAGGGTTTTTAAAAAATGTCTTCCAGTTTTAGTCACTATATAATAAACACAGTTGAGATTGCAACAGTAAATTCCAAATATTTGTAATTTGAAAAGAAAGAGATGTTAAAAAGTTAAATATGGGGGCTGGAGTTGTAGCTCAGTGGTAGAGCACTTGCCTAGCATGTGTGAGGCACTGGTTCGATTCTCTGTACCACATATAAATACATAAAATAAAGGTCCACCTACAACTAGTAAAACATTTTTTAAAAAGTTAAATATGCCTTTAAATCCTGGTTTGTCTCTTTTTTAAGATTTTTTTTTTAGTTGTAGATGGACACAATACCTTTATTTTACTTATTTATTTTTATGTGGTGCTGAGGATCAAATCACACATGCTAGGCAAGTGCTCTACCACTGAGCCACAACTCCAGTCCTTCTGGTTCTACTTGTGACAGAGTTACTGGACAGAGGCAAAGATCCAGTTTTGCAGTTAACCCTTTAATGTGATAAACAGGCATACTGACAAGATGTCAAGATTGATTTCATTTCTGAACAATCACAATTGATATACAAATACACATTGTTACATGTGTAAATCCACATTTTGGGATGAAAGGAGGAATTTTTCTCCTAGAGAAGGATGTTGTTGTTGACTTTTTAAAAAAAAAGTCTTTGTTTTATTTATTTATTGTTTTTTTTTCTTTTTTTAATGCGGTGCTGAGGATCGAACCCAGTGCCTCACATGCGTGAGGCAAGCTCTCTGCCACTGAGCCACAACTCCAGCCTCTATTGTTGACTTTTTCAAACATCTTGGGACATTTACTATTTTTAAATTTTTTCATTCTTCCACAAAAGGACCAGATTGTGCAGCAGCTAAGCCTGTGAATGCATGCTTACATTTAGTGGAGAGCAATGTTAAAGCAAACAACACAGTTTCAGTCCAGTGATTCACCTCCCTAAGATGAGAGGCTGCTGTGTTTTCATCTTTTTTTGGTGCATAGAGTCATAAAACACATAAGACTGATTTCCAGGTGGCCAAGGCTGAAAGAAAAGTAACATCTTATAGCAAAGAAGATGTAATGGACCCTAAAATATAATCTGCCTTCAACTTTGGACATAGAGGAATGAAAGGAAAAAAATGAGATGTTTTCATAAAACCCCTTTCTTGTAACAAAAAAAAAATCTTATGTAGCATCATGTGACTTTTTGGAATTGCATAGTTTTTTTTTTTTTTATAAAAAGCATAAATAACTCTTTTCCTTAAAAAAAAAGTTATAGCCACTGTGAAAATAGCTTGGTAATTCCCTAGAAAGTTAAATATAGAATTACTACATGACCTATCAATGTTAGTCTTAGATATATACCCAAGAGTTGAAGTATATATTAACAAAACAACTTGTATACAAATGTTCACAGAGGCATTTTATTCATAATAGCCCCAAAGTGGAAACAACACAAATATCCATCAATGATGAACAGATAAAATGTGACAAATCATACATCAGAATACTTTTTAGCCATACAAAGAAATGAAGTATTGATACCTGCTACAACAAGGATGAAGCCTGAAAATATTATGCTAAGCCTCACTGGAGACCGCATGACATACTATTCCATTTATATGAAATGCTCAGAATAGGCAAATTCACAAAGACAGAAAGTAAGATTGGTGGTTGTCAGAGGCTGAGGGGAAGAGAGACTGGAGACTGATTACCAGTAGTTACAGGTTTGTTTTGGGGGTTGTTTTAATGTAGGCTATGTAACAAATTACCACAGACTGGTGGTTTAAACAAACACTTGTTTCTCTTTTCTGGAAAGCCCAAGACCAAGGTGCTGGCAGCTCCTGTGTCTGCTGAGGACCCACCTCTTGGTTTGCAAATGACTGTCATTATTCCTTCACATGGTGTAGAGCAGAGAATTCTTGTGTTTCTTCTTATAAGGCACTAATTCCATGCATGAGGCTCTACCCTCAGGACCCAGTCACCTCCCAAAGGTACCACCTCCATACTATTACATCAAGGGTTAGGATTTCAACATATAAATATTGGGAGGACACAAATATTCAGTCCATAATAGGGTGATGAAAATGTTCTGGAAGTAGATAGTAGTGAAATATAAGAAACAGATGAGAAAACACTAAGTGTCACTTTTTTTTTAACTTTTTTTTTTAGTTGTAGATGGACACAATATCTTTCTTTTATTGCTTTGTATGTGGTGCTGAGGATCGAACCCAGGGCCTCACGCATGCGAGGCAAGCGCTCTACCACTGAGCTACAATCCCAGCCCCTAAGTGTCACTTTTAAATGGTGAATTTATGTTGTGTGAAAAATATCTCTATTTTAAAAATTACTTATGCCAGTACAACAAATATTTCTTGAGTGTTTAGTTGCCTTCAGGGTACCCTGCAGAATCTAGATACTAGAATCTAGAACAGTGGTTCTCAACTTTGCACCTTAAGATCGCAGGGGAGCTTTGAAGGATCCCAGGTCCAGGCCACACCCTGGCCCAGGGAAATCAGAATCTCTGGGGAGGGGGTGGGTCTCCAGGCTGCAGTGGTTTTGGAAGCTCCTCACGTAACTCCAGTGTGCAGCCATGGTTGGGAACCACTGACCTTGAGTGTGACCTTTCAGCAGGCTGGGTCCACTTGGGAAGCCATGCCTCTCATTCCCTATTTCCAAGCACAGTAGTCCAACGAAGACAGCTGCCTGCCCTCAGGGACAGACACCACCCAAGTCAGGAGGCCTCCTTAATTTCTCCCAATTCGCCCATACTTTCACTTTCATGGGTGACTCAGTAGTTCAGAAGGGCTATATATTTTATGCTTTCCATTTTCTTTCTCATTTGGGATTAGGTTGCTGTGACTCAAATGTGGGCAGAGATGCATTCGTTCCACTCTGGAACAAAAGTCAGATTCTGTCCAAATGTGCTGGCACCTTGCTCTGAAAAATCTAGAGTTTATAGTGTGTGAAGTTCTGAGTAGAAAACTAAGTTACAAGGAGCCAAACATGTGAGAACTTTGACCTATGCCTGTACTAATTATCACCGACTGTAATATTCCAGTCTATTTAACTGTAATCTCAGCCTCCCGGAGTCTTAGCCTCTGGTGTTCCACACCCTCCTTTGCCAGCAGCTCACCAAGTTGCCTGGCCACCACAACCACTCTGTTTGGCAAACCTATCTGGGGTGGTATCCAAAACTACAGTGGTCCTAACTGAATCCAGTAACCAAAATTTATTAACTTTTTAAAATTCATTCCCAGAAGCTTGAGCAAACTGGAGAAAAAGATGGAAATGAAGAAAGAAATAGAACTTGGAAGTTTTTAAAAAGCCTCAAAGAAAGAAGCGACAACAGCAACTTTGGTGTCTAGAAGGGCCAAGCCTGTGGGGAATCTAGATAGTGACCCACCCTGGGCTCCCTTGGTCACTTGTCTCGGGTGGTTAGTGGGTAGGTACAGAGCAATAGTATTGGTGCCACTCACAGCCACAGGAGTGGAAGAAAACTCTAGAAGGAGGCGGAGCAGAGACTGGTGGCTACAGGAAACGTCTGGCAAATGAGAAAAATTATTGGGGCCTGTGGAGTGGAGGAAACCCAGACAAGGAAGGGTGGGGGAAGTACTGGCATGTGGATCTGTCTTTTGACAGTGGTGAGTCTAGCCACCTGCCTAGAATTAAAGTAACATAAACAAATCTTACCATGTATGCAGCTCAATGATTTGTTACACTTATGCACCTGTGAAAGGTTTAGAATATTTCCATCTTCCCAGAAAATCCTCTTACTGTCCAGGTTCCTGGACCTCTCCCCTTGTCTAGAAGTAGCTCCCATTCTTACTTATATCCCAACAGATTTGTCTTGCCTTTCCTTAAACTTCATATGAGTGGAATCATAAAGTATTTATCCACTTGTGGATGGTATGCTTTGGAAGTCTCTTTATATTGCTGTGGCTTTTTCTTCTTATTGCTGTATGGTATTTCATGCTATAAATAAGTCATGTTTATCCATTCTCCTGCTAATGAACAAAACCCAAATATTGGAGGTTATGTATTTTTGCAGTACTGAGGTTGAATCCAGGGGTGCTCTACCGCTGAGCTACATCCCTAGTCTTTTAAATTTTGTATTTTGAGACAAGGTCTCACGAAGTTGCTTAGGGCCTAACTTGCTGAGGCTGGCCTTGAACTTGCAATCCTCCTGCCTCAGGCTCCTGATTGTGTCTGCCACTGTGCCTGGTGTGGGAACATGCATTTTTAAAGACAGACTCCAGGTGATTATTATCTGATATCTCAGCAAACATCTACTAAGGAACCCTGCGTAGAGATGCCACAGTGCTTGCACATAGTGTGTGCTGGAGGAAATGACAAAGACAGTTCTACCTCACCTGATTATACATTTTAGCACATTGTTGATTGACATTCCTTTTTTTTTTTAAGTTTTAATCATTTTGTTGAGTGTCCAACTGCTGCTATGGATCTAACCCAGGGCCTTGAGCATGTAGGCACTACTTTTACCACTGAGCTACATCCCCAGTCCTTTTAAACTCACAAAAATTGAAGGAAAGTTTCCACCCTTCACTTTTGTCCTCTGCAATTCTTCTTTGCACTTACACAGGTTAAAAAGTGGGATGCAGTGGCTGGGGTTGTGGCTCAGTGGCTGAGCAATTGCCTAGCATGTGTGAGACACTGGGTTGGATCCTCAGCACCACATCAAAATAAATAAATAAAATAAAGGCATTGTGTCCATCTATAACTTAAAACAAAATATTTTTATATATATTTTTAAATTAATTTATTTAAATGCATTTCAAGTTATAGTACATATATAGAGCGCAATTTTTCCATTTCTCTTGTTGCAAACCAGATAGAGCCACACCATTTGCATCTTCATACATGCACTTAGGGTAGTGATGACCATCTCATTCAACCATCTTTACTACACCCATTCCCCTTTCCCTCCCCCCACCTCTCCCCTGCCCCATCCAGAGTTCCTCCATTTCTCCTATGTTCCCCATTCCCACCCCCCTTATGTATCAGCATCCACTGATCAGAGAGAACATTCGGCATTTGTAAAACAAAATATTTTTTTAAAAAGTGGGAAGCGGCTCTCCTCCTCCCTTCCTTGATGACAAGGAGGACAGTCACCAGAGGCAACCTTCATCTCCTGATTTAAAGACATTTACTATTAGGCGATTGGGGATTTTCTACAGCCAGGCGTAGAAGTGGCCCACATCACTTTACCCACGCCCCAGTGACCACCTTCACTCACACGGTTCACACACCTGCCAAGTGGGGTAGGAAACGTAGCTGGGGGCACAGAAAGAAAAGGAATAGGGTTTGGTAAACACGTGAAAGCTTCTACTGCAGGGGTGAAGAATAGTCAGGGAGGCACAAGCCAGCGTGCTGTTACAATATGGGGAAGGAAAGAGAGCTTGATAATATACAGGAAAGATGCTAACCAAGTTTGGGCTTGGGCAGGCAGAACATCTGAAAAAACTGAGATAGCTGGTGGGGTGGAGGTGGTGTTCATTTCTCTTTAAAATGTGGTTACTTGTTCACTAATGATATTATCTCTCATGTGGACAATATTTCACACACTCAAAGTTTTTTTTAACACAGTTAGGGGACAATTATCCCTTTGGCTGAGCCACTCTCGTTCCCTGCTTTAAGAATAAATAGCCATGGGGCTGGGATTATGGCGCAGTGGTAGCGTGCTCGCCTAGCACGCATAAGGCACTGGGTTCGATCCTCAGCACCACATAAAAATAAAATAAAGATATTCTGTCACCTACAACTAAAAAAAAAAAATAAACATTTAAAAAAAAAAAAAAAAAAAAAAAAAAAAAAAAAAAAGAATAAATAGCCATAATGTGGCATATACTGCTATTGACTGGATGCCCAAAAGCCATTCCTTTCTTCTCTCTTGGTAAGAAAATGCCAATTTTCTTCAGCAACAATGTTTTCGAGGAAAATGGGCACAAGGAACAGGCTGCAGTTGGTCTAAGCCAATCATGGTGATCCAATTCACCTTTTGTTCATTCAACAAGTATTTAATAAGCTCCTGCTATGAGCCAGTCTGTTTTAAGTGCTGGCTGTCTTTTTTTTTTGTACCAGGGATTGAACCCAGGGGCGCTTAACCATTGAGCCACATCTCCAGTCCTTTTCATTTTTTATTTTAAGACAGGGCCTTGCTAAATTGCTGAGGTTGGCTTTGAATTTGGGATCCTCCTGCCTCAGCCTTCCGAGCCTCTGGCATTACAGGCATGCACCACCACACCAAACTGTGCTGGTTGTCTTTACCAGTTATCAACATGGAGTTGGGCCACATGCTCACTCCAGACAAATGAGAAGGAAGGGGAAGACTGCTAGAAGCTTCTGGGAAGAGGCCTTTCCTCCTGATAAAATAAAACAAGAGATGCCTGAAGAGAAAGCTGGGTTTTTTCGTCCTGTGGTTGGATGATGTCATTTGGGATGTGATGCCTGATAATGGAGTGGTTATCTTGTGACTATGAGGAGGAAGAGGAAAACCCCAGAAGAGATGACTGGGAGCTCTGGCCTAGTTAACTAACCAAACCTGGAATCACACCTTTGTTGTACAGGAAAATAGATAATGCCCTTTCAATAGAATATTCAGTAACTTGCAGGCAAAAGCTCCTCAACAAATATATATTATTTTGTTTTTCTTGTTTGTTTTGGCTTATAATGGGTAAATATTTTAATAAATGGATGAAGTATCTGACTTTCTGCATTTTCTTCCTAGCTCTTTTGTTTAATCATAGAGGGATTTCCATCCCAGATGTCTTTGTGGACCAAAATCATGTTCCATGAGCTGTGTGTACTCCTTGTGAGATTTTTGGAGGACTTCCTGAAACTTGTTCAAACAGAAACCTGGCAAACTCCATATTCTAGCTCAGAATTTCCTGGCTTCTGGTTCAGTGAAACCCCAGCTAATGAATTAAGCTGGAAAGTCAATGATATTTGAAATGTATAATGGAAATATTTGGAAATAAGCATTAATTTTGGAATAAGTATGTCAGATAGCTTTTTACTGAATGATTTGGCCTGAGGTCACAAATATTTCATAGACCACTTGACTTTTCACTAACACGAAGATCTTTCTTGTGCACTCTGGGATTTGGGGGCTAAATCATGTTTGCTCTGATTATTACACAGTTGATCCAAAAGACATTCATTTCTGCTCAGTTCTCAAATTGTTCATTGTTTTGACTAATCACCATCATTTGAATGAGAAGTCTTGTGTTGTCTGGGTACCAACAGGAAAAATATGGCAGAGATAACCAAAGATACTTTAACAAAGGTACTTTAGAAAGATGTGGAGACTATTAAGGGAAACCAAAAAGGTACAGTTAAACCTTGGGACTAATGACAGCTATCGCTTCTAGGCTTAGGATGGGTCATGGAGGGAGACTTTACTGGAAGCTGGAGAGGCCTGTGGCTGAGGAGACGGCCTCCTGCCCACACTGTGGCCTTGCGCAAAAGAACATAGCCACTGTCAAACTACAACTCTGGAGGCACAAAGCCAGGTGAAAAAATAGTTGACATTTCTCTGTGCTTATCCTATGATCTCCTGCTAGTGCCTCTCATTGGCTAAACCCAACCAGAAGTGAAAGGGCCAGGGTATCCTGGCTGACACTATCTATAATGGCATCCTCCTTGGCCACAGGGTAGGATGAAACAGAATGGCGAGTGCACCTGAAAGGACACCAGCATAGGTGAGTGAGTGTGGAGACTGTGTATGTGCCTCTGTTTTTCCTTGTCAATAATTTAAGACCACTAAGCAGGTAGACTGGGTCTAGATTCATTCTTTGATAGATAAATGCCTTTTATTGCTTAGAATACAGACTAGGGTCTATAACAAGAAGCCCTTAAACACTGCAACTTAACTAAGATAAAAATTTTTTCTGTATCCAGGTATTTCCTAGATAAGAGTCCAGGACTGGTGTATTGACCTGATGATGCTGAATTCCTGGGTAGATTTTAGTTCTGCTGAAAAAGTATTTCCAGTTCTTCCTCCTCCAGAAATAAGGGGGGATTGTACTTCTCTGCCCCCTTGGGGTTAGACGTGGTCATGCAACTTGCTTTGACCAATGAAATGTGAGTGCAACGTGTGTCACAGAAGTAGTTGGCTGCCAACGAAAGACTCTCACTCTCTTTTTCCCTTTGACTGAAATTTGCAGGAGCACTATTGTTGTACAGGACAGTTATCCTAAAAATTGCCCAGAGCTTCAGCAAATCTGTGGGAGTGAGAAATAACACCATTGCTTTTAAACCACTGAGAATGGAGGTTTTTTGTCAGTGCAAATAAACCTAGTATTTCCTGACTAATACAGAGACCCAGGCTCTTTCTCTGTGATTATCCTACAGTCCTAAGGCATCACTGTTATCCACATGATCTAAGATGACTCATCATTACCTAGAATGGTTGCATGGATGATTTAGGATGGCTTAGGATGTGGGAAGGAAAGAGAAGAGAGACACTTACTCTTTTTAGGGGCATGATCCACAAATGCCACCTATCACTTTCTTGGCCACATCTAGTTTCGGCTATCTACTGCTGCATAACACCTTGCTCCAAAGCTTAGCAGATTAAAACAACAAACATATATTACACCAAACAATTTCAAGACCAGCATAGGTGAGTGGGTGTGGCTAAGGGGCTGCAGTTACCAGACACAGACCGGAGGATGTACTTCCAGTCTCACTCACATGGTTGTCGGCAGACGGTTCCTCACTGGCTGTCATCACCAGGCCTGGGGTGCTTGCCATGTGGGCCTCTCCATAGGGTTGCTCAACATGGCTTCCACCACAGCACATAATCTCAGAGGGAGGGAGGGTGGGGGTGGGCGGAGAAGAGACTACAGTGTCTTTGAGGAACTAATCTCAGAAATGGCACCTATAACTTCTGCTGCATTTTTTTTTTTTTTTTTTTTTTTTGGTACTGGAGATTGAACTCAGGGGCACTTGACCACTGAGCCACATCCCCAGCCCTATTTTGTGTTTTATGTAGAGACAGGGTCTCACTGAGTTGCTTAGCGCCTTGCTGTTGCTGAGGCTGGCTTTGAACTCGCGATTCTCCTGTCTCCGCCTCCCTAAGTGCTGGGATTACAGGCTTGAGCCACCGCGCCCGGCTACTTCTGCTGCATTTTATTGGTCACACAGACTGTTATGGTTTGAACATTATTTGTCCTCTCTGAAACTTATGTTGAAATTTAACTGCCATTGTGGTGGTATTGGGGGTGGGGATCTTTAAGAGGTGATTAGGTTGTTAAGAGGGATTAATAACTTTCTTATGGGACTAGGTTAATTCTGGTGGGATTGGATTGGTTGTTGTGTGAGCAGGCAGTTATTAAGCAGGTCAGCTCCTCGTGTTTCACTTCTGTATATGCTGGCTTGCCCCTTTTGACTTCCGCCATGTTAGAAAGCAGCCTTCACTAGATGTGGCTGCCCAGTCTTGGCCTTTCCAGTCTCCAGAACCATAAGCCTAAATATAAACTTCTTTTCTTTATAAATTACTCCATCTAAGGCATTCCATATAGCAACACAAAATGGATCAAGACACAGACCAAGGTGTAGGAGGGGACCATGCAAAGTTGTGAATACTGGGAGGCAGAGATCCTTGGAGGTAACTTGGAGGTTGGCTACCAAACCTAACTACGAGAAAAGTGAGCAACTTAGTCTTCAGCCAGGTCACTATCTCCCAGATGAAACTCAAGAAGGGAAGAAAGGCTAAGGGGACAACCAGAACTCTGCCTCAGCTGTCCCCTCTGGCCATACAAATACACATGTGCACTCTGCTTCTCATAAATCAATCCACATTCTGTGTCCTGAACATACTCTATGCTTTGGGTTGGTAGTGCTTATGCCCCTGAGGATTCTTATTCTTAGGGTTACTATCTCCAGAAATTTGCTTTCTTCACTACCAGATGATGCCAAATTCTCATTTAGAAAGCTTTTTAAAACAGGAGTGGGAAGAAGAAGAAAGAAAATCCTTCTGCATTGCTAATCTGGAATCCGCAGGATGATTCATACGAACTCTGAGTCAGCTCCTCACTATATTTAAGTAGTTGGATAAGTTATCTAAAGTTGAGATTCAAACTGATGTTTCTTATGTTTTTCTAAGTTAAGGGAGAAACTCTTACAAGATGGCACGTTGATATTTGTTTACAGGAGCACATTCCTCATGCAGCAGCATTTGTGTGTTTGTAATAGTACAACTTGGACAGTGAAGGTGAGGGTGAGGGTGAAGGTGAGGGCGAAGGAAGAGTCTCTGGGACCCTTGGCTTCATCATTCCTACACTTGTCTATAAAGAGCACACAATAGCACAGCATCAGCCTTCATTGTAAAAAAAAAAAAAGACACACACAAAAAATCTCATTATCTCATTCTCCTGCTTTGCCAACATAAGCAGTGGCAGGTGTTCTAGATTCTCGCCTGACGAGCGAGTAGACATGTGACTACTTTTCAATGCTTGCACCATGGAAAAAGAATGCAGCTTCAAATTATTTTCATTATTACCATTATTGTTAGTCACTGGGGCACTGAGTGTAAGCAGGGATACATCTGAAACAGTCGGTATGAGATTTTTAAATGACAGTAAAATATATGGGACAAGATTTATACGTGGAGGGCAAGTGTTGAGAGAGACAGTAGCAGTGTGTGCCCAAAAGGTAACAAAATCAATACCTACCACACATTTGCATTTACTTCAAAACAGAACATAACTTGGATGTCTGTAAATATTGTACTTGTCAGTGATCACCTTTTACTTTAATATGCAAAAATATATTTTTTTCCCAATTTCCCATTGACTAAGAAAAGTCTGGTACTCTGCCCAATTCTTTTCAAGGTTTGTCGACCACTTCTCCTAGGTTCTGAATTATCCTAGTGGCTAATACTCCTCCTTCCATGCACTTCTCTCTTCCTTTCTTTATCCTGCCATTAGTCAGGACTCCTTTTATTACGAATGACAGATATACACCATGAAGGGAATTCACAAGTTCATAGAGATAGGAAGGCTTGGATAGACCAAGAGGAGAATGAAAGCCAGAGACACAGGGCGCTCTCTCTCTCTCCCCATCTCTCCCTCTTCTCTGTCTCTCTGTCTAACTCCTATCTTTCCCTAGCTCCATCTTCTTTCATTACAGAGTGGCTGGAAGATGGCTTCCTGGGGCTTGTCCATCCTCAGGACTTTCCATGTAAGAACTATAATTTCTGGTCAATTGGGAAAATTCTGGTAAAGGTCTTTGATCACTTTTATTGGTTCATCTTAGATCAGGAGCCTGTTTGTTGGTTCAGGGACTGGCATTGTGATTGGCCAGCCTGGTCATATGTCCATCATGGAGTGGGGCATTTAGGACACTGGAATTAATTTCTCTATCAGGATCCTGTGAAGTGGGAGGAGTTTCTGATATGTAAAGATACCAGAAGAGCAGCAGAAGGAACAGTATGAAGTTCCTAAGCCAAGCTCACCAGCCTCTCAAAGGTCCTCTTCTGGGTCAGCTGACATGTGGCTGGAGCCTGCTCTGATAGGTTGTTTTCCTCAGTCTCTGCCTTGTTCAAATGCAGTAAGTTCCCAATATTCTCCTACGTAAGTTTCCATGGGACAAAACACTAAATTTACATTTTTTTAAAAAACTGAGCATAGTCACTGAATTTTTTCCCTTCTTCTCCTTCTAGATCTGTATTCTAGAGAGTTTCCCAAACATATCAAGATGTTTATCTAAATAAAAAGCAAATTTTCCCCCTTAGGGAGAATCTTTTCATTCTCTCAGGGCAATAGTTCAAACTGCAACCAACTTCTAAAATATTAAATATCTTCTCCTTGATCCCTGTGTACTTATATATAGAAAGTACACCTCCCTTCAATATGGTAGTCCATAATACTAAGATTAATAAGTGGTTACTTCTGGGTGGTATCATCCTGGGTAATTTTTATGGGTTTTGTTGGCTATATTGTATGTTTCTTTTTTGATTTTTCCCTATTTCTACAATTAACAAATGAAATTGGTTCAAGACAATATAGGAGAAGAGGACTGCAGCCTGCTGCGTGTGAACCTTTTATTAACAAATGCAAAAATACAAACTGGAGACTATCACGCTAAGTGAAATAAGCCAATCCCTAAAAAACCAAAGGCCAAATGTTCTCTCTGATATGAGGATGCTAACGCACAGTAAGGGTCGGGGAGGGAAGAACAGAAATTCATTGGATTAGACAAAGGGGAATGGAGGAAAGGGAGGGAAGATGGGGATAAAAAAGACAGCAGAATGGAAATAGGAAAGACAGACATAATTTTCCTATGTTCATATATGGATACATAACCAATGAAACTCCACAACATGTACAACCACAAGAATGGGAAGTTATATTCCATGTATGTGTAATGTGTCAAACTATACTCTACTGGAATGTATATCTAAAAAGAAAAAATTTAAAAAAAAGAAATGCAAAAATGCAGCCTACCATGCACTGGGCCCTGGGTTCAATTCCCAGCATTGCAAATAATTAAATAGGAAATGCTAAAATGCTCCTTCAAGCCCCACTCCCAGTCTTCAATTTAAGCCTCATAGGGTAGACAGTGTCACATGACCACAACCACTTCAAGAGTGGATAGAAAAGGGCATATTTATTTTTCCAGCTTCTATAGCCTGGATGGCAATAGTGAGGAGCTTTGGGAAGGATCTTTGCAGTGTCAGCAACAGTGGAATTAGAGCACAAGTTGAGGAGAGAGGGCTTGTGCTATTTTTCTCACCCATTATCACTTGGGTGTGTGACCTTGGGTGTCCAGCAGACTCCAGATAAAACTTGGAGCTCTGGCTTCTCATAAAGACTTATGGATCAAAATAAGCCTGCCCTATGTACTTTAGTACTTTGTAGCAATGGTAATGATTGCGTATTTACAAGAGGCTCTTTTTTAGTGAAGTATTACAATTTTTGTTTTACAGTTAAAAAAAGCAAACTCAAGATTAGTCTTGGGAACAAATTCACACCTCAAGGAACACTGAATCCTCCTTCCCTCCCAGCTCCGGCCACTCAAGGACTCTAGACTCCCTCAAGAGAAGTGAGACTTCTGCCCACAGGTAACTCTTCTTGTCCTGGATTGTTCTTAAATCATGGCTCAGATGGGCTGGAAAGACTTCCGACCTGGGTCTTCTACCTGGTTCAGACTCTCTCTCATGCTGTATGAGCAGATCTGCGCTCTGTGTCACTTTTCCACAGTCATCTTAGCATCACTTTCCCTCTCAACTTGTTAGCCAGTATTTGTGAGAATGCTGAGACAAGTTAAAAAACACTCTCAATGGCTGGGCACATCCGCCTGTAATCCCAGCCCTTCGGGAGGCTGAGACGGGAGCATTGAGAGTTCAAAGCCAGCCTCAGCAATGGCGAGGCGCTAAGCAACTCAGTGAGACCCTGTCTCTACATAAAACACAAAATAGGGCTGGGGATGTGGCTGAATGGTCGAGTGCCCCTGAGTTCAATCCCTGGTACCAAAAAAAACAACAACAATAAAAAAAGTTCTGTATGAGCAGATGTTAATCTATATCCACACTTTTGCCTCATCCTCGCCTTACCCTTCTTTTTTTCCAGAAAAAAATCAGCATCCAGCCCTGGTTGGCAGATGCTCAGACCATCACTAATTAGGTCGAAGGGAGGAGGCCAAGATGAGGCTATTCTGTTCAAGAAACTGGCTCACTATTTGTTTACAGAAGAAATGTTTTAAGGTAGGGGGAGAGGAAGCTTGCCAAGGATGTTTAATGGGATCTTGTAAACAGTTGTATTCAGAACAATTGTTAGAGTTTTTACTCTTGGGCTCTTTATTTTAAAGAACTGGAAAACTGAGCCAGCATTGTAGGTAAGAGTGCAGAAGCATTCACCAGCATCATTCCTGGCTATATTGATAGACACTGTTAGTGGCCTTTCCAATATCCTTCCTTTCTTCCTCCTTCTGTGTGTGTGTGTGTGTCTGTGTGTGTGTTTGGTTTTTACTAGGGGTGGAACTCTGGTGCACTTGAATCACTGAGCACATCCCAGCCCTTTGAATTTTTTTATTTTGAGACAGAGGCTTGTTAAGTTGCCTAACCTGGCCTCAAATTTGTGATCCTCCTACTTCAGCCTCCCAAATTCCTGGGATTACAAACATGCTGCACCACACCTGTCTCTTTCCTTCTTCTTGCTTTTTTTTGGCTTGGTTTGTTTTTGCAATGCCAGGGATAAACCCAGTAGGCAAGCATCCTACCACTGAGCTACATTTCCATTAGTAACTGTACCCCAATTTTGCTCAAGCAGCAATATGCCCAATTACAAATGTTCAACTTCCCAGACTCCCTTGCAGTTAGGGTTGGCCATGTGACCCACTCTGGCCAACAAGATGTAGATGAAAGCTGCTAGGTGGGGACTTCCAGGCAGTGTGTGTGTGTGTGTGAACTTTTTAAAAGGGAAAGTCTTAGCTGGTATTTGCCCTTTGCTTGAGCACTTGCTCTACCTGCCTTCTCCCCTTTCCCTGCTCATTGAAATGCAGATTCAGTCCCAGCATCCCTCTTCTGTCTCTGGAGCCAAGTGCTAAAGATAGCAAAATGAGAATACAGAAGGACCCTAAATCCTTGACAGCATTAGGGAACTACTCCAACAGCCCAGGATTACCTACCTACTGACATCTTATGTAAAAATGATCAGCTAAGCAAGCACACAAATGAAATGCCTATTTGGTTCATTTGTGACCAAGCTACTATTCCATGCAATCTGACACCATCTTAATTGACATTTAATGTGCTATGATAGTAAATGGATGCAAATTGACAGTGGTGTCCTTTGCAAACAGTGCTGCTCAAAGTTTCCTGTGCATACGAACCATTTGGGGACCTCAGTAGGAATGTAGGCTCTGATTCCATAGGTCTGGATTGGGCTCTGAGATTCTGCATGTCTCACAGACTCACCGCTAATGCTGATGACCAGTCTTGGGCCACACTGAAGAGCAAGGATTTGAAACATGACAACTCTCAGCTCCCAGGAGGAATTATCTTGTTTCTCTTTGATATGTTTCCTATTAGGTTAAAATATCTGGTGCATTTTCAACATAAAGTTAAGGTTTTATTTAGAATACCATTTCAGAGACAAAAAGCATTTCATTTTATTTAGCAAAATAAATTTAACAAATGAATTAAATAAGGTAAATTCAAGATTTTTTGAGTTTCTGGGGTTGCATTTTGGCTGAAGTTTCTTCTAACCTAACTGGGCTCTTTCCAAATTAATGCAGCTATGTGCCAAGGAACCGTTTTATGAAATTTGAACAACTCAAATACACCTCTGTATTTTCACTCAACCATCAATGTGTCAAATGAAACATAAGGAGAAAAGCTTAGGTAAGGAGATTCAGAAGGAAATGCCTTCCTCCCTCTGTCATGTCACCTTTTCAACAGAGGCCTTGCTTATTTTGAAATGGATGGTAAAAGCAAATTGTCATTGGAAGGTGAGGGTCAAAAGCAAACTTAGATGGTATTCACACCATCTGTCATTCCAATCCCGAGGGAAACGCAAGCCACACCACGTTCCCAACCAAGCCACTGCTTTACAAGGAAGTTGCGGTTAGCGTCTGGTTGTTATTTTCTAGTTATGCACCTCTAAAAAAACACAACGTTATGTTAAATAGCAGGACAGCTAATGATGGAACATACAACATTACACTGAAAAATCAAAACGGCATGGTGAAATTGAGGAGAATCAGCAGGTGGACCTCAGGGAGGGAAGCTGCTGGTGCCTGCTGTCTCCTCAGTCTGTAACAGATCTGCACTCTGAGGGCAGGCCTTCCGACTGCCGCCACTGGGCCAGGCGCTGTTTAAACCATTTCTGGAAGACAGAAATGTGCAAAATTAGCCATCACATACCGAGGAACTGAAATGCCTGTTTACTTTCTAAAATAGCCTCTGTGGCCCAATTGGGAAGGAGGGAAACAAGGGATGGGTCCATGGGGACATTTCTCACTATGACAACCAACCTCCTGTCTCAGGACTTTTGCAGTCATTCCCGATGCTTAGAATGGGCTGTATTCTTTATCTGATGATCTCTCTGTGATCTACAGTTTTCGGCTTGAATAGAACCTTCTTGATGAAGTCTTCCTGACCACTCTTACAAAAGTAGGTTCTGCTTTATTTTGTATTTTAGTTTTGTATTACCTTCATAGAACTTTTAATATCTTTTAAATTATTTGCTTGTGTATTCACTTTATTGTTTTGTTTTTCTTTTTTCTTTTCTTTCTCTCTCTCTCTCTTTCCTTCCTTCTTTCTTTTTCTCTCTCTCTTTCCTTTCTTCCTTCCTTCCTTCCTTTCTCACCCTCCCTTTTCTCTTTCTCTTTCTCTTTCTCTCTCTCTCATGGTTGATGCAGTGGATATAGCTCCACTGAGCTATATCTCTAGCCCTTTTTATTTTTTATTTTGAGACAGGGTCTCATCAGTTGCTGAGGCTGACTTTAAACTTGCCATCCTCCTGCCTCGGCCTCCTGAGTCACCAGGATTATGAATGTGTGCCACTTGCCTGGCCTATTCACTTTTTAAAAATCTACACACCCTCCTAGAAACAAAAATTGTTTTCATATCACCACCCTTGCATCTTAGCCCCAACAAGGCCTCAAGAATTAGAGATTAATCAGTGTTTGTTGAGTGAATAAAAGGAATTAAAGACATTCCTTGGTGCCCAGATAGATCTCTATGGCTTATCTTACTGTGGGTTTTGCTCATTGATAACCAATTAGTAAGAATTTGATGAATAAAGTGAATGGTAACTGAGCACTAGACAACCTGGAAGCACTCAGGGACCCATGGAGTGGGCCATCCCTCTCTCTCCTGCTCCAGGGCCACTGAGCAGTGAGAAAACCTTCCAGCTCTGTATGACTCAAATATTCATACCTCACAGAAGTGACCATGATTCAGGGAAGACCCCAGATGGGATGCTTCTAGACCTGGTACCATGGGAAGACCAAAACATTTATGTTACACTCTCAGTCAGTGGCTGCCTTTGCTATGCCATGGAGTGGGTGAGAGGTTAGGAGAAGCATGCTGGGGAATAGGGCTGGCGTCTGGACCAGGTTGATCAGGAGGAAGGTGGGATTTTAAGAAAATAAATTTGGCAGGGTATGGTGGTACATGCCTGTGGTACATGCCTGTAATCCCAGCTACTCAGAGGGCTGAGGCAGGAGAATTGCAAGTTTGAGGCCAGCCTGGGCAACTTAGTGAGATCCTGTCTCAAAAATAAAAAATAAAAAAGGGTTGGGAGTGTAGCTCATGGGTAGAGCCCTTGCCTAGCATGCATGAATCCCTGGGTTCAATCCCTAGTACTGCCAAAACAACAACAAAAACAAACAAACAAACAAAACTAAACAAAGCAAAAACACTTTGAAGAGGGAGTAGTGAGAAACAGCAGCAAGCTTGATCCACACTGGAGAGAACAAGTTAGCTCCATAAGCAAGTCGGGATCCCCAAGCTCTCTTCTTCTCTGTGCTTCCCAGCAGCTCACATATCATGGCACACATTGAGAATGACGGTAGTGCCTGTCACACTGGTGTAAGCAGGCAAGCTGCCTGGGGAGTGGCCACCCAGGGCTCTGCAGCCCTGGGCCCTGTCACCAGGAAGCTCTACTATAACTATTTAGTTTTGAAAACTTGAAAAAAAAAAAAAAACCCAAAATAGAGCATCACTCAGCTGTTCTATAAGTGAAGTAAGCTTGGGGGGTTCCTACTGTCCCTTCTGAGCTTTCTGAGATTCACTCTTTCTAGGGGCAAGGGGATGAAAGGACAGAAAGGAATCTGAGATGCCAGACCTGGGGTGTACTGATGGAGGCAGAACAGAGGGAAGCATCTAGCATGGCACCGTACTTGGCATGACCTGATGGTGGCTCAGGTGCACTTTCAACCTCTGAACAAATAGGCCAGGTGCTAGGGCCGTCCTGGGGAAGATCTCATCTCTGCAGAGATTTAGGAAACTGAAAGGGCATTTAGTGTAAGCCCAAGATCAGAAGAAAGGGTGAAAAACCATAGGAGCATAAGTGCCTCTATGAAGCAAGTCCTGAAGGACAGGCTGAAGCACTAGAGAGGGTGTGAGGCTCGAGGATGGTTAGGGCTCCATGTGGGTGCTGAGCTGGTTGAACATCACAGGCCACACCACAACTCCCAGGACCATGCAGCAGAGGTGTACTGCACTGCCACACACAGCTGTCAAGATCAGTTGTCTATCCTCCTTTATAATGGGGGTTGGCAGCAGAGAAGAGGAATCTAAAGCTAGAGCAGAGGCCAGCAAGGAAGGAAGGAAAGACTGTTCTTTGGGGGTTGCTCCCTGGATGTCATATTTTGCTCCTGGGGATCACTAATCTTGAGAAGAGAGAGCTCACATAACTTTGGTGTCTTCAACCCAAGTTCTGTGAAAGGTGGGCATATTTTCTTCTGGAATCCATATGTGTGTTCAGTTAACTCTGGGTTCTGGCCTGAGCACAGTGTGATACCAACTTCATTAATGAGGTAGCTCTGTGGGGGTTTTGAGACCACAAGTGCTGATTAAATAGGATTTCCAGTGACTAGAGCTGAATAAATGACAGTATTTTAAAGACTGACTAATTAAAACCTAGAGAAGGAAAATCTCACTTTCTATCAGCTCTCATTTAAGACAAAATGGTTGAGCTGGCCCCATTCAAAAGAACCACCCACATCTTTACACTACAGAGTGAAGCAGAATATTGATGGCGTTACTGAAAATTGCTTCTGCTTGGAAAACGAATTTGCAAGTTGGCATCCAAATGCTTAACCAATTGAAACTCAGCACTGGGGGATGGGAGGAGGTGCCAGCAAAGCTCAACTGTTTTCTGAAGATATATATTTTAAAATAAAATACATAATAATTCAACAAACCAACTGCTGTCCAACAAAAACCATTAGATCCCTCACTTGTGCCCCCCGCCCCCAATGTCCCAATAGAGCGGAATCTTATGTCTCAATCACATCTATGCTGATTTTCTACCTGGCTTTGTCCTTCCCTCCTTTGTTTCTGCCATCCCCTGGGAAAGATATTCATCCCTTGCTTGCTTATAAATGCATGGCCTCATTACCCTCGCCCACTGATGGAGATTTATTTACTCTGGGTGAACAGATGATAATGAGACACTGGGATGGGAGGGGTTAGGACAAAATAACATTGTTTGTGTCCTTTTCTCTAGCAACTAACATTTCATTCTTTTCACGGGGAGACCTTTAGAGGTCTTTATTCCACAGATAAAACATTCAACAACTAAAAACCACTGGGT
Source organism: Xerus rutilus (assembly GCA_028644305.1). Classification (NCBI taxonomy): domain Eukaryota; kingdom Metazoa; phylum Chordata; class Mammalia; order Rodentia; family Sciuridae; genus Xerus; species Xerus rutilus. The sequence continues at coordinate 81,043,802 of CM053408.1, read as the reverse complement.
TCTGGGAACAAGCCCAAAACATCAAGAGGAGATAAAAAATACTGGAAACTTCTCCAAGAACCCATGCCAACTACATTGCGCTTGAATTGTGTGTGTGTGTAAAATAGAGAACAGTAGATCATCCCAGACTCCCAGGGGGTTGATGAAAGAGCTTTCCCAGCCCCTTCTAACAACACTGACTTCAAAATGATAAAAACGAGGCGTTTGGATTCTGCAAGGGTTCAATTAACTTAAATGTAAGTGATGTTTAGGTTGATGTCTAGAGGAGGAAAAAATCATTCTAGGATACCAGTAAATGCAACTTAAAAAATCAGAGAACCCTTCATGTCACTCTGAATTACTGCAGGTGCCTCTCCCCAGAGCAGAGAATTTTGTCCTATAGTGGAACAGCTGTAAAGAGAGCTGCAGATTTTTTTTTTTTTTTTTTTTTTTTTGCAGTTGATTCATAAGTGCAATGACTGGGGACTGGGTTTTCACCATTGTGAGGGATGTGCCTCCCTCAAACCTTGTTAGGATGTCAGTACAAACATACTAGACTGATGAAAAGGTGGGAGTAGAGAGAAAAAAAGAGGTCCACAAAATCCCCTAGTCAGAGAACGTGTCCACCTTTTAGCCCCTCTTGCTCCTGTCAAAGCATCAGTAGTGAGTTGTTGCAGGAACTCTCTCACAAAAGTATCTCATGCTTGTTTTTCTTGTTCTAAAGCATTTCTTGTTCTAGCAAAACTAAGTACTTCTATCTCTGGAGGTGGCTGGTGCTAGGGTGGGGTGACGACGACTCAGGCCTATGTGATGAATACTATTTTGGCTTTGGAACTTGCCACGTGAAAAGGTACACACTGGTGAAGAACAGAGACAGGGATGTGTTGATACAGATCCTGCTTATATGTGTGCCCAGCAGGCCTTGGCCTCCATGGAGCTAGCTATTAGAAGGTCCCTAAAAGAACTGCTACAAATAAAAATAATTTCATGAATGCCTAAAAGTTCATCATTGGATATTATATCTCCAAAAGAAGCTTTTCTTTTTGTAGAAGACACTTTTTAAAATGTATATGTTGCCAGGCGCATCGTGCATGCCTGTAATCCCAGCGGCTTGGGAGGCCGAGACAGGAGAATCGTGAGTTCAAAGCCAGCCTCAGCAACAGCGAGGTGCTAAACAACTCAGTGAGACCCTGTCTCTAAATAAAATATAAAATAGGGCTGGGGAATGTGACTCAGTGGCTGAGTGCCCCTGAGTTTAATCCCCAGTTTGAGAAGATTAAACAGCCATTGTTACCTACCAGTACACATGAAAATGGTAGGGCTGGGGGGAGGGGCAGAAAGATTGGGAAGATGAGACCGGATCCAGTAAGGAGTGACCAAGGACAGCCTGCCTGAGGTACTTAGGGATCTTCTTTCCTGAAATTTGCTAAATTGTCTCTCTCTGAGCTCTGTGTTCCAGATGCTTCCCTGCAGGTCTAGGCAGGAAGACAGAGGCAGGCTGAGCTGCGGTAGCCGCAGGGAGGAAGAAGGTGTCACCCAGTGGCAGGAAGAGGAAGTGAAAGGGCCCCTGCTCTGAGGCTGACTCATCCACATCCACTCATGTCAGGGCTGGGTCTACTGTTTGTTTATTTGAGGATGACAGAAGAGAGGAAGGGCTCTGGAGAGGGGCAGATGAATCTGATGTGCACGTGTCTGCACTGTAGACCTCAACTACAGAAAGAAGCAGGTGCTCTTTCTTCCTGTCCCTACCCAGATTTAGCTTTAATTCTCTACTATCAAGTGGCTCTCGAGGAATGGTTGACTATGGCTTGGAGTGATTGTTGTTTAATGCATGGGTTTTTTTTTTTTCCAGAAATAAATACGAGTTTTCAGTCCTTCCCTTTTACCCACCCAGTTGTTTCCAACTCTCTACTGTGGAGACATCATACCATGGTGGTCAAGAGTCTGGATTGTGGAACCAGGTTCAAATCCTAGCTTGGCTGCCCCCTAACTGTGATCTTGGGCAAGTTACTTAACCTTTCTAAGCCTCAGTTCTCTTATTTAGACAATTGGGCTAACAGTACCTACCCTCGTGGTATTGCTGTAGAAAATAAATGACAATATTTAGAGGATTCCTTGAACACATGGCAAGTATTATCCATTCCAAAGATCCACACAGGGCTGGGGGTGTAGTTCAGTGGTAGAATAGAATGTAAGTTTAACATGCTTGAGGCCCTGGGTTTGATCCCTAGCATCCATCTCTCTCTCTCTCTCTCTCTCTCTCTCTCTCTCTCTCACACACACACACACACACACACTCACACACACACACACAATAATGAACAACAAATATTAACATAATGACTCTGCTTTATAAGTAAAGGGATTGATGCTAACTTGCCATGGGAGAATCAGACACTGAGAAGGAGCTACCATCCCTTATTGGTACTATGCTCACAGTATCCTACAGCCTTAAAGGGTGAGTTGTCTCTATGATCATTCCTCTTTTCTAAATATAGCATGGGGTTCAAAATGCTCAAACTTCAGCAGCCTGCCTCCTCAGGGGGTTCCAAGAAACATGAGCTGTTAGACTTGGGTTACAATAAATCATCTTCCGTTTAGTTCTGGTTCTGGTTTGTCAGACAGCTATTCCATTTGCTAGAAACAGATATGTTTGCTTTTCTATTTGATCTGTGAAGGACAGGATTATCCATGGGCAGGTTTTCCAATGCCTCTGGCTTAATTAGCAGAAATCATTTTAGTTTTGGGTCCAGGGTCTTGGTCTTAGAATCCTGGGGAGCATCTATTACAAGGTTTTAAGCTTCAAATGAGCATAGTGAAGAGAAGACAGAGTCCCTGATACTCTAGAAAATGGAAAGAATGAGAATGTCTTTGCTTTAGCTTTGAGATTAAAGGTGTGAAGACTTTGAGTTCCCACAAGAGATGCTAGCTCAGTTCCAAGTAGTTTATCACCCATCACAAATTGTCTTTTCATGACCAAAGAGAAATAGAAGCCAGAGTTTAGATAGGGTTGGGAAAAAAAAAAAAAAGTCAGCTAAAGGCTCCAACACTGCACATGGACAAGTGCTGCATTCTCTAAGCAATTTGGGGGGTAATAGAGTTCTTAAAAAAAAAAAAATCAGAGCACTTAAGGGGATATGTGCTGATATTCCCTCCAGCTGTGATGTCAAATATCTATATTGTTGGAAAACTCCAGAAGAAGACTCTAAACCTCAGAACGGGGGAATTAAAAAAAAAAAAAATCTAAGCCAAATCTGCCTGGCTAGGTACAATTTCAGTTTTGCAGCTAAGGGGAAGCAGGGCGTGCTGTGGTGGCAAAAACACACTCAGGGACCCTTGCCAGCCTAATGACTCCCTCCCTCTGGGCCTCAGTTTCCTCATTTGCCAAATCTGAGGACTTTTATAGCTAAATTCTAAGGTCCTTTCCAACTGTGACATCCTCTTTGAGAACTGATGCTTCTGAAGGTCTCGCGCAACAGCCGTAGGGGCTACCGAGCCAGGGAAATCGAAACAAGAGCAGGCGATGGATGCTGCTCTCAACCCGGAGGGAGGACAGAATTTATCCCGGGCTGTGTGAGAGAGTGGAAAAGCAAGGGGACGTAAAGGTGACCATGGTGCCTTCGCAGATCCTGGGACAACCACCGCGGGCTGAGGGTAGAGGGCAGAGCGGTGCCCTTGGGAACCAGGGAGCTGGGCTTGCGGTGGTGGCAGCGATGCAGGATCTGGGCTCTAAACCACCCGCGATCAGACAAGGGCGCAAGGCGGGAGGCGACCGGGGACTGCACCTCCTTAGCTAGGCAGGCGCCCCGGGCACGTGCGGCACTCACCTGGGTCTCCTCCTCGGTAAGGCCGGCCTCGGCCGCGATGAGGCACAGCGTGGTGGGGTCTGGGTGCTTGTTGACCTTGTTAAAGTTGTACTCCAGGATCTCCACCTGGTCCTCCGTGGGGCCGCTCGCGGTCTCCGCTGACATGGTCCCGGCGCAGCTGCGGAGAAGGGAGGAACGGCTGCCGTGAGCGAAGCCGCGGGCAGGGAACGCTGGAAGGACCGAACTTCTTGGGGACGCGGCCGGACCCCTGGGCCCAGCTGTCCCCTCCCGCTGCCCGGCTGCGGGAGTCCCCGGTGGCCGCAGGCAGCGGCGCGAGCTCGCGAGCGCCCTCCCCGGGACCGCCCTTCCCGGGAGTCCAGAGGGTCCTACAGCGGAGCGGCGCGTCCTCCTGCCTGCCAGGACTTCTCACAGCGACTTCCCCGAAACTGTCCAGGCTGTGCAGAGGAAGACGACACCGCGCCCTCCCCTCCCGCCCTCTCCGTGGAAGGAGTGGTGGAAGCGCAGAGGTGCTTTTGAAAAATCATCTTAAAAGCTACCTCCTGGGAGGGGGAGCTCCCCGGGGAACGACGACAGACGCGAGGGTGGGTTCCTCGAGTCGGCTGCGGCCACGCCTCCCCCGCGCTTTCTCTGCAGCCCTCGCCTGGGAGGGCTGCGCACCCACACTCCCTCCAGAGAAACTTCCCACAGGACAGAGACTGCCTCTGAAAGTTGGAGAACTGGAGATGAGCTTTTAAGATCTTTCCATTTTACAGAGATGAAGACAGGTTTCTAGAGAAGAGGGGATTTAGCATGGGAGACTGAGCCACCTGCAGGGCTTTGCGTGGGCCACTCGGCACCCTGCAACCTCCTCTTCCAACTCTCTGACCTGCTTCTAAGGCAATCCATGAGTTCCAGGACTGCAGCCACCAGGCCAGTCAGTATTCACAATAAATGGTAAAGAGCCCACCCTGGTTATGTAGCCTCCACATCACTTCCAAGACGAAGCCGAAGCCCAGGAAGATCAGTCAACTGTCATTTAAAACCTCAGACTTCCAGCCGGGCGCGGTGGCTCAAGCCTGTAATCCCAGCACTTAGGGAGGCTGAGACAGGAGAATCGCGAGTTCAAAGCCAGCCTCAGCAATGGTGAGGCGCTAAGCAACTCAGTGAGACCCTGTCTCTACATAAAACACAAAATAGAGCTGGGGATGTGGCTCAGTGGTCGAGTGCCCCTGAGTTCAATCCCCAGTACCAAACAAACAAAAACAAAAACAAAAAAACCTCAGACTTCCCCTGTGATGGCTGGCAGTATAGACTTGCTATAAAGTCAGGTCCACCATAAACAACATTACCCCTTCCTTTTAGCGCCAAACATTGCCCAGATTGAGACAACACGACTACCTGCTGCTGCTTCCTTCCACACCTAGGCAGCCTTTGAATTGCAGCCCTCTCCCAATTTCAGATGTACTTAGGTGTAGAAAGGGAGCCTATAAGATATTCTTGACTGTGGATTTGGTACAGACCTGTCAAGACTTGACTGTTGCTGACAGTAAAAGACAAACAGAAGTGTGGGAATCATGGAATTACATTGGTTTGTTGTTTTAACAAACAATTGCAAAATCATCCAGCACAATCTTGAGTCGGTTTTGATGTGGTTTGTGCTTGGGGATGAACCACACTCCACTAATCTGCCTGCATTATGTACCCAATGCTGTTACAACCTTTTCTTCTGTGACCTGCATCTTCTCCTCCCTAAATAAATGTCTTTGCCTTTCTTCTAGGTCACCTGAAGGGACTTCAGGCAAGACAAGAAGCTACAATACTGTGAGCCAGTCACATTCAAATCACTTGCCAGCTCACTGTGAAAGCATGTGTTTTGAGGGAACTGTGCCCCTCCCACCTAAAAATTGGTAGCAGCAACTCCTGTCTCAGTGCTGAGGCAGGAGGGGGTCAAGCCACCTCAGAAACAGCTCCTCCTCTGTTTGCACCCATGTCTCAGCTATCTTTGACACAACTTCAGAGCCTCTGAAATTATCTCCTGCAGTTCTCTCCCGTCACAGTTCAGGGGAATGAGATACAAGATGGCTAACTCTCCCAATGCTACCCAGTTAGTGACCAGCACCCTAGAATGGAAAGCCTTAGTTTTGGATTCAGCCTGTGTTTGGCTGACCCTTTCTCAACAGGCCAGTCTATCTTCAGTTCAGTAGGGGGGGCAGGGAGCGGATCAAGAGACCAACAGTCTAAATGCAAGCAGGGTCTTATCATTTTGAATGGGCATGAGCTGTCCTAGTGGGACACCAATCCAGGCCATAGCTGCCCACTAAAACCATCTATCACTGCTTATTTTGCTTAGAAGAGCACAGGACAGGGAGACTGCTGCCTCATTTTATTTCTTGCTCTAGAAAGTTTCCATCTAATTCCACTTGATACTGTCATGCTGGCTATGCCATGAGGATTTTTTGCTACTTCTTTGTAGAATCCTCAGTCCCTCAGAAATATTACCTTTCTAAACTGGATTCAGATTTTTCCCTTTCTTTTTGTTATTGCTGTTATATAATTCAAGGGCTGCTCATGTTCTTACATGAGGTCAGGTGCATATTATTTTATTATATTTCTGTGGCTTCCTGTTAGAAGATTTTGTTTGAAGTTTCATGGGGAGATCCTGGTTGACTTTAAAGTACTCCTTGGGTTAGTTGGCAGAAGGCCATTGGTTTTGGTTGGTGGTTAAGATGATCTGTGGGAGGGCCATCTGACAGCACCTACTTCTCCAAGGTACACCAAAACAAACTTTCTTGGTTTCTAGAAATGTAGGCAAGAGATTTGTACTGTCAGATATATTTGTTATTTCTCTACAAAGCTCAATCTCTGTTATTTCCGCCTTTGGTGGTTGACAAATGTTTGCTCTTGCTTCTTTTCTTTTTTCTTTCCCTCTTACTGTATAAATCAAACTGCCCTGGTAACCTTGGCCTTATAAAGCTTCTCAACAGTTTCCAATACGGAAACTGTTGAGAAGTTTCTCTGAAGGTAGTCTAAACAATTTCAGATAAAAAGAACTAAAAATATTTTAAAGCTACTTAAACTTTAATTTTAGCACAGCTTTTGTTTTTGTGGTTTTTCACATCTTATGAAACATTCAAAGAGTAATTTGTCCTGTGATTGTATTTTTCTTTCATTGTTTGGTCAAGTCATTGCATAAATGTTTTCAAGAGGTTATGTGAACACTGGGCAAAGTAGTGTACGCCTGTAATCCTGGTGGTGTGGGAGGCTGAGGCAGAAGCATGGTGAGTTCAAAGCCAGCCTCAGCAACTTAGTGAGTCTCTAAGAAATTCAGGAAGGCCTTGTGTCTGAATTAAAAAAAAAAAGATGTAGGAATAAGGCTCAGTGGTAAAGCACCTCTATATTGAATCCCCAGTACCAAAAAAAAAAAAAAAGAAAGAAACAAAGAGAAAGAAAAAGAACTTTACTTCTACCTTTATAAACTAGTTCACAGAAAGTGCTACCAACTGGTAATCTTTGGTTCCCTTTTTTGGTATCTCTTCCTCCCTCTCCCAGCTAGCCTGACCTCTTTGTAATGCCACTAATATCAAACCAAGAAACAAAGATTATCCAAGGCAGATATTCCCCCAAACAGAGGCCTATGGTGCGCTGGCCAAAAGGGAAACAAGCAGGTGGGCGGTTCTTTAGGATCTTCTCCCAATTTTCTTTAGCCTATATTTCTTTTATGTTCACTGTGAACTACCTGTAAGCAATGAGCTCTTGAAACGTTTTGTATTTTCCTAAGTGAGGAAAAACCATGTGTGGCCACTTCCCCAGTCAAAATGGTGGGTCTTTAGAAGGGAAGAGGACTTCCCACTCATTGCTTACTGAACTGATCTGGAGGAAGTAAGGGGGATCATCACCCAGGCTGTCAGTGTCTCTCAGAAATTGACAAAAAGTAGCACTGGGGCTGTAGCTCAGTGACAGGACCTTGCCCAGCGTGCCACACCTTGTGTTCCATCCCCAGCACTGCCAAAAAAGAAAAGAAAACAGTTTTTGACAAAAAGGAGTGGAATATTGATCTGCCCCTCCAGGCTAGCGCAAAGGCTAGGGCAGAGCTTTGTTCTTTTGAATATAAAACTGGTGGTTAGTGTCCTTAAGCTACTAAAAGCCAGAGATGTCTAGCCTGGACAGGTTTCTGAATCACCTGTGGAAATGTCCAAGCCCAAGAGGATGGATCAGAATCAGAATCACACTTTAGGAACCCAGCATGGGAGAAATGAAAAGTATTTCAGTTCTTACAAGACTTTGCAATTTATTCATTAAAGTCAACCACAAATGTTTAGAAATTGTTTTGCCTGATACAGGCTCTGATGTTGTATATCATCAACATTTGAGTAGATGGTAAGTTGAGGGTGTGTGTGTGTGTGTGGTGCTGGGGATTGAACCCAGGGCCTTGTACATGCAAGGCAAGCACTCTACCAACTGAGCTATATCCCCAGCCCACAAGTTGAGGTATTTTTAAAGAAATAAGATTTTTAAAGTACAAATTGGAATGAACAATTTAAGCATCATGATATTAATCTTTTGTATATATGATCAGAAATAGGAAAAAGGCCTTTAAACTTATCTTAGCCAGAGAGATGCCCTGCTTTCAAAAATTCAGAAATAATATGTAACAATAAATCTCATTATTATGTACAACTATAATGCACTAAAAAATAGTGGAAAATTTTTTTTAAAAATTTCAGAAATAAAACAACTCTTTTAAAAATATTACATTGATATCAGGGTTTTAAAAAGCAGATCATCAGCCAGGTGCGGTGTTGCATGCCTGTAATCCCAGCACTTTGGGAGGCTGAGACAAGAGAATCGCAAGTTCAAAGCCAGCCTCAGCAACGGCGAGGCGCTAAGCAACTCAGTGAGACCCTGTCTCTACATAAAACACAAAATAGGGCTGGGGGTGTGGCTCAGTGGTAGAGTGTCCCTGAGTTCAATCCCCAGTACCAAAAACAAAACAAAACAAAAAGCAAAAAGCAGATCATCAAAAGAAAAACCGAAGGGGCTAAGGTTGTGGCTCAGTGGCAGAGTACTTGCCTCGCATGTGTGAGGCACTGGGTTCGATCCTCAGCACCACATAAAAAAAAAATAAGTAAACAAAATAAAGACACTGTGTCCATGTATAACTAAAAAAATTTAAAAAAAGAAAAAAGAAAAACCCTATCCCATCACATTTATTTATTCTAATTGACCTAGAAGCTAAATATTACGTGGAAAAGATTTGGCAACCTTGAGTTTGATTATCCTTTTTTAATTCCTCAAAATTTCCAGTGAGGAAAATGCTAATATTTAAGTTCTACTTTATGTAGATATACAGTTAATAGAACATAAAACTGAACATTCAACTCAAGATGCCTCATGTACACACATAAGCATCATTGCTGCTTTCAGGGAAGCAAGATCCCGAATCTAAGTAAGAAAATATATATATATTTTTTATTTTTTTTAGTTGTTGATGGATCTTTATTTTATTCATTTATTATTTTATATGTGGTGCTGAGGATCGTGCCTCACGCATGCTAGGCAAGCGCTCTACCATTGTGCTATAGCCCCAGCCCAAGAAAATATATTTTGAAATGTTCTTTTGAAGCCAGGAGTAGTGACGCTTGCCTGTAATTACAACGACTCATGAGGCTGAGGCAGGAGGATAGCAAGTTTGAGGCCAGCCTGGGGAACTTAGTGGGACCCTTTCTCAAAATAAAATAACAACAAGAATAATAATTAAAAGGATGGAGATGTATTTTAATGGGAGAGTATTTGTCTAATGTATGTGAGGGCCTGGGTTCAATCCCTAGTACTGAAAAAAAATTTAAATGCTATGTTGATTCCATCTTCACATATTAAAAAAATGAGGAAAATACAACAAAATGATAACAATGGTTATATTGTGCAACTACAAATGGCCCAGAGAGTTTTCTTCTTTGTACTTTTCTGTTTGCCAAACTCTGTACAATAAGCACTTATCACTTTAATATTAGAAAAAAGAGGGTTTTTTTCCTTAAAACAAAACAAAACACATTATTCATCAGACCAAAGATCCACCTTGCCCTGAGTTTTATTATTGGTACCGAATAACATTTCCAGAAAGAGTATGGGAATTGTTTCTCAAATCTAGTTACAGACATAGACATTTTCATTTTCCACTCAAACATCATTAGTATCAAAAGGGCACATGTTGCTGGGCACAGAGGTGCATACCTCTAATCCTAGCTTCTCAGGAGGCTGAGGCAGGAGGATCCAAGTTTGAAGTCAGCCTGATCAACTTAGAGAAACCTTGTCTCAAAAAATAAAAAGGGCTGGGGGTGTAGTTTGGTGGTAGAGCACCCGTAGGTTCAATCTCCAGTACCACAAAAGGAAAAAAAGCACATACATTATGCACATATAAATTATGAAACATGAATTAAGTAAACACTAGTTTTGTGAACTCTACCTGCTTTAAAAATTAAAGCATCACCAAGATTCTGGAAGCTACCTGTATATCTCCCTCAACTCCACCCACTTGTTGACCTATCTCCAGAGGAAACTACAAGTCTGAATTTTGTGTTACTTATTGTTTTGCTTTTAAGATTAGTTCTAGCACATGTGTATAGACCTCTAAAAAAGTTTTTAAAAGTTTTGTATGTTACTGAATTGTATAAAAATGGTATTATACCTTATATTTATTTCTCTTGCCCAGTTGCTCTGGCTATAATTTCTAGATATTTTAGATATATTGGATAAGAGTGGTGAGAGAAAAAAAAAGAGCAGTGAGAATAGATATCTTTGTCTTGTGCCTTTGCTTAGAAGAAACCCTTTTCAGTTTTTCCTCATCTAGTATAATGTTGGCTATGGTTTATCATATATAACCTTTATTATATTGAGGTATATATTAGGTATATATATATATTAGGCCTTGAGGTATGTATATATATATATATATATATATATATATATATATATATATATATATATTAGGCCTTCTATACCTAATTTATTCAGGGCTTTTATCATGAAGGGATGTTGAATTTTATCAAAGTTTTTTTCATCTATTGAGATGATCATGTGATTTTTATCCTTGATTCTATTTATGTGATGTATTCTGTTTATTCATTTATGTATGTTGAACTATCCTTGCATCCCTGGATTGAAACCAACTTGATCACAGTATATGATCTTTTTTTTTTTTTTTGGTACTAGAGATTGAACTCAGGGGCACTCGACCACTGAGCCACATCCCCAGCCCTATTTTGTGTTTTATGTAGAGACAGGGTCTCACTGAGTTGCTTAGTGCCTCGCCATTACTGAGGCTGACTTTGAACTTGCGATTCTCCTGTCTCAGCCTCCCAAAGTGCTGGGATTACAGGCTTGCACCACCGCACCCAGCTAGTATATGATCTTTTCAATGTGCTGTTGAATTCAATTTGCAAGTATTTTTTTGAGAATTAATTTGTACAATTAATATGCATTAAGAATTATAAAATATAGTATCATACTATATATAATTTTGGGGGGGGATTGCTTCTTTCACTCAGCATTTCTTCTGAGACCCATCCATATTTCTGCATTCAGAGAAGTTCATTCATGTTTACTGCTGACTCCATTTTATGAGTACATCATGACTGATTGACATTTCCTCATACTTTGGTTGTTTTTGTTTTGCTGTTACTAACGTTGTGTCCCTGAACAATGTTTTTTTGAAGTGTTCGAGATCAAACCCAGAGCCTCCCACATACTAGGCAAGTGCTCTACCATGGAGCTATATCCCCAGTCCTTTTTAATTTTACTTCAAGGCAGGGTCTAAGTTGCCCAGGCTAGCCTTGAACTTGTGATCCTCCTGCCTCAGTCTCCAGAGACCTCTGGAATTACAGGTGTGTGCCACTATGCCTGACTCCTTGAACATTCTTCTCTGGGGTCTTGCTAGGTCTGGAACTACAGGCTTACATTACAGGGATGTGGCTCTTTAACTTTACCACATATTACCAACTCATTTTCCAAAGTTGTTGAACAAAACTACCCTTTCGCCCACAGTATACAGCATTTCCTTTTCTCCACATCTTCATCAACACTTGTATTGTCAATCTTAGTTTTTGCCAAAGTTGCTGTGTATTCTTTTAATTCACAAATAGCATCTAAACCCTGTTGAAGCTATTTATGTTTTCAGCTTACATGACCGCTTGGGGTTAAAAGGTTCCATATGTTTACTATTTACTCTGCAAAAGTATTTCCTGTTCAAGTCCTAATGGGGATTTGAGGTATTTTTTGAGAGTTAGGACTCTGTCTGCAGGCTAGCTCAGTTATTTCTACTGGTTACCATAAACAATACCACATGCACACACACAAAAAAAGTATGGAAAACTAACTAAGACTTTTCGTCTGGATCATTCTAGAAGTGTTACTGGTTTTGCTGGGCATGGTAGTTCATACCTGTAATCCCAGCAACTCAGGAGGTTGAGGCAGGAGGATCACAAGTTCAAGGCCAGCCTCAGCAATTTAGTGAGACCCTAAGCAACTGAGAGACCTTGTCTCAAAATAAAAGCTAAAAAGGACTGAGGATGTGGCTCAGTGGTTAAGTGCCCCTAGGTTCAATCCCTGATACCAAAAAAAAAAAAAAAAGTTAAGTTTTTCTTTCACAGAGCTCTGGGAGTTAGGACTTGATTGTGTACTTTAAAAATATGTTAACCTATTAGTTCTCCCAAAGTAAATAACAAAGTTTTCAACTGAAAATCACAGAATTAGGTTTAAAATGACTGAAGAAATGATGCAGACATGGACACGAAGTGCAAAAAAGAGACACTATTAGGCTATGAATTTAAAATACAGTATGTGGGTGCCCCCAGTGTGCTCAAATGTTTGGATGCAGTGTGCTGAGCTCCAGTCGACAAGCAGGCTGATATTAATCATTGCAATTTCTCTCACATTCTTCTCTTAGAAATGATTTGGAATTAGTCCTGTTTTGCAGTCAAGAGGTTAACTAACTTTTCTACATGTCAGAGGATTCTACCTTTTAGTCTGGTTATGGCAATAAAAGTAACTCATGGCTTCATGAACATCAAGATTGATTTATGCCTCCACATACATTCTCTGTATGCTCTACTGATGTCAGAAATCCTAAACTATCGCGGAATCCACTTGGATCTTTAAGCTCTAACGTCATCATCTATCATTTTATTATTATTATTACTGTTATTATTGGTATTAGGGGTTCAACTCAGGGACACTTAACCACTGAGATACACCCCCAATCCTCTCTATTTTTATTTTGAGACAGGGTCTCACTAAACTGCTGAGTCTGGCCTTGAACTTGCAGTCCTCCTGCCTCAACCTCTGGGGTTGCCGGGATTACAGAATGTGTTACCTTGTCTGACTTACTTGGTCATTTTAGTGAAGAATTGGGTGCAGGTGGTACTAGTGTGGGCTGGGTGTTTGCTGGCTGGCTGTGGCCTCTCCAGCCTCTCTCTCGACAGTAGACAACTGAGGTCATGGAATCTCCTTTTGAAATTTTGTTCTGACTCCATTTTACAGATGCGGAAACTGAGGTAGAGATAACTTAGGGAAGTTGTTCAAGTTTGTCCAGGAATGTCTGCACTCTTAACTTTAGGCCAGTGTAACAGGTACAGGCACAGGCAGAACCATGGTAATTCTCAAGTGTCCTCCTTGGACATTCTGTGCTTGACCATGAGGGAGGAAGACTGAAATGCCTACTATACTCAAATTCATGCCACTCCAATGGTTCACCAGTGACCAGACTCTCCCAAGCAGCTTATTGCTGCAAGGTTTGTCAGGCAAGTGTAGCTTCAGGTTTTCTTTTGGATATTTTAGCCCTGCTATGGATTGTATATTTTAGTTGTTAATTCATATCTTAAAAATATGAAGTATTGGGGGCTGGGATTGTAGCTCAGCGGTAGAGTGCTTGCCTTGCATGCGTGAGGCCCTGGGTTCGATCCTCAGCACCACATACAAAGCAATAAAATAAGCCGGGCGCGGTGGCTCACGCTTGTAATCCCAGCACTTAGGGAGGCTGAGACAGGAGAATCGCGAGTTCAAAGCCAGCCTCAGCAATGGCGAGGCACTAAGCAACTCAGTGAGACCCTGTCTCTACATAAAACACAAAATAGGGCTGGGGATGTGGCTCAGTGGTCGAGTGCCCCAGAGTTCAATCCCCAGTACCAA
>CM053408.1:81006307-81029735 GCA_028644305.1 Xerus rutilus | reverse complement strand
AAGCAAAGCAATAAAATAAAGACATTATGTCCATCTACAGCTAAAAAAAATTTTAAAAAAATATGAAGTATTGCTTTTTAAAAATTTTTCACTTCTGCATTTCTGATGCTTTTTTATATGTGCCCTAAATTGTTGATAATTCACCTTGCTATTTTCCTGTCCTCTTTAAGTTAGCTTTCCTCTTGCCTCAGAGACCTCCTGTTCTAAGAAATGTAGCAGAATTTAGAACAAAATGAAATGTGAGTTAATATAGTATTTTTACCATACTTGACCTTTTGGTTGAGTATTAAGAAGTCCCGAGTACTAATCACTTGAAATATCATTTGCTGAGCTCTCATGTAAAGAAGGGATATAATAAACCACATCTTTGCCCTGCTTACAACTTTGTTGTAGAATCCACATATTATTATGGGGGCATTTCTCTAAGCTGTAAAGTGCTTGCTTATGAAATATGTTATTATCGCCCCCTGCCCAAGACCAAGAACAGAATTCAAGGCCTTGCATGTGCTAGGCAAGCACTCTGCCACTGAGCTACATCTCCAACCTCAGATTATTATTCTTTAAATGGCTGTGAGCTAAATGTCAAGTGAAGCATTTCCAGGTTGGGAAACTTGTAAGAACAGTTTCTAAGTTTCACTTATGAGTTCTTTTTTATCTTTCTGGAAAGGTAAAGCACAATAATTGAAATTAGAACCTTGTTTTTAAAAAATCAAATGCTGCATATGTTGCTTCCTTATAAAATGCATGCCTGGAGGAAGTTCTTCATACTGACAGGTGGGTGCGGGGGACATAGGGATGTCATATCTTCAGCATCTCTTCTTTACATCGTGCCTTGGTTGTATTTCACTATTGTTGGTATTTTCACTAAAATAACAATTTATTTGCCCATTCCTCACCACTATGCCCTAATTTCTCCATTTCTTTAATTTACTAACAAGGAGGCATTAATAAGACAGGAGTAGTAAGAAAGATAATAATAATAAGCAGGAACAAATACTCTATGAGTTAGTGAGTTGAGAACCTTTTTGAAGTTGTCTTGGCCTTTGAGAATAATGACCACACTGAAATTGTTTTGAAATAATTTGTTCCTGGGCCTGTTCTTCCCACCAAATTTTATACTCTTCTGTGGAGGATGTGTTCTCTTTTATACATTTGTATCTCCTCAGCATTCACTAGGGATATCTGGCCGGGCACATGCCTGTAATCCCAGCCACTCAGGAGGCTGAGGCAGGAGGATCGTGAGTTCAGAGTCAATCTGCGCAACTTAAGGAGACCCTAACTATAGATAAAATACAAAAAAGGACTGGGAATGTGCCTCAGTGGTTAAGCACCCTTGAGTTCAATCTCTGGTACCAAAAATTTAAAAAAAAAAAGAAAGAATATCTGGCACTTAATAAGTGTTCTTTAGGTGTCTGCTGAACAGAGCTTAAACAATGGCACTCGATATGACTTAAATGATATATAACTTAGGAAAAGACAATGAGGACTAGCCAAAGCATAAACATAGAAAGAACTAACTAGAGCTTTTGATCTTTCCATCCTCAGTGGCCCTAACAACATAGAGTTGATTTCTGTTGTTGATTTACATACGGAAATCCCACCCTTGTTTTAATAACAATAGTAACAACAAAGTTATCAATTACTATGTGCCAGGCACTGTCTTAAGTGCCTTCGCTGAATTAATTCACTTAATCATCAGAAGAATGACAGGCCCTATCATCTACATTTCACACACGTGCAAATTGACGCAGATGGAAATTATACACCTTACCCAAGGAGATGTACACAACTTCCCCCAGATCACAAATCTAGTTAGTGAAAGAGCAGAGATTCAAACCCAGATAATCTGACTTCGATTTCTACTTTCTTAAACACTACACCCTATTTCCTCTTTGTACTGAGCAGCTACACCCTATTTCCTCTTTGTACTGAGCAGCTATGTAGATGAAGATCCTTGTTGGGTGGTTGTGGTTAAAGGGACAGCAGAGCTGGGTGGTGCCACCAGGGTCAGGAGCGGGGCAGTGCTCTGGCTCCCATGGGGTTGGGGCCAGACTGGTAGCATACTTCCTTTCTGTGGCATGTTTCTCAATTTTGGTGACCCAGCTCAATGGCTCAGCCAGTAATTTCCATTAATACCACCAGCACCACCAGCTTGGCTGGCTTTCCTTTCACTCACACTCTCCTTTCATTGGTACATATATAGTTGAAAGAGGACATTAGTGACTAATGTGTATGGTATACAAATGAGAGAGCATCCACTGGAATGGAATAGAAAGGTAGTAACTTCCACTGCACCAGCAGGAGCTTAGTGACTATTGCTACCACTTAATCCTTAGATGGTCAAAGTTTTATTGATTGATTAAGGATCTTCCTAAAACAAGTCTCCCAGTGATCTAAACTTTATAAATCCCCTTCTGAAATTAGAAAGATACTATTAAAAAAAAGTTATTGAAGATTGTCTGTGAATGACTTTCAACCGTGAATTGATCATTGATTAACTCTGAATTATTTGCATAAACAGAGTTCTTCTCATTGAGAGCCCAGCTCCTATTTTAATCTTGTATGTGACAACCTGGGAAAATGGTGACAGAGGGTAACAAAGTTTTAGTTTCTTCTTTGAGCATGCTGTGAAATAAGTGGAGCATCTAGGCTACCCTCTTAGACATAAATGGGCGCATGAAGGAGGGCAATGCCATTTCCACACTCCCCTTGGAGGACATTTCCATTTTTGTAAACAGGCTGCTTTTCCTGAAGTCCATGAATTCAGAAAAAGTTTTCTTTGTAAAGAATATTATAACTGTAGATAGAATCCTAGGCTAACACCCACAAAGCCAGGGGGTGGGGGTGACCATGTATTTGTAACTATAAAAGAAAATAATCCTGTTAAAATATGCTAGTGAAATTTAATAAAAAGGTATTTATTTGGAAGCAGATGCTTATGAAAAAGCTGTTTTGGTCCAAACCTGGCTTAGGGAAATGAGGTTTTGATGCAAGTGTTGATAGGACTTTGAGGGGATTTTTGAAGGTATTCGACACTTGTAGCACAATTCTGATGTATGTCAAGTCTCCAGAATAGTCTCTCAAACATTGATTACTAAACACTTTCTGAATTCATGCTGATTAGAGCTCATTTTCATTTCAAGAAGTAGGATTTTCCCTCATCTTGATACAAGAGCATAATAATTAGAGCTGTACTTGTGTCAGAGAGGGAAGGATGAGAGGGAGACAGAACAGGGTTGTGACTAGACTATTGAGTGTTGATGTGAGACATAGGTTGTCAAAGTTATGATTAATGATGCTCACTGTGGGCAATAAAGAAAACATCAGTTACTTTGCATTATCCCCTGCTCCTCATCCTTCCACTCAAAGTGCCTCAAGGAAGAGAATAGAAAAGATTTTGTGGGTCACGTTCCCTGAGCCAGATACTAAGTGGCACTGTCACACAAGGACAGCTCAGGGCAGCTGGCAACTAGGGGCTTTTGGGTATGTGGCATTAGTCACAGAGGGGATGTTTGTATGACTGCAATGGATAGTGATATGCAGGAAATAAGTTTTAAGTCCTTACTAATGAGTGAGAACATTAAACTGTGTGTAGTACCGGGAGCATGGGTGAGGACCAGCTGAATGTCAATTTTAATGAAATTTAAAAATTTACTTGGTTATCACATGACCTTGGCTGTGTCATGTAGCTTATGTAAACTTAGTTCTCTTGTCTGTAAAATATGACTAGAAACTTCCTTCCTTGCCTGTTTAGTCCAGTAGTGATCCAGTGATGGATGCTCACGAAACAACTCAGAAAAGTGTAAAATGATATACACATTTCTACAAGTGTTATAATTACATGTTTTGTACCAGGGTTTGAACCCAGGGGTGCTTCACCACTGAGTCCTTTTTATTATTTATTTAGAGACAGTATTTCACTAAGGTGCTTAGGGCCTGGCTAAGTTGCTGAGGCTGGCTTTAAACTGTGATCTTCCTGTCTCAGCCTCCCAAATTGCTGGTAATATAAATGTGTGCCAAACGGTGTGTTTGGCAATTTACTTATTACAGAGAAGTGATGGTGTTGGGCCATGTGACAGTAATTTCATTCCTCTTCTAAAATTCTGAGGATTGGTGTGGCCTGGGTTCTAAATTATCATGTTCTTCCTCCTCAACAGTTTACTGATGTCACTGACCCAAGAAAGGGGAGTGAACTGGTGTATTCTGACCTCTGTCCTTGGAGTGCTAAACACTCTGTGCCCAGTTCTTTTTTCAAAGGACAACTGAGGAAACTGAAAAATTTTGAACCCTTATGCTTTTTAATATTCAGCCTGTTAAATTAAGGTGGCTGTATAGTTTGTCATCTAAGCTGGAACACTTAAAAATAAATGGAATGTTCTGAATACATATGCCACTATAACAGGCAGACATTGGGCACATCCCAGGCGAGCCTGGACATTGAGTCCCCTTATATGTATAAGACGTTAAATTCCTCGCTTCAGTTTGAGCTGGTAAAGATGTTCCTGTTGAACTTGGGCATCTTTGCTGCTGTTATGAATCAGCAAAGTATGAACCCAGGAGGCTCTTAGAGGACAGAATAAGATATACTTCACCACAGTGATGAAGAGGAGGCTGTTTTTTAGTCTTAAGAAAAGACAACACTGCAGGTCTGTGGTTAAAGGTAAGAGGATACGTGGTAGCTTCAAATTTCCTGACCTTTCATTTTTACTGCAATGTGGGGTAGAAATTGCCTGGCAGGATGAATAATGTTTGGGCCTCTGCCTGCTGTGGGATCGTTGGTATGTCCTGCTGATGCTTAGTAGGTGTGAATATCCATTACACCTCAAACAGAGTTCAGTCCTATGATCAAATATAAACAGGAACAAAAACGATGTGTCCTAGAGATTTCTATGGGGCCCTGCCACGTGTGCAGTGCTTTTCAAACCAGATCATACAGAAGGAATGAGATCTGGGCAGTAAACTGAATGACCAAAATCTCCCCCCTCCCAGGCTGGGGATATTGCTCAGTTGGTAGAGTGCTTGCCTTGCTAGGTTCAATCCCCAGCACCACCAAAAAAACAAAATAAAACAAAAACAAAACAAATCAATAAAAAAACCTCTCTGGAAATATCTGATGACCTAATGCACCAAGAAATTAGACAAATAGAGTGGGGTTGTAGCTCAGTGGCAGAGCACTTGCCTAGCATGTGTGAGGCACTGGGTTCGATCCTCAGCACCACATAAAAATAAATAAAATAAAGGTATTGCATTTACTTCAACTAAAAATATTTTTTTAAAAAAGAAATTAGACAAATAGATTTCTGCCCTGGGGGAAATTCTCAGTATTTGCTAAAGAGAATCATTAAAGCCAAAGAGAAACTTGCACAACTAAGTGTGGAAGCCAATAACCAAAAGATCAACTTAAAATAGATTGAGGAGAGGAAAAATGGCCCCAATAATTAAAAATGGTAGCCAATAAATATACTTTTATGTTTTGGAGGATGTTATTAACTTTTGGTTACCCTTTGACTTCCTAATCATGTTTTATGTAGAGCATTCATTAGATTAATTAGACCAACAGACAGCAGAGCATTTGTTGCATATTCAGAAACATTAATGCGGATGATAGAAATCAGTCTGGAATTCCAAAAACATCTAACAAGGATAAGTCACAGACGGATCATTGAGAATCAAGTAGGTAGACTTGTCTCATTGCTCTGTTGCCATTCAGTCACCTTAGAATGTTAAAAATTCAGAGCTCCTTTCCCAAAATATTCTCATTCCCACTGCCTGACTTTGTAAAGGGATATTCATTTGTCATTCTGGAAATGCGAAAACCACAATTTACGTGTTTGAGAATCTATGCTGGATTCTACAGTATTTTTGCCTGAGCCCCAATTCCACGGTAAGAAGGTTAGGGACCTGTGTGATATTGCACACACGTGAACAGTAGGCTCTTGGGCTGCCAGGGTGTGCCACTCCTTAGGCTGTTATACTGTGCCTAAAGCAAGCAGGCATAGCTTCCTTGGATGCTTTGTGCATTTTGAGAAGTCCAGAAGAGATTCCTTGAAAGCCTGGAATGATAACTTTGCACAAAAATTCTTTAATCAATTATTTTTTATGATCCAACGACCATTCTTATTTTATGGCTACAATTAAGTAACACATAAACTGACATACAGCGGTACCTGATAGATCTCCAAATTGTGCCAAAGTCCAAACACCCATCCTACTTGTTGCCACAAAACTCAGTTATATGAGTCTGATTTTTTTCCTCCTAATTGAGCTATTTTTACAAACAGGTGAACAGAGCGTGCATAGTTTTAGCCTAGTCATTAACATCACAAAACACTTGAAGAGGACAGTTACACTAACAAGTCCTGTTCAGGGCATAGCTCTGAATTGACAATAGATCAATCTCTAAGCATTAGTGAGGCTGCAGAATGAGACTAGATGGAGCTTCAGGAAACCTGAAACTTCCTTCCAGCTCTTGCTTTCTCTCCAAGTGACTTTGGACAGCTTACAATTGCCTTGGAACTTATTTTTTCATCTACCATTGTCATGGTCTTACTCCACCTATCTCACAGCATTATTGTAGGAGTCAACAGTCAACGAGGTGGATTAAGTTTATGAATGGAAGTATCAATTATAAACACTATATAAATACGATGTACTAATCCAGCTTTCCCACTGACCGAGGATACAATACTGGGCAGGATGTAATATTGGGCAACCTGAATGACATCAAATTTGCAATCATTAAAATGGCAAAACATTTTAGAAACTTTACTCAACCTCAGAAATAATATGATTTCTTAGAACAATTCATTTGCTTTGTTCAGATAATCTATGACCTGTGTGGGGGAAACAAAATGTTTCTAGGATAGATGAGTACAAGTTTCAGAAAATGATATCAAGAAGGGAAAGGTGCAGCTCAGTGGCAGAACACTTGCCTACTATGTGCAGGGACTTGGGTCCAATCCCTAGTGCAAACAAACAAACAAACAAAATGGAAGGGGCAATTAAACATCTCTAAGTTCCATAAAATTATTTTTGTCACTCTATCTCATTAAAATATTAAGGAATCCAGAGCAGTTCCTAAATGTTTGAAATAGGACTTATGATGTCATACCTCGACTTCATTGCTGAAGGACTCACAGGCCATTTATCCCATGCCTTTCCCTCCCCAAGGTTCCTAACAGCCAGGTCTGAAGGGCGGTAAGCACATGTTTGAGGATCCACATCACAGCATCATTGGTGGGAATCAGGGGCAGGAGAGAGGTCCAACACCAGAGGATAAGTTCTATTTACTCACCTAGTCCATAAATGACAGACTAAATAATAAGTGTTTTAAAATAGTATATGAGAGGGGCTGGGGTTATGGCGCAGTGGTAGCGTGCTCGCCTAGCACACATAAGGCACTGGGTTCGATCCTCAGCACCACATAAAAATAAAATAAAGATATTCTGTCACCTACAACTAAAAAATAAACATTAAAAAAATAGTATATGAGAAATGTCAGTAATACACATAGATCTCAAAAAACAGCATTGAGCTCAAAAGAGAGATGAAGGAGGGTGAGGGAAAAGGAAACAAGAATGAGATACAAAATCTTGCATATAATATGAATTATAAAAAGTGTTAATGTAAGCCTGGAGGCCAAAGCAAAGAATAAACAAACAAACAAAAAATGATTAAAAGATAATGGGGCTAGGGATATAGCTCAGTTGACAGAGTGCTTGTCTTACATACACAAGGCCCTGGGTTCAATCCTCAGCACACACACAAAATAAGGAAATGGACTGCCCCATCTTCCAGAGCTGGCCTGTATAATTCTTTCCAGCATACTTTTTGCACAATGAGGGGATACTTCACGGCTTGCTCGATGTCCCTTGTGCTGTGGCACATACCCACCCCTGGGCTTGGGTTTGGTTTTTTCCTTAAAGGACAAAGTGAAGAGCTGGCCATTGACCTCCATGCTTTTCAACATCACCATTATATGGCCCTTTAGCTTTCTCTTGTCCAAGCTCAATTGCACTAGGGCCTCTTGCTCCTCCTTGTAGATGTGCTTTTCTTGTGTTTAGTCATGAAGGAGCTCTTTTGAACTAGTTCCAAGGACTCTCTTCCCTTTTCAGTTGTGGTACTCTGAACCAGGTGGATGGGCTAATCCAAGGGAGAGTGACCTCCTGCTATCCTTGCTGCTTTCTCTATAAACCCCGGTTCTAGCCAGCTCCAAAGGGTGAAGAGTGAGAAGACTTGATAAAATTATGATACTTCCAGCATTAGTTATTGTAGAAGTTTTTTATAAAACAGATTTCTCCTAGGCACTAGTAGACTAGAAATCTGGAACGGGCTGAAGGGATATAAGCACTAAGGAAGATTGTTTATGTAAGTTTCCTTAGGGAGAAGCCGCACAGGAAGGAAAGGGAAATACATCAACAGAGACTCTATGTAAGCAGATCTGTCATGACCTGAAGAATTCCAGGAAATTTCCATCTTGATCTCTCTAGATCCAATGGCTAGAATGACTGTCATTAGCTTTCTGCTCAGTATATACTAAGATCAGAATGGATCAATGTCTGCCTCAGGTTTTTTCTTTCTTTCCTTTCAACATACAAGGGCAGAATAGTTATTTGTAAATGATCTGGAAAGGTTTTCATGTTGGGTCACATTTTATCAAAACCACCAAAAGCATATTATAAGAAATAATGGGGGGATAGATAAAAAAATGACTTCCCTATTTTTAATAGAGCTTCTATTGCTACCCAAACATGTCTATGGACTAATTAGAGCCTAAAGCAAACAGAGTAACTTGACCTTGAGCTTCCACATTTACTCTGAACTTCTTATTGATAAGCCCACATAAAAAAAAAAAAACCAGTTCTCAGTCTGAGCAATACAGGTACAAGTCTTCCCACGGGGAACCTGAGCCACAGGGGGAGTCAATAAATTGGCACGGAGGCCAGATTGAGGTGTGGGGAGGCTTGGGTCCCAGAGTCAACTCAACTAAACCCTACAATTCCAGGCAAGTGAGTGTGCTCTCTTGTACCGTCCTGGACTGGATTCATGGGTGACCAGATAGTTTAGGGGTCAGGCTAGGTATTTGGAGAGTGAAAGGAGGTTCTATTAATAATCCTACTTGGATGATTAATCTTTTAGACTTCCTCCTGCTTTAAAATTCTATCATAGCTGAGAAAATAGAGCCCAGACTCCTGAGGACCAGCCAGCACTTTGCTCCCTTAGCTGGGCTATCTTCTGCCAGTTATGCTGCAGTTTCGTGGAGGACTGTGACATGCCATGCTGAAAGACAGATGTGGGCATTTCCCCAGCAACTGAAAGGCACAGCCTATCCTGCACCTGCTTGGTCACACAGCCACACACCCCAATCCCACATGTGTTCAGAATCCACAGCACTAAAATGCCAAATCCACATGAGGGCTACTGAAAGCCAGGGGTAGCCTGGTGAGCAGGGCCAGGAGGCAGCAGATGCAGCCCCTTCCTTAGGACATTGTCTCCTTCCACCTGCAGTGTGGGACTCATGGGCATCCCCACCCACATGCCTCAGCTTATCAGGAGGGATGAATGCAACCCAGGAGGACAGGCGCTGCCTCAGGTCCCTCAGAGGTCAGTTGTTCACTGGGCAGGTTGTGCTGTATCCATCTTTCCAGGCCACAGGCCACCTTTCTTCTGTCCACCACCCCCGCTCACTTGGTATTTTAGATGCCTGAGGAAACCATCAACAACAGTCAAAACTGAATACAGGTCATAACATAGCCTGTTAAAAAAATGTCCAAGTGACCCTTTGAACAAAGCCATTCCACACTGGGAGAATCTAAAAATAAAGGAGAAGGGGAAATGTTGAGAGAAAAGCCATCCACGGAGGAAATTCTTCTTGGATACAAACCTATTTTATCAGCAGTATAAACTTATTACTTGTTTAAAAATTAATTAATTTTTGTGTGTGTGTGAAACTCTGAATGACAGGAAGTAGCATTTGACTTTCCAATTGTAGTACTAAACCAGGGTTGGCTTCCACCCCAATGCCAGTGGAAGCCAGTCCTTTCACTAAAGCAGAGTCTCCAGCCCCCCAGTCTCAGGATGGAGCTCACCATCCTCCCCCACCCAGGCCTGCTCTCACTGCTGCTCCTCTGGTTCTACAACACCTCTCTTCAAGGGCAGAACACGCCAAATGCAGCTGCCACTTGCTGTACAGCGCTAAAGTAATCTGTTTTCCAATGGGACAAAAGGGCTGTTGTGGGCAGAGAGCCACAGGGACTGGGGGTGGGTTGCATGCAGAGGCCTACAGGAATAGGTTCCCAAGGAAGAAGGCTCCTGGTCACTAAAATTGGGCAAGCTGCCCTGCCGGTCCTGACTTGTGCTCCAGAGAAGGAATAGGTAATATTTTAAAACTCCTATGAACATGCTGGGCCCAGTGGCGCCTGCCTGTAATCCCAGCAGCTCTGGAGGCTGAGGCAGGAGAATTGCAAGTTCGAAGCCAGCTTCAGCAACTTAGCGAGGGCCTAAGCAACTTAGTGAGACCCTGAGGATGTGGTTCAGTGATTAAGCACCCCTGGATTTAATCTCCAGTATTAAAAAAAGAAAGAGAGAGAGAGAGCAGAATTCCTTGACATTTAGTCTCTACTTGAGACCTTAGGATGGCTTTTCATTTTTCAGAAAGATAAGTGAAATGCAGCTTCCTCTAATGAGTATAAATACATTCAATAAAGAGTGGTCTAATTCAGAAAAAGAAATCTATCCAAGTCCACGGTCTGGAGATGGTTGCATACAGGATGTGATTTGAAGAATTCTACTGAAAACCCACAATCTAGGTACATTTTCTACCAGTAAGTTGTTTGAAAATTCTGACCAGTAGGGTTTATATATTTTACCTAAAACTGGTTCTCCTGATTGCCTTGTTTTTTTTTTTTTTAAATGTTTATTTTTTAGTTGTAGGTGACAGAATATCTTTATTTTACTTTTATGTGGTGCTGAGGATCGAACCCAGTGCCTTATGCACGCTAGGCGAGCACGCTACCACTGCGCCATAATCCCAGCCCCCTGATTGCCTTGTTTTATAATTCAAATAGCAATTATGTTTACATAACATTCCAAAGAACTCTCAGATATGTTATCTGGATGGAACCTACTTAATATCCCAGAGAGGAACATCACTCATTAAGCAATTATTGTCTATTAACATTATGACTTTAATTAGTGTCCCAAAGATGAGTAGGAAAAGCCCTGAGGGAATGAGACCCTGGAAATGGCACACTAGGGTGAAAGGGGAGATGGGAAACCACCAGAACATGGCCAGTTGGCCAGGGCAGTGTGGTGAGGTGCTGTTGTCCCATACCGCAGCCCTGCCAGCACCTGCACCCATACAGGTGCTGAGGAGCAGGCGAGGGACAGAGAGGAAGGGCGCAAGTCACAAAGACAAATGTTGCCCACTCAGGCTTTTTTTTTTGCCCAGGGTTACTCTGGACATCCTAGTGAAAAGACCTTGTGCGAGACAGACTCACCCCAACGCTGAGAACTCATGCCGTTTCCTGAACCAGTAACTTGGCCGTGCCCCAGAGCAGAGAGCCCTGTGCTTCCGCAGAGATTCCTTTCAATAATTATTATCCTTTTGCTTAGACCAGATATTATGTAAGGGACAAAAGGAGGCTTTAGTTTTGAAACATCCCTTCTCACCCTCCCTTTTGACTCATTAGCATAATCCTTAAATAATGAACCTCTGAGGCTCAGAGTGATTCCTGCAGTTTGCTGCCTGGAGCACTTCTGGGTTCCAAGAATTCTCTTGGAAGGTGCTGGATACCCTAGCTAGAGCTGGAAGTGTGTCTTTGAGGACCCAGAGCAGCCCTTTCCTCATCCTGTAAGCTCCCATTACTGTGCACCTCTCCCCTGGGACACAGTGGTCATGGGGCTGGGGGACCATCCCCACCCTTTGTCTGGGCCTTTCTATCCTCTCAAAATACATGAAAAGAGCTGATGACGTGGCTGAGGGGAAAAGCGCTTGCCTAGTATGTGTGAAGGCCTGGGTTCCATCCCAAGTACCATGAACAAAAACCAAGAAAATAACCAAAGTCAGAGTTGCCAACCAGAGAGCAGCTGATTTAATTGCACTGGGGTGGGGTTGAGTCCTGATGTTTTTAAAACAGTTCTCCAGGTCCAATAACCTTTGAGTTAGATGATCTCTAGAGACCTTTCTAGTCCTAAAAAAGCCTATGTCCTCTCTTATCCCTGCACTTTATTTCTTTAATTTTCCCCAAAATTACTCATCTTTTATTTTCATGTGGCACCGGCTGATTTAATTATAAAAAAGAACTATATTGTTACAGTATTGCCACAGTATTGTTGAGCTATAATTGACATATAATAATGCATGTGTTCATAGTATACAATGTAGTAAGTTTTCACAATAAGAAATAGTCACTGTGGTCACAATGGTGAATATATTCATCACCCCACAAAAGTTCCTGTACCCTTGGCAGTCCCTGATCTGTCTTCCTCCACTACAGATGAGTTTGCATCTTCTACAAATCGAATCATGCAGTAAATACTGTTGCTTATTATTATTATATCCTTGGACTTTACATTTCAAGACCGGAGTCCTTTTATTTCTTTTTTCCTCCTCCCAGCCCCCAGTTGATCTCTGCTCAGAAAAAAAACCCTTAATCATTATTTGTTGGATTCAAAAAAGGCCTTTGTAAAATTATAATAGCTTCAGCCCATCGAGTTAAGAGTTTTAACTCTCTACTCCTTCTCGCAGGCTCCTCAGTCAGCAGCTTTAACCTAGCTAAAAAAATAAAATAACTTAGGATCTGTGGACTTCCAAGGGTCTAGAAAGTGAGCTTCTGGATGTGTGTTGAAGACAGGGGAAGCGGCTGGGGGTGAGTACTTGGGAAAGATCCTTGGCTTTCGCCAGCCTCTCAATCACTAGAGTCTAGACCCAAACGGCTAAACTATGGAATGCATGCCACCCTGTCTTCCTCTAATGTCCTACATTTTATAAATATGATGTCTAGCTACAAATCCTCTGCAATTTGTTCCCTCTTTCTTCTCCCTTCCTGCCTCCCCAGTACCTGTATTTTGTTCTCAGCTGCCCCCTTTATGCCTACACAGCATAACCTCAGGGTGTGATAAACACTCCAGGCACCATCTACTGCCTGGGAACTATTGGCATTCATTCTTCTTCTCTTCAACATCTTCTCATCTAAGCTGTGTGGCATGTTGAGGCCAAGGGCTCTCCTTCTACCTCAACACTTGAGCTACAAAATCACAAACCTCCATTTCCTGAAAACCCCAGAGTTCAGGATTTCTTTTCATCTTACACAAGATTAATGCTTTCATTGTTATTTACAAGTACAATGGGAACAAGAAGTACAATCAGTAACACTGCAAACTCAAGCCACCTCTAACTTCATCCAGAGATGCCCCCCTCCTCTACATCCCAGACAAAAAATATTTTTCAACAATATTATGTCTGATCTTAGAAAAGGTTGAAATGTACAAGCAATTATCAGCTTTTAAATGACAAAAAACTGGGGCTGGGGATGTGGCGCAGTGGTAGCGTGCTCGCCTAGCACGCGGGAGGCACTGGGTTCGATCCTCAGCACCACATAAAAATAAAATAAAGCTATTAAAAAAAAAAAAATAAAAAAAATAAATGACAAAAAACTGTGCATCTGGCACAGTTACTCGAATGGTAGTTTCCAAGTGTCTTAAAAGAGAGAAAGCAAAAAGAAAACACCTCATTGCTGGGCAAAAGGCCAACAAGGACTCCGACTCCCCCTTGCTTCATCCAAATTCAGCTGGACCCCAAGCATGTGGATCTGTTTGCATGGGGTTTGGTATCTTACCCCCAGCAGCATTCTCTGCCTCCCTGCTGGGGGTATGTGTTACATTTTTATTCTGCCTTTCACTTCCACCCTTTTCCAACAGAAAAGCAATCATGGTAACTATAGCATTTTGGTCTAGTTTCTACCCAACTTCATTCTCTGCATTAAAGGCAGACCTTTGAAAGTTACTTACGTGCAAGTGGCCAAGGGGAGCCCTGGGTTTGGAAGCTGCGTTTGCTGATGCCAGCCTGCTTAAATAGTTTGGCTGGCTGACGCAGGCTGCTGATAGCACTTTTGTTTACGCCCGTGAATGCACGCTCAAGCAAGGACCTGAAAAACCTGCCGCGTGGGCAGGAGGGAAACAGAGAGTCTTCGGAGGGAGGTTACGTCTCTCCTGGTTATTCAGGTTTGATACCCAGGCGGTGACTTCTGAGAGTCCCATGAAACTCTCCCCTCCCAGCCTCCTCATCCCAGTCCCCTTAGCCAAATAAGACTCTTCACCAAGATTGGGTGGAAGATGTGGCTGCGGGAAGAAGGAGAAGAGAAATAGGACCCTGGACCCTTCCCCCAACTTCCCTATTTGGAACAGCCTTCCAGTTAGATGTCGCTTCATTTCAAAGCTCAAGTCTGGTGTGGCTGACTTTATAGCACTGCAGGCGGGATGCCCAGCTCGGTGCCTGGACAATTGCCCAATTAATGAAAAGTGGTTTTCCCTCTGGACACAACGTGTACAAATAAGGAACAATTAAAGGAGAGGGTGGTCAGTATGAGACAACTTTAGGTCCCCTTCAAACACTGTTTTCACCCCCTCCAAATCCGCATCTGTGCTCTCCTCCTCCTTTCCCCTCCCCTTCCTTTGCTAATGAAATTCCTATCTAGGGCCGGGATTGTGGCTCAGCGGTAGAGCGCTTGCCTTGCATGCGTGAGGCCCTGGGTTCGATCCTCAGCACCACATACAAAGCAATAAAATAAAGACATTGTGTCCATCTACAACTAAAAAATATTTAAAAAAAAAAAAAAAAAAAAGAAATTCCTATCTAAGAGTTGAAAGACTCCACGGGAGTGCCAATCAAAAGGCAGTGTGTGAGCAAGGCTGTGGGAAGATGCACACCAAAGGTGAGCGAGTGAGCTCAGGGTCTGGAGTGACTATCCCTACAACTGCTTCTAAAGATGAGGTTGTGTGGGGGCGTGAGGACCCAGCTGGTAGATGTTTATCTTTTTTATTAGTTAGATACGGCAGTGAGTAGCCGATTGCAGACACTGAACACATGATGTAGGCATGATTTGGAGGAGATGAGGGAAGGGGACAGGCTTTGGTGAGATCATTTGTGGGGGTATCTGTGTGTATTTGACAGTATGAAGCACAAACCCATAAGTGCCAACCCCAGCAGGCACACCCTGTATTTTTCACTTCATGGGAGAAAGACAAGGCCCACTTGATTCTCTTGGGAAAGTAGCTTTATATGGAAGAAGGGTAGCATCCATTCAGAATATTCCTTTCCCTCTTTCAAAAGAGGGTAGGTAATGGTTATAACACATGTGTGGAGGAAAGCACCCACCTGGTCACCAGGAGCTTCCTTGGTTCTGCTTGTTGGTTGTGTAACTGCCAACTGTTCTATGGCCAGATCTGGATTCTTGCCCCCAGATTTCTTGAGTGCAGGGTCTATGTCTTGTTCATCTCTCAACAATCACAATGCCTGGCATAAGTTGTTATGACGACGATGATGACAGTCTAGAATCTAGAAGGACTATATGCCAGGTTCTATGTGGAGCATGTCACAGAGAGTCTTGGCCTACTGAATCCTCACAAGTCTGTGAATTAGTGCCTTGGTTATCAACATCTTGCTGATAAGAAACTGATAACCCAGAAAGATTAAATAACTTTGCCAAGGTCAGAGTAAATGGTGGAGGTGAAATCTGAATGCTGATCTATCTGATTTCAGATTCTGGGTTTATACTGAGGACTATTTTAAACCAATATTTAGAAAGTTGGCTAAGAATGTTTCCACTTATCCTTATTTTTTTTACTTGTTTGTCAGCTGTCTTCCAGAACATGATTTCCAGGATCACAGTGACTCTGCTTTGACCAATCTTGTAACCCCAGCATCCAGCATAGTGCCTGGCATATAGTAGATGCTATTTGCTCAGCTTCTAAATTCCTTTGGAGGCTATGGAATCCAATAGAGGATTTGGCAACAACAGAGTTCAGTCATACACATTTCTTTTGCTCCTGCACGATGTGTTGGCTTCAAGCCATTTTCCTTTATCCAGCATATCACTAAGATGAAACTAAGAAGCAGTTTGTACGTCACCAAGATTTTTTTCTTTCATTTTGTAGCCCTCAGTGCAGCAGCATGTTCTCCCCTCATGGTGACAAGGTGGCTGCAATAGGTATGTGCATCACATCCTTAAACAAAAATATCCAAAGACAAGTAGGAAAGGGCATGGGCTTTCTCCTAAGTATCTTTTTTTGTTTGTTAAAGGTGAAAATCTTTTCAGAAGCCATATGCAGACTTCCACTTACATCTCCTTGCTGAGATCTGTGTCAAATGGCCACATGGACTAAGTCCATCATTTGCAAAGCAGACAGCAATCAGGTGATGATACAGTTCCTCCTCTGGACACAAGAAAAGGATTTACCTTCCCCTGACAAATAGCTCTGATATCTGAACAAAATCAGGATGCAGTTAACAGGGAAGATGTAGAAAAGTGCTACCAACAGTTCTGCCAATCCGGGAAGTCATTTAAATGATAACTAAAACTGCTTTAGTGCCTATTCAGAGGAGCATGGTATTTGGTTTCACTATATCAGTTCAATTTTTGTTTGTTTGTTTTTTGTTTTTAACGAGGAAACCTTGCTTTGCCTTTCAGCAAAATTAAAACTATTTCACTGACTCACAAACAATAGGAGTAACTGGATTCAGTGGCATTTTTGTTGTTGCTTTGGTTTTTCCTTATAGGTTTAGACCCTAGGACTTTATGTCACTACTGATTTCCAGAGAGCAGCACGTAGTCCATCAGCCTCTTGCTTCTGTACCAGATGGGATCAGTGATGTTGCTGGTTTCTTAGAAACATTGGTTCCAATACTGCAAATACTTACAAAAAGATAACAACACAGTCTTTAATAATTTAACACTCATTTGCCCTACTCCTTCTTTTGCCAGTTATTTCAGTGGAATTTCATAGTCCACATTTGCATCTGTCTCTGCCTGACAGCTCCAGCCACTGCCTGGAATATGCCAACTACAAACACTTTTCTCATAGTTCCTCTCCTGGTAGCCAACAAACTTCAAATGAACACCTGCAAATAGTGCATTCTTTCTTTTCTATTTGCTGTTCTAGACTTTTTTCTTGGGAATTCTAGAACAGGCCTTGGGCATTCTTTTCTGCATGGTCAAAGATCAAAAGAAATAGGAGAAAAGATGAGATAAGCTAGTTGTTAGGCTGCACAGGGGAGGAGCAGTTCCCCAGGAAATGGCAGATACTCCGCACATGTTTGCTGTGTAACTGGAAGAATGGTGGAAAGGAAAGAGTGCAGGCTTTTGAATCATGCAGATTTGCATTCAAGTCCCCACTTGTGTTCACCACTTATGTAATACAGGGTAACTTCTCTCAGCTTCAGTTTCCTAGTGTGTAAAATGAGAATAATGATATTTTTCTCAGAGATATGTTATAAATATTAATGATAATATATATAAAGCACTTAGCATTAATGCCTCTAACATAATATATGCCCCCCTAAAATAGTAGCTACTGCTAATGGTTACAACCAAGCCCATCCCTAGTCATCTCTGTGGAGTCCACAAAAAAATTAGTAAAATCTAAAACCCCTGTTGCTACAGCAAACAGGGGCATTGGTAGAGTCACATAGAAAGCAGTGATTGCTGGTTAGTAGGAGCAGCTATTCTATTCTTACCAAAAACAGAGATCACTGAGGTGCAGGAAGCTGATTGATAATGGGGGGCATGTGGAACTAACAATGGTGGAAAGAGACAGAAGCCATTCCCTGAGGGACAGAAAACAACTGACATTTCAGCAAGTTCACAGTGGAGTGTATAAATCTCCCAAGGACCAAAATCTGAACTATAGGGAAGCAAATGAGGAAGAGGTGCAGGACAGGTGCATCCCTGCCCCAAATTCTGCCCCTAGGACATGAACTTGCAGACTCAGACTGAGAACTCAGCAGACCAGTGGAAGTTCACTTAGGGCCCTTCCTGGCCTAACCTGGCTGGGACTAATGAAGTGTAGGAAGCAGGGGGGAGTGGTAGGTGTCAGAGAACCTGGACAAAGAAGAGAATGCCAACACTGATGGAGACGTTCCCCTGGGCTCCTCCTGGCAGAGGAATTCTCACCATCCCTGGTGAGCAGGGAGTGAAAGTTATAAGGTAATTACACTCCATATTCTTGGTAGATTTTTTGTAGACATAGTAATGATGCAGTCATCCTTTCGGTGAACTGTATACACTTTATTCAAAGCGTGGATTCCATCATCTCACCTAACCCATTTTGTCTTCATGGAGCCCTAGTCAGTGTATGCCTGGTGGATGGAAAGGGTGGTCCATGAGCAGCGCCCATTACAGAGTGGCGTCTCAGCACAGCTGTTCCATCCGAGGTGACCCCAGTGGTGCTCACCTTTTTGCTTAAGAACCAAAGTTTCTTTGAATTCTTCATCCAGGGCCTGATGAATGAGCAGGTTCCAGGCCTCTTCCATTTGCTTGTCATCCCATTCATGTGATTGGCTGGAGAAGGGTTAACCCTGGATAATGGGGACTGGGCATCACTCTGGGTGCCTTGAGGGAGGGAGGAGACCTCTTTCTTCGCCTGGCTCCTCTCCTTAACACCAGGGCTTCGCTGCTGCTGGCAGGAGCTGCCAAGAAGCAGCAGGGCCACATTCTTGAGGGGGCGGCTGAGGTGCCTCACCTAAGAGGAGGCCCTCTTGGAGAATGACGGGAAGATGCTGCGGGTGGGGACCACCCACCGACGGTAATCTCCTGAGCAGAGGAGGAGAGTCCCCACACCTGCTAGGAAGTTCAGGGATGGTCCCTGCACTTTGAGAAAGCAGCGGGTGGGGAGCTAGGGAGGAGAATAACAGAATCCTTTGGGAAAAGGCTTGCTTGGTGGGGCAGCAGACCAGGCCCCTCGGTTCCCTCTAGTCCCTCGGGCGTCTGGTTCACGCTACTAATCTCTGTGTGGCACAGCCTTTGCAGCCACTTGCAACGTGTCGCACCGAGCCCCAGGTGGCGGATGAAGAACAGACATCGCCTCTGCCACAGCGGGTGCGCCGGACCCCAGGTTCCACCGAAGACGCTTGAATTCTACTAATGGTTTTACTTGGCCACAGAGAGGAAAGAGAAAGGAAGACTGAGCCGACAAAAATATGAAGTTGAGAGACAAAGACAAGGCAAAAACTAAATAAATACATGTTTTTGGCCCAGTAGAGAAAGAAAGCGTTGAAAATTATTTAGGTTAGTCAGGCCTGGTGCCACACACCTGTAATCCCAGCGACTAGCAGGGGGCTCAGGCAGGAGGACTGCAAGTTCAAGGCTAGCCTCAGCAATTTATTGAGACCCTCAATAACTTAGTGAGACCCTGCCTCAATAAAAAAATAAAAAGGATTGGGGATATAGCTCAACATCCCTTGGTTTAATCCCCAATACCAAACTTTTTTTTTTTTTAATATTCAAGCTAAATATTTAATCATGGAGCAGCAGGCCAGAGAACGGAAGGGTTTTAAAAAATTTTTGTGTATGTATGTATTTATGTATTTATACTGGGAATTGAACCCAGAGGCACTCTACCACTGAGTACATCTCCAATTCTTATTTATTTATTGTGCTGGGGGTTGAACCCAGGGCTTTGTGCATGTGAGGCAAGCACCAACTGAGCTATATCCCCAGCCCCTCTTCTTTATTTTTAATTTGGGACATATCTCCTTAAGTGGCTGAGGTTGGCTTCAAACTTGAGAGCCTCCTGTTTCAGCCTCTGGAATCTCTGACATTAAAGATGTGCACCACCAGCGGAGGAGAGCTTTGACTAGAAGCCACAGATTCTTTTCTTTCTCTTTCCTTCGCTACCCCAGAGGCACCAGGGTGGAGAGGCAATGTCACTTTGAGAAGTTCACATCTGTTTTACACCCTTCGTCCCCTCCTCTGTGTTAAGGAGGAAACACACCAGATGCAGTCTCTGAGGTCCTTTCTCCTGTCTTTCAAAAGCAGCATGTCCAGGGCAAGTGAATGGGGAGTAGGCCCCAGAGCTGCCCCCCAGGGAAGGACAGCTCCCAGACTCAGG
Organism: Xerus rutilus; assembly: GCA_028644305.1. NCBI lineage: Eukaryota > Metazoa > Chordata > Mammalia > Rodentia > Sciuridae > Xerus > Xerus rutilus. The sequence goes on along the minus strand of CM053408.1, from coordinate 81,009,629 downwards.
GCTAAGGCAAAAAAAGTCACAGTGCACAGAATGGACTCTACCACTGGCTCTCGACTTCCCCATGGTAGATGGAGGAACTAGCCCACCCCAAGCCTCCTTCATCTCTCCCCAATAGTCTGGCACTCCCCTGCAATGCCTCAGGCCTCCCAGACGCAGCAGAAGGTTAACAACTGGCATCATGTAAGCACGTGTTCCTGGTGACCAGCCAGGCCTCTGCTCCAGATACATCCCTCATCCGTGAGTTTGTTCAGTGCCTGGTTTTCCATTGTAGAAATGTCCTGAAAGAGAGCCCCTGTGGGTAGGAAAGAGGGAAAGGGAGGGAGAAAGGAAGGAGAGAAGTTGTGTATGTCATCCTTGGAAAATGCCTAAAGGTTTCGGTTTCTGCTTTTGGAAAAAAATATGCCATGGTCAAATTATTAACTCTTTAGGTACAGTTCTAGTCTGTGCATTTCAGCAGGTATCTGACTTCTCCATGGCCATCTCTCAAGTTTCTGCAACTAGGTCCTGGCCGGACTGCTGGTGATGATTTATGGCTGGTTCTGGAATGTCTTCTTATGTGGCATATTACATAAATGATGGTACACACTCTTGCATCTAGCTTTACCCCTCTGGAGAGTCAGCTCCCTGACTAGACTTTCCAGTGGGTTCTGAGTAACCTGAGTGAGAGCCTGGTGTCCCGGTTTGACACACCTGACTTTGTCCTCTGACTCTGCCTTCTTCATGGTATTGCCAGTAGATGCCCTGATGTCTCAGAGCCAAATCTCAGGCTGAAAACAATTGAAGGTGGTGTCAGGTTTCAGAGGAGAAGCTTTGGAGAGAGTCTGGACTTGGCTCAAATCTGTAGTGTCCACCTTTCTGGTTTTCCAGAATTGTCCTAATTTTAGAACTGCAAGTCCTATATCCAGAAAATCCCTCAGTCCTGGGCAAACCAGGATGGTTGGCCAGTCTCTTCTAGCTCTCTCACTCCCGAGTCATTAAGTTAACTTCTTTGAGCCTCAGTTTCATTCAGTGCGAAATAAGGATGATGATAGCAATCTTATATAGTGTGTTTGAGGGCCAGAGTTGATATGCATCCAAAGATTATTCAGGAAGGAAGTGGAGAACTAGGTGACAAGAATCCTATCTTTCTGCTGCTGTTTGAAGGGATAAATTTTCCCCCCAATGTGCTTTGACTTTTCCAAGTGTAGATATAAGGCCAGCACTTGAGGATTCTAGAACACTCTTTGGAAAACCTCGCAGGCCCTAGCTAATGCAGAAGGGTAGATTAAGTGCTCCCCTAGTCCCATGATCATCTAAAGAGTAAATGTCTGCCTGCTTGCAGAAGTCACTTTTAGCAGCTACCATCTGGGAGTCACAAATAAGGGATTATGAAGCTTTTTCTTTTCAGCGTCTTTGTTGCTCCTCAGCTATTGTCTACAGAGATTCTAACCAAACAGCCATGTTCTGAATGACTGTTTTCTGGTAACTACTGTTTTTATGGCTCAAAAAGGAAAAGAAGTCAATGTTTTCTAAGGACTCCCTTGCAAGGCATTTGCAGTGCAAGGGTGGATTTCACAGACATCTTAATTCCTGGCAGTAAACGCTGGGAGCTGTCTTGGAGACCAGAAGCAGCAGGCTAGAACTCCAGTAACAGAGAGGCAAGGGGATTATTAATTCAAATGCCCTGATAGAAGGAGGCCTAATCAAAGACACCATAGATAACAAGCTGCAGGCAGAGAGGGAGAATTTGGAACCTGAGTGTGTCAAAGGGACCAGGCTTCTCCGACTGAAGGAAATGACTGGGGAATGATCTTTCATAATTGAGCAGAGTTGGATCAGAACTATGTGCCAAGGGCTGGGATTATTTGATGTGTAAACACCTTTACCAACCTGGCCCTCCCACCCCATCACAAATGAAGCAAGGATCATTAGAATTAGTGCCAGATTCTGATTGAAAACAGGGGTCTGCCAAAACTGGAAAATTCAACATACAAGACTCTGGCACCAGTGATAATGAACTTGTTCGAGTCTATGGCAGTTGGGGACACAATTTTGCATAATTAGAATACTTTTGGAAATAGAAAGAAAAAAGGGACTCTGCAATCTATGTAAATTTACTGATTTGCATAATCATTAGTGTGGTTAGTAGTTTCAACTCCTAAGGTACTTCCTTGACATTTACATCCTAAATTAATGGAGGGGCAGATGCCAAAGAGAGCAATATTGATTGCTTTTAGTGGCTCACAAAACTACCCCCAGACTCTGGGGGAATTCTACAAAGTAGATGTTTCTAGGTTACCACATCCTGTGTTTCCCATCCTTTCCTAGAGAAAATGAAATTCTGAAACACTTGATTTAAAAGTCAAGAAATTTGATTATTAGAGTAATGCAATAAGGCATGCCCATTATCTATCACTACATAATCAATCACCCCAAAACCCAGTGGCTTAAATAAGCAATAGTCCTTTTGTTACCTTTCCTGGTTTCTGTGGATCAGGAATTCAGAGAGGGCTCTGTGGGGGAAATTTGGCTTGAGGTCAGACAAAGCTGGGGCCACAATAGAAGAGGGGCTGGAGTCCCTGCAGCCCCCCTGAGCATCTCTGTCTTCAGTCTCACCAATTTCTTTCCACATGGTTTCTCCCTAAGAGTCGGGTTGAGCTTCCTCACAATATGGTGACCTCAAGGCAGCTGAATGCTCCAGCACAAGACCCTACTCCCAAGATAGCAGCTACATCAACTTTTATGATTGACCTTAGAAATGTAGCATCCCTTCTACAACATTCTGTTGGTTAAAAGTGAGTCACAGACCATCTACATTCAGGGGGAGGGAAAGTAGGACATTACTTTCTAATAGAGAAATGGGAAGTTTCTAGAAGGGCAGTGTAGGATGACAGCTAGTGTGGCCAACTCTGGAAAAGACAACATAACATCAATCATAAACAACTAATGACCATAACATTTTAGGAAAATATTTATATTTTAAGAAAAAAACGTACTAACCCAGATAAATTTTTTAAAATATTTATTTTTTAGTTGTAGGTGGACACAATATCTTTATTTTATTTTTATGTGGTGCTGAGGATCGAACTCAGTGCCTCCCATGTGCTAGGCGAGCACTCTACCACTGCGCCATAATCCCAGCCCCAAACCCAGATAAATTTTTAATGAATAGAAAAAGTATTGAAGAACTTGTGTCAATTGCCTTCAAGCCTTCAATCCCTTATTCTCCAAGTTACCCTCTGATTCTTCACAATAAAGCAGTTGAGTGTGATGTGTTCTATTGGTTTCCTGAGCTGCCATAGCAAAGTTCCACACACTGCGGGGGGGGGGGGGGGGGGGGGGG
>CM053408.1:80995636-81006207 GCA_028644305.1 Xerus rutilus | reverse complement strand
CTGATGGCGAGTGTGTCTGCATCCAAATTTCCTCCAAATCCAGTAGTATCAGATTTGGGGCACAGCATACTCCAATGTGACTTCCTCTTAATTCATTACATCTGCAATGATCCTATTTCCATATAAGGTCACATTCTGAGTTATTGAGAGTTAGGGCTTCAACATATGAATTTGCCCAATTCAATCCATAAGGGGTCTCTTATTTTCTGATATAATCTCTGAGGGTATGGCTGAAGATATTTCCATAATTTCATATGGATATTCTCCTAATGCCTTTCGTTATATAGCTTCAAGGTGCATAGGATTTGTCAAAAATTCATTGCCTTGTAACTTGGGGTTTACCTATCCAACAATTTAGTTGCAGACTTAGGAGCATTTTATTGATTTAAGGGATTTAAGATTGCTCTCTCTCTCTCTCTCTCTCTCAATGCTAGGCAGACATTTAAAAATTTATTTCCTTTTGATGTTTAAAGTGAAAAGAAAAAAAAGCAGGCACATCCAACGGCCTCATTGGGGAAGCCACAAATCTCTGGTTTTCCTGTCCTGGCACTTATCTTATCCTTGATGCTTCCAAAATACCATCCAATCATTAAATAGCCAGTTCCCACTACATCTTTGTGAGATGTGAGAATTCTTGCCATTTTTAGTAAAGGAAATTAAAACAAAAAGCACCAAGTTGACCTCCTGTGCAAGGTGATATAACAAATACCAGACCCAGGCGATTGCCATTTCATGAACTGAAACTTTGTCCTGTGCAAGTCCAAGGACAGACTCTCATGGTCTTGTCCTTTTCTCTTCTTCCCAGAAGCTAAATACCCACTTTCCCCTTTGTCCCATAGTTACAGGGGAAAGCAGTGTAGAGGTTTGCAGATGCTAGCCCACCAGAACACTGCCCAGCAGACACCTACTGGGAGCAAGCTTATTAGTATTGTAAAACACCCACAAGAGTCCCAGGAATCTTAAGGGGAACCCCTGGGATGTGAAACTCCAAGTTTGCAGGTGGGCACCATGGTGGCAGTCCCTTTTGTGCCTACAATGCACTGACATCTGGAATATTTAGATCACATGGACAAAAATGAAAATGATATAGAAGTTATGCCTTCTAGTTCTGAGACACTGTAAGCTTCTTGAGATTTTTTGTTTGTTTGTTTTGCACTAGGGATTCAACCCAGGGGCACTTAACCCCTGAGTCACATCTCCAGCCCTTTTCATTTTTTAAAAAATTTTGAGACAAGGCCTCGCTAAATTGCTGAGGCTGGCTTTGAACTTGCGATCCTCCTGCCTCAGCCTCCTGAATCACTGGGATTACAGGCATGCACCATCATGCCCTTTGAGCACCACCATCATTCCTAATATCATAGCAAACTTCATGGGTTTTCCTTCATTCTAGAAAGGTGCTGCAGAAAAGAATCAGAGACAACTTATGTGGCCTGGGAGACAACATAACACCTCTAGAATTTATGAAGTTCTCTAATCGGCCCCTCCTGCCTATGCCTGCATGGAGACAAATCAAATTATCTTACGTAAAGTGCCCACTTGGACCAGTGTTTTATCCTTAGGCCATTGAAGCCAAAGGCACGCTGGAAATTACATTCTCCTCTCCTGATGCCCAATAGCCCTTTCCCTGCTTTTCTCCTTAGTCATTCACTTCAAAGCTGAGTGGTTTCTCACTGGCAGAAGCCTAGCTGCAGAGTTGGGTTTGCCTCTGATTGTGTGATACTCACAAGGAGTAGCACGTGACGTGGGCCTTTTTCTGAACAAGGATGTTGATTTTCACATCAAAATGCCATCTTGATTCTCATACTTAAATTCTAAGCATAGGGTTCTAAGAATTTAGATCTGTTTTCATAATCCATGGGAAACGCATCCTATTTCTCATTTTATTGTAGCCACTAGGAATCTCAGAGTCAAATTTAGAGCTCATTTTCACTATGTGTTCTTCATTTAGGTTTTTAGGTATAAAATTGCCTTACTCAGTTCACGTCTTCATAGTTGAATTCTAGCCTGTGTGACTCAAATAACACAAACTTATTTTTCTCACTAATTTTTTGGTCCAGGAACCAGACTATGCAGTATCTAGAGAGGGCTCCTTCCTGGTTCATAGATAGCTGTCTTCTATTGTGTTCTCACATGTCAAGAAGAGGGCAGGAAAGCTCACTGGGATGTCTTTTAGAAGGACACTAATCCCCTTCAGGAGGTCACTCCCCTGATGACTTCATTACCTTCCAGAGGCGTCATCCCCCAATACCATCACTTTAGAGGAAATTCATTTCAACATATGAATTTCGCATGGACACAGATATGCAGTGCATAACAAAAACCTTTACACACATAACTTATTATTTCCATATCTTAATGATTTTTAGAGGATTTTTTTTTACTACAGGCTACCTCAGATCTTTTATAAGAAATAACTTAAGCATAGTATTTATAATAAAAAATATATCAATATAATATTCAACCCTGAGAATATCCTTAAACATCATAGTTGTGTCCACAGGTTGATCAGAGAACACTGATACATGACAACTACTTCTGGTATTTAGCTGGGACACACCCAATACTGCCATGTTAAACTTAATGAAATCTTTCTGTATGAATTGTTGAAAGCCATTGTCCTGAGCCTCCTGAGTCTCTTCTACAACCCTATCATGTCACTCTCCCCTGGGATCACTCCCTCCTGCACCCTCCCCAGGATTCAGCAAACAAAAGAGACCCAAAGGACCAGCTCCTGGCTGTGATCAGTAGCGAATCTCACAGATGGGTGCTTTTGCCACTCTGGTTGTTAATTATTTTAATACCTCCCTCACAGGGAAGTTTTGCTTTTCCTGCTTCCTGCTGGTGTGAACACGAGCTTTGCCTTTTGATACAAGTTCTGGGTCGTGGTAAAGTGCAGACTCTGAAGCTGGACAGCCCTGGTTCAGCCTCACCTGTGACCTCAGCAGTTTCTGTGCTTTCCGTGTGTTTCATTCCTTCATCTGGAGGTAAGAGTAGCAGCCGCGGCTTGGGATTGTCGTGTGGAATAAACAAGTATACAGTTGGCCTTCTATATCCATAGGTTCTGCATGTGCAGATTCAACCAACCACGGATTGAAAATATTTTTAAATTTGCTTCTGTGCTGAACATGAACAGACTTTTTCTTATTATTCCCTAAACAATCCAGTTTAACAACTATGTACATAGAATTTAAATTGCATTAGGTATTATAGGTCATCTAGAGGTGATTTACAGTGTATAGGAGGATGTGCTTATAGGTTATATGCAAATACTGTACTGCTGTATACAAAGGATCTGAGCATCCATAGTTTCTGATACCCATGAGAGTCCTGGAACCCATCCCCCACAGATGCTAAGGAGTGGCTATATATGTAATCAACTGGACCAGTGCGAGTAGCAAGCACATTATTATTGGCTGTTATTACTTTAGTACCATGTTCCAGACATGGTACTAAATGTTTTGTGTTTATGCCTCATCAAGTAGGTATTATCATCCCTACAGAGAAATGTGGAAATGAAGAAATGTGCCCAGAGCCACAGAGCTAGTAACAGGCAGAACAGATTTCAGCTCCTCACTCTTTGTCCCAAAGCCCCTGTTTTTGCCTCTGCCTCCGATTCTATGGTGGAGGCAACAAAGAGGAAAGAGGAGATGGCCAGGTGAACATTCCCAGGCACCTTTGGTGAAGGCTGAGCAGGTGAAGATGCTCAGCGGGTACAGAGACCTTGAGGAGGATGGGGGCAAACAGGGTTCCCAAGGAGTGGGGTATTCTCACTCGGGCAGCATTCTGGCGTCATCCCAGCCCCTCCAGGCCCTCCTCCCAGCTCCACTCAGTTCTGCTCCAGTGGCGTCTCTCACATCCCTCCCATTCCATCCACGCCTTGTGCTAACACTCCATTCCAAGTTCTCATGACCTCACGTCTAAATCATGTCAAAAGCCTCTTACCTACTTTCCCGCCTCACATCTGTCATCCTTCCTGCCATGTTATTCCTAAAGAAACTGCCTCCACCATGTGATCTCACTCAAAACTCTCCAGTGACCACCCGGTGTCAACCAGATACAGTTCAGCTTCTCAGACTGACATTCAAACTCCTTCTTCATTTAATTCCAATCTTCATTTCCCAACTACTTTCTTCTGTGACAATCCTGTGGTTGGATTTAGCCAGCAAGTTGACTTGCTCTTCCTTCCTCCCTCCCTCCCTCCTTCCCTTTCTTTCCTTTCTTTTTTTTTTCTTTTAATAGTGGGGATTGAGCTCAGGGGTGCTTAATCACTGAGCCACATCCCCGGCCCTTTGTTGTATTTTATTTTGAGGCAGTCTCCCTGAGTTTCTTAGGGCCTCACTAAGAAGTTGAGGCTAGCTTTGAACTCACGATCCTCCTGCCTCAGCCTCATGAGCTGATGGGATTACAGACATGCGTCACTGTGCCCCACAGCTTGCTATTTCTTAAACATGCTCTTTCTCTTCCTGCCTCCAAGCCTTGACCTACTCCACACCCCATTCTGGGCACACCGTCCTCCAGCCTTCTAAACCCTGCACGCCCATCACAACCCAACTTGGCTCCATCTCTGCTGTGACATCTTTCCTGCTCGCTCCAGGGCAGGGGAACTTGTGCTTATCTGAGTGATACCGCTTGCTTGGCACCCACCCCGCAGCCTGGGGTTACCTATTAGCCTTTTATTTGTGAATTCTCTGCTTTTCCAGTTACACCAGGAATGTCTTGTAGCCAGAGGAGCAGAGACAGATGGCTAGGGGGCTGACATGGGAAGGTGGTGGGACAGCCTGCTGGTTAGGTTCCTGGGCTAGGAAATCAGACAGGCTAGGGCTGAACCACATTTCTGCACTAACTAATGAGGTACTCTTTGCCAAGATACCTAATCTCTGTCTGGTTTCATCTGAAAATGGAGATAATGACCATGCTTCCCTTGTAGGCGGCTGTGAGGATTCAGAAAATTGGTACACACAGAGAGAGCCCTTACCCAGGGCCTGGCACATAGATCAAGTTCCATTAACAGTTGTCCAGGACTGAGGATGTAGCTCAGTTGTAGAGCACTTGCCCTGAGTTCAACTCCCAGAACTGCAAAACAACAACAATAACAACAAAAACCAATGAAGTAATAAGATCGTGCTAATTATAGAGTTTCTTTTCTTTTCTTTTTCTTTTTTCAGCCCTGGGGATTGAACCCAAGGCTGTAAGCCTGCTAGACAAGCACTGTACCACTGAGCTACCTGCCTTGTCCTATGCTCATTTTAGAGAGAAAAAAAACTGATTCTCTGAGAAGTTTGTTCCGGTGGCTGATGAGTCGGCCTCAGTTCAGCCCTGAGTCCCGAGACCATTTCTTTCCACTAAACTTAATCCAGTCAGTTCCTGAGAGTAGAGAAGATGACTTGTACTTCTTTATGATTCTGTCAGTATATCATAGATTGTTTAACAACACATTTATTGCTGGACAGCTGGGAGATTTCTTAGAACACCTTGACACCCAGTTCTGTATTTTTCTGTGTGCTTAGATTGTTGTTTGCCCATCATTATTTCCTCTGCCTTCCAGTATTTAACTGGGCATAGGGTGACCTAAAACAGAAGTCAGCCAACATTTCTTGCAAAGGGTCAAATATAGTATATATTTTAGGTTTTACATATGGTGTCATTACAGTTACTCAGCCCTGCCTTGGTACTACAACAGGACGCACTGACAATGTGTATAGGATGAAGTGTGGCTGTGCCTGTCCCTAAAGCCTTTGCTTACAAACACAGAAGGCAGGCCAGATTTGCCCCATGGATGCAGTTTGCTGACACTTGGCCCAAAGTGAAGATGCCACTGATTACCTAGGCTAGAAATACTTATGATGGTTAATTTTGTATGATAACTTGGTAGGCCCACAGTGGGCTCAGATATTTGGCCAAACATTATTCTAGGTTTTTCTGTGAGGGTATTCTATGAGATTAACATTTAAGTCAGTAGACTTTGAATAAAATAAATTGTTCTCCATCACACAGGCGGGCCTTATCCAATCCATGGAAACCTTGATTGGCCAAAAAGATTGGCCTGAGCAAGGCCCTGAGAAAGAGGGAACTCTCCAATGAACTGCTTTGGATTGCAACCTTGACTCTTCCTGGTTCTCCAGCAGACTGCCTTTGGACTAGACCTGGAACATCAGCTGTCCTGGGTCTCCCGTCTGCCCATCCACCCTGAGATTTGACACTTGCCAGCTTCTGTAATCACATGAGCCAATGTCTATATATACACATCCATGGGTTCCATTTCTGTAGATAACCCTGCCTAATACAATGCCATTTCCTAGCTGCCCTTGTGGCAAGAGGTCTCCACATGGCTAAATTCTCACCAAAGCAATATAAACAGCAGCACTGTGCAGCAGCTTCCGGGAAATTTCCTTGAATGGCAGGGGCCCATGCCCTTTGACCTGTCACCCCTCCTTTGCCTGTCCTGCTGCTTGGAAGGCAGATAGAATGGCTGAAGGGCCTCCAGGGACTGATAAAGCAGCGAAGCAGAAAGCAAAAGCAACCTGGAGTCCAACAACCACTGAGCACTCCAACCAGACCTGAATTGCTCATATCAGGACTTCTATATGAGAGGAAAGTAGAGCCGAGTCTTGTTTAAGACACATTACATGAACCCGGCTGGCTGACATTAATCCTAACAAGCACAATTTCTGTCATTTTGGTCCTGGAAATGGCAGCACTTCTCTTTGGTGGCCATGTGGAAATTTATTCCTAGGATTTTACAAAAATTCTACTAAGAGGGTATTGAGGTGGGGGTGGGGGGCAAAAGGACAGTCAGCGTGGATGGTGAATGACTGCATCCTGAAGACGGGGCTGATTCAGAGGAAATAAAATACTAATACCTCCAGAGCACTTCCCCCTCCTCCAGCCTGTTGCAGGTCACCTGCCTCCAGGGAAGTGTTCCTCCCTACAAGGAGTTGTGAATGAGTGCTCCCTGGGTGGCTCACTTCCTGCCTTTACCCCGGGGTGGCTTCATTCCTGCCCTTGGATCACTCCACCTTTGGGCCACACAAGCAAGATAACAGGAGGAAGGGATGTGAGAACAAAAGAAATCTGAAATCTATAAAAGGGGCAGGACACCCCCACTCCTCAGGCACCAGCTTTGGACCCCCTCTTCTACAGAAGAGTGTCCTTCTCTCTCTCTCTCTCTCTTCTATCATTTAAATAAAACTTTTTACACATGCCTTGGCATTTCTCAGGTATTCAATCTTTAACACCAGGGGAATTGAGACTCAGACCTGATTTTCAACACCTGTATCATCTCTGGTCTCATAATGATCCAATTTAAATCTTTCCTACATTAGCAAATTTCTCACTTGAGAGGGAGCAGAAGGCAATGAGATTGAAGAAGAGAGGAAAACAGAAATAGATTCTTTCTAACTGGGTGTGGAGGAGGACAGAGCATAACCAAACTTGGGGACTCGGAGCTGACACCACTGATAACATCGTAAGGGCGCCGAATCTTGCAGCCAGCTTCAGGAATGGATGTTTCTAGCCGTGTAGATCTTAAGCCCAGCCTCAGGGCAGAAGCATGCCTGGAGCTGGCTGTGAAGTTTTTGGTCATGGTTCACTAGTTTGCACTAAATTTTGACCTTGTTTTATTCTCTGTGTCTTCACCTTAGAGATAAAGAAAAAGAAAAAAAGAAACCAGTAAGTAGATAACCAAATTAGTGGCACAACACCCTTCATGGTAGCTCCTTCTGGTTTGTTGGAAAAGCTTGCACTTTCACAGTACTGAGAACTCCAGCTATTCACATTTGAGAGTCCCTTAAGGCTAGGGCTTGAATATGATACCTGATTCGTCCAATTACTTGCAAAATCTTCTGAGTCTTTTATCAGAAAAACCTTAACTTGATATAATCTTGTTGACATGTGATGCCTGGAGCTGCTGCAGCCATCTAGCTAGTGTGAGGGAGACATGGTTGATACACTAAGGAAGGCAGAGCTGAAAAAGCAAAACCCAAAACAAAACAAATAACTATATGCTTGCTGACATCACTGGCACAAACTTTTAAAGTTGGACTGCATCCAGATTTTTTCTTATAGAAATAATAAGTGTTTATTTAACTACTTTTGGTTAGATATGCTGCTATTTATAGCCAAAAGCTTCCTTACTGATATAGTGCCAAAAGCATTTTAACATTCTAAGCCCTAGTGCTCTATCAGTCACCTTAGTCCAAACAAATATAGCTCACATTTATTAGCATGTTACTGTCCCATTTTCTGTTTGGAGACAGGGAAAGTTTACTATAACCGCTTAATGGAAAATTTTACAGTTAGGCAGTCTATTTGAACTTGGGAAATTTACTTAACTCTTAACAGCTTCTTCATCCATTAAATGCAAAAATAATTGTCCTATCTCATAGGATGGTACTGAGGTTTAAATGCACTAATACATATAAGATACATAGGACAGTGCCTGCTCATACTATAATAACCAAAAAATATACATTCGCTTCATTGCCATCCTCCCCAGCAGCTCACCCTTCTCCAAGTTTCCAAGGCAATTTGCTGTCACACTTCCCGCCCACAGTTTCCTTTGCCAAGTACTTGTGGGAATAGTTGAAATATGGGAAGGATATGCCCAGTGCAGGCCTCTTGCTAGTACGCATACCACAAGATCATCAGAAAAGAAGTCTATCAGAATGGAGCAAATATTTCGCCTGGACACACATACTGTAGTCCCTTTTTTCCATGAGAAATGTGTTCCAAATCTTCGGTGGATGGCAGAACCCACAGGAAGTACTGAATCCTACATACACTATGTTTTTTTTTTTTTTCCCTTTCTACACATACCTGAGAAAAGTTTATTAATCAGGCACAATGAGAGATTAACAACAAGCTGGGCACAGTAACACACGCCGGTAATCCCAGCACTTTGGGAGGCTGAGGCAGGAGAATGGCAAGTTCAAAGCCAGCCTCAGCAACGAGGAGGCGCTAAGTAATTCAGTGAGACCCTGTCTCTATATAAAACACAAAAAATAGGGCTGGGGATGTGGCTCAGTGGTTGAGTACCCCTGAGTTCAATACCTGGTACCAAAAAAAAAAAAAAAAAGAAAGAAAGAAAGAAAGAAAGAAAAGAGAGAGAGATTAACAACAAAAACTTAACCTAGATCTTAGCAACCTTATGATATTTTTTCCCTTTTCTTATTGTAAGGAACTTTCATTTTTTTCATTTAAAAAAAGCACTTGACTGGATGTCTTGCACCCTATACTTGAAGACAGAAGACAGCAAGTGTCCTTTTGGGTCAGTTTTCCCACAGGCCTCTGGGGTGTGCCCTCCCACAAGACTTCAACCCTGAGGGGTCCCTCATATGTTAACAGGCCTCGTGAACAGCAAGAGAACCCCACCGACCCTCTGACACCACTATCACTTTCAACTCAGCTACCTGGCATTTCTCCACCTCTTTAGCTTTTTCTCTGGGCCAAGCATGCCTTCTTTTCTTCTTCACTAGAAGACTCTCTTCCTATCACCCGATACTGCACACTTCTTGTCTGGCTCCCACCCCCAGGGACTGCTGAGCTGTTTCAGCATTTACACCTGCCATGCATGTGTCAATCTGGGCCAGCTTTCAGCCAATAGTTCTGTCCATTTCAGCTGTAGAAGCTATTGGCAGTTTCCAAAATACTTTGGCCCAAGTTACTTAATCCTACCAAAAATCTTGTGTGGTGCATGCTTTTATTCCACACCAGAATCCCCAGGGCTTTTTCTTTTCTGGTAGAGGTCAAGGGCAGAAGGAGGTGGGACCAAACAAAGAAAGAAAGAAAGAAGAAAGAAAGAAAGAAAGAAAGAAAGAAAGAAAGAAAGAAAGAAAGAAAGAAAGAAAGGAAGGAAGGAAGGAAGGAAGGAAGGAAGGAAGAAAGAAAGAAAGAAAGAAAGAAAGAAAGAAAGAAAGAAAGAAAGAAAGAAAGAGAAAAAATCTTACAACAACAAAACAGACAAAAACCCCCTCACTTTCTTTGCAGTTCTGATCCAAGGCACTAAAGACCTTCTCTGCTCTCACCTCAGCAGTGGGTATTCTGGTGGAGAGAAAGTAAAGGTCCTGCAGAAATCACCTGAAGTCCAGCTAAAATTTGAGGACTTGGCTTTTGAAGAAAGAAGACCCACCATCTGATTCGTCTCTGGACAAAACAGTCTGGATCTGACTTCTGGCTGACAGTCCAATCTAGAATCGAGGGAGGAAGAAAAAGATGTCTCTAGAAACTAGACTTAAAGAGATACTTCCTGGGTTGGGGACCTAAATCAGTAGTAGAACACATGCCTAGAATGTGTGAGGCCCTGGGTTCAATCCCTGGTACTGCAAAAAAAAAACAAGGAGTACTTTTTGGTCTAAAATTTGAATTTTTTAAAATCTTTTTTTTTTTTTTTTTTTGGTACCGGGGATTGAACTCACGGGGATTCGACCCCTGAGCCACATCCCCAGCCCTATTTTTTTGTGTTTTATGTAGAGACAGGGTCTCACTGAGTTGCTTAGTGCCTCGCCATTGCTGAGGCTGGCTTTGAACTCGCGATTCTCCTGTCTCAGCCTCCCTAAGTGCTGGGATTACAAGCG
>CM053408.1:80950125-80995536 GCA_028644305.1 Xerus rutilus | reverse complement strand
AATTTTTTAAAATCTTAATACTTTTTAAATTTTACTTTTATTGATACATGAAAACAAAAAATTTGTACATATTAATGGGATATCATGCCATGTTTTGATACATCTATACATTGCATAATATTTAGATAGGTTTAAGCTTATTTATCTCTTCAAACATTTACTATTTCTATATGGTAGAAACTTTTGAACTCCTTTCTGCTAGTTTTTTGAAATGAACATCAAAAAGCTTCGAGATGTACATCACTGTTACCAGTAGCTACCCCTCTGTGCCATAGCTCCCAATAGTGACTTTTTGCTCTCAGCTGTAACTCAGTACCCATTGATCCACATTTCCCCAGCCCTGTTCTTTCTGATGTGAAAGTCCTATCATTTCATAGTAAGCAGGATATTGGCTCTCTTCCCATTGAAGAGGCCCTATTGATTTGCTCATAGTGAGCCTCAACATCGATGTTCGCAATGACGAGGCTAGAAATGGAGGCGGTGCCCTGTCCTCTGCAGGAATAGAGGAGTCACATTCTCTGTGAGGAGCTGACTTTGCTGTTTCTCTGTAGGCCCGAAGCTCTGCTTGCTGGGAGGAGGTGGGACTGGTACGAGACAGCCTGCCACCTGAGTGTCTGTCAGAGCTGCTAGACTCATGGAAAATTTTCTTTTATTTCTTAAACATTCAGTGCTGGGTTGGGAGGTCAGGCGAGGGGTCAGAAGCCCAACTAACTCGCTAACCAGAACAGTATAAGTGACAGATGCTATTTTTTTCCCTTTCTTTTCTTTTCCACCTTCCAGGAATATTTAAACAAGGACAACAGAAAACCAAACCCCTCACTTTTTACTTTCAAGTACACCCTGTTCTGTCACCAGACAGCAGCAGCCCACAGAGCAACATTTATTCATAAAGTCTCTATTCAGCTCTTCTTGCTTGTTCTTGGCTCAGAGTTCAGCTAACTGGTTCCCACAGAGCACAGACCAGCAGGGGATGTGGGACTCATAGCCGAGCAAAGATCTGCTCTAGCTTTCCTGTGGATTCCAGAATGCAATGGAAAAACCACAATATTTCCGGGTGAGCTGCACGGAGCAAAGTGGTGACTTTATTCCCTACTTTCTGCCTTGGGCTGGGCTCACCTTCTCCAGCCTGGCCAGGCCCAGCCTCCCTCTGTGAGGGGCTTGTTGGGGGAAAGGGGACATTTTCCTTGACTGTCACTCCAAAGGCTCTTTTCATTCGCCTTTGTGTGAGAGCGATTCCTCCCTCGGGGAGGGCGAGGAGGCATCCTGCTGGCTGCTCAGGGCAGAGGCAGAATCATCCTTGACTCCTCCATTCCCACATCCCTCTTCCAATCCACTAGCTTATCATGTTGGCTCCATGTTCAAAACCTACTCAGGGTCTGTATCAATCAGAGTTCAACCAGAGAAACAGAACTGGTCAGAGAGATTTGTTAAGAGATTTAGTGCAAGGAAGTGGCTTATGTAATGGCGGGGGCTGGTTGGGTGAGTCCACAATCCATACGGCAGGCCATCAGGAAGGGAGGCTGGAACTCTTGGGCATGAGCAGAAGTTGCAGTCCACAGGCAGAATTTCTTCTCATCAGGGTACTGGCTCTGTTCTTAAGGCCTATCAACTGATTGAAACAGGCCCACCTGCATCTATGATAATCCCTTTACTACAAATCAGCTGATTAGGGACCCCCCCAACCCAGAACTGAGGATTCAATCCAGTGGTGCTCTACACAGCTACATCTACAGACCACTTTAAAAACTTATTTATTTATTTAGAGACAGTCTTATTAAATTGCCCAGGCTGGACTTGAACTTTCTCAGCCTTGCAAGTAGCTGAGATTACAGGCATGCACCATTGTGCCTGGCTGATTCATGACTTTAATCACAGACATAAAATATCTTCACCACAACACTCAGATTGGGGTTTGATCAAACAACTGGGGACTGTAGATAGTTGGTTTGACACAAAAAAACCCACTGCCTCATTTTCCAGCCTCAACTCTTTCTTCCATAGTTACCTCCCTCCCTCGGTCCGGACCTCCATCATTTTCCAGCCTCAACTCTTTCTTCCATAGTTACCTCCCTCCCTCGGTCCGGACCTCCATCATTTTCCCCTGAGTTCTCACCTTAGCCTCTTTACCTGTTTCCTGATTCTTCTTCTTGTGTCCTCCTTGCCCCCACGAACTCTTCTCAACTATTTTCACTGAGGCGGATAGAGTGATCAGTTTTCAAGCTGAGTGAGCAATTGCTCCTTTGCCCAGAACCCTGTGGCGGGCAGAATAAAAGTTCCCCAGAGATGTCCATGTCCTATTGCCTTGAGCCTGTGAATATGTCACCTCACCTGGGCAAAGGGACTTTGCAGATATGCTTAGGGGACTTGAGGATGAGGAGAGTATCTGGAATATCCAGGTGGCCTGATCTAATTGCATGAATCCTCAAAAGCAGAAGAGTGAGTCAGGTCTGATGGGAAAAGAGCTTGGTCCTCCTTTGCTGGCTCTGAGTGGAAGAGGCCCCAAGCCAACAGCTAGGAAAAGGAGATTCAGTCCTGTAGCCTCCTGGCACCAAATTCTAACAACAGAATGTGTGGGAATCAGATTCTGCCCTCAAGCATCCTATTAGCCTGGTGAGACCCATGCTGGACCACCCATCTGTAAGGTTTACAGTAACCTGATTTGTTTTTTTCAACCGCTGACTGTGGTGGGCTATTAGAGCAAGAGTAGAAAAAGAACACAGCCCTCCAGTGGCTTCCCACCCTCTGCAGAGCAAAAGCCAAGCTCAGAGCCCCTGCCCTTCTCTGACTCGTTTCCTACCAGCCTCCTCTTCACCCCACACCCCTGCCCCATTCTACTCCATCTCCAGAGCCTGGACTACCTAGAGAGAGCTGGTGCCCTAGCCTCCGAAGGCCAAAAATCTCAGTATTCAGGATGAATCACATTTTAATGTTATATCAAAATTAATGCAAAATAATCCATGGTATGCAAAATGTAAAAATTTGGAAGTAAGACAAGGTCTCGCTCACCTCACCTCCTCTAATCCCAGCCCGGATCCTCCTGCTCTCAAACTCTAGCCATGCTCCATCTGCGACACTTCCAGCTGCTGTGCCTCTGGCACCTACCTGCATGGCTTCCTCCCCGGCCCACATCAGCGTTGGCTCCAAGGTCATCTTCTCACTGGGTCTTTCTTGGTTGTTTATTTAAAATCATAAGCCCTTGGGCTGGGGTTATGGCGCAGTGGTAGCGTGCTCGCCTAGCACGCATGAGGCACTGGGTTCGATCCTCAGCACCACATAAAAATAAAATAAAGAGATTCTGTCCACCTACAACTAAAAAATAAATATTTAAAAAAAAATAAAATAAAATAAAATCATAAGCCCCCACCCCCACCCATCAGGACTCCCTGACTCCTCCCTTATTGGTATTTCCCCAAAGTGCTTAAGACACAGAACATACAGTCTCATTTATTCCCTAATTTTGTTCACTGCTATAGCATCAGAATCTAGCAGTATGTGACACAGAGCAGGGAGGGGTTCCGTAAGTATCTGTGTGGGAATGAAGGAAGTCAGGGAGGGAGAGAGGAAAGGAGACTCTTTTAAGGGAGATTATGGCCAGGTGCATTGGTGTATGCCTGTAATCCCAGCAGTTTGGGAAGCTGAGGCAGGAGGATCATGAGTTCAAAGCCAGCCTCAGCAATTTAGTGAGGCCCTTAGCAACTTAGGAGGCCCTGTCTCTAAATAAAATATAAAAAGGGCTGAGGATGTGACTTTGTGGTTAAGTGACCCTGGGTTCAATCCTTGATACCAAAAGAAAAAAAAAAAACGGGGGTCAGAGGAGGCTATGTCCGTGCAGGGAAGGACTGCTTTCCGTGTACTGGAGGTGCAAATCCCTGAAGAACCACAATAAATTTTAGACCATCTGTTTAAGGAAACATTAATTTATAAACAGGGTTATTTTTTTCTTCTCCCCAAGGAGAGATAACCGCAAAGAGCCAGTGTGTTCTATGAGATTAATTAGCAGATTTGGACAAACTATGTGCTTTCTTTTCTAGGAACTAAACTAAATGCTTTTCCACTGAATCTCTGGGAGAAGTTTGAATCCCTCACAGTTTATCCAGAATCCTTTAAGGTAGAGTCTTTGAAGCCCTCTGTTGAATAATGCCTAGAGATTTTATTCTCTTCAAGTACCCTCTCAACACTAAAAAATTCAATTTTGATGACTAAGATTTTTTATGAGGGAAGTCTAACAAAGTCAGTGATAACTTGTAGAAATAGATTTTTCTGCTGCAATAACCAAATAAAATTTTTAATACATCTATTTCAGTGTTGATGCAGATGGAAATGAGACCCAAGTTTTCCCACCAACGATTGACCGTCTAGCACGTGCATGACCTGGGCTTGCCTTGAATACCTGAGCTGGGATTTGAACAGAGCAGAGTTGCAGAGGGTGGTGCATGCTAAATTACAGGGGTTGTGGGCCAGGCTGGTATGTGCAGAAGGATTAAGCGGCGGATCCAGGTTAGAAGAGAGAAGAAGATAGAGGAAAAAAGGGAAGAGGAAGCAGAGAAAGAGAGAGAACCCAACCAAGTGGGACCCTCAGAAGAACACAAGAAAATCACCTCCTTTTTCCTGAAAGTTCTTCCGGTTCCTGTCCTTGTGCTACTTGTGCATGGATTTCCATGGACTCTCTCCATAGCCCTGCTTTGCAGTGGTTTGAGGAGTTTGCTCTTCTTTGTACTCAAAAGAGCTGACTAGACTACATATTCCTGAGGGTGGTTACTGAA
The DNA here is from genome assembly GCA_028644305.1 of Xerus rutilus. Classification (NCBI taxonomy): domain Eukaryota; kingdom Metazoa; phylum Chordata; class Mammalia; order Rodentia; family Sciuridae; genus Xerus; species Xerus rutilus. Next base: position 80,990,773 of record CM053408.1, on the reverse strand, counting down.
AAAGCAAAAAGTTCTCCAAGCAGGTTTGGAAAACCACAGCCATGATTTACAGTGCTTCCCATGAGTACCGAAGAGTGGGTTTTGAAGTGTTTGGTAATATGGAAGAAAGGTGAATTTTAACTAATTACAGTGAGTACCTTGGACAGGATCCTACAATAGAAAAGCCATCCTGGTGGAATCTGAATAAACTGAAGTTTGGTGAATAGTAATAATATTAATATTAATTTCTTAATCTTGACAAATATGCCCTGGTTACAAAGATGTTAATGTTGAGGGAAACTGGGTAGAAGGTGCACAGAGCTCTATACCATCTTTGTAATTTTCTGTGGACCTAAGCTTATTTAAGAATAAAACCTACATTTTAAAAATGTTTTCCAATTCCTAGATAGGGAAGGAAGTAGAATGATGGAATGGAAACAGCAACTATACCAGGAGTCAGAAAAACTGGGGTCAAACCTGGAAAACTTTGGGTTTGAGTCCTTGCTTGACTCCTTCCTAGCTGTGCAGCTTTGGCCAGGATGCTTCACCTCTCTGATTCTCAGTTCCCTCATGAATACTGTGCATATGTACATTGTGTATTTGCCAGTATAACACAGTGGTCAAGACCATGGCTATGGAGTCATGTCTGGGTTTGAATCCTAACCCCACCATTCACTATTTTAATACAGATTGAATATTCCTCATCTGAAAATCCAAAATCCAAAAAAAGTTTCAAAATCCAAAACTTTTTGAATGCCAATAAAACACCACCACAAGTGGAAAATTCCACACCATGAAACTTGATTTAATGCACAAAATTACTTAAAATACTGTATAAAATTATCTTTGGGTTATGTGTATAAGATGTATCTGACTCAAAAATGAATTTTGTAAAGTCGGGCGCGGTGGCTCACGCTTATAATCCCAGCACTTTGGGAGGCTGAGACAGGAGGATCGCAAGTTCAAAGCCAGCCTCAGCAACGGTGAGGCACTAAGCAACTCAGTGAGACCCTGTCTCTACATAAAACACAAAATAGGGCTGGGGATGGGGCTCAGTGATTGAGTGCCCCTGAGTTCAATCCCTGGTACCAAAAAAAGATGAATTTTGTGTTTAAACTTATATTTGTCTAAACACAAATATTTGTGTGCAAATATTCTGAAATCTGAAACAACTCAAAATTTGAAACACCCTGGTCCCACGCACTTCGGAATGGGATACTTGGCCTGATGATCACCTCTACTGTGCTTCACGTTCCTCACACGGGGAAAACTATAGAACTTGCTTCCACAGATGCTTCAGATAACTAAATGAGGTGGTGCATGCCAAGAACAGAGCGGTATCTGACAGCAGACACTCCATCAAGTATTGACTCTTATTTTTACAAAGTTTGTAATAGTGTATAATAATTTGAGCATTACAAAAATGTAAAAATTCTCCACAATTCTACCCACACCGCCCAAGACACTCACTATGATGTTTTGGTGGGTATTTCTCCTCTCCTCTACCTCCCCATTTTTATTTTAATACATTTACCAGCATATTATCTTTCTCTTGTTTTTTAAACAAAAACAAGCAAGCAAGCAAGAGAAATAATGGATTTTATACACATCACCTGCCCTGATGTGTTACTTTCAGGGCATTGTTTATAAAATCTTTCTTTTCAGTAGTTGCAAGAAATTGCATTAATACATCCCGAGGTGACTTATTTAACTACTCCTGTGTTGAAGGACACTGGTTCATTTGCATTTTTTCACTATAAGAAAAGTACTATAAAGAATATAAACTGTACTAGAATAAGTTATACTCTATGTATGTATAATATGTCAAAATATACTCACTGTCATGTATATCTAAAGAGAACAAAAAATAATATGTGCTGTATATATTGCCATTTATTAATTATTATTATTATTATTATTTTGGTTCCAAGGATTGAACTCAGGGGCACTCAAACATTGAGCCACTTCCCCAGCCTTTTTTATATTTTACTTAGAGCCAGGTCTCACTGAGTGGCTTAGGGCCTTGCTAAGTTGTTGAGACTGGCTTTGAACTCACAATCCTCCTGCCTTAGCCTCCCAAACTGCTAGGATTACAGGCGTATGCCACCATGCCTGGATTAATTTATGAAAGTGATTTCTGTAGGATAAAAGTGGAAACGATGGGACAAAGGATATAAATATCTAAAATTTTAATAGATATGCTAAAATTCCCTCTGAAAACATAATCAAAGTGTTCAAATTTTCATCGACCCTGTATATTAATCAACTAAAACCTTTTTTAAAACTTTGCCAACAATGGGCTAACAGTATTTAGTTTAAATTTTCTTTCTTCCTTTTTTTATTTGAGGTAGAATCTCATTATGTTGGCCCAAAATTTCTGCTCTCAAGTGATCCATCTGCCTCAGCCTCCTGAAGAAATGAGACTACAGACACATGGCACTATGTCTGTCTTTATTTTTTAATTATACGCAAAGCAGATTATAATTATTAATTATTACTATTATCGGATTTTGCATTTCTTTTCCTAATTATCCCTATTTGTCAATTTTTCCCATTAAGTTATTTGCTTCTCTCATTGATTTTTGTGTTCTTTATATTATAGCTATGAACCTTCTGAGTATTTTTTAAATATCTCATTCCATTTTTCTTTAATGTGTTTGTCTTTTGAAATGGAATTGATGTTTCCATTTTTTTATGTGGTTAAATCCATCAATTCTTATCTTTATGGGGATTTTAGCTTTGTGGTTCAGTTTTAAATAGCTTCTTAACATCAATACGATTTGAGTAATAATTTATAGTTTTATGTTTTTAAAAATTTAAATATTTAAACTATCTGGAATTTTGTATATAATATAAAATTGAAATCTAAGCTTTTTCCCATGGGCTAAACCTTGTCCTTAATGACCACATAGAACTTGGAAACCATGTTCTAGCTGGCAACCTTCAGTTGTCCCCCATCAACCTTCCCCACGTCGTTGATGGACTTTTTTTCTCATGGTAGCACTTTCTGAACATGTAAGGTGGAACCAAGTGCCTGAACTTTCACTCCTCCAGAATCTAAACTCCTTTTTAGGTCTCTGAGTTTCTGTGTCTTATCCAAAAAGTGTCCTCTTCTCTGAATGACTGACACTGAGAACTTCTGTGTCCTTGATGTGATGTCAGTCCAATTGGTGAGGTGGCTATACTCCAATCTCCTATACGTGACCATCAGTGTCCCAGTTGGGCACACAAGTTCCAATCACACAGAGATCAAGTCATACACAGGTAGAGGTTGAGAGACCTTCTGACCAAGAGAATAGGAACATTTTGATGATCCCTTGAAATTACTAAATTAAATACCACTAAATTACTTTCCCTAAGAGTGTGGTATAATTATAAAGTCCCTAGCTAGATTTGAGAATGCTAGTTTCTTCCAATCCCTGCCAGTGTCGATATCATCTTTTAAAACTTGTTGGCTGTCTCTCTGTCTGGAGGTGGCCCACATTCTCCCTTGAGAATTCCGTGTTTCTGGCTTTACTCCGAAGGCATCTCTCTTGAGATGGTCCCCCTTCTCCCTTGAAAGTGTGTCTACTTTCCTAAATAAATCTCTGTCAGTATCGTTAAAAAAAAAAAAAAAGCTTTTTTCCATTCACTAGATGAAAGTGATTTTTTAAATTGTATCTATGATTATTTGTGAAACAAACATCTTTTTGCACACTTGTTCTATGATTGTGTTTGTTCTTTTGTGATCTTTATTTCTATCCTCTGTCAGTTTATATTTGTGGTCTTAGTGTTGTCCTTTCCCATTTGTCTGGACTTTTCTCATATTAAAAATAGTAAATCTTTATTTCACATATGCTGAACATATTCCTCAATCCATTATTTAAATAAATTCTTGGTTGGTATGTCACATGGAGACTTGGTAAACATGATTTCATCGTCTCTGTGAATATGGTCAGAATGTCGCCTCAATTTCTACCCATTCCAAGATTTCTAGTCCCACTTATTTTTTGTGAGGAAACTTGGGGTGTGATTGCCCAGTATCAAGCCTTCAAGGAAGGAGTGCTGGGGTTGGTGCTTAGTGTCACCACCCATTGGTGACACCCTTGCTCCATCTGCCTTCAGTAGCTCCATGTGGATCATGGCCACAGGCTCCCAACCTGAGGCCTCTCAGGCCCGCCCTCCACAGGTGCCCTCTGTGGGCTTCCAACAGAAATGTGTGGTTCTTGGGCCTTCTCCGCACAGAAGCCACACACCATTTCTACTCTATTCCCCTCACTAGGCTGAGCTGTGGGATTTCTGGGGGCCTACCTAGGTTCCTTCCATTCTCAGTTCTCAGATGTATCTTCCCCAAAGGTGGCAGGTCCCCCCTGGGTGACTGTTTTAGGCAGATGAATATTTGTGTAGGGGAAGTTGGTGGGGTGGGGAGACAGATGCTGTGGGGAACAACAGGCGAGATGGTGCAGACAGAGCGACTGAATGAGATGCGGTCCCAGCAAAGGCCACCACTGCTTTCTTGTGCAGCTCTGAGGCTGGATGACCCCTCACAGTTATCCCAAGTGCAGGCCAGACCTTGGTTCTTCCACATGGGAAAAATGATTTTTTTTCTCTAGGGAGGGGCATAGACTTGGGTGAGGCCTCCTGGTAGGGACTCAGGTGAAACCAAAAGATGACACTCATATTCAATCGAGGTGAGGACCTGGGCCTCTTCTAAAGCATCTACTACTGTGGCCCACTTGCCCTTGAAGGTTCTTTGTGTTCCCTAACCCCTTTAATTCTCTTTTTACTCTCAGGCCACAGACTCTTTATTCTGGAAGGACTGCCTGGCATTTTTATATCCTTCCTAATTCATTGTGTTTGCCCTGAGGCCTGGGATTTTGAAGCTCCAAAACCAAAAATTAGCCTCCTTTGTTATCTACATTCTGCTATGTCATCCCCTCCCTGAAACAACAGAACAAAATGCCTAGCTGCCTAAATGTGGGGCAGAGAAAGGGTAGCAGGAAATACCAGAACAAAGGTTCAATATGTTATACCCTGCCTCACACAGTTAATACACACAATGGATAATGCCTACGTGATGCAAACTATCCAAAGTGATGCTCCACAGATTCTTAGTGCCTGGTGAGGACACAGAGAAGAGGGAGGGATTCTCAACAGGATATCAAGTCACACATTGCTAGAGGGAAAGTCTTAGAATCTCCAGGGGATGGGTAGGAAGGGATTGGTGAAGGCTTTATATATCTCAAAAGAGAACATGGATCTATTTATACATTTGAGAACATGACATAAGAGTGAGATCATTCCGGTGGTCCAGAGAACAGGTTGATTCTTGACAGGAGGAAAAACCCTTCTGTTCCAACTAGAGGGGAAGAGAAAAAATGGGAGTTGTATAGGAGGAATGGCAGGACAAATTGCTTTCCCTTCAAATGACATCTTTTCCATGGAGAAGTTGGGGGCAAGGTCATTTGATGAGAGTGAAGGTAGAATGAATTTTGAGAAGACGAGAGAATTTTGAAACAGTCCTGTTTTAGTTCAGATTGCTATAATAGAATATCACAGACTGAGTGGCTTAAAGCATAGATGGTTTTTATAGTTCCCAGGATTGGAAGTCCAAGATCAAGTTACTATCAGGTTGGATGTCTGGTGATACCTTGCTTTCTGGTATATAAATGGTTGTCTTCTTGCATCTTCACATGGTAGAAGGGATGTAGGGCTCTCTGGGGTCTCTTTTACTAGGGCACTAATATCCTTCATGAGGGCTCCACCTTCATGACAAGAACCTCACAAAGGTTCCACCTCTTATACCATCACATTGTGGGGTTAGAATTTCAACACAATTCTAGGAGGACACAGGCATTCAGTTGATTGCAAGCTCCATGGACAGTGAGAGAAAGTCCATCCTGGGACATATGGAAGTATTTCTGGGCAGTTAGAGGCCAGCAAAGGTAAAACATTGAGATTATGGGGTTTTCTCCAGCAACACTGAACAGCACAGGTATGGGCTCAGATAAGGAAGAAGGAAGGTTTTTTGAATTAGTATCATTATTTTACCTTAAAGTATAGCACATATATACAGAGGTGTACACGTCACGTATGGCTTGGTGGATTCCTATGGTGAGGGCACTTGTGTACGCAGAATTCTAGAAGCTCCCATCTTGCCTAGGGCTACAAATGAGATAGCTTAAACAATCTCGCAGTTTGAAAGTTGGAGCTGAGGTGTTGGTATTTGGGGAGAACATCTCCTGGCCTCTCCCTAGCTTCTCTGGTTGCCTGTATCCTTGGCATTACTTAGCTTATAGCTGCAGCACCCCAATTTCAGTCTCTGCTTTCCCTTGATCTTCTTCCCCCGGTGTATGTCCATGTCTCCGTGTCTCCTTGTCTGCACATGGCCTTCTTATGAAGACACTGCTTACCAATATCATTTAGATCCCATTCGAATCTGGAATGATCTCATCTTAACTAATTACATATGCAAAGACCCTGCTATTGCCTGAATGTGTCTCTCAGAAGACATATGTTGACACTTAATCTCCAATGTGATACCATTAAAAGGTGCAAACTTTCAGAAGTAATTAAGTCACGGGAGTGAAGCCCTCATAAATGGATTTGCTTTCTTCTGCTTTTCTGCTGTGCAAGGACACAGAGTTTGTCACCTTTTTGGCCTTCTGCACCTTCCAAGTGAAGACACCAAGGTGGTGCCATCTCTGAGGAATAGGACTTCACCAGACACTGCACCTGCCAGTGCTTTAAATCTTAGACTTCCCAGCTTCCAGAATGAGAGAAATAAAGTTATATATTTGTAAATTACCCAGTCTCCAATATTTTGTTATAGTAGCTCAAACAGACTAGGATAGGCACTAATTCCAAATAAGGTCAGTCTAAAGTTCTGGGGGACATCAATCGGCAAAGGGGTACTTTTTCACCTGGTGTGATCCCTTTATGTCTTTTTCCAGTCACTAGACTCAAGTTGTTTTGATTTGTTTCTTTTTTATCATTGAATATAATGAAAAGTGAATGGAGGAAGGATGTTGAAAATATGAGCAAGCAATTATTGAGGAGATGAAGTAAGGTTGGGAAGGAGGTAAAGACAGGAGATGAACAGGTAGGTAGAGAGTAAGAAGCAGAGGGCTCAGGACACAAGGGTTTTTTTGTTTTTGTTTTTGTTTTTTTTGGGGGGTAGGGAGGTACTGGGGATTGAATTCAGGGCACTTGACCACTGAGCCACATCCCCAGCCCTGTTTTGTGTTTTATGTGGAGACAGGGTCTCACTGAGTTGCTTAGCGCCTCGCTGTTGCTGAGCCTGGCTTTGAACTCGCAATTCTCCTGTCTCAGCTTCCTGAGCTGCTGCGATTATGGGCACACACCACAGCACCCAGCAGGACACAAGATTTTGATAAGGTTGAAGAAACAGCTGCACAGGAGTGGCTGAGGGAGACAGGTGGAAAGAGAGGAGACTGTGCCCCCAGTTTGGTTGTTTCTGTTCTAGATGGTTCCATTGAACTATCCCTTGATGTCAGCATCATTAGCATACTGTTTCTGTTGTTGTTGTTGTTGTTATTGTTATTTTTTTGGTACCAGGAATTGAACCCAGGGATGCTTAACCACCGAGCAATATCCCCAGCCCTTTCTATATTTTATTTTGAGACAGGGTCTTACTAAGTTGTTTAGAGCCTTGCTAAATTGCTGAGGCTGGCTTTGAACTTGCAATCCTCCTGCCTCAGCCTCCCAAGTCACTAGGATTAAAGGTGTGTGCCACCATGCCCAGCTAACATACAATTTTAATCACTGTAACTTTAAAATAGCTCTGCTCTTTACTGGCCCAACCTTCAAGGTTATCTTTCCTCAGAACCTTTATTTTTAATATTCTAAAATGTTTCTTTCCCAGATTAACTTTAAGATGGTGTTAAATTAAAAAAATTATAATGATATTGATGGGAAGTGCATTAAACTTATAAATTGAAGAATGATCATCTTCACACTAATATTCTTATATAAGAACAAATTATATCTTACCACTTATTCAAGCCCTTTACAACCCACAATAAAACATGACAGGTTTTTGGGGGATTTTTGCATGTACTTTTGTAGTGAAACAGAACATGTCACAGAACTTGAACATCAAGGAGTGACTGGATGACTCTGTGTCTAGGAGAAGGGCAGACAGAAGCCTGGCTATGTTATACCAATTATACTTAATTAGTCCTTTGATTACCTTCTAAAAAGGGGACATCTTTCAAATGACAGTTAATATTTTAAGACTATAGTGGAAATGAGTTGAAGAAAACAACATAGAAAGATATGAAATACTGATATATGCCATACCATGGATGACCTTGTAAACCTTATCATAAGTGAAAGGGGCCAGGCATGAAGCTCACGTACTGAGTCCATTTATAAAAAAAAAAAAAAAAGTCCAGGAAAGAAAAATCCATAGAAAGAAAACATGGTTGCCAGGGACTGGGAGAAGAGGGGAATGGGAAATGACTTCTTAATGGATGTATGGCTTCCTTTTGTCATGATGGAAATGTTCTGGAACTAGGTAGGGGTGATGGTTGTACAACATTTGGAAAGTACTGAGTGCTACTGAATGTACATTTTCAAGTAGTTAAAATGGCGAATTTAATGACACACGCATACACAACCACAGGGTTGAAAAAAGCAGAGAAAGCAAACATAGATGATTCCTTAATTATGAGACTGTTTCCTGTCCCACCATCACCACCTTCACCACCTGTGCAGAACATAGGCCCAGCCCCTTGTGCATCTCTGTGGGCAGCATTCATGTGTTGTATCCATAGGTGTGGACAAGGTGACCTCAAAATTTCAGTCGGTGTTAGTGTTTCATCACCGTGACAAAATACCCAAGAAAGTCAGCTTAAAGGAGGAAATATTCATTTTGGCGCATGGTTGCAGAGGCTTTAGTGTGTGGTCATCTGGCTCCGTTGTTTCTTGGCTATGGTGAGGCAGAGCATCATGGCGGAAGGGTGGGGTGCAGCAAGCTGTTCACCTTGTGGTGGCCAGGATGAAAAAGGAGAGAGAAAGAAGGGGCCAGAGACAACATGTAGCCTTCCAGGACACAACCCCAGTGACCTACTTCCTCTAACTAGGTCCCATTTCTTGCAGTTTCTACCACCTCCTAATAATCCATTCAGTTACTAACTCTTCATTGGATCAACCCATTAATGAGTGATTGGATCAAAGTCCTCATGATCCAATCACTTCCCCCAAACCTTGCCTCTGAACACTGCTGCGTTGGGGACCCTTCAACACAAGAGCTTTTTTTTTTTTTTAATATTTATTTTTTAGTTATAGGTGGACAGAACATCTTTATTTTATTTTTATGTGGTGCTGAGGATCAAACCCAGTGCCTCACGCGTGCTAGGCGAGCACGCTACCACTGCACCATAACCCCAGCCCAACACAAGAGCTTTTAGGGAACATTCAAGATCCAAAGCATAAAACCTTTCAACTTTTAGAGTTTCTTATTTTACAGTTTGTTTATGAAACACCGTTCCCCATGCTTTTCTCAGATTGTCCTCAGAGCTGTTCACGTATGAAATAGAAGGAGCAGGAACTCTGGAGTCACCTGTAGCCACATTCAAGTCTCCACTTTGTCAGCACACTTATTGTGTGACGTTGGGCCTACAATGTCACTGAGCCTCTCTGAGTGTCCCGCTTCCTTGGTTGTGAAGGAGAGATCATGATTGCCACCTACCCAGGGCACCAGAGAGTTGTGGTGGAACCGGACCTGAGGAAAAGCTAAGTCCATGTTCTAACACTGCTGTGTTATTAGGGAAACTCTGAACCAAGAGGGAATAGCTACTTAGCTACCACTGACTTGGTGAGATCAAAACTTATAAATGTAAGTGCTGAAGTCTAGAGATGTCTAGGCCCAATCAGATACTCATGTGATCTGACCTTGAGGCATGCTTCTGCAAAGTTAGGTAATGACCAAGGAATTGAACTTTATATGTGTCAACCAGATTCACCACAGATTGGGGCTGCAATGAGGACATAATCTCACATAAAAATTCAAAGCCACATTGTGTCGCAAAAAAAAAAAAAAAAAAAAAAATGGAACAATGACAGCATGCATTGCTTTTTACACAAAGGAACTAAACCCAGGACAGTCCCTTCACAAAAATCTACCTTAGCGTAAGCCAATAAAAAAATGAATGGGAATCAGAAATGGCCTTGGAGTAAAACCCAAGATTTATCTATGAAGAAGAAAGGCAAAGATGTTCTGGTACTGCTGCCTCTCCCACGAGCTCTGCAAAGTCCCTGAGGCCTAAACTTGTAATTCCCCAGTAGATTCTCGTATCTCCAAACCTTTCCTTACCTTTGGTTGACAGATGAAGCCCTCAGTTTGCTGTCTGGGAACCACTGGTGCTCTCAGACTTTCCATGAGCTCCTATCTTAGTTTGAGGGCCCAAAGGCAGGGTCCAAGAGAAGCCCTTGGTGCAGTCGTTTGCTGAGGAGGAATCACCTGTGGCAGGAGCGAGAGAGCAGGGAATGTGACATGAGAGGAAGGGGGTGTTATCACAGTGAGGGGTACAGAATGCATCCCAGAACTGGTCACCTGAAGGTGAGAGAATGTAGCCACTTGCTTCCATCCTTTACAGGTTGAAAGTTGCTGTGAGGGACATTAACTCCCCTGCACAGGGTGCCTATCTGTGGGCTAAGCAAGGTCCCAGGGTATTGGGGGAAGTCCTCCAGCCTTGGCAAACTCAAGAGCAGTATACCAACACTAGGGGGATGCTGTACATGAGAACAGCACCTGGGCTCACAGAGGATGACTGTCCACTGTGGGCATGGTGGAGATCAGAGGTGGGCCAAGAGGTGTGATGTGTTGTTACAGTGCTCCTCCATTGCCCAGCTTCTCTTTCAGCTAGGTTGTGGTCATGCCATCCTTGTGCGAGCATGGAGGATCCTGCCCTAGAGAGTAGATCATGTCACATCAGACCTGTGTGAAGAAAGAATAAGCCTTGGTTGTATTAAGAAATGGATATGTTGGGGTTTCTTTGTTACTGCAGCACATCCTAGCACTGATTTACTCTTCCTAAAAAAAGGTCCCCAAAACAACCGGGCATGGAAGAGGGGTATACCATTCATTCATTCATACCATGTGAAACAGAGTACTGCAGTGTTCCAGTGGACCAAGCACCAGAGTAGGCAAGAGAGATCCACAAACTAAAAGTCAACTTATCTTACCCCCTGGGGGAGAAGTTCCCCATTGAAGCTGATAGGACAAACCTCAACACATGTTGCTGTGCACAAGTACTCATTTCTTATAGTCTCTTTTCCTAAAGTTTCACTTTATATGTTGATCCTGAAACCAGGAAGTACCTTTGAGGAAGCAGATTTCTTGCCCACTTGATGTGACTTCAATTGACAGAGCAGCTGACAAGGGCCCAAAAATATCAACTGCAACTGGTGAGGTGCACTGTTCGCCTTGAGGCATTGCAGGACCATAGTGCAAGTTCTCCTCATCTGTGGGATGATGTGTGGAGAACTGCCTGCCAGCGACCCCAGAGAAGATTCTCTCCTGGCACTATCACAATAGAGGTTGCTAGAAAAGGCACTTTTCCCCTGCCAGCAATTATTGTGTCTGGCGTTAATAAGAGTTCTAGCAGTTGGTTAGTGGATCCAGTAAATGGTCTCTTTTCCCTGAACCTGCTGGCCCTCCCCACTATGCTAAGGCTGGGCACAGGCTCAGTTTATCCAGAAGCTTGATTTGAACTGAGCCCTGTGGGTATTCTGTGTCCCAGGGCAGCTTGGATGGAACCTCTGCTCCTGAGCTGCTGGTCTACACACCAGTAAATGTGACCACTTCCAACAAAGTGTCTTCCCTCTACTCCCAGCTGAGATCAGCACACCAGGAAATAAGGTTTCCATGAGGGAATGAGAAGTGGAGGGGAAAGGAAAGGCTGGGGGGCAGAGTTGGGGTGTCTCTGGAAGTCTATGGAAAGATGGTATATGTCCAGGTATCAGGCCCTTCTGGTCATACACTCACACAGGAAGTCTTTCCTTTTATCATTCAATAACGCTCAGGAGCAAATATTACCACTTAAAGATGATTCACTGATTCTAGGATGGGGCAGTAAATAAATGCATTGTGAATAATGGGAGCGAGGGATCACTTACAGACAGTGACATGAGCAAATATTCCGTTTGTATGTGTGTGATGCTGGGGATGAACCCAGGACCTCTTCCATGCCAGGCAAGCTCTGTACCACCGAGCCACACTCCCAGCCTCTGGTGCTCAAATCTTAAGGGTATGGCCTTAAAGCTTTTTACAAGTATACAAGTCAATATTTACAAGTCAATATTTGAATATTTCCAGTACCCTCAAAGACACCTTTATGCTCCTTCCCAGTCATAACTCCCCAAAGACAACCACTATTCTGACCTCTGCCAGGACTGATTCAGTTGATGAGTTTTTTTGTTTTTGTTTTTTGTTTTTTTGGTACCAGGGATTGAACTCAGGGACACTCGACCACTGAGCCACATCCCCAGCCCTATTTTGTGTTTTATGTGAAACAGGGTCTCACTGAGTTGCTTAGTGTCCCACTAATGCTGAGGCTGGCTTTGAACTCGCGATTCTCCTGTCTCAGCCTACCAAAGTGCTGGGATTACAAGTGTGAGCCACCACGCCCAGCTAGTTGATGAGTTTTGTCAGCTCTTGAACCTCATATCAATGGAATCATAGAGTATAAACCTTTCTGTGTTTGTATTTTTTACTCATCATGTCAGTAAGTTTCATCCATGTCATGTGTAATGGTGGTGGGTTCTTTTTCACTGCCATGCAATATTCCATTGCACCAAATGTTTCCCAATCTATAATTCAAATGATGCACATTTGAATTGTTTCCAGTTTTTGTGGGGGTGGAGATTGAACTCAGGGGCACTCAGCCACTGAGCCACATCTCCAGCCCTATTTTGTATTTTATTTAGAGACAGGGTCTCACTGAGTTGCTTAGTGCCTTGCAATTCCTGAGACTGGCTTCAAACTTGCTATCCTTCTGCCTTAGCCTCCTGAGCTGCTGGGATTATAGGCGAGTGCCACTGCTCCAGGCAAGAAGGGGCTTTGAGGTCAGGAAGGGGGCTTGGGGCAGAGGAGGATAGCTGGGGTGGGGTGGGGCTGTACCTCAGTGGGAGTGGGACGTCTCAGATGACAGCCCTCTTGCCCCTCCTTCAGTGTCCTCTGTCCCACGCAAGGGGACCTCACCATGATGAGTCCCAGGAGCATTCTCCTTCAACAGGGCCACTGCTTACCCAACTTCCTTATCTGGTTCTCAGCCAAAGAAATAGATCTATTCTGGAGAGAAAACCAGATGTACCAGATTAACTGAGGAGTAGAATAGCTGCATCCTGTACTATGGAGGAATTTTAAGGGATTTTTCAAGGAACAAAGTTTGATTTAATGTGATTTATACCTAAGGGCTGGCTTCACTAACTCAGAAGGTCTGTGGGAGGTGAACCTCTGTAAAGAGGTGGGCACAGTCTGGGCTGCAGGCCCTGAGAACGGAGAGAAGCAGCTGCACTTCTCCTGGTCTCCCCTAGCGCTCCCGTGTCTGGGCCCCTTCATTCTACAGACCTGCAGACTCTCTCCTCATTTCCACTATTCACTGCACTGGTCATTCTTCTATTCATTTATTCCTTCGCTCACTTATTCATTTAATAAACTTCCACTGAATGCCTAGTGAAGGTCAAGTGCTGGGCTTGAAGATGAAATCACAGGGTTTCTGCCTCAAGGAGCTCACATTGCTGCTGTAATAAAGGTGGTACAGAGGATGACAGAAGACATCAGTTCTACCCAGAGAAGTGCTTCAACTGCATTTTGCAGGATGACTTCGCGTTCACCTGGCAAACAAGGTCAAAGGAAGGCCTTCCAGGCAAAAAAGAGAACCACAGCATGGCAGGAAGGCTGCAGATCACGTGGCCAGAGCCCGACGTTTGTGTGCAGGAATAGCTGGAGATGAGGCTGAGTAGCCAGGGTCGGATCATGAGGGGCCACAGACATCAAGTTAACTAACCACTGTGGACTTTCCCCTGTGGAAATGAGAGCCAGACCTATATTGCTCAACCATTAGAAATGTCACACTGCACCACTGAGAAGGATGGAGCAAGGCGTGAGCATGGAGGCAGGGGAATCAGCTTAAAGATCAGGATGCCAGATTTGGTTAAAGAAGACACAAGCTTAAGATGAGCCCCCAGCAGAGAGGGTTAAGAACAAGAAATGGGTATTTAGGAAATAAGTTCTACAAGAGTTGGTGAGATTGGAAAAGGCCAGGGAAGGTCAAAAGGGAAGAATGGAATGACTACCCTGTTCTGTCTGGATGGATGATGGAGAGAGAGTGTGGGGAAGAGGAAATGGGCAGGATAGGAAGGGAAGAGAGGGAAGAAGCAACGAGTTTAATTTTGGTCATTTGGAGATTGAATGTGGAATACACCATGGGTGGTTGGACGTGCAGTCTGGCACCCAGATAGAGTACTGAGCTAGAATGCAGGTTCTGGAGCATCAGTAGTGATGAAAGGATTGCCAAGCCTGGAATCACTCAGGAGACTGTGTAACGCAAGAAGAGAAGAGGGACGTGGACAATGCCATAGGAACCCCAGCCCTGAGGAGCTGTGTTGAAAAGCAATCCCAGTGAAGGAGACAGGGTAGGAACGAAAATGACAGGCTCAGAGGCAGAGGAAATCAAAAAGCACGGAAGGCCCGTCTCTTCTTGTCTGTGGTGTATTTCTACATCGCAGGTTTGAGCATGACTGATTTGAAAATCTGAAATCTCAAATACTCCAAAATCTGAAACTTGTTGATTGCTGGTACCACACCACAAGTGGAAACTTCCACATCATGAAACTTTGTTTCGTTTATGAAATTACTAAAAATAGTGTCTAAAATGACCTTCATGGACCGATATGTCCATGAAGCATAAATGAATATCACATGTGGACTTGAGTCTCATTCCCAAGATAACCCTTCGGATAATTAAATATTCCAAAAGCTGGGGGGAAAAAACATTAGAAATCCAAATCTGGTCCCAAGCATTTTGATGAAGGATACTCAATATGTACATAGAAAAGGATCCAGTTCCTAGTTGTTGCATGAATGAATAAACAAACGAACAGTCTGGTGTCATAAAGATAAGAAGGCATTTCCAGAAGGTACACACTGAAATGCTGTGGGAGGCCAGTGACGCAAGACAAGGACTAAGTGTTCCCAGGCTGATCTGCACTTGAACGGGAAGCACCAGAACAGCCTCTGCCATCCCACCCTGGAGGGCTCCTCCCCACACAGACTCAGGGTGGGGTTTCTCCAGTGCTGACCATAGGATGCTCCTTGTATGGTGGTTCTCCCACAGGTCGTCCTCCACTTCTACCCAGACATCTTAGAGCTGGATCTCTGCCCTTTGTTCAGTTCCCAAGTTTCTACTTGGGCCTATGGTTGTATTAGTTATCTATTGCTGTGTAACAAATGACTTCTAAACATGGTGGTTTAAAACACACATTTATTATCAGAGTTTCCAAGGTCAGTAATCAAGATATAGGTTAGCTGAGATCTCTGTCTCATGGTCCCTCACAAGGCTGCAGTTAAGTATTAAGACAGGATCTATTTCCAACCCACTCAGTGGTTGTTGGGAGGATTTGTTTTTTCACAGGCTGTTGCATTGAGAGCCTCAATACCTTGTGGGTTGTTGGCCACAGGCTGCCCTCAGTTCTTGCCATATGGGCCTTCCCAACATGGCAACTTGCCTTATTGAAACCAAGAGAGCCTGCTAGCAAGAGTGAGGTCATAGCCTTTTGTAACCTAATTATGGTAACAATATCCTGTCATAATCACATATTTGTTGAGTTACAGACAAGTCACTGTGTCCAGCCTACACTCCAGGGGAGTGGATTATCCAAGAGTATGAGCACCCAGAGGTGGGAATCACTGGGGGCCATTTTAGTAGTCTGCCTGTCACAACTGCCTAGACTTTTCATTCTTTACTAGAACTTAAGATATGCTTGGCTGAAGATCATTCTTCTCTGATGGTTGAACCAAGAGAGAAAATCTTGGTTGAACCAAGACAGAAAATATCATAACCTTAAATATTCCTGTACTCATAATAGTGAATGCTTATATCATGCTAACTACATGCCAGGCATTGCCCAAGTTTCACTTGAGCTTCACAGATATCAACTCAATTAATTCTCACATCACTCAAAAGTGGACACTCTTGAGAACTCATTTTGCAGATGAAGCAACTGAGCACAGAGAAGCAAGCATTCACCAAAGGTAGCACAGCTCTTAAGAGGTTGACTGGGATTGGAGATCCAGGAGTTTGGTTTTAGATTTCCTCCTGTTAACCCTTATACTCTCTTACAACCCAGATATAATCTGGGACTTAATGTTGTCCGGTTTGGCATGGTGTGACATTTAAACAAAACATTAAAAAAACAAGCTGAGGGTGGTGGTGCATGTTGTCCCAGCTCCTCAGGAGGCTGGGGTGGGCTGTGGTCTGGCTTCTGTCTTCCTGTTCCTGTATCATAAGACAAGCAGAACGAGCAGAGCCAGGGTCTTGTTTTAAGGGTGACAGAAAGGAAGGAGCAAAATAAAGAGAAGTTTTCTAGCTGGTGGAGGAATAGGGAGAAGAAATGAGAGCTGACCAGGAACACATAAACCAACAATCCATGTCATTCAGGAGATGTATGACAATGATACTACGTCCTTATTCTCACAGCCCTGTAGCCAAGACGGCAGAGCTGAGGAGCTGGGTATGGCAGGGCAGCTTCCTTCTGATCCAGCTCCTCCAGGGGCTTCTTCCTAAGCAGAGAATGAAGGCGAAGGCAACCCATGAGAAGGAGGTGCTCCCGAGTCGCCAAGCCCCATTGCAACCTGCAGACTTGGGGTTCTTCTTGCTTCTAAACTTGGGATCTGTTTGCAGGAAGGCATGACAGCTGATTTAGGAAAGATTAAGTGACCACATCTCATGTTCTCTCAAAGCAGAACAAGAGGATGAACTCTTAGATCCTGGAGTAGATGCCCAGCAAAGCCTCTCCAGGCCCTGCAAACTATTCCTGTGGCCAAAACACTCTTTCATAAATCCTGCCTTGACCCATCACAGCTGGCACCCAAGACCTCCCCCACTTTCTGTCTCCCACCTCAATCCATTTAATACACTACTGCATAGATCTTCCAAAACACCAGTCGGATCACAACTTTTCCTGGCTCAGAAGGTGTCAATCCCTCCTCTGTGAGTTCCTACTCAGATCTCAAGGCCTGCAAGCCTTCTTTCTAGACACATTCTTCCACATGTGTCCTGGGATCCATCTCAAACTGCTGACTCTCTGATTGCCAAGTGCTCTCGGCCTTTCTGCCTTCATGTTATTCTTCCTGTTGGTGGAACTTTCCATCTCCCTCTGTTCATTTCCCTCCACCTGCTAAATTCAAAGACTCTTTGAAGAGCCACCTCCCCAAGACACATCTATGATTCCTTCCTTCTTTCATTTCCTGCATCATTCAATCGATCAATCATCTTGGCATTCCATTGTTCTTAACATTCCTATATCCATATACCATCCACTTATTAGAAAATATGTTCTTTGAGAGAAGAGGTGTCTTCTTGCTCAGGCTTGAATTTCCTACTGTGGCCAGAAAAGAACCTTAAATCTGTGCATGTTAAACATCTGATCAGTAGTAGTTGATTCAAAATGAAGTTTTCAGGGCTGATACCTCTGTTGTCTTAACGTATCATTTCACATCTTTAAAACTTTTGCCTTTATTTTGTTAATGTGGCATATTACATTAGCTATTTCAACTGCCTTTTTCTTTTTAAAAAATTTTTTAACTAACTGGACACAGTGGCACATGCCTGTAATCAAAGCAGCTCAGGAAGCTGAGGCAGGAGGATCATGAGTTCAAAGCCATCTTCAGCAACTTATTGAGGTCTCTAAATAAAGTATAAAAGGGCCTGGGAATGTGGCTCAGTGGTTGAGTGCCCCTGGGTTCAATCCCCAATAGCAAAAAAAAAAAAAAAAAGAAAAGAAAAAAGGAAAAAAAAAAACCTGACACACAAAAACATAAAAGTTGTGCATACTAATGGGGGACCACCTACTGTCTGTATATATTTAAGGCTGGGGATGTAGCGCAGTGGTAGAGCACTTGCCTAGCATGCGTGAGACCATGGGCTCAGTCATCAGTACTGCGAAAATAATAAGTAAATAATAAACAAATGAATAGACATTGTGTAATGTTTAAATCAGGTTAAACATTTATCTCCTCAAACATCTATCATTTCCTTCTGGTGAAAACTTTGAAAATCTTTTCTTGTAGTTTTAAAAATTGTATAATACATTATAGGCCCCACCTTGTGCAATAGGAGCACCAGAGATTTTTGCTCCGAACTGTCACTTAGTACCCACTGCTCAACCTTTCCTGGTTCCTCTCCCCTCATTTCACATCTTTTGCTGGAATAAGTGGAGATGGCCGGAAACATTCCTTTGACGAGAGACGACGCGAGGAAAAGCATGGGAGAGGCCCTTGACCTGGGCAGTCGTGGCCACGTACATTCCACAGCGTGAATTTCATCAGAGCCCGTGAGCATGTACTCTCTGGGTGTTACCTAGTGAGCAACGCCTTTAACCAGCCTGGCCTCGTGCTTTTCAACCTTGTCACCCATCACCGTCAGGGGGAGTGTGGCGTGGGGCATGTCAAACAGGAAAGACAGTTACTTTCGATTAAAGTTGAAAATACATTCAGTACTTGCTATGAGCCAAGCCCTCTGCTAAGTGCTGGGGACAGAAGGACAAATAAGACAGACATGGGATGGGCACCTCTGAAACCTAGTTCTAGCCAGAGCAGTTGCCAGTCCTGAGAGTGCACTACCCCAGGCCCCGGACTAAGCATGTTTGAGGCACAATCTCAATCTTCACTACAATTCCTACATCATGCTTATTTTATAGATAGGAAAACACAGGCCTAAAGAAGTAAAGTATTTGCCCTGAATTAGCAGGTGGTGGAAGTAGGGCTTAAACTGAGGGTCTTGAGACTTGAGTCCATTCTTAGAAGGACTAACTCTGCCTTCTCACCAGGCTTCTTTTCTGCTCAAAATAGATTCTTGCTCCCTTTATTGAGTCCTGCAAGGTGGCTGTGGGAAAAGGTATGTGTGACATAAACTATTTGGCTCTCCTTTGCCCCTGAAGATTCCACATGTGCATAGAGTAAACTACTCCTGGATTTTTCCAACATTCCTTTCCCTGCATTACTCCTAGACCGAAATTGCCTGTGGGCAGAGGCAGTGTTTACTCATATATCTTAAAGGTATCCCTCCCACCTTCCTCTGCTACGACACTCTTGATTATGTGATTTACCTGTTGTGTAAGGTTTTGCAAGCCTCCTCAAATCCTCTGTGGAATTCAAAAGTAAATAAAATATGCCTTGAACTTATTGGTATTCAGTATGGCACGTGAATGTAGAACAATAGATGCGTAATATGTAAAGGAGACTTAGAGAATATCTTATCCAGGTTTCCTGTTGTTTCACAGAGATGCTCGTTGGGCACTTTGGGCTCTGTGCCCTCTGTGTTTCTGAAGCACTCCACTCTAATGTCTTTTGCATCTACAGCATCCTGGAAGATTTCCTCAGAAGAATGGAACTAACAGAAGTTCAAATTCTCATTGGAATCCTTGTGCACTTCTAGTAGACTGTGAAGTGATATAGCCACTGGGGAAAAATGGTAAGGTGACTCTTTAAATAATGAAACATAGAATTACTATGTGAGCCAGAAATTTTACTTGTGGGATATTAAAAGCAGGAACTAAAACCGACTTGCATATGGGCACTTATAACAGCATTACTCACAATAGCCAAAAGGTGGAAGTAACCTAGGTGTCCAGCAACAGATAAATTGATAAAGAAAACAAGGGTGTACGTGTGTGTGTCTACATGCATGCAGTGGAACCTTACTCAGTTTTAAAAAGAAGGGATTCTGGTTGTGTGTGGTGGTGCATGCAAATAAACTCAGATACTTGGGAAGCTGAGGCAGGAGGATGGCAAGTTCAAGGCCAGCCTCAGCAATGTAGTGAGACCCTCAAAATCAAATAAAAAGGGCTGGGGATGTAGCTCAGTGGTAGAGTGCTTGTCTAATATGTGCAAGACCCTGGATTCAATCCTCACTACTGGAAAGAGAAGAAGAAAGAGGAGGAGGAAGAGAAGGAAGAGGAGGAGGAGGAAGAGGGGGAGGAGAAAGAAAAGGAGGAGGAGGAGGAGGAGGAGGAAGAGAAGAAGGAAATTCTGACATATAGATGCATCCATTATGCTATGTGAAATAAGCTGGTCACAAAAGGACAATGTTGTAGAGTACACTTATATGAGCTTCCTAGACAAGTCAAATTCATAATGACAAAAAATAAGCAGTGGTCCCTGGTAGGAGGGAGGAGCGGGGAGTTAGTATTTAACGGGAATGAGATTTCAGTTTGGGAAGATGACAAAAGTTCTAGAGATGGATGATGGTGATAGTTGCACAAGAGTGTGAATAAACTGAATGCCACCCAACCATGTACTTAAAATGGTTAGGATGGTAAATTTTACAAACACTTACCACATTAAGACACATCTAAATTTCATACTGTACGGAAGACGAATCTGAGGTTCAAAGCAAAGTGGGTTGTCGAAGACCACTTGGTGAAGTGAGGAGCTCGGCTGGGACACTACCTGAGGACTCCTGGCCATCAGTCTTTGACTTTCCTCTATAAAAGACAGTCCCTCCTTCCTGGGGTGAGGGGCCCAGAGGCAACTGGGGAGGAGCTGCTGAGAGCATCAGCCTCTAGCATCCAGGAGCAAATCCACAGTGGCCCTCCTGACTCTGCTGTCTTCTTTCCACTCCCTGCCTTCTTTTCTCCCTGAACTGAATGCTCCTGATGGTCAAAGCAAGCAAGGTCCCCATGGCCAGGCCCTGAGAAACAGACACAGGTGAAATGGACTCCAGTGGAAAACGTTTGTGTGGCTGAGAATTTTTGCTTTTTCCAGCTCTCTTAGAGCTTAACTGTTGGGATTTCATTCAAAGTAGAATTTCTAGCACTAGGTTGCCTCTTATAGGAGAGTGTTGTTTTTCCATGTGCATCTCATCTATACTTTCTGGTAGTCTCCCATGGGTGCCCTTGGCTGTGGTCCATCCAAGCCTCGGCCCATCCAGCTTGAACAGTGCCTGCATTATTGGAGAAGCATGCCTTGGCAAGCTCAGAAGGCATGTCCTGTCTGACCCAAAACAGGGCACACCCTTGGTTGTTTCACCAGCTGCAAAAACATCTGCTCATATGCTCAGTGTGCTAGAGGAGAACCTCAGAGAGACCTACACAAAGTTTTTCTTCATTTGGTCTTCACATCCTGATGCACAGAAGGCTTAACCTGTGTTAAGTAGGAAAACAGGAAAGGTGTTGAGAATTTGAAACCCACTCTGCTGGCTGAGATGAACACTCTGCAATTTGATGGGATAGTGCCCTGCAGGAAAACTTCTTTTTTTCCCAATATTTACTGAGCACCTACCATGGGATAGACACTGTTCAAGGAGCTGGATATATACTCGTGAGTGAGGGTAACAAGCTCTCAGTCTTCTTGGAGTTCCTAGTCTAGTAATTTCAGAAGCAGATAACAAATAAGGAAATAACTAAATGGACAGGAACATTATAAGCAGGACCTGAAGGCGAAAAAGTAAGATGATGGCAGGTAAAGACGGGAGGGAGAGGTGGGCTGCTGCTTTAGATAAGGTGTAAGAGAAGTCCAGGCCAAGAAAGGGAATCTAAGCTGATACCCGAAAGCTCATAATAAGGCAAGTACATGAAGGGCCAGGAGAAGGACACATGCTAAGGCTGTAAGTCAGAAAGGAAGAGGCATACATGAGGGCCAGACGGCCACCAGTGTGGCTGCAGCACAGGAAGTGATGGAAATGTAAGAAGGCAGGACATAAGACCCCTGGTGGGCTACAATAAGGAGTTTGGCTTTTATTCGCTGAGAGTTTCACATTCGTGGAAATAATTTTGAACCAACTTCACCTCCTTGACTCAGATCTCCCTGCTCATTTCTCTGACCATTTCAATTTTCCAAACTACTAGGCCCCAGTTTCAAATAAGTCCTTTTGTCCTCTCTTGCTAGTGGGTAGAAAATGAGCTCAGAAATTCCAGAGACCCTTTGCAAGACTTCATGAGTTTCCATCTCATCTGTTCCTGGGTGTTGGAACTCAGCATTCAGAGCCTGCCCCTGAGGCCTGACAAAGCTGGAGGGAAACCTGAGAGCCCTCCACCCACCCCACTGCATCTGGAATAAAGATCAGGCCAGGAGATCTTTAAGTCAGAATCCAGACTTCCTATCCTGCCTCCTCCCACCAAACAACCCAAGTTAAATAATTGGCCTTCAACCTGTGAATGGCACCCTGGTCAGAAATCCACCTGGGCAGATTTTCCTCATTTACTAAAGCCACAATTAACCCTAATAAAGGCTCATCCATCCACTCCCCATGGCTGTACCACCACCAACAGAGGGAAACCCAGCTCACTCTCCAACTGCAACCCAGAAAAATAGAAACAGTTTCATGAGAGCAAAGGACTCTCAGCCTTTTTTATGGAGGAATCATCTACTGCTTTTCACACTGGATCAGGCCACTGGGCAAAGATGACATCTGTAAGAGATATGGGGAAAGCAGGGTGAAAGTCTGGTCCCTTTTCTTTCTAACTGAAGAATTGTCTTTCCTTGGTCACTTAGAAGGCTCCTGCTTCCTGCTCTACTTCTTCCCTTTCATTTATTCCATGAGTATTTATTGAGCAGTTAATATATGTAAGGCAAAGTTTCCTGTAAGGTTCTTTCCCAGTGTGGTAGAGTAGCAGCAGTGTGAATTGTGAGGCCTTCTCTCTGAATCTAAGAAGTTTCCCTAGCCTGGCACAAATTATTTTACTTCCTCAAACATTGATATCTGCTTTGGCCACCTACGGGCTGCCCAGAGGATCAAATGTGATAATGAATATCATAGTTCTGAAAACTGTGCAGTGCTCCCAAATGATGGCTGTTTTGAGGAGATTGCATTGGTTTTTAGATGAACCTGCTTGGGTCACTCACAACTCTTCCACCCCAGGGTTGCAAAGGCCTCAAGCGTACTGTTTACTGATCCCAAGGAAAGAATTTGGAGGACTCAATGGAGAGGTTTTGAATATTTTCTTACTCACATGCTTCTTGGCAGCAGCAGGCCAGGATATAATGGAGGGCCACGCCACATCTACAAGCAGGGGGGATATATAGGACAGGTTCCATGCCCACTGGGCAGGTGAATTTCTTCAGATGTTTTATGAAGACATTTCTTTACTTTATAACCAAGGTCACTCTGCTTTGATTCTCATGTACAAATTGGAAATAAGGGAAGTGGCCAGCTCTCCCTCTCCATTTCCTTTGTTATGGCATTTTTTTAGAATCCTTCTTATCTCACTGAAAGCTTTCCTAGGCACTGATTAGAGTTTAACCCCAGACACAACCTAAAGCCAGGGGAAGGTAATACAGGATGCTGCACTGGTCCATGCCCCATCCTGGGCCTTCCAGCAGCCCTCACAATATGTCTACACTCACAATCTTATAAAATTTGCAAGATAAAGATATTTTTTATAGTAGTTGGTGAAGATTACTCTCTTTCCTCTCTGACTTTCTTACCTATAAATTGAGTAATGATGAGTCGGTGGTAGACATTTTTGGTACCTGGCTAAGAAGTTGAATTGGGGGTACACTAAGTTTGGATGGAGTGGTATAGATTTATGTGGTCACTTCGATGTTCATTGCTAGGCCTCCTGGTAGAGGAATGGCTTCCAGGAATTCTCCTAACCCTATAGTGCCAACTCTTCTAGTTTCATAGCATGAAAGTGCAGAGCCAAGGGCCGAATAAGTTCCATAGTACCCAGCACCAGAAATATGTGGGAGTAAGAGAAATAAGGTTTAAAACATGGAGCCAAAAACTAGTCTTCAGAAAATTCTTCTAGTCATTAGTTGTTTGTAAATGGAAGAATCAGGTCTCATTGACACCTACTTAAAATAGAAGTTTGCTACTATCAAAAATGTACTTGAGCTGGGAATGGTGGCACCCACCTATAATCCCAGCAACTTGGGAACTCGAGGCAAGAGGATTTCAAGTTTGAGGGCAGTCTCAGAAATTTACAGAGACACTATCTCAAAATAAAAAATTAAAAGGCTGGGGGTATAGCTCAGTGGTAACACACCGCTAGGTCTAGTCCCTGGTACTGCAAAACACACACACACACACACACACACACACACACACACACACTTGATAGTATACATAATTATTAACTTAATTATAATAACATAATGGTAATAATAACATATATTTTTTTATAGTAATCACAAAATAGAGATGATCACAGTTCCTCATTTGTAGGGCACCACTAGCAAGCACAGCTGTGTTTGGTACATCCAATCAGATCAGATCAGCTGTTAGCACATCCGATGCTTTTATGCTGACAGGTCTGATGGGTGATCAAAGGCACATAATGTTGCCACAGACATGTAACATGACCAGAAGAAGCAAGTGTTTTTGTGCTTCTTGAGGTGTGATGACTGTTCAGTTCAAGTCCTGCCTTGTTGTGAAGCTTCACAGTCTGTTCTGGCATCTACTGGTCTCTAGACAATTCCAGCACTGAAATCTGGACCACAAAGCTTAGCACTTTCATCCTATCTGCTGATTGTTTCTATGACATTCTTTGCTTTGCCATGGGAATGCACGCCAATGAATTTTTTTTTCTGACTCACTAATCTTTTATCATACAAAAATACCTGATGTGCAAAAAAAGCCCTAAATCTCTGCAGCACCCAAACTTTCAAAGTAAGGTGTAATTTTGTTAAATGGTATGCCGATGGTGTAACAGTCAGGATCTAGGAATACTGGAATCCTTCAAGGGACTTCTCGGCAAGCTCCCAAGGGAGAATACAGATGGTCCTTGACTTAGGATGATTTGACAGATGATTTTTTGTTGTTGTTTTTTTACTTTACCATGGTGTGACATGATACACATTCAATAGTGAAGCACACCCAACTCATTTGTACACACCAGGAGCAATAGTTAAGCAGAGTTTACTAACCCTTCCTTGCTGGCTGGGCTTGAGCTGGGAACTCAATGAGGAGAAATTGGGTGAGTGGAACTGAACCACAGAGATCAGCCTCTTTCTTTGTCAATCTAATAAGAACCAAGAAACTTCTAACAACCAGCCTGACACATGGAGCAGGAGACATATTGAGAAAGCAGCAGAAAAGCCGCAGAAGAGAGAGAATGCTTGCTTCCACTGCCTGGTGCTGAGCTGGCCTGGGCTGCTCCTGGAGAGTGAGGCCTGTGTGCCTGTAAAAAATGAGAGCAGGAAAGACCAGGCTCTGTTCTTGCCACAACTAAGGAAAAGAAGAGAAGCAAGTTGGCTAGACTTGCCTTGGACTGCATTGGGAGAGGCAGGCTCTGTGCCCACTTGGTATTTTTAATCATAGAAATAATAGACAAGACAGACAGACGGAGCATGAACTAGGAATGACCCTGACACCTTTCCATTTTGCAGCATGGAGAAAAAAGAAAAATGCAGAAAGAGTTCCAGTTAGCCCATCCACAAAGGAAAGTCATTTTAATGCATATTGACTGCTAGTAACCTTGACCCAAATAGAATCCTGGACTTGAACACTCCATGCAGTTTGGCAACATAGGCAAGGGAGTGAGGGGGATGAGGAAGCTCTGCCTTTCCTAAACCCTGTACTGCACCATCCTCGTGATTTTACCTCAATTCATTTAGCAAAGGATCTCAAAGGGGTTGCAATAAAACAAGGTTTTGGAAAACTTGAATAAACTAGAAAATTTATCTTGGACTAAAACTGGGCATCTGCTTTCAAAAGTCAACTTTTATATGTTATTACTTTTTAACCTGTATATTTGCTTAACTGGTTATTATTTTATTGAAAGAGAAATGTAACATGGTAAAAAAAGAATTAAGCAGTAAACTCTAAGCTGCTAGGATGTGTGGAAAATGACATCTTCCTTTTATTTGCACTTCTTTAATGATGAATGAAGTTGAGGATCTCTTGCAATATTTAAGTGTTTTCTGTTGTGAAATGGCTTTTCAAATCCTTCATCTATTTTTGATACTTTTCTTACTGTTTTGTAAAAAATTTTCATAGATGAAAGAAATTAGCATTTTGTCTGTCATAGTGACTTTATGCATGTTTCTGGTGTGGGTTTTTTTCTTTGGTACTTTTACATTTCTAAAGGCATTTTCTTTCTATGCAGAATTTTTTAATCATTTAAAATTCTCTTTTATCAATTTAGGGTGTCATGTCCTTTTCCATGCTGAGATCTTAAATAATTTTTCCCAATGTTTCTTCAAATGATTTATGGGTTATATTTTTGATTTGTTTTATTTCTCCATTTGAGATTTGTTTGGTGTAAGGAATTAACTAGAGACCCAGCACCATTTATGAACAAATCCTAGTTCTCTGATTTGAAATGCCACCTTTATTATCTATATTTTCAAAGTCTTTAGGTTGATTTCTGGTCCCCTTTTCTGAGCCATTGATTTGACTGTCTACTCATAGTCCACTACCAACCTATGTTAGATAGCTGCTATATTCAATTAAAAGTGCCATATTATTTGTCCTCCATCAGATTTGTAAAAATAAAAAAAAAAACTTACATTTATTGGCACTGACATTAAATCCTATTGCTAAAAGGGAGATTGGGGGGGTGCCATGTGGGTCCTGCTCTACGAGTTGGGGTCCAGAAAAGATGAGGAAGGGGTCTTCAGGGAGGAAGACGATATGGGGTCTCTCTGGATGGTGGTGGTCCCGGAGCCAAATTCCCCAGGCCCCAGGGTATAGGTAAAGAATCTGCTTTTGCACCAGTGAGACGCAGAAACACTGGATCGAGATGCAGAAAACACCGTTTATTCCAGAAAGTATAGAAGCTTAAATACACCCTTGGACCAATCGGATCCAAAGGGGTGCTCTCTGGCAAGAATACAGTCTATTAGCATAGAATGGGGATAGATGGAAGGGAGGAGTTGAAGTTATGGAGAGTGCTCCTACAAAATCCTATACTATAGGTATTTTTTTTACTGATTTTAACTCTTAAAACTCTGTCTTTTTGTTGTTGTTTGTTTCTTTTCTTTCTTTTTTTGTAATAATGAGGATTGAATCCAGGGCCACATTTACACTATACAAGTGCTCTACCACTGAGCTGCATCCCCAGCTTTCTATTTATTTTTTAAAAATTTTGTTTGTTTGGTTTTTGTTTTTTTGTGGTACTGAGGATTGAACCCAGGGCTTGTGCATGCAAGGCAAGCACTCTACCAACTGAGCTGTATCCCCAGCCCTATTTTTTAAAATTTTGAGAGAGGGTCTCACTAAGTTGCCCAGGCTGATCTCAAACTTTCAATCTTCCTGTCTTAGCCTTCCAAAGTATCTGGGATTATAGGCGTGCATCATAGCACCAGCGTGACTCTTAAAATTTAATTCATATAGTTCAACTTAAGATATTTAGGCACTTTGCTAAATACTTTACAGCTGTTAATTCACAAAAAAACACACAAAAGCTCAACAAGAAAATATTATCATCTGATTTTACAGATGATGGATCTGAGGCACAGAGAAATGCTCAAGGTCACATAGCTAGTAAGTAACAGAGTTGTGGTTTTAATTCAGGTACAAAATTAGATGCCACCGCTTGTTCTTTTAATAATACTTTACAGGCTCTACCAAAGAAGAAGAAGAAAAAGAAGGAGGAGGAGGAGGAGGAGGAGGAGGAAGAAAAAAAAAACAACTAGTCAACCCAACACAATAAAGTCTATGTATGAAAAGCGTACATCATAATTGGAAGAAGTGGAAGCTTTCCTTCTAAGATCTGGTACAAGGCCAGGATATCTGCTCTCAGCACTTCTTTTCAAAATAGTAATGGGAAAACTGGGAATGTAACTCAGTTGTAGAGTCCTTGCCTACCAAGTATGAAACCCTGGGTTCAATCCCCAGTACCACAAAAGTAAAAAAACAAAATAAAGCAAAGCCACACAAAACAAAGCAAACAAACAAAATAGTAATGGCAGTACTAGACAAAGCAATCAGATAAGAAAAAAAGAAAAAGGAAGAAGCAAAATTACCTTTATTTGCAGATGACAAGATCATATATGGAGAAAACACTAGGGTTCAACAAAAAGATTAGAAATGATACAAGAATTCAGCAAAGCTGAAGTACATAAAGTCAATATACAAAATTCTATTTTGTTTCTGTACACAACAGCAAACTGTCTGAAAAGGAAATGAAGAAAACAATCCCATTTACAATAGTAATGAAAAGAATAAAATACTTAGGAACAAACTTAAAGAGTTAAAAGACTTATACTCAAAAAATTATGAAACATTGATGAAGGATATTAAAAAAGATAAAAGGAAAAAAATCTATGTTTATGGATTGGAAGAACTGATATTGTTAAAATAGCCATACACAACTGGGATTATAGCTCAGTGGTAGAGCATTTGCCTAGCTTGTGTGAGGCACTGGGTTCAATTCTCAGCACTGCATACAATAAATAAATAAATAAATAAGTAAATAAATAAGGTCCATTGACAACTGAAAAAAAAAATGGCCATACATCCCAAAGTGACCTATAGACTCAAACTAATACCTATCAAAATCCCATTGGCATTCTCTACAGAAAGAGAAAAAATAGTCATAAAGATTATATGAAACCACAAAAGACCCCAAATAGCCAAAGCAATCTTCAGCAAGAAGAATAAAGCTAGAGACATCGTACTTCCTGATTTCAAATATATTACAAAGCTACAGTGATCAAAATAGAATGGTAGTGGCATATAGACATATATATCAATGGAACAGATTAGAAAGCCCAGAAATAAACCCATATGTCTACGTTCAACTGATCTTCAACAGGGTGCCCAGCATACACAATGGAGAAAAGATAGATTCTTCAATAAATTCAATTGGGAAAACTAGAAATGCACATGCAAGAACAAAATTAGACTCATATCATATGTGAAGATCAATTCAAAGCTGGGCACGGTGGTACAGGCCTATAATCCCTGTAACTGGGGAGGCTAAGACAGGAGGATCACAAGTTTGAGTTCAATCTCTATAAGTTAGCAAGTCCCTGTCTCAAAATAAAAAATAACAGGGGGCACTGCAGTTGTGGCTCAGTGGTAGAGCACTTGCCTCACATGCATGATGCACTGGGTTCAATTCTCAGCACCACATATAAATAAATAAAATAAAGATCTATTGACAACTAAAAAAATATTTTAAAAATTAAAAAAAATAACAGAGCTGGTGATGTAGCTCAATGGTAGAATGTCCCTAGGTTCAATCCTCAGTACCAATAATTAATTAATTAATTAATTAATTCAAAACAGATTAAAGGCTTAAACCCAAAACCTGAAGCCTTAAAACTACTACAATAGAACACAGAGAAAAAGTTTCTTAACACTGATCTGGACAATGATTGTTTTAGATATGACATCAAAAGTACAGGCAACAAAAGCAAAAATATGTGAAATTGCATCACACTAAAAATAAAAATCTTCTGCACAGCTAAGGAAACAATCACCATAGTGAAAAGGCAACTTACAAAATGGGAGAAAATATTTGTGGGCTATATATCTGATAAAAGAGCTAATATAATCTTCAAACAATGCAAGAAATTCATACAACCCAAGAGCAACAAAACAAATAATAATAATTAAAAAGTGGACAATGGATGTGAATAGACATTTTTCCAAAGAAGTCATACAAATGGCCAGAAAGTGAATGAAAAGGTGATCAGCTTCACTCATCACCAGGGAAATGCAAAGCAAAATCACAATGAGCATGTAACCATAGCTGTTAAAAGGGACACTCCCAAATAGGAAGAAAAAAGTGATAATTATGTGAGGAATTGAGTAAGTTAATTAGCTAGAATGCAGTGAATATTTCATAATGTATATGTGTATCAAACCGTCAAGTTGTGCTCTTCAAATGTATACAATTTTAAATTGTCAACTACACCTCAACAAGTATGAAAAGAATCAAGTAAAATAATCCCTCCCCCCTGGGCTGGGGCGGTAGCTCAGTGGTAGAGCGCTTGCCTACCATGCGTGAGGCACTGGGTTCGATCCTCAACACCACATATAAATAATAAAATAAAGATCCATCAACAACTAAAAAAATATTTAAAAAAAAATAATAATAATCCCTCCCCCCACATACTTACACAAAAGTTGTGATGTACAGTGTTGTCATCACACTATTGTCAAGGATGTAAGAAATACATTCTTATTAAATGTATAAATTGCTATGAATTTACTATAAAATACTTTGTCAACGTGCATCAACATTTTTTTTTTTTTTTTTTTTTTGGTACTGGGGATTGAACTCAAGGGTACTCGACCACTGAGCCACATCCCCAGCCCGATTTTGTGTTTTTTTATGTAGAGACAGGGTCTCACTGAGTTGCTTAGCGCCTCGCCATTGCTGAGGCTGGCTTCGAACTTGTGATTCTCCTGTCTCAGCCTCCCTAAGTGCTGGGATTACAGGCTTGAGCCACCGCGCCCGGCTGTGCATCAACATTTTTAAAGATGCATACCTTTTGACAGCAATCCAATCACATGAGTTCACAAGCAGACTAGCCTCTATTAGAATGTTCACCACCATACTGTCTGTAACAGTAAAACACTGGAAGTAACCTAAATGTCCATCAACGAGGGATTCATTAAACTAATTATGTTGCAGCCATATAAGAAGTCAGCAAAAAAGACCACGGTTACCTAAATTTTCTGACATGGAAAATGTAGGTTCAGTATAGAAACACTAAGCTAATACTTCTCTAGTCACAGGACTGGCCTTACATGGGGATAAAGTTGGTGATTGCCTGGGAACTACATAGGAGACTCAGGAGCTTTGTGCCCACATTCACTCAAATATTACCCACTCAGCCTGACGTTAGTGAAGGCTGATCTTTGCTCCCTGCACTTTGCCCTTTTCACAGTAATGTTATCTGGAAGGCTGTAACCAATGGTCTCTAGTCGTTTAAAAAAATAAAGATACTAGATACTTTCCTTTCACAGGAGTTCAGTGGCAGCTTGAGAGCATATTAATAGGAACCTGAAAAACAGAAACAAATAAGGGGAGGGCTGGGGATGTAGCTCAGAGGTAGAGCACTTGCTGAGCATGTGTGAGGCCAAGGGTTGGATCCTTGGTGGTGGGGGCAAAAGGTGAGGAGTGGATAAAGAAAAGAAGCTGAAGTTTTTAAAGCACCTTCCAAGATAAACAGAACCCATCTCACAGGGGAGTGATTCTAAAGCAAGCATCCAGCACAAAATTTGCATATGGTCAAAATTAACCTTGAAAATAAAACAAGATGTATTCCATGTTTGTCTAACTATACCAAAATATACTATACTGTCATTTAAATAAAAAGAACAAATAAAAAAAGAAAAAATTTATTTTGAAAATTTCTTAAATTGCTCAACAAATGCTGCATACATAAAATCACATGTATATTGTTTATACTAATATGCATCTATGATTTTTAAACATGATTTTAACATATATAACAACAATTACATATAAAAAGAATATTTCAGAATGTTTAATTACACAAATGAGGAAAGAGTGGAAGAAGGGCAAGTGATGTTGAATTCTCACAAGGTTAACTGTGTATATGGTGTATCTCCCACTGAACTTGACATAATTTAATTGAACAGTTTGAACAACACTGGAGGGTTACCAATATTAGGCTCATTTTGTACAAAAGTAACTGAGGCTCAGAAAGGTTGACTAATTTTCCCAAACTCACATGATAAGTCCGAAACAAGACTGGCACCCAGACTTGCCTGGCTCCAGGGTAAGTGTTTTTCACTTTGCCATAGGGCCGCTCTTCCTGCGCCCTGCCCCCACAAGGGCTGGAAGGCCCTTCAACTTATGAACTTCACAACTTTGCCCTAAATGGGCCCTGATCTTGCCCACAAGAATATTTACTATGCATTTGAATGATGTGTAACAGATAACTTTGTCGTGTCATTTATAGAGAAAGACTGAGCAACAGCCTCTCCAACAAATCCAAGTTCAGTATCACCTCAAATTTAACATTTATACACAAAGTAAAAGCTTTCCTAAAATTGTTTATGATCTCACTATCTTTTATCATGAGTTTTGAATTCAAAATTATGTTTTATGGATTTTAGGCTTAGATTTGAACCTTGGAGACTGAGATAGGAACATGAAACTTGATGATTTTGCCCATGTGAAATAGGAGAGCTGGAATTTAGACTCTGAATAAATCTTGGAACATTAAAGGGCTGATCTGTCCATAAACCATGACCTGGAAAAACTCTTCCCAGTGGCCTGGGGAAGGGGATTTTGCAGCTTTCCTTCTGTCTGAGACTTTAGGTTTTTAAAAATATATATCACTTATAAGAAATCAAAGCCCAAGACCTGAGCTCTACACATGTACAGTTACAAATTAATAATAATAAAAAAACTGATCAGGACTATTGAAACCTGGAGTCTGGCAGAACTAAATGGAAAACTGCTCAGTAGAGACACTCCCACTACCAAGGCTCATGAGAAATTCACAGCAAAAACAATTTCAACAAAAGATGAATTTACAAACAAAAATTCAAATCCACAATTTGATGTGGTTGCTAACCCACCATTTGATGTGATTGCCACTTAGGAAGAGTTGGCAACCACAACAAAGAGGAGACTTACTATTTCAGAACTGGAAATAGTATAACAATCCAAATGACAGTATGAATTTATTGTTTTCACAAAGCATTTGACGTATCCTCAGTATGGAACAGTGAACTGGACTTCTGTGACTTACAGAGACACACTGAGTTTATTGCCTATCTTGCAGAACAGTAGCACAGCAGCTACAAACCTGACTGGGTCAGGATAATTTGATTCCCATAATTTGAAGAATTAGACAAATTGGTTCTTCCACATCCAAGAAGTCCTTGGAGTCAGAAACATGGGTCTCAGCCATTTGTTACATCACATTTTGATATAGCAAACAAATATGAACATTATGATTAGGAATCAAATGAGACAGAAATGAGATACTCTTTTCTTCATGTTTCCAAATTCCATCAAGAAGAAGGTGAAAAGTGTATTTTTTCAAATTCGTTCTTTATTTGGTAAAATTAAACGATCATAGAACTTTTTCTGCAAACCGGAGAGAGAATCAAAGAGCATTTTACCTACTGACTCATTTTTGTGTGTAAAAGAAAGCAGATGAGAAGCCCTTGGTCAATTTCAATCATGCAGTTTATACATGATCTCAAGAAACAAAAATACGTGGAATGTGATTGTTAATGAATTTGAAGAGAAAATGCTTTGGAAGAAACTGACAACAAAATTCATATGCGAACGTTTTTATTCCACAATAATTCTTTTTATTTCAATATAAGCTTGCTATTAAATTACTCAACTAATTCCTCCATTGACATCAAAATATTAGAATATTTTATCAATGTTACCTGAGACAACTATACTTTCTGTTCTTGCTGAAATGCTTATGGAAGAAGAATTTCAGCGTTTCTTCCTTAGCTGGAGGTAGCGTAAATAAGTTTCTCTGTTCCTACTTGTTCATTGACACAGACTTAAAAACCATTAGGCTTAGTAGGCAAAGCAACTGGCCATGGAATCCATCCAAGAGAATGGTTCAGATGTAGACCAGAAGGACTAACTTGTTTTTCAAGCTCCATGCCACCCCTCCTACGACGCCTTCCCCAGGTCATGTGGGTCATTGTCACTGCTTCCCTGACCTCGTGTCCCCGTCCTATGGAGCCTTTAGAGGTTTACTGGATCCGATTTCTTTGCAAATTAAATACATTTATTATAAGTAAACATAATTAAATAAAATTTCATTTAAAATACAATTTTCTTTGTTATTACCATTATACTGAGAGCACTATGAAATTAGTTCCTGTTTTGTTGGAAGCTAGAATTAGTTTTAAATATAGGTTGTTGCTAAATGTCCATCATAGTGGACAAGTTAAAAGAGAAAAACTTATGTTACGTCTATATAATGGGATATTAATACTAACACACAAAAAAGATAACAATACGTTTTTGTATTGTTTTGGTACCAGTGATTGAACCCAGGGACGCTTAAGCACTGAACCACATCCCCAGCCCACCTTTTTTTGTATTTTGAGATAGGGTCTCACTAAGTTGCTCAGGGCCTCACTGAGTTGCTGAGGCTGGCCTCAAACTTGACAGCTTCCTGCCTCAGCCTTCCCAACCACTGGGATTATAGGCATGCATTACTGTGCCTGCCCTGTTTCTGTTTTTGCAGTACTGGGGATTGAACCTTGGGATACTCTGCCACTGACTACATCTCAGTCCGTTTTATTTCTTATTTTAAGACAGAGTTTCACTATGTTGCCCAGGCTAGCCTTGAACTTGTGATCCTCCTGCCTCAACCTCCTAAGTAGCTTGGATAAGAAACATGTGCCACCACATCCAACAAAATGGTTCTATCAGTATGATCATAGCTATATATAAAATAAGAGTTTAGAATTATGGCTTGGAGTATACATGTCAAGTATGCATTATAACTGTGTTTGGGAGATGGAATTTTGAGTGACTTTTCTTCTTTCTGCCTTTCTGAAGACATATTCACTTTCTAATAAGGGCAACCAAGATAGTTTGATCCCTCAGGCTGGTTCTGGATCTGGAAAGTATGTCCCATCAGCAGCCTGGCACCAGTTTCAAAGGTCACCCCTGGGGTATCTCAAACCAACTTGGGCTCTAGAAGATACAGGATGGAAATAGCCAAAGGCCTAAGACTTACACCAGCCACAGCAAGAATGCTGGCTATTCAGGGGGCATGTGAAGTGGGTGTACCTTGAGATGCAGTCCAGCAGTCCTGTACAGGGGCCTTGCAGGCTGCACCTGCTGTGGACAGGAGTAGGAGCAGGCAGGGCTAAATGGGGCTTGGACATCAGAAGACAGTTGAATATCTGTAGGTAGATGTCAAGATCTCTAAGCAGAATCTGAGCTTTGTTTTTTTGCTTCTTGTGGTATTCTTGAAAGAAAGTACAAGCCTGGTATGGTGATGCACACCTATGATCCCAGTGACTAGAGAGACTGAGGCAGGAGATCGCAAGTTAGAGGGCTGCCCTCAGCAACTTAGTGAGACCTTGTTTAAAAAATTGAAAAATAAAAGATCTGGGTATATAACTCAGTGGTAAAGCATCCCTTAGTTTAATATCCAGTACTAAAGAAAAGAAATTGTTTTACTGCCTTTTTCCCTCTGATCTGCCTCACTAATCTACTGCTGGATAGAATCCATGTGCACCTCCCAGAAACACTTATCAAGCAGCTGGGCGTCACCTGCCACTCCAAATGTTCTGTCCTGTGCTGCTCTTTTACCCTGGTAGTGTGACTGCCTGCTCATGCCATTAGGAGGGAGGAGGCAGAGTGAAGTCAAGTATTTCTGGAGCTGTGGGTTTGACTTTGAATAAGAGAGACTAGGAGTGGGAATTCTGGGGCTGGGGACAGTGGGTAGACAGGGAGGTGAGTAGTTTTACTGCAGAGATCTGGGTTGTACTTTCTGTGAGCCTTTTTAGCCCTTTGAGGTCTGTGCCTAAGTGCTTTTTTTTTTTTTTTTTTTAAACATGGTTGTTTGTTTTGGTCTCTAGCTTCCTGCAGTTGCAGTTTCTGTCGGACCAGTTTGTTAAAAAAGTACTTGGAAAAAATACCAGAGAACAGGAAGAAAGAAAATAGAGGCACTTTTTTAAAAAGTGCTTTTACATAACTTGAATTTTAGCTCATACTCAGGGTTAAACAAAGTCCTTTTCAGAATAAAGAATGCTTTTGGATAAGAGAGGGTTTCAAAACTGGAGGAGCTATAGTCTTGGACTTAACCACCTGACCTTGTGGCATTGGAGGCATTTAATTGCATTGGTGGGCTTTAAAATACAAAAAAAAAAAAAAAAAGTACAGGCACACTGTTAACTTTTGTATATACCAATTATGTGCCTGAAAAGTTATATGAAGGGGCTGGGATTATGGCGCAGTGGTAGCGTGCTTGCCTAGCACGCATAAGGCACTGGGTTCGATCCTCAGCACCACATAAAAATAAAATAAAGATATTCTGTCACCTACAACTAAAAAATAAACATTTAGAAAAAAAAAGTTATATGAAAAAATTTTAACAGACTCCTATTCAAAATGCACTAGGTAAGATCACCAAAGAAACTTTTATAAATCAAGGGCCCTACAGGGCTGAGATCAGGCTAGGTGGAGTAAGAGGATGTCAACTACTCAGTTAGGGTGGCAGTGTAGCTCAGTGGTAGAGTACCTGCCTAGCACGCCTGAGTCCCACGGTTCAATCCCCCACACTACAAAAACAAACAAAACCACTCAATTTGTAGGATAAATAGTAGCTTAATGCCATATTTTAACAAATCAAAAATCAATGAAAAAAATCCATCAAGAACAAATTACCAAATTTTTAAATACAAAACAGAATCTGCCCCTGCCCATTCTTTGTGGCAGTTTCAAAGATCTGCAACTGCATTTAGTATGGGTAAGATCATTTCCCTGACATACAAGAGAAATCCACAGGTAACAACTCCCGGGAGGCCTCATCAGTGTCCGCCTTGCTAAAAATGACCTCATCCATTTCCCTGCACCACAGGTAAACACTTCAATGACTGCTCTGTGCTCAATGACTGTGCAGGTTTTCATGGCATGTGCTTAATATCTCTGTCAGTGTCGCCTGGTTTAATTTGAAAACCTCTATGTGATAGGGTTTCAAACTGTGTTTATCGTGGCCCTCGCAAATAGGCATACAGGCTGGCCAGGCGATGGTCAGAGGTTATCCTCCTTGCCACCAGAAACAGAGTAGATCTGTTTTCAGCAAACGTGATTGCAGGGCCACTGTGTGAAGAGGCAGTGAGAGGCCCCGGAGGTTCAGAAGCAGAAGGAAAAAAAGGGAGGTTAGTTCATTTTGGCATTGGACTGATGTGCTCAAGAAGGAGATAACCTATTTACTTTCTTTTTTGTGTCCTTGCACCCAATGGGAAGGAAGTCACCATCCCTGGCTGCTGCCCTGGAGGACCAACTATGCAATGTGAGCAGAAGGACGCTGTGCTGGGAATGCTCTGCTTTGTCCCGGCAGATCCGCTTTCCTCCCTGCGCTGTGCTTTAGTTGGCTGGTCCTTATGAACGCGACCAACCAGCATCCCTGCAGCCCCATCTTTGAAGGAAAATGGTGGGTAATGGCAGATCACAGGGGGAGGACAGGGAGTCAGTATTTAGTCCCCTGGATCCCATCCAGCTGGGCTTTAGGCTGGCTACATGTCTCTGCTGATCTGTTCTTCTCAGCTGCTATCTCTGAGCTTTGTAACCACTCCCCTCCCTCGTCTCTCTAGGCCTAGGAATGATATTCCAGCTCTGGATGCCTCAGTATCCCTTATTGGCTTCCCTCAACCCCACCCACACCTTTGTAAACAAAGCCCTTCTCCATTTCTTTTATTAAACCAAACCTTTCTCCATTGCTCACTGTAGGCGTGGCATCGGTGTCTTGATAGGGCTCTGATGGATATAATTGGCTTGTCTATCACCAAGCAAAGGTTAGGCACAGTCCAGGCCTCAGGGCCCTTGTCTCTGGCAGTTGTCTTTTTCCTTCTGAGAATGAAGCACCCCTGCCCCACTTTTCCTGGCTTTAGAGCCTGTGCACAGTCAAGTGCACCTGTGAATGAGCTGCAGGAAGTTTAAATAGATAATTCCCATTTGCATCATCTCCACTTCTTCGGATTTAAAATATTTATTCAGTAATGAGAAGCTTGATCTTATTCCCAGGAGCATTCAATCAGCTTGCTGTTGAGAGTGGAAAGCTCCTAGTCAGCATAAACACGGAGCGAAAGATTGTATTACCATGACGCTTTCTGCCACATTCCAAAAGAATAGAGATTTCAGGTCCCAGACCAACGCTCTGCACCTCTGAAACTGAGAGTGAGATGGGAAGCCATAAGACCAGGGGGCATTGCCATGGTCACTGAGGGTCCATGTGCATCTGTTTGCACTGTAACTTGGTGTCTTATTCTGTAATGGCTCCCAAGAACACCTGACTCTTTTCTACTGGTTGGGGGAGATTTTTGTACTGATATATGGGGGGGGGAGGATGTAGATTGATAAGTTAAAAGTGGCACAGGGATAGTGGGCACAGGGTAGCACTGGAAAGCAGTGGAATCAGGCACTGCATGTGGGAGTTTGGACTGCAGTGCCAGGGCCCCGAGTGCTTCATCAGCAAGAGCGCCACCTGATGGAAGGCAGGCACTCTGAAGCAGGAAGCAGGGGGCCCAAGTGTCCTCTTGGAAGAGTGCCACTCCTTAGCTTCTTTCCTTCCTTCCTCTTTCTTTTTTTCTTAGCCAGAGTTCTCACAAAGCAACAATATCAATAGACTTGTTTTCTTTTCCAGGTTATTACTGGAGTTGCAAATGAATATTTGCAAGTATGGTAAACCATTCAACAAGAGTAATATATACAATATAGTCAGAATAAGCCATAGCATTAGGTGGGAAGGAGTGTGGGAAGGGGGAGAGTGTGTGTAAATTCACCAAACTAAACGCTAGATTTCAGGGTTTTTGGGTGTGGTTTTTTTTTTTTTTTTTTTTTTGTACCAGGGATTGGATTCAGAGATGCTCAACCACTGCTCCACATTCCTAGCCCATATATATTATATATATAAATTATTATCTAGAGACAGAGTCTCGCTGAGTTGCTTAGGGCCTTGCTAAGTTGCTGAGGCTGGCTTTGAACTCATGATCCTCCTGCCTCAGCCTCCTGAGCTGCTGGGATTACAGGTGTGTGCCACTTCACCTGGAGTCCCATACTTTTTGAAAAAACAGGTCATATGAGATAAGCTATCTGTTAGTGATACTGTGAATAAAAAAGTCTTTTCTTCTACTCCTGGCTCTGCCTTGAATCTTCCTTCCAAATTGCTGATTACAGCTTGAAACTCCAATTTGTGATCCACTTGGTGGAATTTTTTAAAATAACTATAGAGTCAGAGGAAGTTAAAAAAAAACATTCAGGGAAATCTTATGCACCTCTCCCCTTCCTCAATGCCAGTATCTTGAATAACTGTAGCACGATATCAAAGCCATGAAATCGATATTAGTGTAAGCCATGGAGTTTATTTGGATTTCAATCCATTATACATGAACTTGTGTGTGTGTGTTTCTATGATGTGACATGTATTGATTCATATAACTACCACCAAAATCAAGATATAGAGGTGTTCCATCAGCCTTGCATTTGATAGAATTTTAACCGGAAAAAAAGTAGTATGTGCAGTCTTTCCCTAAAAAGGAGAGAGGTCCCCTGGCTTCTTTCCTGTTCTTTATTATATGAGGTGGAGAATGATTAGGAGAACAGGAGGCACCCTGCCTCCCAGATGACAGACAGACCCAGAGGCGGCATGAACCTGACTGGGCAGTCAGCCCACTCACCAGAGATGAAAAGTCCAGGGTTGGGGAGTAGTTTATCTCCCTCTCTCACACCCTTGTGTTTCTCCATGTAAACCTCAACACTGAAACACTTACAACTCTAAGGAAAACCAACTGTAGGATGAAACCAAGGACAGCTGAGAAGCGTGGACCGGGGCTGCGCTCTTGATGACATCACTGACAAGCTGATCCACAGTTACTGGAACTGTCCTAACTCTGGACTTACCCCACAGCCAGATGGTGAAATCTCCCATGGCTTTAGTGTGTTTAAATTGTGTTTCAATTAGAGTTTCATGTTTCTTTCATTCAGAAGCAAGATAACTAAAAGCTATCTATCCAAAACCTAACACTAACTTTATACTAACTTTATACTTAATGGTAGAAGACTGAATGCTCTCCCTAAAGTCAGGAACAAGACAAGGAGGTCTGCTCCCACTGCTTCTTTCCAACGTCAGACTAGAGGCGCTGGCCCAGCAAATTAGGTGACAAAAACAGAACGCATCCTGATCAGAAAGAAAAAATTTCTTTCTTCAAAAATAACATAATCTCTTGTATACAGAAAGTCTAAATAAATACGCACACAGTAATTTAAAAAACACTTTCAACAAGATTGGAAGACTCAAGATTAATATTCAAAAATCAGTTCTAGCAGGGTGCCATGGCACATACATGTAATCCCAGAGACTTGGGAGGCTGAGGCAGAAGGATCATAAGTTCAAGGCTAGCCAAAGCAATTTAGTGAAGCCCTAGGCAACTTAGTGAGACCCTATCTCAAAATAAAAATAGAAGGCGTGGGGTGTGGCTCAGTGGTTAAGTGCTCCTGGGTTTAATCACCAGTGCGGGGGTAGGGGGGTATTATAGAAAATTCAATGGGGAAAGAATAGCCTTTTCAGTAGATGGTGCTGGGACCAATGGATGTCCACATGCAAAAGAATTAGGCTGAATCCCAATATCACACTGTATAAAAGTATTAACTCAAAATTGATGAGAGGCCTAAATAGAAGAGCTAAAACTATAAAAATTTTAGAAGAAAGCAGAAATAAACCTTTGCGACTTTGGATTTGGCAACAGTTTCTCAACCATGATACCAAAAACACAAATGACAAAAGAAAAAATAGATAAATCAGACTTCATCCAAATTAAAAATATTGGTAAGTCAAAGGACACTATCAAAAGAA
>CM053408.1:80937668-80950025 GCA_028644305.1 Xerus rutilus | reverse complement strand
ATTAAAGGAAATACAATCAAAACCACAATCAAATATCTATTAAGATGACCTCTATTTAAAAGATAGACAGTAACAAGTAGTGCCTTCTTCAAAACTTCTCCAAAACTCCAAAAATTCCATTCTTCCTTAGGAAATCTCAGGTTTTATCTACAGAGACAAGTAAATGACTGTTTCACTTGTCTACACGCAATGCCTGAAACTTCCAGTCTAAACATACACCGGTGAACAGACTGCGTTGTACCACCAGCTCCCTCCTGAAATAAAGAACATAGGTTCTCAGCTGCTGAAAGTGTGGCCAGAAGTCACCCCCGACTGTCAGCCCTCTTTGAGGATTGCCTCTGATCACAAAAACTGCGTCACCCAAAGTCAAACCTCTTTCCACAGTAGCCCAATTCAATAACCAAGAAACACAGGGCATGATGGCCTCACTCCCGCACTCCAACATGGGGCAGTCCTGCGGGAGCATTTCTGTTCCAGACCTCCCTGTGGGGCTAGTTGAAGCCTTCCATTGTGTCACAACTCAACCTCTTTGTCTAATGTTGCTCCCTTTTCTTCCCATCCACAGGTGTTGGTCCCAAAGGAGCTCCCTCATAACACAGAGGCACGCTACTCTCTGATTTAGCTTCCCAGGGAACCCAATCTATGACACAGCCTTCCCCTATATGCACACCCACTTTAGCAGGTAGTCAGTGAACCTCCTCCATCCTATTGCCGAACAGCAAGGGCATCAAGGGGTAGGGATCTGGGGCCTCTGTGTCCTAGAGTCAGTAGAATCCATGTTCTTCTTGTAGAAATCCACTTTGCCCTGAAGACACACTGGTCCCTTTTTCAGTGAATACATTAAATTAAACTGATAACATTGCACCCACACTGGAAAGGAAATGCTCCTCTTTCAGCAGCTCTCCTCAGCTAGATGCTTGTTACCAGACAGGGAAGCCCCTGCCTGGCTCTTTGGAAAAGAATTCTCTCCTCATCTGTAGGAGGGAGTCATCTCCTCAAAGGTTGTAGGCTCAGTGAGTTAGTGTGTGTGGAAGTACCCAGAGCAGGTGGTAGGTGTGATGCCACCAGCAGAAAAAAGAATCAACAGTATTTCTGAATCGCAGCTCCCTTTGTTTTCCCACAGGAACTTCTAGACCTTGTGGTTTCCCCCTGTGGGAGGACAGTGCCAAGTCCTTCATCTTCACTTGAGATGCTTACCTGCCTGTGTGGGAGGGGCCCTCTCTGGCACACGAGTCAGTGCAGTCTGTGCTCTGTGATGCTGGACACCATGTTCTTCCAAGACAGGACCCAGTGTAACACCGCCATGGGGGAATGTGCCTTGTGACCTTGAGCAGAGGGTTGTGGAACATGGTGTTTCTTAGGTTTATTGTCTATGAAGTCTGCTCCCTGTCTTTTAGTTATACCAAGCACCTCTTCCGTCCTTCTTTCCTTCCTTCTTTCTTTCCTATTCTCTTTCTTTGCTTCTTTCTTTTTTCTTTTTCTTTCTTTTTTTTTTTTTTTGTGGTACTAGGGATTGAACCTAAGGGTACTTTATATTAAGCCATATCCTCAGCTCCTTTTCTTTTTTTATTTTGAAACAGAGTCTTGCTAATTTGCTGAGGCTGGCTTTGAACTTGTGATCCTCCTGCCTCAGCCTCCTGAGCCTCTAAGATTACAGGTGTTTGCTACCACACCCAGCCCAAGGAGCTATCTCTTTTTTCATTTGTTCTTTTTTAGTTATACATGACAGTAGAGTGTATTTTAACATATTATACATATATGCCATATAACTTTCCATACTTTCAGTTGTACATGATGTGGAGTTACACTGGTCGTGTATTCATACATGAACATAGGGAAGTTATGTCTGATTTATTCTACTCTTTCTTATTCCCACCCTCTCTCCTTTCCTTTCATTCGTTTTTGTTTTTGTTTTTTTTTTTGGTACTAGGGATTGAACCCAGTTGCACTTAGCCATTGAGCCATATCCCAAGCTCTTTTTGTATTTTTTTTAAAGACAGGGTCTCACTGAGTTGCTTAGGGCCTCACTAAATTGCTGAGGCTGGCTTTGAACTCATGATTCTCTTGCCTCAGCCTCCTGAGTGACTGGGATTACAGGTGTATGCCACCACACCTGGCCCCCTTCATTCTCCTTTGTCTAATCCAATGAACTTCTATTCTGGGCCCCCACCTCTCACCCTGTGTATTAGCATCTACATATCAGAAAGAACACTCAACCTGTGGTTTTGTTTGTTTGTTTGTTTGTTTGTTTTTTGGTACTGGAGATTAAACTCAGGGGCACTCGACCACTGAGCCACATCCCCAGCCCTGTTTTGTGTTTTATGTAGAGACAGGGTCTCACTGAGTTGCTTAGTGCCTCGTCGTTGCTGAGGCTGGCTTTGAATTCATGATTCTCCTGTCTCAGCCTCCCTAAGTGCTGGGATTACAGGCTTACGCCACCGTGCCCGGCTGTGGTTTTGGTTTTTTGGGGCTTGTCTTATTTCACTTAGTGTGATAGTCTCTAGATCCATCCATGTACCGGCAAATGCCATAATTTCATTCTTCTTTATGGCTAAGTAATGTCCACTGTGTATATATACCACAGATTCTTTATCCATTCATCTGTTGAAGGGCATCTAGGTTGGTTCCATAGTTTAGCTACTGTGAATTGAGCTGCTATAGACATTGATGTGGCTATGTCACTGTAGTATGCTGATTTTAAGTCTTTGAATATAGACTGAGGAATGAGAGAGCTGGGTCGCACAGTGGTTCCATTCCAAGTTTTCTGAGTACTCTCCATGCTGTTTTCCAGAGTGGTTGCACCAATTTGCAGTCCCACCAGCAATGGATGAGTGTACCTTTTCCCCCCTATCCTCACCAACATTTATTGTTACTTGTACTCTTGATAATTGAGATTCTGAATGGAGTTAGATGGAATCTCAGTGTAGTTTTAATTTGCATTTCTCTTATTGCTAGAGATGTTGGACATTTTTTCATGTATTTGTTGGCCAATCATATTTCTTCTTCAGTGAAGTGTCTGTTCAGTTCCTTTGCCCATTTGTTGATTGAATTATTTGTGTGTGTTAAGTTTTTTGAGTTCTTTGTATGTCCTGGAGAGTAATGCTCTATCTGAGGTGCAGATGGCAAAGAGTTTCTCCCATTCTGTAAGCTGTCTCTTCATTTTCTTGATTGTTTCCTTTGCTGTGAAGAAGCTTTTCAGTTTGATATCATCCCATTTATTGATTCCAAGGAACATTTCTTGAGTAGTGTCCTATTTAACACATTTTTTTGGAAAAACCCTGATATCTTTAACATGATTATATTAACTTAGGAGGATTCCCTCATCCCAAGAAACGCAAGATGAGTTAAATAAAACTTGTTGATCACCAGTTTGTGATATTAGTAGTCATAGCTATTCTTTAT
This sequence comes from Xerus rutilus, assembly GCA_028644305.1. Taxonomy (NCBI): domain Eukaryota; kingdom Metazoa; phylum Chordata; class Mammalia; order Rodentia; family Sciuridae; genus Xerus; species Xerus rutilus. Next base: position 80,946,623 of record CM053408.1, on the reverse strand, counting down.
TGAGCACCTACTAGGAGCCAAGCACTGTGCTGAGAGCTTTGAAAGCATCTTCTTATTAAATTCTATCAACAGTCCTTTTGGACTCCTTTCAGAGTCCTGTTTACTGAAGAGGACATTGAAGATCAAAAAGTTTTAATAACTTGCTTAAGGTGACATAAAGGTATCATTTCTCTTCTCTTCATGGAAATAAGCCAAAAGCAACAAACAAATAGAGAAATGAAGTCATAAAATCCTTTTCCCTATACAGTAGGTGTTATGGTCTGCATCTCCCCCAAATTTAAATGCTGATATCCTAACTCTCAAGGTAACAGCATTGGAAGGTAGACTGTTGTAGGTCAGGAGGGCAGAGCTGCATAAATAGAACTAGTGCCCTCGTGAGACAGGCCCCAGGGTGCTCGTTCACCCCTTTTTCCTCGTGCAAACACACTGAGAAGGCACCATCTATGAACCAGAAAGTGGGCCTTCACCAGACATGAAGTCTAATGGCAACTTTATCTTCATTTCCCAGCTCCAGCACTGTGAGAAGTTTATATTGCTTCTAAGAGAGTTCACAGTATTTTGCTCTAGCATCTCATAAGGACTAATAGAGTAGGAGACAGCTAAAACCCCAGGTGACCATTTGGTTGGAAAGACCACCAAAGGCAGTAAAGATCAAGCAAGGGAGTATGCAAAGAAAAGGACCCACAGCAAGGACACAGTGGCTGTGTGTGTATGTGTGCGCAAACGTAAAAGGATTTAAGAATTCTCATATTTTCCTATAGTAATTGTTCTTAGAGTGATATATCATACATACTGTAAACTAAATGAACACGTATGGGCGTATTCTACCAACTGTACAATAAGCCATGTTTCGCTCTCCTTGCCAAGCTACATTAGCTTAAGTCCTCAGTTAGCTTTGTCTTATCACTGGAAATTCCTGGAAAATGCTTATTTGCTTCCAAAATCCATCCTGGTTGTCCTCTACCTCCTCATCAGTGATCCATTATCTTAAAGTCACTCTGGACCACCATTTTCTCTGCTTTACCCCTCCCCAGGGGGTTCCTAAAATGCTTTCCTTCGGGTGGCTGCCACTTTCCCTTGTGCTACTTCACCCGAACCAGGCACAGACCTCCCCTTATTTTCACAGAGGATCCTAAGCCAGGCTGTGATGTTTAACAAAGGTATTCTAGAAATTGGTGGTTAACGTGAGGGAATTATAACACAGGCTTTGAAACCTTTAAGGTCTAGGTCTCTCCACCAGCACTCCTTGTGGAACCCAGCTTTGCTTTAACCTCAGCCTTCATCCATGCCATGAGACAGCAGGAAGGAGGCCTGGTACTGGCATGAGTGGCAACCCAACTCTTACTTCGGCCTCTGCACTTAGAAAAGAGGTTGCACCTGATGATTCACTCATGGGGTCAGGGGAGAAGTAAGAAATTAAGACAATGAGAGTCTTTTATTCCTTCTGTTTCTAAGTCCAACGGTCATGACCTTTCTCCATTATGGAAAGCAAGTTAGTTAAATTAAATAAACCTTAACATAACATATTAATTAAAATTTTGCAAGCATAAATAGGAAAGAAAACACGCAAATATAAAATTTAAGTATATTAAGCCAAAGATAAAGCTATGGAATAAAATGTAAATGTAGTAAGATGGAATATACTGTATACCTAGATTTAAACAAATTTTTTTCTAATCTGACCTTGCAACAGACGTTCAATATGAGGGGAGCCCATCTTTACCAATACCTGAGGGAAGCAACTGCTGGGACAATGTTACATTGTGTGGTGGCATTACTTGAAATAGATTCTTGCAACATAGAGCAAAGGGTAGTATTTTATCTTGACTCATCCAACTGAACACTGGATAGCCAATCCCTAATTACCCAAAAGCCATAGCAAGGGTATGTCATGAAGCTGACAAACTGTCCTCTGCAAAAAGCTCCTTCCCACCATCCCCAAGCCCATGATCTTGGTTTTCATAATGGCCTTCTATTTCTGGGCCACAATTCATAAAGTCTATGGACAGACAACTGTATTCATCTATTCACTCAACAAACATTCAGTGAGCACCTACTATGGGATAGATAACTCTCCAAAACACTCAAAAGTGTGAAACCTCACTTCGAGCTGCTCTGTCACGGCTGCAACAAGTTCAAAGTATTTTGTACCCAACAAAAGATGCTCCCACAGATAACCTCCTCTAGTGTGTTCAATGGATCTTGAAAAACTTGAAATTCTCCAAGAAGATAAGGCTGTTTCCACCCAGACATGTCTAGATTGGTAGGATTTGTTTTCATAACTTCAGCACCATGAACAATTGCTGTGGCTAGGAATTATTCCAAACATAAAGAATGATAGTGACACGGGCTGGGGTTATGGCGCAGTGGTAGCGTGCTCGCCTAGCACGTGTGAGGCACTGGGTTCGATCCTCAGCACCACATAAAAATAAAATAAAGATATTCTGTTCACCTACAACTAAAAAATAAATATTAAAAAAAAAAAAAGAATGATAGTGACATGTCAGCAGAAAGATCTAGTAGAAGTTTCTTACTGATAAGTGGTCATGAACGTAGGTGATGATGCCATTGCAGAAACACTATTTATAAATAATACAACATACTTGAACATTAAGTGCCCCTCTCACTAATAGCGATGATGAAAGCTGGCATATATAAATAACCAACCAGAGTGTAACAATAACAAGTGGTTTATAAATACCTATTTACACAATATTAAACTTGAATGGAAAATGGGTTTGATGGGTACATGCACATGTGTCCTCCTTTAGTTCCAGAGCACTTCTCAGAATTTTCCTTGAAAGATGGTCAGAGAGTGTAATCTCCATACCTTAGGACCTTGTGAAAATTTCCTTAGGTCAACCTGCTAAATTATTGAATAGGCCCAGGCAAATAATAATACTAAATATTTTATTAGTACCAAGAAAAGCATTTTGAATCCATGACAATATTTTCTAAAAAATAAGTGAATTCTAGAAGCTGCAGGGCTAAAAAACAGAAACATTCAAAGGGTAGTGTAAATTTCTGACATTTAAAATATGGGCATTAACACTGCGTTTGCTAAAATATGCTCATCTCTTTTCCTATGTGCAAAATAATGGCAATGTACTTGATACGTTGGCTACATGAGAGTGGTCATTTAAACTTTTTCCTTAGAGGCAACATCTAGAGGTCAAGAAATTTGAGATCTTGTTTTTCAGTTCAGAGTGAAATTAACACATGTTGAAAGCTATGAAATTTAGAGATGATGGGAAAATGCTGAGAAAGAAAACGAGAAGGCCCAATTTCCCTGTGACTTCAAAGAATCCTACTGACATAACTTCATTTAAGGAAACAATCCTGATAATTCTATTATACATATTATATATAATTACATTATTATACATAATAAACTAATTTCTTAGTTACTTGTTTTAGGGTAAAGGAATTCAGGCCTTGGGAAAAGAATTGTGCAAAAGTGGAAAAACCAGAAGGAACTCCTACTTCTTCTAACTCTTTGGCTCAGATTACACTTCCTTGGAATCGGAGATATATTTTCTGCCTGATCAATGATTGATTTGGTGGATTGAGAGCTCCTAGATAAGGGGAATGTGTCTTTTTATTTTCTCTTGGTTTCTTGGTTTCCAGTCATACCTCACTCCTCTTCTTCTTCTTCTTCTTCTTCTTCTTCTTCTTCTTCTTCTTCTTCTTCTTCTTCTTTTTTGGTACTGGGGATTGAACCTAGGATGCTTAACCACTGAACTAGTCCCTTGTTTTTTGTTTTTTGTTTTCTTCCAAGATAGGATCTTGCTAAGTTCCTTAGGGTCTTGTTAAGTTGCTGAGGCTGGCCTCGTACTTGCGATCCTCCTGACTCAGCCTCTCCAGTTGCTAGGATTACAGGCTTGTGCCACCATACCCAGCTTCAGACCTCACTTTTGATTCTCTCCCCATCTCTTTTCATGCAAACCTCTCTTCTACTAGATACTTCATAAGTTTAGCAGTCATTGTGGCCCCTGCCTTGGCCTTTTTTTCTTTTGATGCTATTTATTTCCCCTGGGTAAGTTTTTCTTTCCTGTCTTCATCTACTAACCATATGCAGATGTTTCAACTCTTAATCTATACTGCCAGCCTTTCTCTTGAAATCCAAGCCTATGTAGCCAACTGCCAGTTGGATGTTTCCAAAGCAATGCTCTGTAAGTACTTTGAGTTTCTATGTCCACAGCTGAGCGCTTCATTCTCCCTTGAAGACCTAGTCTCCTTCATCCTTCCCAGTCTCGATGAATGCCATATCCATTTACTCAAATGTTGACCCCAGAAAATTGAGAATCATCCAAAATTCCTCAGACCCTATATTCCAACAATCAATTCGTGGCTATCAGCCCTGAAAACATTTCTCAGATCTGCCTTTGCCTTTTCGTCCCAATTATTGTTGGCTTCTTTTTCAAAATCTTAATCTCTTCTCTCCTGGCAAACACTAGCCTCCTTTATTGGTCTCTCTGATTTCAGCCCCAGCCCATGGCCACCCATCGACCACAGAGCTCCCAAAGCAATTCTCAAAGCCAATCTTCTGTTAAATTTCAATGACTTCCTGTTCAGGACAACATATATTCCCTCTCTACCTAAACTTTCTTTTCTTACACCAGTCTCAGATGCCTATAAATCCCTCCTTGCTGCAAAAAATGGATGCTCCAGAAATACCAGATTTTTTGTAACTTCCACAAATATGTTAGGCTTCCCTGCCTTCGCATGCGCTACCCTCTCCGCCCTGCTCAATGCCCTACCTGGTATTGCCTACAAGCCTAATCCTCCCTCAAGTCCTAGTGCAAGTATCACCTCCTCTGCAAGTGTCTTCCTTGACTCCCCAAGGTAGGTTTTCTCCTTCCTCATCCAGCCCACTGCACCATCTAGGCACTCCTGTTAGAGCATTGGCAGCGCAGATTATGAGGGGGAGGATCATATTTTGATAAATTACGTGACAATATTTTTTCTTTGCTATCAAGATATAACTTGCAGGCAGGAAAGTGCATCTGTCTTGACTTAAACACACAGTTCTATGAATTTTTACATTGGTATACTGTTGTGCAGACACCACCACAGTGAGACATGGAACATGTCCAGCTTTACTGCAGGTTCTTTTGTGTCCCCTCCCACCCAGATGATACTTTCTAAAAGTAACCAGTAAAAATAACTAATATATCTTGGATTAGATCAGTTCTTCCTGCTTTTGAATTTCATATAAATGGGATCTTTTAGAATCATATATTTTTATATCTGTCTCCCTTTGCTCAACATTATGCATGTAAGTTTAATGTGTTGTTGGATGTAGATCTAGTTTTTAAAAATTTCTGGGCAAGACTCCATTATATGACTGTATCATCATAAATCAATTCTGCTGATGGGCATTAGGATTTTTCTACTTTTTTGTTTGTTATGGTTTCGATCTGGAATATACTCCAAAGATGCAAGTATTAAAGACTCAGAACCCAGCTCAGTGTTCTTGGGAGTTGGTCGAAACTTTAAGAGATAGAGCATAGTGAGAGGTCTTCTGCTCACTGAGGACATGCCCTTAAAAGAGATAGTGAGATCCTGGTCTTTCTCTCTCTCACATCCTAACCATGAACTGAGAAAATCTGCTCCACCATACATTCCCTACCAACATGGGCTGCCTTGCCACAGGCCCAAAAGCAACAGGGCCAAATGATTATGGATTGAAATCTTCAAAACTTGTGAGCTGAAATAAACCTTTTATCTTTATAAATTGATTTTCTCAGATTTTTGTTACAGTGACAGATAGCTGACTAATTGTTTTACCATTATGAATAAAACTGCTATGAAAAAATTTGAACCTCTCCTTTGGTGAATCTAGACTCATTAAAATAAACCTAAGAGTAGAACATGCTTATGAGTAGAGTAAGTACATATTAACAATTTTCCAATTTGTGCTCCCGAATGACAGGGACATAGAGGATGGCAACCATTGTTACACATACATGGCCACTCAATTTTGTCAGACCATTAACCTTTAGTTCTTTTTTTTTTTTTAATATTTTTTTAGTTGTTGAATCTTTATTTTATTCATTTATTATTTTTATATGTGGTGCTGGGGATCGAACCCAGTGCCTCACGCATGCTAAGCAAGCGCTCTACCACTGAGCCACAGCCCCAGCCCAACCTTTAGTTCTTATAGTAGGGGTATTACTCAATCTCATTGGGATTATCTGACATTTTCTATTCCCAGTGTCCACTGCCACCTCCGTCCTCCCTCCACTCAGGCAGCAGTGAGAGACTCTGTTCGTGGTCCTCAGCGTAGGGCTAGTACAGCAGAAATGCAGACAAGAAAGGATAGAATCAACTATTAGATTTTGCATTTAAAAGTAGAATTATGGAGGGACTGGGTTGTGGCTCAGTGGTAGAGCGCTTGCCTCACATGTGTGAGGCACTGGGTTCAATTCTCAGCACTGCATATAAATAAATCAATAAGTAAGTAGAATTATGTAGAAAATAATGGTGACACATATCTATAATGACAGTTACTAGAAAGCTGAGGCAGAAGTATTGCAAATTTGAGGCCAGTCTGGGCAACTTATGAACACCCTGTCTCAAAATTTAAAAAAAGGGCTGAGGATGTAGCTCAGTGGTAGAATATTTATATAGCATGTAGGAGGCCCTGAGCTGAATCCCCAGTACCACAAAAAAAAAAAAAAAAGTGCTGGGGATGTAGCCCAGTGGTAGATTGCTTGCCTCGCCTGTTCGAAGCTCCGGGTTTGATATCCAGTACTGTAAAATTAGACTGTGAAATTCATTCCACAGGTACTAGCTTGAAAGAAAATATTTTTATTCTCGAAATCCTTTCCTTTTAGTATCAGAATCTGGATTTTGAGTAGCAGAAGCTAAAATCATAAAAAAGTTAGGTCATGAAGACATTTCCATCATCAGTGAATTTAGAAGAATGCTACTTATATAGGAGTGAGTTTTCCCTACTTTAGAGGAAGTGAAGATTCTCCAGACAGGAGTAAGGAACAAGAAAAATTCTGAGCAGGGTGCAGTGGTGCATGCCTGTAATCTCAGAAGCTTGGGAGGCTGAGGCAGGAGGATCCCAAGTTCAAAGCCAGCCTCAGCAAAAGCGAGGTACTAAGCAACTCAGTGAGACTCTGTCTCTAAACAAAATACAAAATAGGGCTGGGAATGTGGCTCAGTGGTCGAGTGCCTATGAGTTCAATTCCCAGTAACCCCCTTCACCAAAAAAATAAATAAAATATATAAAAGGGTTGGGGATGTGGCTCAGTGGTTAAGCACCTCTGGGTTCAATTCCTAGGAAGAGGAAAGAACAGAAGCTCCAAGTTGGTTTAGGTCTCTTTAGAGTATAGGAAGTCTGTTCCTAAACACCAGTCTCATAAAGTCTTCCTGCATCTGGCATAGAATGGGCACAGGTAGTGGTTGAAGGTGTGTTGAAGCCACAAGCACCTGTGATAGCCCCACAGCCTTTCCTGCAGCCTTAGGGTCAGTGAGCACAAAGCCAAATGGTTTCCATACCCTGGAGAGGTGTGTAGGTACCTGAGAGAGCAGGTGAGTTTGAGGAAGATTTATGATTAGGAAGGAAGAACATGGGGCTGGGATTGTGGCTCAGCGGTAGAGCGCTTGCCTCGCATGCGTGAGGCCCTGGGTTCGATCCTCAGCACCACATACAGAGCAATAAAATAAAGACATTGTGTCCATCTACAAAAAATTAAAAAAAAAAAAAAAAGGAAGGAAGAACATGGCAGTAGATAATCACCTGGACCTTCTAGAAAATGAACACCGTGGGCAATTCCAGTGGGAAAGATAAAGAACAACTAAGGGTCAGATAGGCTGTGGCCATCAAGCCCTGGACACCAACTACTCTGTCCCCTCTTCAGAATGCACTGACATAGCCCTCCAAATTGAGAGGCAACCTTCGGGTGGAGAAGAAAGACAAGAGTTTGATTGGCTGAGAAAGCCGTGTTGGCTAAGATTACATGTCTGCTACCAGCGGGAATGGGGGACCAAGTAAAATATCAAGCTTACAGGTCTGTGGGTGAAGTTCAGTAGTAGAGTGTGTGTTTAGCCTGTGCAAGGCCCTAGGGTCAATGACTATCTCAAATAATAATAATTAATAATTAATAATAATAATAATAGATTCCTTAACAGCAAAAAATAGAAAAATTTTGTTTCTTACCAAATTAAAATTTACTGGGCTACAATAGTTTTTATCTAGGCACCTGATTGTCTGCCACTGGACTATATACTCCTCATGGTAGGGACCATGTCTTTTCATTTCATATCCTTTGGCACGTATCACAGGGGCCTGAAATACAGAGGCCATAATATATGATTCATACATTTACTGTCTAATCAAGCAGGATAAATCCAACGTTGACAAGCAACCTGCGTGAAGTAAGCTGACATGGGCACAATACTTTTAGCCAGAGCTTCAGATATATTTTAGACAGAGAAGAGGAGATGGTGGGAGTCATGGGGAGGTAGCCTGTGGAAAATTCCAGTGGACCCCTTTGTTAGTCCACTTTCCATTGCTGTGGCAAAAAGCCTGACAAAATCAACTTAGAGGGGAAAAAGAATTTATTTTGACTCCTGTTTCAGAGGTTTCAGTGTATTGATTCTTGGCCTGTGATAAAGCACAACATCATGGCAGGAAGCAGGAAGGATGTGGTGGAACAAAGTTGCTCACCTCATGGTGGCCAAGAAACATACAGAAGCGGGGTGGGTACTAGGGGAAGGGTCTAGGAACAAAAAAAGCATGCCCCAAGCCGGGCGCGGTGGCTCAAGCCTGTAATCCCAGCACTTAGGGAGGCTGAGACAGGAGAATCGCGAGTTCAAAGCCAGCCTCAGCAATGGCGAGGTGGTAAGCAACTCAGTGAGACCCTGTCTCTACATAAAACACAAAATGGGGCTGGGGGTGTGGCTCAGTGGTCGAGTGCCCCTGAGTTCAATCCCCAGTAC
>CM053408.1:80808465-80937568 GCA_028644305.1 Xerus rutilus | reverse complement strand
TGCATGCCCCCAGTGACCTACCTCTTCCAACTAAGGCCCACCTCCTAAACTTTCCACCACCTCCCTATAGTGCCACAGCCTGGGGACCAAGCCTTTAGCCATGACCTTTGGGGGACATTGTAGATTCAAATCATAACAACGCTTTTGTTTAATCATCACTGAAAATTATAAAGTTAGAAGATCACAGACAACTCCTTTCAGTGCTGAGGAATCAGTGTAGGATTTAATCCAAAATCAAATCAGACATTGTTTGTGTCAAGCCTTCAGACAGGACTGATTTGAATGCAGTTGGATTTTTCCTCTGCCTCCATGGTGTGATTTTAGGACCCAAGCTGCTCCCTGCAAATCTTACCCACCTGCTATTGCTGGAGACGCCTGATAGTCCACCGTCAACACATCTTCTATTCCTTTAACTTATGATTTTATTCTTGCTAAAATACAAGTACATTTAGGTAAAGAAATACTTTGAATTGCTATTAGCCTATTCCCCTTGGAGTGGCCAAAAGAGGAGTTTTTAAAATAAGAAGCAGTCAGATGGGGGCGGGGGGGCGGGGGTTGTGGCTCAGTGGTAGAGCGTTTGCCTGGCATGTGTGACGCACTGGTTTGATCCTCAGCACCACATAAAAAATAAATAAATAAAAATAAAACAAAGGCATTGTGTCTATCTACAACCAAAACAGAAAAAAAGAAGCAGTTGGAAGGAGAGGTCAATAGTAACAGGCATCTAGAGGCTGGGAAAGGGGGTTCCTCAAGTTGAAAAAATAGAATGGAGAGCAGATTCTTTGGGGACTTTGCAGTTCTGCCCAAGGTCCGCTGTGTCTGTGCAAGAACAGGATGTGGAACAGGACGTGGGAGGAATTTGAAAAAGAGAACAGAGATGCTTCTCCTCCCCCACCCCTCCCTCACATTAGTCACTGGTGTCATGGGAATTGTCCTGGCTTGCTTGGCAGCAGCCTTCTGTCCTCAAAGAGTTGGAGCTTTTTTGAAGGAAGAAGAAAGTTGAGATGGACAACAACAGGAGTAAATCCTGGGGCAAGCACCAACTTACCAAATTGTTTCTTGGGCATGTGATGCAGAGAAACTATAAATATGAGACCATTATGCAAATAAGTGGGCATGAAAGAATAAGGTACATACATCTGATTGTCAGGAGCAATGGGATAAGACAGATCCGTTAGAATGGATTGTGTGGTGTGGGGAGACGACCAGCATCTCCTTGGTGGGTTCTTTTTCCCCTCAAGGAAGGTGTAAGCCACCTGAGAAATTAAAGTCTAGAACAATTAGTGAAGAACAAAAGACAAAGTCAGAATTATGATTTTCAAAAGGTTGGAGGGCCTGATACATCCAGTCCATGCAGGAGCTGGACTTCCATGGTTTATTTAAGGGGGTACATCAAAGGCAGAGATAAGGTTTCAAGGGTGGAGTCTTGCTTCCTGATGTCTTGCTGTCAGCAGGCTGATTAGCATCTTGGCAGGTCACACCCATCTCAGATATAGTCCACACAGCCCACGGATAGCTCTCTACAGTGCGGAGGCAAGTAACTTGGAGACGTGGGTTTTCTGATGAGAAAACACCACCAAGCTATTCAAGGTGGCACATGCCTGTAATCCCAGCAGCTCAGGAGGCTGACGCAGGAGGATCACGAGTTCAAAGGCAGGCTCAGCAATTTAGTGAGGCTCTATGCAACTTAGCAAACCCCTGTCTCAAAATAAAATATAAAAAGGGCTGGGGGGTGTGGCTCAGTGGTTAAGCATCCCTGGATTCAATCCTCGGTACCAAAAAAAAAAAAAAAGACACTGCTGAACTAAATCCAATCAGTGGGGGAGGCAGCTCTCACTCTCCAAGGGAAAAGAAACTCATGGCTCTGCAAAGCTCAGACAGGCAGAATCTGAAAATGTGTCCCAGAATTTTCCAAAAAGATTGACTCCCAAATAGCTCATTCGTCTCCTTGTTTAGTCAAGTCTTCTCAAGCAGGAAGAAAAGAATCTACTTGTCTCCATGGGCTCCACCGACAAGACATGGGCTTGTTTTCTCTGTTCTTTGCCATATGAGTACACAAACAAGGTAGCCATCTGCAAACCAGGAAGTTGCCCTCACCAGACACCAACTCTGCCCTGGCCTTGATCTTGGACTTCCCAGCCACCTCATCTATGCTAATTTAGTATAGCATCCTGAATTGACAAAGACTTCCATTTTTCTTCACTAATAAATTCCTTATTTCACTGTAAATACCAGTATGTCCTGCTTTAAAATATGAATTTCCCCAGCCTCTTGGGTGAATGGCAAGTAGCAAAGTTTTGGCTGACAAGATGGAAGCAGAAATTGTTGAACAGAACATCTTTAAAGTTCTCTAAAAAGGGAAATGATCTATCTGGAAGGCCCTGTACTACTGTCCCCTTCCCCTTTCTCCTTTATGTATATGAAGCACACACACAGCATCACTCCATATATTATAGGAATATGTTCTCAGTCATCCCTCGCTCCACGATAGGGATACGTTCTGAGAAATGCATCATTGTGCAAATACCATGGAGTGTACATACACAAGCTAAGATGACTATGATGTCATTAGGTGACAGAATCTTATGGGACTTCTGTCCCATACATGGTCATCATTGACCCAATAGTCATTATATGGCACATGACTATATTCAAGAGCACATCTCAATAACCAAAGATTAAGATGCCTGCAGGAGGCAGGCAGCAGGACAGGGTGGTTAGTATGGATAGAGAAAAGTGAATTTTTAAAAAGAGGAGGGCCCTGCACAGTGTTGATACAGTATTCTGAAATTCATATTTTGTTTAATTCAACTCTGCGTTTTATGTCATGAAAAAAAAAAAAGGCAGCAAGGGAGAGACAAAGAATCATGCAAAGTTGTTGCCAATAGTCACATGAAACTCCTAGTATCACACGTAGTAAAAATTCATCTGGCATCAGCTACTTCAGGAAACCATGACAACTCTCCAAACCTCAAATCTTCCCAATCTTGCTGGGTTTGACTTCACTCCTGGGAGTTCTCCAATGTTCACGGGAGAACAGCCAGCACTGTGGATGATGAAGAGGCAAGTTCTCTGCTTCCAGCGCTCTCCAGGAAGATGTGAGCAACAGTCCCGGGCTATCCTGCAGGAAAGACAGGGCAGCTCTTATATCTCAAATCCAAACACCACATTACCTTTCCAGATACTCTGTGCTAGCTTGGGACCCCATTCAGTTCCAGGGCTTTGATCTATCTGTAAACAGATGTCCCTTTTAGGACTCAGGAGACCTAACTTCCTGTTTAGGTTCTGTTTTCCAAGTGGGGAGATTGCTGGCTGCCTTCTCCTTTTAAGCAGAGGTGCATAAAGTTAAATGCTGCCTAAAATCTCTGTGTTCTGAAAGAAGTTTTTGACTAAAGAAGCTGGCGATCAAAGCCTAAAGGAGCAGTATGAGAGGCTGTCATTTTTGCTGACTCCTGAAAGCCACACGGCACTATGTAGTCTCCTCTCGTTGAATCTCCGTGGCCTTGTATCCTGCTTTAATTAGTAAAATGAGGCAGAAGGGATGCTGTGCCAATCAGGTGCTACGACTTCAGAAGGCCCGGAAGCTTTGCTTTGGCGCTGTGGGGGAAACCAGCGGCTCCATAGGAAGGTGACTACCCTGAGGCCACCCTGCTGCAAGAAAGCCCATAGTAAGGGCCAAGGATGTGGCTCAGTGGTCAAGCACTTGCCTGGTATCCTTGTGGCCCTGTGTTTAACCCCCACCACTGAAACAAACAAACAAATAAATAAATAAATAAATGCCACATCAAGTTTTACAGTGGTTTATCATACAACTAGAGAACCAAAACAAATGATACCATCTTCTATTTAGGGTTTGGAAATAGGAGGAAATGTGTTTCTTCACACAAGACAGTGGTTGTTAGATGTCTTTTGACCCACGCTTTAGAGAATGCGTGGTTCTGCAGAGTGCCAGATGAATACTCCCTTCATCTCAATGCATTTCTCCTTTCCCTCCACCGCCTCCTAGGGGTTTGCCCAGGCTGCACCATCCACCTAGAATCCTCCCTTCATCTGTCCACAAAATCCTCCCGTTTTTCTGGATGATTGGAAGGTATTGCCACTTTGTAAAATTTCCCACGAATACCCCAGTCCCAGTAAGGGTGCTTTCGTTCCTCTGAACTCCATTCTCATAGCATTTCTGGAGTGGAAAATTGATTTGGCCATTGGTCATTTTGGAGAAGTGTTTCTCTTACGGTCTTGAACTAATATGTGATATAACTTAATGCCAGTTTGTTTCTTGTTCCCCAAATCAGATCATAGCTTATCAAGGTCATGAAACGAGTGTCCACTAAATCAAAAGGCAGAAAACATCCATTGATTTTAACTCTGCCTGTGCTTTTGAAACGAAGCAGCCTAATAGCTATGTTTTCTTTTTGAGCTCCCATTTTTTATCAAAATGGTTGTAACAAGTTTAAACTTTTGCCTGAGACTGGAGGGTGCTCTCAGAATGTAGGCCTTCAGTTTTAAAAGTGGGAAAGTCTCATGCCAATGAGAGTCTGACACCTGCATATGAGGGTATTGCCATGTGTGACTCACATAGTGCTCCACCCAGGATTTCCAACAGTGGAACAGTTGGCCCAATCCTATCTTCACATAAATTGCTTCCTGCACCCTATAAAGTTCAAACAGGTGGCCCCCTAAACAAGTTTCACTATCATTTAAACTTGGTAGAAAGGTTTTTGAAAACCATTTGTGGTAATTATATGTTACCGTAATGGAGGTTGTTTTCCTAGTAGCAGTTATAAAAAGGAAGGATAAAACTTGCTGGATTTTTTCCAACATAGTGCTAGAGAGAAACTGTACATGGCAAACACAAGCTGAACAACCCCCAGAGAGGCTACTGTGTTCCACCCCACAGCAAAGAAGTCCAGCATTTCACTCATGCTTTCCTTAGAACATTCCCCACTGTACATTGCTCTGAAATTTACTTTTTTGTGTGTCTCTTGTCTCTCTACCTCCCAGTGCCGTAAGCTTCTCAAAGACAAGGGCTGGCATATTCACATGAAACTCGAATAAAAACATTTACAATGTGTCAGACAGTGTTCTCCGCTTTCTCACCAAGGTTAATTCTCATGTGTCCTTTATCAGATAGCTGCAATTATTATTTCCTTTTTAGAGGTGAGGAAACTGAGGCTCAAGGTAATTAAGCAACTTGCTAAATTAATAAATGGCAGAGTTGGAATTTGAAGCCAGACAATCTGGCTCCAGAATGTGTCTTAATCACTACATAATCCTGTCTGGTCTTTATTTATCATCTTCACAGCACCTAGCCCCACCCCTGGCATGAAATGGATGCTGAATAAATAAATGAATGAATATCCATTTGTAGAACACTCATATTCTAGAACATAAAACAGGGAGTTCATAGGGAGTTCATATTTAAAACATTCTATCACATCTTCAAAACATGCATCAAGGGGCTGGGATTGGGGCTCAGTGGTAGAGCGCCTGCCTCACATGCGTGAGGCACTAGGTTCGATCCTCAGCACCACATAAAAATAAATAAAATAAAAAAAAGATGTCATATCCATCTACAACTAAAAAAATAAAAATTAAAAAAAAAAAAAAACTTGCATCAAGCCACACATGAGATGATCCATCCTGCTGGGTGCAGTGGCGCATGCCTATCATCCCTGCTACTAAAGAGACTGAGGCCGGAAGATCAAAAGTTCAAGGCCAACCTGGGTGACTGAAGAAGACCCTCTCTCAAAATGTTCAACAAGTACTGTGGCTTGAATGTGTTGGAAACCTAATCCCTGAATTCACACATTAATGGCATTTGCAGGTAGGATCTTTGGAAGATGATTTGGTCGTAAAGGCTCTACCCACATAAATGGATTAATCCATTCATGGGTTATTTGATTAATGGGTTGTCTGGAGAATGGTTTTGTTATACAATTGAGCTCTCTGCTCTACTCACCCTGTCTTGCCACTCGATGCCCTCCACCATGTATCAGTGTAGCAGGAAGCCTTCATGGGATGCCAGTGCCATGCTATTGAATTTGCCAGCCTCCAGAACAGTGAGGGGGAAAATCTACATACATTTTTCTATAAGTTACCCACTGTCAGGTGTTTTAGTTCCAAAAATAAACTAAGACAACCAGCTACCATCAGATGAAAAAATTTTAGTCCAGTAGATTTTAATACCAACAATGGGATGCTCTTGACAGTGCCAAATGCCAAGCATGGAGACATTGTGTTTTTAGATCTTACGTGATGCGATCAAGTTTGAAGCTATAATGGTCTTGAAAATATACATTTGCAAAGGTTTGAGTCAATCAAAAGATTTAAGAGAGGGCATAGAGTGGAATATTCTGAAATATGTTTTATTAAGTGTAAAATCCCTTGGAAAAGCTTTGAAGAGTTGTATGTGGGGGAACTGTAATGGACTTTATTGTGCCCCCTCAATCTTATGTTAAAGTCTTAATCCTCAGTTCCTCATAATGTGACTGTATTTGGAGATAGAATCTTTAAAGAGCTTTTAATAAAATTAAAAAGAAGTTGTTAGGATGGGTTCTAATTGAATATGACTGGCATTCTTACAAGAAGAGGAAATTTGGGCACAGAGAGATATAGAGGAGAGACCATGTGAAGACACAGGGAGACAATGAGAATCCACAGGCCAAGAGAGGCCAGGAAGACACCAGCCCTGTGGACAGATGTCTGGACTCTAGGACTGTGAGAAAATGCATTTCTGTTGTTTAAGCCCCCCAGTCTGTGGTCTCCTTTGTTATGGCAGCCCTCAAGAACCAACACAGGGCCCTAGACAGGAAAGTTCCTTGTTAGGAATTGTTTCATGGAAGAGCTGCTTACCTTGTGCTGTGATCTGGTCTCCCAACTTCTCAGCCTAGGACTCCTAGGCTGACAACTCTCTATGGTAATGGCTCCCAAACTGTGTTCCATGACCAGCAGCATCAGCTTGTCCAAGGAACTTATTTAAAATATACATGTCAAGCCAGGTGTGGTAGCCCACACCTGTAATCCCAGCTATTTGGGAGGCTAAGGCAAGAGGACCACAAGTTCAAGGCCAGCCTCAACAACTTAGTGAGATTCTGTCTCCAAGAGGAGAAGGAGAAGAAGAAGAAAGTAGTTCAGTGGTACAGTGCTCCTGGGCTCAACTCCTAGTACCAAAATAATAATAATAATAATAATAATAATAATAATAATAATAATAAATACATGTGTCTGAGTATTATAAAATCAAAAATACCATAAATTCTGACTGATTCCCCACATTCTGTCCTCACTAAGGAATAGGAAAAAGTTTAGACAAGTAAAGCTAATGTAAATATTTCTGCCTTGGTTCAATATGGACCCACTCCCCTTTCTATCAACCTAGTATGCATTTTTTTATAATACTCTTCCATGTCTACATCAGTCTTTTTTGGAAAGAGTAATTCAAGATGTATATTCAGCACTGCAAATTTTATCTCCCTATAATAGGTTAAATACCAAACCAAGAATAGAACTGACTCACTCCAGTCTAGAGCTGCTTCTGGTACCTCCCAACCACCCTTCTGCAGGAGGGCATGAGGTCTGCATCCAGAGGGGCTCAGAAGAGGGAAGAGGCATTGCTATGGTTTGGGTGTAAGGTGTCTCCCAAAGCTTTTGTGTTAATGCAGTAATATTCAGAAGTGAAATGATTGCATTATGAAAGCTGTAACCTAATTAGTCCATCCTAGTTTGAATAGGCTAACTGGGTGGTAACAGTAGGCAGGTGGAGTGTGGCTGTAGGAGGTGGTCCCTGGGGGTGTGCCACATCTTCCCTGGGGCCCTCTCTGCTTCTCAGCTGCCATGACAGCTGACAGCTGTCCTTTGCCATTCTCTTCTGCCTTGATGTTCTCTCTTACCTCAGGCCCAGAGCAATGGAGTCAGCCAACTACAGACTGAATCTCTGAAACTAAGAGCCCACATAAACTTTTACTCCTTTAAGTTGCTCTGGTGGGGAATTTTGGTCACAGCAACAAAAACTTGATTAATGCACCCCCACTGCAGCAGCTGCACCCACAATGCAGAGCATCAGGCTTGTGGTTGTGGATGAAGGGGTTGTGGGACAGACATGCCCGTCCTCTGCCATACAACCAATGTCTCCCAGAGGAGTACATCCCCACGTGTCCGACAATCATGGCACCTAGAGCACAGTGCACCTGAACCTGTGGGCAGGAGGGTATGGCCACCCCCACACACTCTCCTGCCTCCAGACATCTTCATCATCCCTTTTCCCAATGCCATTGCAGCCTCCTATGAGAATGTGTAGGATAAGTAGCATCAAGAATGTGTCACCACTGCCCTGATGCAACCATCCTCCTGTGACACAAGAAAGACCTGAGACCCTAGTCTGACACTTCAAGGGGATGACCAAGCACCCGTCACACTGTGGCAGAACCAGCATTGACCAAGAACATACACTCTGCTCTCCCTAGAGTGCTGGCCCACAGGGGAAGGCATCCAAGAAGTGTCAGCTGAGGCCGTCCTGGCTATCCTCACTGCCTTGTCTCCAGTCAAGCTTGGGTTGTCCTAGGCCTTCTTGTGATCCGGGAGCTCATATCAGAGGTGCCTCTGCCCCCACCTAATCGTTCCTTGGCACCTTGTCTGTCCCCAACTGTACCTTCAGGACTAGTTCTGGCACTCCCTTGCCAGGGGTATCCCCAAATGCCTTCTCCAAATACCTGTTTTTCCTGTGGGGGGGAGGAGACTGAAAGTTGTCAGAATCAAAATGGAGTCACTTGTGTCAACCTTAACATAAATAAATAAATAAATAAAACTGAGAGGTTATGAAGAAATGGTTCTCATGGATGATTGCCTGATACTGACTATCGCAAAAAACTCTGTCAGAACCACAAGCTTGCAGAGAGGCTACCTTAACCTTGTACAAATAGTGCTTTTGCAAGGACATCTGCCCAGCAACTGTCACTTCAACCTTGGACTGACGCCACTCTTGTTATTAATCACTGTGGCCAAGGATTATTGTTTCAAAATATCTGATGTAATTCTCATTTTCATCATTTAAAACTTCCTCTTGGGCTGGTGCTGGGGCTCAGTGGTAGAGTGCTTGCCTTGCATGCATGAGGCACTGGGTTCGATCCTCAGCACCACATACAAAATACATAAATAAATAAAATAACGGTTTAAAAAAATCTTTAAAAAAAAGATTAAAAAAAAAAACTTCCTCTTGCTGGGTGCAGTGGTGCATGCCTGTAATCTCCAGAGCCTGAGGCAGGAGGATCATAAATTTGAGTCCAGCCCAAGGAATTTAGCAAGACTTTATCTAAGGACTGGGGATATAGCTCAGTGGTAAAGTGTCCCTGGGTTTAACCCCCAGTGCTGCATAAAAATGAAACCAAAAACTTGCAATGCCCAGCAATTCCCAAAGAAATCTCATTATTCTTTGGGAAAACTCTCTGATTGGTTGGTCTGATTGGTTGGTCTCTGAAGGTTGATCTGATTGATTGATAACCCTTAAGCAGGCTTGCAGGGAAAGGACTCTGCTCTTCTTGGGAATTCTCATAAATTCACAAAGGCCAAGGTTGGACCCCACCCCAAGAAACCAAACCAGTGCCTTTCTCCCAATTTCTCACTACTGACCAGTTCATCTAGCTTTCCACAAAGGTGTTGGTGCCTACTGTTGGTGCCTACTGTGGTGCCTCCTCTCAGATGGGGGACATTCAGCCACCTTTAATCTCTGCCTTACTGTTCTTGGGATCTCTTCCTTTCCCAAGAAAGGAGCCACAGAATCCAGGAAAAAAAAAATGAATGTTGCCTTATCCTCCCATGTTCACTGACTGATCCAGTCTCCCTGTTCTGGGGTCTTTTCCTAACCTACCCTCATCAGCATCAATAAAACCTCCTGTCTGGGTGGCAGGGTAAAAATAGAATCAATGCTATCTTCACAGTAGCTGCCACTCTTTTAAAGGACCTTCTTTCGTTCTGCATGATTTTTTGCTATCAAGGAGATTATACAGACTGACTTCCAGGAAGAGAACAAATTCTAGGTAATTCTCCAAGCAACATCAAAGTACATGGAAAGTCTCCCTCAATGTATGGGAGACACTGATTTAACAGTTATTTTCTGAGTGGCACTGCCAAAGTCTTCTTGGACGTGGCCTCTCAATGTTTTTCCATCTAACACTTCCATGCCCACTGTGTGGGCTTTGCTTAGCCTGAAGATAGGAAACCATCTGTCTGCAAGGTGTGGTGAATGGAGGTATTCCTCTGTTTTAGATAAATGTTCCTAAAGTTATTAGTTCATAGTTGAGCCATTATGATTTCTTATTTCTTTAATTAAAATGAAATGAGGCAAGGGCTGGGGATATAGCTCAGCTGGTAGAGTGCTTGCCTCACATGCCCTGGGTTCAATCCCCAGAACTATCCCTCCAAAAAAGAATGAAATGAGGCAAAGATCCTGGGGTGAAATTGGGATGTAGAGCAAACTTGACCTTGTTAGCTTCTCTCTGTATGCCTTTGTCCTGTGTAGCTTCCTGGCTTGTAAAACCCCAGAGCCAAGGGGATGCCATCTTGTCAACTCATCTGAGTTATGCTGCTGAGGTGGGGATGCCCCGTAGGCCTCCACTCGCATCCCCACCATGAGCCTGTGTAGGTTGCCAGCTGTGCTGTGTTGAGAATTCTAAGGCTCACGCCAGGCTCTGGGAAGATGTGTCATGATAGATTAGATAGATTAGGTTAGGAGTCTTCCTGGAAATCTGCCTAGAATTTACCATCTCTGTTTTAACTTAATGTATCACCTTTCTATGGAATATTTGCACAATAAAAAAGAACAGGAAGAAACAATAGTTTATTAAAAGACTGATGGGAGTTAGAGTGCTGGGGTGTACCTTAGTGGTAGGGCACTTGCCTAGCACGTACTAGGCCCTAGGCTCAAGCTTCCAGCACACACACACACACACACACACACGCACACACACAACTGATGAAAAACAGAGGTTCAGATATCTGTACAGTATCAGTGAGACATATATTTTGAGAACCTCATAGAGAGTTGAAGAAGGTGGAAGAAACATTTATTCCTCAAAAATGATCAGTTTGAAAGCAAGAAATTGCTGATCCTAGCTTCACTAATTTCCACTTTAAGGACCTAATATTAACTCAAAATTTTGATTAAGTGTATAAAAAATGTCCAAGGTGCTAGGCATGGTGGTGCACACCTGTAATCCCAGCAGCTCAGGAGGCTGAGGCAAGAAGATCTCAAGTTCAAAGCCAGCCTCACGATGTGGGGGAAAACGTACACTCATCCATTGCTGGTGGCACTGCAAATTGGTGCAACCACTATGGAGAGCAGCATAGAGATTTCCTAAGAAAACTTGGAATGGAACCGTCATTTGACCCAGTCATCCCACTCCTAGGTTTATACCCAAAGGACTTAAAATCAGCATACTGCAGTGATGTAGCCACATCAATGTCTATAGCAGCTCAATTCACAATAGCTAAACTATGGAACCAACCCAGGTGCCCTTCAATACATGAATGAATAAAGAAACTGTGGCATATATACACAAGGGAATATTGCTCAGACTTAAAGAAGAATGAAATTATGACATTTATGGTAAATGGAGGGTACTGGAGAATATTATGCTAAGCAAAATAAGCCAATCCCAAAGAACCAATGGCCAAATATTTTCTCTGATATGAGGATGCAACCTCACCAAGAGTGGAGGTGGGTGGGTAAAGGTATTTTGAATTAGACAGAAGGGAGAGGGGACAAGGGGATAGGAATGATAGTAGAATGAATCGAACATTATGACCCTATGTGCATATATGATTACATGACCTGTGCAACTATACATCATGTACAACCAGACGAATGAGAAGTTATACTCCATTTATGTATGATGTGTCAAAATGCATTTTACTGTCATGTATAACTAATGATAGCAAATAAAGCATAATTGAAAAAAAAAGCCAGCCTGAGCAATGGTGAGGTGCTAAGCAACTCAGTAAGACTCTGTATCTAAATAAAATACAAAATAGGGCTGGGGATGTGGCTCAATGGTTGAGTGCCACTGAGTTTATCCCTGGTACCCATCCTCCCCACACACACAAAGTCCAAGTTTCTGTGATTCCATTTTCTGATGATATGATTTCTACTTAACAACAACTTTGCATGACTCACATGCCCCTTGGTCAGTTGCTTATTTATTCTCTTTTGTCTGTGCTATAAGCCAAGAAGCCTGAGGAGAGGTTTGTATAATGCACCCTGTGTGTTGTTTTCCTAATGGCCGCAGCCCTTTGTTGCTGATATGATGGGCATGGATGTCTTTGAAGGCCGTAAGTGGTGAATGCTTGCATGATGCCTCTTTGTTCTTCCTTTTCAAAAGGAATTTGTGGCCAAACTCTATAAACAAGATTCTAACCCTCCCATTCTGCCCCATGAGGACCTTTTACCAAGGCCTGGTCTGTGTCACCAGGCCAATGTGAAGTCATTAGCATCTGATCCCATCCATTCAGGGTTTTTTTAATATTAGCTTTAGCGGCTACAGTGGAGCTTTTACTGCCCTAATAAATATCATTCAAGTAGAGTAAAAAATCAACCCATTTAAAATCATGAACAAAAAACATACATGAAAGTACTTTATAAAGTATACGATACTTGGTAAATTGTATTACTAAACAAATACCGTATCTTATTATGCATTGTCTAAAGTAATGCATAGGCAGAAGTAGCCATTGGGCTAAAAGCCCATGAACCGGAAAGGGATCGTAGGCAGAAGTGCAAGAGAATAAGAGTTGCAAGCTTCTTCATAAACTCACCTTCTGCAGAGAAGTGTCAGAACTGTCTTTGCTCTGGTCAGCTGACCTTGAACCCTGCCCAGGCCAGCTTTTCAAATCCCAGCTTTTCCAGCCACAATCCAAGACCTTTCCTTAATCCTACTCAAGAGTGCAAAATTGCTTCTATTTGTCTTTTTTCCCCATCTTTTCCTCCAGGTTCCTAACCCCCAGGCTAACCTCAACTGGACCATGACTCAGCCTTGGTGCCTTCAAAGAACCAAATCACAAGAGCCTTAAGAAACTGTTTGCAGCCTTGTACTGTGATGTAGCCCTGTAATCCCAGCTACTTGGGAGGCTGAGGCAAGACGATCGCAGATTTGATGCTCGACTCAGCAATTTAGTGAGACCCTGGGTTCAATCCTGTATTGCCAAAAAAAGAAAAGAAAGAAAAAAAGCAAGAAACAGCTTATAAGTGAAATGTAATTCCCAACTGGGAGCCTCACCTAGCTGCCGGCTGCCTGAGCAGCTGAGCCGCTGAGAGCTGGTTCTCAGGGAGCCACTGCCCTCTTGTGTCCCAGCACTGGCCAGGAAGGATTCCATGAAGGAACCATATTTGGTTCTTTCTACAAAAGATTGCTGGTGGACTATTTCTGGCTTTTGGATTTGGTGGTTCAAGTAAGATTTTCTTCATCTTGTGGCTTTAAAAATCATGATCTTCCTTCTTATTTTCTCCTCTATCCCAATTTTTAGAAAGGTATATTTTATTATAATTAGCAAAATAGTACATACTTCTTGAAGAAATTTTGTGTACATTTATTTAATTTTGTTAATGTTCTGATGTGTTTCCTCCCCAAATATTCTTTCTACATATAAGGAAATCTAACTTTACTTGGAAACAAAAAAAGGCCACAAGAACTATGAAATCTAATTATCTAATTTTATCATAAATGTCATATGAACATGATCCTTTTCACAAAAAGAAAATCAACTTTTGAAGCTACCAGAGTACTAAGAAACAGAGTTGCTTTTTTACTTTTAAATAATATAAAACAGAAAGCACAGTGCTTTAAATCATAGGATCCCAATGCTAGTTTAGTATACTATAGTGAATGTGACTATTAGACACATTAAATCAAATATTATCTCATTTTCAACATAGAAAAATAAAACTCTGTAATCTGAACATGGTATGTAAGAATTATGTAATTTTACAGTCTAATAGATCCAATTATTGTTAACGGCTTTCAAATGCAATTGATCATATGTCTAAATACCATGTAGGTACGCTGCTTCCCCACACCATGGAGAATGTAGAAACAGAGACTTAGATCTGGGTATAATAGGAGGAACAGAGGACAGGTCCTTTGTTCCCCAAGTTCCTTCATTGTGTGGGTCATCTAGTGTGTATACAGTACAGTTTACGTGGCTGTATGAAGTCATAGAGCAATTATGGATGAGAACTGGAGGAAGCTGAATTAGGTGCAATGGCTCACACCTCTAATCCCAGTGACTGAGGAGGCTGAGGCCGGAGGATCCCAAGTTCAAGGCTAGCCTTGACCACTTAGCAAGACACTGACTCAAAAAGTAAAAAATGAATAAAAAGGACTGAGATGAAACTCAGTGGTAAAGTGCCCCTGGATTCATTCCTCAGTACCAAAAAAAAAAAAAAAAAAAAAAAAAAAAGGGAGGCAACAACAAAGAGAAAAAGAACTAAAGGAAGTTTATTATAGTTTAGATAATTTGATAATTTGTCTGATTATTTATTTTCTTTGAAGAATCTGTGACTAAGATAATACTTGACTAGTGGCCAAGAATTGATCCTAATTGAGTGTTTGGAGAATGTGTGAAAGGAGCCCTGGAATAGAGATTCTCAATCTTTTTGATCCTGAGGTCACTTTAATTCTACAGTAAGAAAGTTCATGGGCCACTTACTTCTACTTATCACTTTGAAAAGCCATATATGGACATTTTGCCATTTTCAACATTGGAAAATTAAGCTTGATTTTCTAAAAACTGTTTTTGGAGGCAAAAACAAAGACTGCCTATAGGAAGTAGGTAATGTGGCAATTTAAATGTTTTAAATGATACAGCTATTGGCAATTGCAAAGAGCCAGTATTATGCATACTATTTTTTAAAAAATTGTTTTAGTTGTCAATGGACTTTGTTTATATGCGGTGCTGAGAATTGAACCCAGTGCCTCACACATGCTAGGCAAGCATTCTACCACCGAGCCACAACCGCAGACCCCTTATGCATACCATTAGCATATGTTCAAAAAAATGTTGTATAACCTTAAAGAACTTTGCCCCCACATCTACTGAGCAGTGAACTATTAAAGCAAATCTAGTTCTGATCATTGCTATTTCACTGTAACATGTGATACATGGATATTCAAACCATAGCATTCTGCCCCTCAAAATTCAAATTTTCTTCACATGCAAATACATTCATTTCATTCCCATAGCCCCAAAAGTTTTAAGTCATTCCAGCAGCAACTTTAAGTCCAAAGTTTTATCTGCGTCAGAGATGAATGAGATTCAAGGCATGACTGATCCCCAGGGAAATTCCCCTCCGGCTGTGAGCCTATAAAATCAAACAAAGTATGTGCTTCCAAACTAAAGCAATGGGACTGGGATAGGATAGGCGCTCCCATGAGGGAAGAGGGGATGGGAGAGAAGAAAAGAATGATAGGTCCTGACCAATTTCAAAATCTAACACAGCAAATGTTACATCTTAATGCTCCAGAACAAACTGCTTAGACTCCAGGTCCTCTGGACACACCAATGGATAATATGATGGTTATTAATTTCTGGTTTGGGCCCTTCAGGCTCTGGACAGCCCAGTCTCCATGGATATGCTGAGTACAATCCACACAGCTGCTCTCACACTTGATGTCAGGTGCCTGTGACTCCCTAGGGCTGGGACTGTTGGCTCTTCCAGCCTGAGGTCTCAGAGCCGGCTCTGCTCGCAAGACCACTCAGCCCTGCTCTAGTGGGGGCTGTCCGCCATGGCTCTGGCGTCCACTGGGCAGTGCCCTAGAAGGGGCTTTCTGCAGTTCTCCCTTCCTAAATACTGGGCATTAAGTTTCAATGTGAATTTTCAAGAGACTCAAACTTTCCAACCTCAGTGCCTACAATGTGTGCTCTGGTTTTGTTTCGTTTTGTTTTGTTTTGAACTTAGGGGCACTTGACCAGTCAGTTATATACCCAGCCCTATTTTGTGTTTTACTTAGAGACAGGGTCTCACTGAGTTGCTTAGCGCCTTGCCGTTGCTGAGGCTGGCTTTGAACTCACGATTCTCCTGTTGACTCAGCCTCCCAAAGTGCTGGGATTATAAGCATGTGCCACCGCGCCCAGCTGTGTGCTCTGTTTTTTAAATCCATTTTTATTCTTTGAAATAGAAGATTCAAGTCTATGTCATGGTGGAAAATATGTATCTGTCTTAGTCCATTTGGATTGCTATGATATAATACAATACCTTTGACTGGGTAATTTATAAACTATAGAAATTTGTAGTTCTGGAGACTGAGAAGTCCAAGACAAAGGAGCTGGTAGATTCCATCTATGGTAAGGACCACTTTCTAGTTCATAGACAGCAGCTTCTAGCCACATCCTCACATGATGAAAGAAGTAAATGAGCTCCCTCAGGACTCTTTTATAGGGGCACTAATGCCATTCGTGAGGGTCACTTACCAAAGGGCTCCACCTCTTCATGTTGAGGATGAGATGTCAACATACAAATTTTGAGGGATACAAACATTCAGACCACAGCAATAAATCATATATTTTAGTGGAATTTTCATTTTATGTATGTCTTTTTTCTTTTTGGTACCAGGGATTGAACTGAGGGGCCTTTAGCCACTGAGACACATCCACAAACGTTTGTTTGTTTTGTTTTTTTTAAATTTTGAGACAGGATCTCACAAAATTACTTAGGGCCTCACTAAATTGCTGAGGCTGGCCTCAATTTGTGATCCTCCTGCCTCAGCCTTCTGAGCCTCTGGGATTACAGGCATGAACCACCATACCACGTATTATATATGCTTTTCTTTATTTGTTGTATTTTTTAGATTTTGAAGCTGAGGACAGAACCCAGGGTCTCCACATGCCAAGAATGTGTAAGTACCACTGAGCTACACCCACAGCCCTCGGATTTGCATATTAGAACAGTATATGGGGCTGACTTGAAGGATCCAGAGATTTACTTGATTAGCCTTTAATAAAAGTAGTAATGTAGAGTGCTCTATTCTAGGTTATGTGGGGGCAGAGTAATAAAATGGGGCTCACAATCACCAAGAAGCAGCTCAGCAGAGTCGAGGAGACAGAACGCAGCCAACACCACAGGCACACAAATCAGGTTCGTGGCGCTGATCCTTCTGGCTTCCGGTTTTGGTTTCTCTCACCATCCCGGTTGAGGACCTTCACTTTGATGGACTATTAGAAAAAACGTCTCACACCCCAAGGAAATCTGGCAGTGCCAGCATCTCTACTCTAGCTCTCTGCCACCTTTGCCTACTTCAAAAGGAAGAAGAGGACAATCACAAAGCTGAAAACTAATGCCAAGCTAGTCACTAACTGCAATCATCATCTTGATCTCTACCAACCAGACCCAGACGGACAATGTTGTTTTAGGCAAATTTCTTAATTCATCTGCTCCTCAGTTTTCCCATCTGTAAAGTGAGGAAGCTGCATCATTTATACCTAAGTCAACCACCTGGCAATTGTGATCTATCTTGGGGCTCTCAAGAGAGGAAAAAAAAATGTTTAGTTATCAAGAAAAATTTCCAATGTGTCAAAATAACTTTGTATTTTAAAAAAACAAATATGACAAAACAAAGGTCTTTCTTCAAAATATATATTTCTCCCCAAGTGTGGTGGCACACACCTGTAATCCCAGTGGCTCAGGAGGCTGAGGCAGGAGGATGGCAAGTTCAAAGCCAGCCTCAACAACTTAGTGAGGCCCTAAGCAACTTAAGGAGACCCCATCTCAAAATAAAAAAATAAAAAAGGCTGGAGATGTGGCTCAGTGGTTAAGCACCCCTGGGTTCAATCCCCGGTACCCAAAAGAAAAAGTGTAAACCCCCTCAAAAAACCTGCAAACAGTTCAAGGTATGCTCTTGGAACCATTTATCAGTGCTGTTATCCTTTTAAGGGTATTCAGTGCTGTTATCCTTTTAAGAATAATCATGGAAACAGGAAATTCACCACTGGGCAGAAGTCAAAACCTAGTGTCCCTTGTGGTGTGTGGGTTTCTTGTTTGAGGTGTCATGCTTGTTCTTGAGAAAGGAAGGAAACTCATGGAGGTTGGTGTTTTATTGTCACTATTTTGTGAGCCCTTTAGGCTACTGTTTAATTTTTTCAGTCAACAAATACACACCATGCTAGGTCCTGTCCCAAGCACTGAAGATACAATGATAAGAAAGATGGGCAGGATCTCTGTTTTTTCGTTTTTGTTTTTGTTTGTTTGTTGTTGTTGTTTGTTTTTTGTTGTTTTTGGTACCAGGGATTGAACTCAGGGGCAGTTAGCCACTGAGTTACATCTCCAGCCCTTTTTAAAATATTTTATTTAGAGACCGAGTCTCATTGACTTGCTTAGGGCCTTGCTAAATTGCTGAGGCTGGCTATGAACCCATGATCCTCCTGCCTCAGCCTCCCAAGCCACTGGAATTATAGGCATGCACACTGCACCTGGCCAGGATCTTTGTCTTTGGGGAACTTCCATTCCAGAACTCCCCATGGACTGCTGGACTATGCTTCTCATCATTTACTTTAGGTAACTATAATTAACATATGTCACTTTTATCATGTGAACATTCTTAATGGAAAAATAAATTCCTCAATAAAGGATGGATACAAATCTGAGTTTGCAGAGCAAATGATGTTGGTACTGCTTCTATTAAATGATGATAGTGGAAAGAAGAAACAGACACTCATTTACCATAGAAAATGTAAATAGGTACAACATTTTAAGAAAGAAATTTTTCAATGTCTTCCAATGTTTTAAATCTAAGTTCTAGCTAAATAATTCCAATCTTGTGAATTTATCCTACAGAACATTTGCATAAATAAAGGAGGATATGTGCACAAAGATGTTATTGCAGCCGCAGTGGTGCACGCCTGTAATCCCAGCACTTTGGGAGGCTGAGGCAGGAGGATTGCGAGTTCAAAGCCAGCCTCAGCAACAGCGAGGCGCTAAGCAACTCAGTGAGACCCTGTCTCTACGTAAAACACAAAATAGGGCTGGGGATGTGGCTCAGTCATTGAGTGCTCCTGAGTTCAATCCCTGGTACAAAAAAAAGATGTTATTGCAACATTATTTTTGATGGTGAAAATGAGAAATAGGGGCTGGGGTTGTAGCTCAGTGGTAGAGCGCTTGCCTTGCATGCGTGAGGCACTGGGTTTGATCCTCAGCACCACATAAAAATAAATAAACAACAAAATAAAGATATTTTTAAAAAAAGAAAATAAGAAATAAATGCCCATCAGTACAGGATTGAATGAATAAATTATGATATGTCTATATAATAGGATAGTATGTGGTTCTTTTTAAAAATGAAGTACAGTGTTCTTGGTCAATGCTTTTGCTTTCTTTTTTCTTTCAGAGTAATTACATAGTTAGCAGCAACTCTGAATCATTGATTATAATGTAAAACTTTAATTTTGTTCATATTAAAAACTGCTTTAAGGGGCTGGGATTGTGGCGCAGTGGTAGCGTGCTCACCTAGCACGCGTGAGGCACTGGGTTCGATCCTCAGCACCACATAAAAACAAAGATATTCTGTCCACCTAAAACTAAAAAATAAATAAATAAATATTTAAAAAAAAAAAAAAAAAAACTGCTTTAAGATAAAAGCAAAAATTAATTGGAATAGGTGGTACCTTTAATTTTGTGACTGCTTAAGAATGACTTTAAAATTGAAGATATTTATTGAATATTTAGTATTGATTTATTGAAGCCCATTTGTTGTAGCATAATTTTCATATACAAGAAGAACTAGTTTGGAATAAAAATCTACTTTGGCTCAAAAATAATTAAATAAAAATAAAATAAAATAAAATGAAGTACAGATATATGTACTGACTTGGAAAAACGTCCATGAAGCATTGTTGACAAAAGGCAAATTAAGGCCAGGCACAGTAGTGCAAGCTGTAATCCCAGCAACTGAGGTGGCTGAGGCAAGAAGATCTTCAGTTCAAGGTTAGCCTCTGCGATTTAGCAAGGCCCTAAGCAACTTAATGAGACCCCATCTCAAAATAAAAAATAAAAAGGTACAGCAAAAAAAAGAAAGAAAGAAAGAAAAGAACAAAAAAGCAAAAGAAAGAAAGTTAAGAACTGAGAGTATAGCTCAGTGCTAGAGTAGTTGCCTCGCATGTGTGAAGCCCTGGGTTCAATCACCAGGACTGGGGGAAAACAATTTTTTTAAAGGACAGTTTTCTGTACTATGACCAACATTTTAAGTGTAAGTGTTCCAAGCACATCACATTCGTTGTCATATTTAATCCTCACAACAACCTTATTGTTATGGGCCAAACTGTATGTGCCTTGACCAGACAAACTCCATTTTACCCTGAGACTCCACTTCCTATAAGAAATGCTTCTCCCATGAGAAAATCCCGCCTCTGCCATCTCCTGCTAAGCACACCCTGTTTGCCAATGCATGGCAGTTGAAAAATATTTCTGTTATTCTTATATAATGTATTATTAAGAAATGGATTTGTAAAATGTTCTCATTCTAATTCCTATTTTTCTTGGGCGGTGTACTGTACCCTGAAGTGGGTCATTCTGACCCACTTCTTATGTTGCTGTGGTTTTGAGTTACTGGTAGCTTGCAGTTTTTGGCTATAAAAAGATACCCTACTTTCTGCAAGGGGTCGAGGTGTACAGAGGCAACTTAGTCACTGCCCCTTGACCCGTGGCAAATAAAAGTTCCATGTCTTGCTTCGAGACTGACCCAGTCATGTATTTCTAACATACCACAGTATTATGAAGTAGGCACCACTGTCCCACTCCCTCTACAAATGAGCAAAGTGAGTCAAAGAGCAACTTGGCCAGTGAATGCAGACCTCTGACTTCAAGTCCATGCGCTTAGTCACTCTGCTTCATCAAGAGCTAATTAATTCCGTCTTCAGTTCAGCCTAGTTTGAGTTGGGGTTTTCATACTTTCAACCAAGAGAGAATCCTAATGAACAACTTAAATATGTATAGATCAACAGATACTGAATAAATAATAAACTAATGAGTAGCTGGTAAAAAAAAAAAAAAAAACTAGGCTGAGGTGTGGCTCAGTGATAGAACACATGCTTAGCATATGTAAGGCCCTAGGTTCAATCCCCAAGTCCTCAGAACCAAAAAAAAAAAAAAATTCAAACCCAAAAAAATGACATATGTTGACATGAAAATAAACCAATATTTAAGAGGAAAAGAAAGTTCACAGGACAATTTGTGTGTGTGTGTGTGATTATTTATATACACACACTGGGAGATTGGCAACTTTTCCATTTTTAGTTTTTAAATTACTATTCACTTCATTTTATATTACTATTTCATTTTTAATTTTAATAATTTTTAATTCTGTAAATTTTAAAAGTGTCCAGAAAGCATATACTACTTACCAAACTTTTAAGCCACAAATTACACAACATTACTTTTGGCACTTTTATGCTGTACAATTTCCAACTTTGTTGCCTCTACAAAAACTGAGGATTGGGAATTTGAAGACCCAAGTTTCCAGTCCAGACTGTTTTGATTATATTCAGTCTTGGTCAAATTTCTTTACTATTGTGTATCTATTTCTTTTTCTCTAAGAGGGATTGATTGATTGATTGATTGATTGATTGATTCATACCAGAGATTGAACCCAGGGGTGCTTAACCACTGAGCCACACCCTCAACCCTTTTTTATATTTTTTAGAGACAAGGGAGGGTCTCTGTGAGTTGCTTAGGGCTTTACTAAGTTGCTGAGGCTTGGCTTTGTTCTTGTGATGCTCCTGCCTCAGCTTCCAGAGCAGCTGGGATTACAGGCATGGGCCATTATGCTGGGCTCTAAGAGAAATTCTTAAAATAGCAGGAGTTTCTATTTCTGTGGCTTCCACGTGCCAAGCACTATGCTAAGCTATATGCTCACAACAATTCCATGAGCATCATTCCGTTTTTCCAGATAAGAAAACTGAAGCATGGGTATTGGAATCAGAATTATTTCAAAGTCAGCTGACCCCTTCTCCAAAAGTCATGATCTTTCTGCTATGCCCTCCCAGCCACCTCTTGCCTCATGTCTCACCATTTCCTGGTGCTACAATGCACTACTCAGAAAACATTGTTATTCTAAATTAACCCCTGGCCACTTTTATTGTTCTTATAAAACATTTATTGCTTATGCCATGCCAAACTCTAAAACAGGTGTCTCAGCCTCAGCACTGCTAACATTTTAGATTGGAATGTTGTTAATGGGGTGGTGTTATACATCGTAGGATGTGTCAAAGCATCCTGTCCTTTATCCAGGAGATGTTGGCACTCACATCTCAAATGTGACATCACAAATGTCCCCTGGATGAAAAATTACCCTGGATTGAGAACTAATGCTCTAAAAAGAGGAAAAAATAAATAAATTCCTGCATTACCCCAGAAGAAAACTGAATTGACAGGAGATTTTGAAACTCATAAAAATTTTTACTTTGATAATGTTTTACTTTACCAGCTTAGGCTAACATCAGCTCCAACTCTCTCATGGTTTCTTACTATGTGAGGAACACTGGACCAGTTACACACAAAGTAGTTATCCAGCAATCAGGGAAAGGAGCAAGGGGACTAGAATATATCTTCTCCTCTCAGCAATGACCCTACTTGTTCTGTAGTGAAATTCATCTTTGCCTGGGAGGTAAAGAGCCACTATGAGGTTGCTGAGTGATGGAGGTGAGGACATGCCACCCCAAAGACGCTGCTCTGGCATATTAGCTGTTCTGAGTTAAAGGAACTTTAGAGACAGAAGGTGCAAGAAGGCAGTTGGACCTTCCTTTTGTTTCTCAAAAGCAGATAAAATTCCCACATGAAACAGGGCCTGTTCAGGTAGGAAAGTAACATTATTATCAAAGCTAAGAGTTTGAGGCCAGGGAAAATCTATACAAACTTTGTTAGACTAATTCTTATTTTCCTAGGCACTTCGCCACTGAGTTTAACTAACTATCCCAGCCCAGATCCCTTTACCTTGTCTTAGTCTCATAATTCATTACTCTTTGTCTATTTTAGTATGTAAGTGTTCAACTCAACAGCTTTGGGTCATTTCCATATGAAGGGTCTCATGCCACAAAAAAACCTCATATTAAATACATGTATGTTTTTCTCCTGATGATTGGTCTTATGTTTATTTAATTCTCAGGCCCTGTGGAAAAACCCTGAATTAGAGTGGAGATAAAATTTTGCCTCCCCTACAGTGGGGAAGCATTTTCAATAGTGTTAAAGTTTTGATGTGAGATGTCCCCCAAAACTTGCTGTTAATGCAGGAATGTTCAGAGGTGAAATGATTGGATTATGAGAGCTGTGACCTGATCAGTTCATCCTAGTATGAATGGATGGGTTGGGTGGCAACTGTGGGTAGGAGCCTGGCTAGAGGTGGGTCACTGGGGGTGTGTTCTCGGAGGGTGCACCTGCAGCCCCTCCCCACTCTCCTCTTGGCTTCCTGACCTGCCAAGAGCCCAGCAGCTTTCCTCCATGATGCCGGGTCTCACCTCAAGTCCAAAGCACAGGACTGGCCAAGATGGACTAACATCTCTGAAACCATAAACCAAAATAAACTTTTCATCTTTGATGTTGTTCTTGTCAGGTATTTTGGTCACAGCAATGCAAAGCTGATGAACACAGACGGAAAACAGCAGTCGTTGAATTCAATGCTGATTTTATTCCAAATAAGGAAGCAATGCACAAGTCACTTGGGCAATCAGCTGAGCTGAAGGGCAAAAGCCAAGAACAAGATGCTTTTATAATTAGCCATCACTACACATAGCTCTCTTCCACAGCTCCTCTCGGAAAAGGTGAGGTAACAAATCTCATGCAACAAAGCATAGGAAAAGGGAAAAGTGGGGAATGGGATTTATTTGTGGAGGAAGGTGGTCTCGCAGCATCCTCTCTTTTGGAAACTGCCCCATCAGCACGCCTCACTCCGGATGATCTTGATATCATGACCACTCTCCCTGCAAATTGAACAATATCACTACCTATCATACCGAAACTATTTATGCTAAAAAGACCCATGTCATCATACATTACATTCTTTCCAGAGCTACATGTGCTTAATATTTATAGTTTTATAGCTAAATCTAGGAAACAGAAGGTGAAAGTCCCCACTCTTTGCCCTTTGCCATTTTCCCTCTAACCCTAAAGCACACGGCATTATCCCCTAGGAGCACTCTGAGAAGACTGAGGTTACTTGGTGAAGCCTGAGGTCAGAGAATGTACCCTTGCTATACAAAGTGTCAAACCTGAAGGGGGAGGGGCTGGTCATGTGGTCAGATGTGTTACACGAAGGGCATCGAGTATCATGTTCTTAACATTCTTCCAGGTAGTTAGCAAATCCTACTTCCTAACTACTAGTACAGATGTGCAGGTCACCTGTGCATCTCCTCTAAATTTAAAAGAAAATATAATATTCCAACGATTAAATATTTTTGTTTGTGTGTGTGTGCTGTGCTGGGGATCAAGTCCAGAACCTTGAGAATGCTAGGCAAGTGCTTTATCACTGAGCTAAAGCCCCCAAACAAATATATTCTTTCGTGTGTGTGTGTGTGTGTGTGTGTGTGTGTGTGTGTGTGTGTGCGCCAGGGATTTAACCCAGGGGCACTTAACTACTGAGCTACATTCCTAGCCTCCTTTTTTTTTAAACAGACAGGATCTCACTAAATTGCTTAGGGCCTTGCTAAGTTGCCAAGGTTTGCCTTGAACTTGTGATCCTCCTGCCTTAGCCTCCCAAGCTATTGGGGTTACAGGTGTGCACCACAGCATCCGGCTCTTAAATGTATTCTTAATTTGGGGAAATTGTGCATCCATGATAACTTGATTATCTGGTCTTCAGTTGATTAATAATGAACCTCATTCTCTAACTTTGACTAGAAAATGCACTGATGATTTTACATCTTCTTAAATGTCACTCTGAAGACTGAGGATTACTTATGTCACATTTGACTCTTACATCCAAGGAAAGAGTTACTACCTCCAAGGAATCAAAATTAAGGAAGCCAGGTGGAGTGGCACACATCTGTAATCCCAGCACTTTGGGAGGCTGAGACAGGAGAATCACGAGTTCAAAGCAAGCCTCAGAAACAGTGAGGCGCTAAGCAACTCAGTGAGACCCTGTCTCTATATAAAACACAAAATAGGGCTGGGGATGTGCCTCAGTGGTCGAGTGCCCCTGAGTTCAATCCCTGGTACCAAAAAAAATAAAAATAAAAATAACAAAATTAAAGAAATAGGCAGGGCATGGTGGGGGCCTGCCTGTAATCCTAGGGATTTGGGAGACAAAGGAGAATCAAAAGTTCAAGGCCAGCCTCAACAACTTAGCAAGACCCTCAGCAACTTAGCAAGAGCCTATCTTAAAATAAAAATGATAAAAATGAGCCGGACGTGGTAGCACAAGCCTGTCATCCCAGCACTTAGGGAGGCTGAGACAGGAGAATCGCAAGTTCAAAGCCAACCTCAGCAATGGCGAGGTTCTAAGCAACTCAGTGAGACCCTGTCTCTACATAAAACACAAAATAGGGCTGGGGATGTGGCTCAGTGGTCGAGTGCCTCTAAGTTCAATCTCCAGTACCAAAAAAAAAAAAAAAAAAAAAGTAAAATAAAAATTAAAATATAAAGGGCTGGGGATACAACTCAATGGTAGAACACTTGCATACCATGTGCATGGTCCTGTGTTCAATTCCCAGCACTACACACACATACACATACATACACACACACACACACACAAATAAATTTTTAAAAAGAGAGAAATGAAGAAAACCTGGCTAGTCTACAGTATTAAGATCACGTTACCTGATTTTCACGCACAGAGTACATTCATTGGGATAAGTGGTCATGTCACTTCCACACACAGGGTTAAAGTCCCTAGGACATCCTGGCAAC
Source organism: Xerus rutilus (assembly GCA_028644305.1). Lineage (NCBI taxonomy): Eukaryota > Metazoa > Chordata > Mammalia > Rodentia > Sciuridae > Xerus > Xerus rutilus. The sequence goes on along the minus strand of CM053408.1, from coordinate 80,911,695 downwards.
CTATATCGATCACAATCCGGCTAAAACAGAAAAAGAGAAAAAGAAATTAGAGAATGATTTGAGACCCACTCATCACAAACGTGGCTAAGAGGGAACAACGTCCCAAATCTCCCTAGATTTCTTAGAAATAGCCCACACAACTACTAGAGAAACTGAGGCAGGGGACTGCAAGCTGATTGTGCCTCACAGCCCTCAGAAGGGACCAGCCCTGCTTGCACCTTTGTTTTGAACTCCAAGCAACCAAAACTATGAGACAATTTCTGGTAAGCCACCTAGTTTGTGGCACATTGTTAAAGAGCCCTAATCTGGGATACTGGAACTCATCCCTCTGATGTGATGGAATTCAATTCAAAAGCAAGAGAGGTAATGTCTTACTCATAGCTGCTAGTCACAAGCTAGGTCAGGAGCTGGTCACAGTGATCAGACTATGGTAAACATTCTTACTTTAACAAAAGGTTAAGTATGGGGCCAGTTATATATGTGTGCTTGTGTGTGTGTGTGTGTGTATGTGTGTGTGTGTAGGTGTTTTACTAGGGACTGAACTCAGAGCCTTGCTTATACTGGGCAAGTACTCTACCACTGATCTACAACCTCAGGCCTTTTTTAAATTTTTATTTTGAGATAGGCTCCTGCTAAGTTGCCTAGGCAGGCTTCAAACTTTTGATCCTCCCATCCCAGCTTCCCGAGTATCTGGGATTGCAGGCATCACCACACCAGTGTTTTTGTTTGGAGACAGGGACTCACTGTGTTGCCCAGGCTGGCCTCAAACTCCTGCTAATCTTCCTGCCTCATCCTCTGGAGTAGCTGGGACTACAGGTGTGCACCATTGTGACCAGTTTTCCTTCCTTCTTCCTCTCTCTCCCTCTCTCAGTAAATGGTGACCTCTTTTTTTTTTTTTTTTTAACCTTGGAGTAAAAGAGGTTACCCTGCCTTTGCATTGAATAAACGGAATATAACTTTCTATTGATATTATTTGGATTTCTACAGACCTAACAGGCTGGCTGTTGGCCAAGCTTTGAAGTAGAGTTCATTCTCTGCCCAGCACTTCACTTAGGGGACCACTGCATTCTTGCTGCCCTGGCCTATGAGGGTGTCTCCTAGGATTGTTCTCATAGGTAGACCAGATTACCTCTTCTCCAGTGTGATTGAGACTGGTGGTAAGATGCTTGTTTAATTGAAAGGGTCAATTAAAGCAAAGATGTTTCATCTTCAAACATACAAATGTACACAGACTTGCTCATCTTTTGATGTAAGACAAAGATAGGGCACATGGTCCCTTGCCATGCTCTATAAGCAAACCTCCCTTGTAGCTGGGTGTGGTCACAGTTCAAGCTCTGGAGCGTAAGTGGAGCTATTGTGGAGTAGCTACTAGGAACCTCCTTTAAGAGCAAGCAGGCATGTGTCCTCTGCTCCCCTCCTGTTTTCTCCTCCTTCATCCATTCCTCCATCCTGCTGCTCTAACCTTTATCTTACAGACCAGAAAGACAAAGGACAAATTCCAGGATGACACCACTGGGAGCTGTTATTTTGAGTCACTGTGACTTGCAGTTGATCTAATCCTAATTAATACAGAGGATAAGACCTTTTCTTTGAATGTTTCAAATAATTAGAGTTCTGTGTGCTATCACTGCAAAAATCATACCCATAATATATCACCTAGGATTTTGATTTTCAGTTTCTTTAAAGTGAAGTTTCTCAATCACGGCACTATTCACATTTTGGACCAGAAAATTCTTTTCTGTGGGAGGCTATACTGCACATTTTAAAATGTTTAGCAGATTCCCTGTCAGAATTATCAAAAATAACACTGTAAAGCCAGGCAAGGTGGCCCACACCTGTAATCCCAGTGACTCAGAAGGCTGAGGTAAAGGGTCTCAAGTTCAAGGCCAACTCTGGCAACTTAGTGAGACCTGTCCCAAGATTTAAAGGACTGGAGATATAGCTAAGTGACAAAATGCCCCTGGGTTCAGTTCCCACTACCAAAATAACAATAGCATTCTACATGTCTGCCAGGAGCAAAATGTCTCCCAGTTGAGAATCACTGGTCTCAAACACTAACAATTTTAAAACATTTGCAAAACAAATTAGTAAATACTTTTAAAATCCTTCTCCAATTATTTACAGTTGTTTCATCTATACCTAATTCAACAGTAATTTTTAAGCAATGTGTCTTTTAGCAAGCCTTTCTGGACATTCTCATATAAATGATGACTTTATTTCTTTACACACATGTTTATATTGTGTTTACATTTTTAATTAAAATGATACTGGTGACTGCCATAAAAAGGCTTGAATACATACACACACTTCAGTCTTGTTAAGAATATAACAGGCTGAGATATAGCTCAGTGGTAGAGTATTTGCCTAAGCATGCTCAAAGTCCTGGGTTCAAGCCCCATAATCAAAAAAAGAAAAAAAGATAAAGAAAACAACTCTGAGCCAGGTATGGTGGTTCACATCCATAATCCCAACAATTTAGGAGGCCGAGGCAGGAGGCTTACAAGTTCAAGCTCGACTTGGGCAATTTAGCAAGACGCTGTCTCAAAATTAAAAGGGCTGGGGACATAGCTTAGTGATAAAGTAGCCCTGGATTCAATCTCCAATACCATAAATAAATATAATACAATTCTGCTGGGGTGTAGCTCAGTGGTAGAGCACTAGTCTAGGCTGTGCATGTCACTGGGTTAAATTCCCAGCACTACCAAAATAAACAAATAAATAACCTGCCAGCCACAGAGCTGAATGTCTACCAGCATAGGTGGGCAGGGTGGCGCATGCCTGCAATCCGAGACTTGGGAGGCTGAGGCAAGAGGATCTCAAGTGCAAAGCCAGCCCCAGAAATTTAGCAAGGTCCTAAACAACTTAGCAAGACTCTGTTTCAAACTAAAAAGGACTGGGGGGTGTGGCTCAGTACTTAAGTGCCCCTGGGTTCAATCCTTAGTTTAAAAAAAAGGGGGAATGTTTACTGGCAGACAGAACAGTCTACAACCAGTAAGTGGTCAATATACTGTGGGAATTGGTTAGAAAGGAGAAGGGCATTTGTTTGCAAATAGCTTAAGTATGGTATGGTTGTGTGAAGTTTTACTGTTAACAAACTATCCACAGGAGGACAGCTTGCTGAACTCAGATATGTAAGAAGTCAGACTGCTACTTCTAGTGACAATCCAGAAGCCAAATAATAAGCCCTTTAATAATAATCGACCCCAAATAGCCAGTACTTGATTAATAACTGACAGTTTCCCTAATGTTGGTCCTCAATTCCAACTCAGGACCACCACAGAAAACCAAATGTGCATCCCTAGCCAATCCCACAGGATGCCCTGCTTCCTGTTGCTCCACCAAGCTTCTCTAGGCCAACAGCCTGCACCAAGGCGTACCTGAAGCCTTCCTTTCCTTTTTTCCACTGTGAAGCTCTCCCACTCTTCTGCCTGAGTTCGATTCTCATCCCAAATGTAAGCAATGGTGGCTCCCTTGCTATTATAGCAAACTCTAAACAGCCTTGGCTTGCTCTCATTTGGTCTTCTTTTACATTCACAGAATTTAATTTGATAAAGTACATAAAATGTAGCTGGGCACAGTGGTGCACAAAACTGCAATCTCAGCAACTTAGGAGGCTGGGGCAGGAAGTTTCCAAATTCAAGCCCACACTGGGCAACTTATTGAGGCTCTGTCTCAAAATTAAAAAAAAAGGGCAGGGGATGTAGCTCAGTGATAAAGCACCCCATTACCAAAAAAAAAGGGGGAGGGGAGAAATGGGTAGATCACCATTATAAAAGCAGCAGCAGTCAACAAGTAAACAATTTCAGAAGGGGCAGGTCAGGCTTGAAAATGGCTTTGAGGGTTTCTCTGTGCGTGTACTTACTGTTCTATATTCTGAAGGCTCACCAGCCTGAGCATCCGAAGTGTCTGTAAGAAGAAAACGGGACTTATGGTATATGATTCAAGTTCATAAAGATTGGTTTTTGTGTGCTTTTTTTTTAAAACCGTCTTGTGATGTATCCACACCTCCCATTACCTCTGATGCCTAGCTTCTTGGAACCACCCTGCTTCACGCCCCCTAAAGAAGAAATACAATTTTCTGCGCTTGGCACTTCTAACGGGCACAAAGAATCAACATTTTGTTCTGTTCCTATTAGGTTTGGTTGAAAAAGTTCTTTGAAGTTACAAAAGTCAGGACAATACATGATATTCTTTTCCTCTGTGGGCCAGGGTAATAAACACAGACTTTAATAGTAGGTGTTAGCACTTTAACTCGATGTGCCATGTCTGGGCGGGTAAAAGCCCTTTCTCAAGGCATTCCCAATTCCAGCTCATCTCCCCGCGACTGCGGACTGCGACTTTCGGTAGGATCCCGGGGTACATACACACCCAATGCCTGATCTTGGGCAGCAATAGATCTACTGAAAGAGAGAAAAAGCAGAGGGCAGGTGTCACTTAAAAGGAGCTGGAAGCGAAGCCCAAACAAGAACTAGAGGGTCGACGGCTCTACAAAGCCACCCCACACGCCTCAGTTCGCGTTCCTCTACCACTGCGGGTACCTGGAACGTCAGTAACGGGTACTCCGGGATCTGGACAACCGCTAACGCCGCCCAGACTCGGGACTGGCGCAGCCACGGGCAGATTCTCTCTCCTTCGCTTTTTCAAGGGTCCTCACGACCAGGTCCACTTGGGAGCATTACCTGCGAATTCCCCCACAAGGAGCAACAGCACCAAGCGCAGCCCCAGGAGTGCCATCCTCCCTGCGCAGCTGTCCTTCTGGTCTGCTCTTGAACCAGCTCAGAGGGCGCTGCGGGCTGGGGGACATCAGGGGGCGGACACGCGACAGGGCCGGGAGGGGCGGGGCGGAGCAGAGAGAGGAGTGGGTGGCAGGCTCAGCACGCGGAGGTGGAGACCGCGCGGCGGCAGGGGCCAGAGAGAGGAAGGATGCAGGGAGAATGAAAAAAGAAAGGATGCGTGGAGAGGACAGTGGGGGTAAGGTGGAGGAGGGAGGCGCTCACCTCCTTCACTCTCCTCTCCCGCCAGGATGCGAGTAAGGAGGGAGAAGACTTCTACCTTCCAAAAACAAGATCGCTGGGGAATCCTGGAGCCCTAGTCGGCTCTTACCAATCTACCTCTATTTCTTAAGCTTCTCCTGTGTCCTGGGCAATTGTGCAAATGTTGGACACGGAAAATCCCCAAACAAATGAATCCATACAATAATTTCTAAAACTGGGAGGGCTCAGGAAGGCTTTCCTCCCGGAGGTCAGGAAAGGCATTTCAGAGATGGCATTTGAGCTGAAACCTGTGAAATGAGAGGTGAAAACTTAGGGGAGAGAATTCTAGGTTCAAGGAAAAGCACGTGCAAGCAAGGCAGGAGCCAGTTCAGGGTGCTCAGGGGACGGGAAAAGGTCCATTGTGGCTGGGCCTTGTAAAGCCATGGGTGCAGTGGGCAGGAGAGGGGGATGGAGTCAGCAGGCCAAGATCAGGCATGGCACTGAAGGCCAAGGTAAGGGAGTTGAATTTGTTAGGAAGTCAGTGGAATTTTTAAGCAAGGGAATGTCCTCCCTGCCTCCTTCACCCCCAGCCCCTTTCCCGGTATTGATGACCCAGGGCACTCTACCACTGCGCTATCTCCTGCCCTTTTTATTTTTATTTTTTAATTAACTAATTTATTTTGTGGAACTAAAGATGGAACCCAGAGGCCCTCTACCTCTGAGTTGCACCTCCAGCCCTTTTTATTTTGAGACCAGGTCTTTCTGCATTGCTGAAGCTGGCCTGGAGTTTGTAATCCTCCTGCCTCTGCCTCCCAAGTCTCTGGGATTCTAAGCATGTGCCATCTCTTTCGGTGGTAACCAAGGATTGAAATCTAAACCAGAAAAATAAAGAAGAGGCATTTCACTTCATTCATATTATTTAGAGATGTGAAGGTGAACACCCAAATAAGAATTCAAATGGTTTCTTCTCAAAATTGGAAAATGAGGCAGGGGGATGAGCACAAGAGCCCCGACTGCTGCTGTTTAAACAGCTAACTGTAGACAGGTGTTAGGGGCTGAATTATGTTCTCCCCCAAAACAAAATCTTATTTGAAGTCCTACACTCTGGCACCTCAGAATGTGACTGCACTTAAGAGAGAGTGTCCCCGGCCTTTTTTGTTTTTTATTCTGAGACAAGGTCTCGCTAATATGCTAGGGCCTTGCTGAATTGCTGAGGCTGGCCTTGAATTTATGATCCTCCTGCCTCAGCCTCTGGGATCACTGGGATTACAGGTGTGTGCCACCACACCCAGAAAGATAGGGAGGGTCTTTTTAAAAAAAGTAAGTTAAAATGGGGTTGTTCGGGTAAAGCCTAATCCAACATGACTGATGTCCTAATAATTAGAGGAGCTTAGGACATGGGCAGGCACAGAGAGAAGATCATGTGAAGACACAGAAAAAAGAATGACCGTCTACAAACCAAGGACAAGAAGCCTCAGGAGAAACACAACCCTGCTAGCACCTTGATCTTGGATTTCCAATCTCCAGAACTGTAAGAAAGTTAATTTCTGTTTTTTAAGCCACTGAGTCTTGCCAGGCACAGTGGCACACACCTATAATCTCAGTGACTCAAGAAGGGGAAGCAGGACGTTCTCAAGTTCAAGGCCAGTCTCAGCAACTTTGCAAGATCCTGCTTCAGAATTTCAAAAGTTGAGAGCTGTGGTGTGTGTTCAGTGGTAAACGGCCCCTGGTTTTAATCCCCAGTATGGAAAAAAATAAATTTTAGAACATTTAATAAATAAAGCTTATTCTGAGAGAAACACATATATCAAAGCCTTCCAAGAGCAACTCATATAGTATTTGAGAATAATATTTGCAATTTCTTTTTCCTTGAGATGTTTCCTTTGGCATATTTATTGATACTTTGTGAGAAATTTAGAGAAGAGAAAAAATTTTGAGAAAGAGGCATGGCTAGTTAGTGCACCAACAGACCCGTTTCTTTTGTACTTCTTATGTCTATATATCAAATATTGATTCTGTGACATACTCCCTTCTCATCAGGGTCTAGTCTGGAAAATACAAGGTTCACTAGGTGTTTCACCAGAGAGAATTTAATAAAAGTAATTGGCTATCCCAGTGTTGAGGAACTGAAAAAAGCAGAAAGGGAGAACAAGGCAGCTCACAGAGATGGTAGCTCCAGGAGACAGGTATCACCCAAGGTCTGAGGGAATATAGGCAATAGATTGGGATTATCAGAACCTAGAAATTTGGAGGTGAGGCCCTGGAAAACTGGGACTGAGACCTCTGAGAAGGTACAACTGCACGGCTGGTGCTGATGGCTCTAGGAGTGTCTGAAAAGTTGGAGACTGGACCCAGCTCCTTCCTTCCGCCAGGGTGATGGGCCATTAGAAATAGCAGGCGTGTAGGAGCAAGCCCCTTCTCCCGCCCCCTGCCTTCCGGTGTGCCTCTGTAGAAAGCTCTGCCAGCTCTGAGTTATCCCATAATGTACAGACAGTAGTCTTCAGGCTGTGCCTAGCCCTGAGCTACTCCATTTTATAAAGCAGAAGTTTCCCATGAGTTACTCCATTTTGAGAAAAATGAACACCTGTGAATTTATCTAATTAATCAGAAGCACATGAATGCATAGGCATATTAAACTCATATCAGAAAAACCAGGCCCATGAGCTTATCAAACAAATCAGACCACCCAGAGAAGCAACTCTCTCATCTGAGATCCATAAAAGGAGGAGTACCCCAAGACTGGACATGGTGATACCCTGACCCCATCACCTAGACACTCGTCACAAGCCTTGTCCAAGAAAATCACCATAGGGAAAAGCCTCTGTCCTCAGGCTTTAGTAGAGCATGATTTCTCCTGCCCATGACAACCACACACAGCCCACTCCAAGCTGACACTCTGAAGCTGCCTGATCTAAAATAAGTTCCTGTGCACCAAGCATGGTGGTGTACATTTGTAATCCCAGCGACTTAGAAAGCTGAGGAAGGAGGATCAGAAGTTCAAAGTCAGCTTCAGCAACTTAGCGAAGCCCTGAGCAACTTAGTGAGACCCTGTCTCAAAATATAAAATAAAAAGGGCTGGGTATGTGGCTCAGTGATTGAGTGCCCTGGATTCAATCCCCAGCACCAAAAAAATAATAAGTTCCTGTGCTTTGGCAGCTCTGTGCCCTCAACAAGTTCTTCAGCTCAGGCTGATTCTTCTTATTTTTCTCCTTCCTTCTCCTCCTCTGTACTAGAGATTGCACCCAGGAGAACTTAACGACTGAGCCACACCCTCAGCCTTTTTTTATATTTTATTTGGAGACAGGGTCTCCCTGAGTTGCTTAGAGCCTTGCTAAATTGCTGAGGCTGGCTTTGAACTGTTGATCCTCCTGCCTCAGCCTCCTGAGCCACTGGGATTACAGGCATGCACCACTGTGCCCATCTCTATTTTTTATTTTGAGATAGGGTCTTGCTAAATTGATTAGGGTGAAGCTGATTCTTTTTTTTTTTTTTTTTTTTTTTTTTTGGTGGTGCTGGGGATTGAACCCAGGTGGAACCCAGGGCCTTGAGCATGTGAGGCAAGCACTCTACCAACTGAGCTATTTCCCCAGCCCAAGGCTGATTCTAAATCTTAGCACCTACAGTGACTGCCTTTGTTCTCAATTTAGCCTTCTGAGCCCCCTGTGGTTGTATTAACTCTTTGCTTAGCCTTTCTATATAATATGTATACAGAATAACGTGTGTGTGTGTGTGTGTGTGTGTGTGTGTGTGTGTAAGGTGTGATATGTGAAGCATGTTATAGATATTAGCAGTTAAGACTGGAATAAAAGAACTTGTGATTGTCCAGCTTACAACTGTTAGATGACCCATGAGTATGCAGTTAATTGTAGCTGCTGAAAGTGCTCATGTGTGGTTGTCACAAGTGACCAGGTGACAGGGTCATGGTGCCATCATGTCCAGTCTTCAGGTACACCTCCTTTTATGGGCCTCAAATGAGAGGGTTGCTCCATTTGGTGGTCTTATGTGTTTGATAAGCCCATGGGCCTGGTTTTTCTGATATGGAGGTGCTTCTGAATAACATGATAAGTTCATGAGTGGTCATTTTTATTAGCATGATTATCAGTTTGTGCCTTATAGCTGTCCTATTCAGATGGTGATGTTTTACCTGTACAAACAAGGCATAGAGGGCTGGGGTTGTAGCTCAGTGGTACAGTGCTTGCCCCACACATGTGAGGCACTGTGTTCAATCCTCAGCACCACATAAAAATAAATACAATATAAGTATTGTGTCCATCAACAGCTAAAAAAAAAGGCATAGAGTCATTCCACCTCATAACTCCTGCTTTATCAAATGGAGTAGCTCAGGGCTAGGCACAGCCTGAGGCCTACTGTTCTATATATCAAGGAGTAACTCAGAGCAGGGAACAACCTACTATATACACCCTGTCACACATCCTGTAGCAGAAGCTTCAGGAAACCAGCTCGCAAAGCAAAACTACAGAGTCCTGACATCACAAACAGAGTGTGGGAGCATTAAGCCCTGAGGTGGAATAATCTAATGACTGGCACAGTTCCACACCCCCAGCCCCTGACCTTAGCAACTTTAAAGTACTAGAACAAGAAGACAGTGCACAGTTTCAAGCTCTACCAAGTGGCATGCGAGGCTAAGTTCTGGCTAGCAGGTTTTTTGAAAGGGGATGGGGGCATGTTTAGAATGGAGGCTAATATTTACCTGAGTTACAAAATGTTAAGTTCTTTGAACAAAGGTCATAAAATGGAAATAGTGTTTTGCTCAAGATTCTTATCAAAGATTCATAAAATACATATATATATATTGATTATATATATAAAGATTTTCTTGAACTGGGATGTAGCTCAGAGGTACAGTACTTGCTTATCATGTGCAAGGCTCCAAGTTAAATCCCCAACACTACGAAATAATATTAATAGCTGGGCACAATGGTGCATGCCTCAAATCCCAGCAATTCAAGAGGCCAAGGAAGTAGAACTGCATGTTTGAGGCCAGCCTCAACCACTTAGCAAGACCCAAGACCCTCAGCAACTTTGCAAGACTCTGTCTCAAAATTAAAAAAAAAAAAAAAAAAAAAAAGCTCATTGGTAAAGTGCCCTGGGTTCAATCTCACAGGCTGGCCTTGAATTTGTGATTCTCCTGCTACAGCCTCCAGAGTGGCTGTGATTACAGGTGTGCACCAGCCTGGTTGCTGTGTATCCTGCCTGGATTGGTAGGCACAAGAATCTACAGATTTGATATGATAATATACAACTAAATACATAAGCACAGTCAAATGAGCACAGGTAACATGGGTAAAATCTGGATAATGTTGGTGGGTTGTATTAATGTCAGTTTTCTGTTTATGTTTTTTTTTTTTTTTTTATATTTATTTTTTAGTTGTAGGTGGACAGAATATCTTTATTTTATTTTTATGTGGTGCTGAGGATCGAACCCAGTGCCTCCTGCGTGCTAGGCGAGCACGCTGCCACTGCGCCATAACCCCAGCCCCATAGTTTTCTGTTTATGTTTTTGATATTGTACTCTAGTTATGGCAGATGCTTTCACTGGGGGGAATTGAGGGGAAAGTATATTTCTCTGTATTAGTCATGTACCACATGACAGTGTTTTGGTAAATCATGGACAGCATATATGAAGTAGTCCCATAGGATCATATCACCTAGTGATGTCCTGGCTATCTTTGTATAAATATACTCTATGATATTTGTAAAGTGATGAAATAACCTAGCACCACATTTCTCAGAATATATCCCCAATCTGAAGTGATGCATGACTGTGTTTCTTGAAAATGCAAAAATCTATGTTATCACAAAACCTAAGGTGTTTTTTTTAATATTCTTTTTTAGTTGTAGATGGACACAATATCCTTATTCATTTATTTATATGTGGTGCTGAGGATCAAAGCCAGCCCTGGGCTGTGGCTCAGTGGTAGAGCGCTTGCTCGCATGCGTGGGGCACTAGGTTCAATCCTCAGCACCACATAAATAAATAAAATAAAGGTATTGTGTCCATCTACAACCAAAAATTTTAAAAAATCTCATAAAGTAAAGGCCTGGAAATAACTTGTGGAAGCAGAAGAGTAAAGGAAGATAGAAATATTCTATGCATATACATTCTCTTTCCTTTAATTAACATTATCACTAGCTAAATGAACTTGAATAATTAATATTGATCTAGCAAACTGTAGAGCCCTTAAGTTTATGTGTTGAGGATATATAATTTTATTATTATCTATAAGAAAGGGCAATTTAAACATGAAGTATTATAATCTAATACTATAGGGGCAATTTAAACATGAAGTATTATAATCTAATGTTTAGGCTTTTGTAAGACTTTCAACCAAAAGATTCACAAATTCATATGAAAAATTAAAATAATCTCTTATCAAAGTATACAACCTGATTACAAAATATGGACACCATGAAATGGACTATATGACTTAGAATTAATAATGGGTTTTGGGTGCTTTGTTGGGGAGGGGTCTCACAACGTGGCCCAGGCAGGTCTCCAGCTCCTGGGCTCAGGCTGTCCTGCCTCAGCCTTCACAGTGCTATACTACAGTACCTAGCAAGCCATGTTTCATATAACCTAACTTTGTTGCTCTACTTTACAGAGTATTGTGAAATTATGATGGGTTCTGGGTGTTTAGAGTTTGTATGTATTTCTGGTAAGTGAAAAAAACAGCTAGTGAAACACAGTGGCCAATTTATCAGTGTTTTTGCTAGCTCATTACCAATGGTTCTCAGTATGTGTGTGTGTGTGTGTGTGTGTGTAACAGGATTGAACCTAGGGCTTCCTGAAGTCAGGCAGGCAATCTGCAGTCTTCTACTAAGCTGTATTCCCAGCAACTTTTAAATTTTATTTTGAGAAAGGGTCTCACTAAACCACCCAGGCTGGCCTCTCAACTTGCAATTCTCCTGCCTCAGCTTCCCAAATCACCATACCCAGTTTACAAAAGTATTCTTTTTTTCTTTTTTCTTTTTGTACCAGGGATGGAACTCAGGGGCACTCAACCACTTAGCCACATCCCCAGCTCTATTTTGTATTTTATTTAGAGACAGAGTCTCACTGAATTGCTTAGTGCCTCACCGTTGCTGAGACTGGCTTTGAACTCGAGATCCTCCTGCTTCAGTCTCCCAAGCCACTGGGATTACAGGCATGAGCCATGTGCCCGGCTACAAAATTATTCTTAACACCCCTTTGAAATAACAGTGGCACACTGCAGAGTCATAATTTGGAAGTTACGAGGAGGAAAAGTTGAAAAGGTGAAGATAATTATCTTTGCTACTCAAGAGACTGAGGAAAGAGGATCTCAAGTTTGGGGCCAGACTGGGCAATTTAGCAAGACGCTGTCTCAAAACAAAATTTGCCAAAAAAAGACTGAGATGCAACTCAGTTGTAGAGTGCTTGCCTAGCATAAGGCCCTGGGTTCAATATCCAGCACTGTTAAAAAAAAAAAGGACTAATGTAATATGGTAATGTGGTTTTCCATTCACCTCAGGGCTGGGGATATTGGTGGCTCAGTGGTTAAACACTCCTGCCTTCAATTCCCAGTACCAAAGAGAGAGAGAGAGAGAGGAAGAAGGAGAAATAAAAAATGATATCAGGCAAAATATTGCTAGTATTCTAGTCATATTAGAATATTGGGAAGTCAGCATGGAGGTCATGATCCTAAAGGATGTTATTTAAATTATTTACTATTGATAAGGCCTAGAGTATGTAAGATTAGATGTTAACCTGTAGAAGATAAGCTGCAAATGATTTGTCATGTAGAAAAGTTAACATCAAGCTGGGCGTGGTGGCGCAAGCCTGTAATCCCAGCGCTTAGGGAGGCTGAGACAGGAGAATCATGAGTTCAAAGCCAGTCTCAGCAACGCGAGGTGCTAAGCAACTCAGTGAGACCCTGTCTCTAAATAAAACACAAAATAGGGCTGGGGATGTGGTTCAGTGGTCGAGTGCCCCTGAGTTCAATCCTCAGTACCAAAAAAAGAAAAAAAAGAATACATCAAAAAAAGTTATTTTAGGGGCTGTGATTGTAGCTCAGTGGTAGAGTGCTTGCCTTGCATGCGTGAGGCACTGGGTTCGATCCTCAGCACCACATAAAAATAAATAAAGATATTGTGTCCATCTACAACTAAAAAAATATTTAAAAAAAAGTTATTTTATTACTCTGTGGCTCTTGGGTGAGGCCCAAGATTCTGCATGACAGTGAGCTAGCTCCCAGGTGAAGGGGATACTGCTGTTCATGGACCAGGCTTTGAGTAACAAAAGAGGAGGCTAGAGCATAGGTGTGTGTGGCATTGTCTAGAGATGTCAATGGAAACTGGGGAGAGGAGAGTGGGAGCCTTTATAATAAGAATGATCTCTTTTTGGTACCCGGGATTGAACTCAGGGGTACTCAACCACTGAGCCACATCCCCAGCCCTATTTTGTGTTCTATGTAGAGACAGGGTCTCACTGAGTTGCTTAGCGCCTCGCCATTGCTGAGGCTGGCTCTGAACTTGAGATTCTCCTGTCTCAGCCTCCCTAAGTGCTGGGATTACAGGCGTGCACCACTGCACCTGGCTTGATCTTTTTTTTTTTTTTTTACAGTCCACATCAAACAAAAGGATTCCTAAGCTTGCACTAATTTGAAATAATACATGAATTCCAATCACATTTCAGTATAATCACAGAATTAAGACTAGTAAATCACTTCCTGAAAACTTTGTTCTCCAATACCAGTTGAGCGGAACCTTATTTGGTGATGTCTACTGCCATCTAGTGGAAGCATATTAATATAGCTAGTGCTCATTTATATACTTACTATACTGCTTGTTTTTTGTTTGGGTAGCAGGGATTGAACCCAGGGGCGTTTAACCACCGACTCACATCCCCAGTCCTTTTTACTTTTTATTTTGAGACAGAATATTGCTAAGCTGCTGAGGCTGGTTTTGAACTTATGATCCTCCTCATTCAGACTTCAAAGATCGCTAGGATTAAGGGCATATGCACCCAGCTAGCTTTCAAGTAACTCTTGTTTTATCTCCACAGTAACCTATGAAGTAAACATTGTTATTCCAGTTCATTTTAATTAAAATGAAAAACCTTAATATTCTTGAGCACTTACTATGAACCAGGTGCTAAATGTGAATGATCTAATTTATTCCCCCATTCAACTATTATTACCTATGTTATTATTCCCACTTACAGAAAACTAGAGAACTAAAGAAACATGCCCAAACATCAACAGATAGTAAGTGGGAGCATCAGGATTCAAATTCAGGGCTAGGACGAGGTATGTGTCACTGAAATGTCTTTGACTCCACATTTAGCCCGTGTCTGCCATTTTTCTAAGCATTTTACTACGCAGGTATGAAATCCTCACAAAATCCTTATGAAGTATTATTATGATCCTTATTTTATAGACAAGGAAACCAAGGTACATAGAAGTTAAGCAAGTTACCCAAGATCACCAACTAATGAAAAGCATAGCCAGCACTGGAACTCAGGAAGTTTTATCCGAAAGCCCATGTGCCTGACCAGTAAGCAATTTTTTTTTTTTTTTAGTTGTAGGTGGACAGAATATCTTTATTTTTTTTAATTTTTTTAATGTGGTGCTGAGGATCGAACCCAGTGCCTCATGCATGCTAGGCGAGCACGCTACCACTGCGCCATAACCCCAGCTCCCCAGTAAGCAATTTTCTAAAGTTAGTTTGAAGGCTAGAAATACAGCTCAGTGGTAGAGCATGTGCTTAGCATGCACAAGGCACTGAAAGGGGAGTTAATTTGGTTGCCCTTTTTTTGTTTTGTTTTGTTTTTGGTACTGGGAATTGAACCCAGGGATGTTCAACTACAGAAAGAAGAAAATTTAGGGGCTGGGGCTGTAGCTCAGTGGTACAGCACTTGCCTAGTATGCGTGAGGCCCTGGGTTCGATTCTCAGCACCACATATAAATAACAAATGAATAAAATAAAGATCCATCAACAACTAAAAAAAAAATATTTAAAAAAAAAAAAAAAAAAAAAAAAAAAGAAGAAAATTTATTCAAAATTTCATCTCCCAAACATGGCCACAATTCATATTTGGTATGCTTACTCCAAACCATAATTCTATTTTGGGGGGATGCAGGGAGGGCGGGTATTAGGAATTGAGCCCAGGGCCAGCCTCTTTCAAGTTCAAGGCCGGCTCAGCAATTTAGTGAGGCCCTGTCTCAAAATAAAAAATAAAAAGGGCTGGGATATATATCAGTGGTAAATTGCTCCTGGGTTAAATTCCCAGTACCCAAAAAATAAAACTAAAAAGGTCTGGGGATGTAGCTTAATGGTAGAGCACCCCTGGGTTCAATCCCAGTACCACCAAAACAAAAACAAACAAAAAGCTTTGACTTGCAGATGAGTCACTACTAGATCTTGATTTTTTTTTTTTTAAATGTGAATTCTGATGCAGAAAACCTGGGTGGGCCTAAAATTCTGACGAGCTCTCAGTGATGACAGTGCTGCAAACCAAAGTGGACCACACTTCTGAGCAGGAAGGTTCTGGTATGAGGGTGGGGGGAGCAACATTAGAACTGTTTCAGGAGAGCTGGGGGCTGGGCAGCAGTAAGTGGTAGAGCACTTGACTAGACTCCCTGGTTCCATCCCCAGCACTACAAAACAAACAAAGCTCTAGATAATTAAATGTAACAAAGTTCAATTGAGCAAAGAATGATTCACCAATCAAGCGGCTGTCAGAGCCAATTTCAGAGAGCTTCACTCCACAAAATCTCAACCAGGGAGCATTTATAGACAGGAAGTAGAAATGAGTTATGGAAACAGCTTTTTGGTTACAACTCAGCATTTGTCTTATTTGGACTTGGTTTGATCAGTTGGCAGCTTGTGGTGGACTGAAGCTTCGCTGCTGTGATTGGCTAAGACCCATATATTTGTTATGAAAGTTCATTCCTAAATTAGGCTCTCCATTAGTTTATAGACAAGTTAGGTTGCAGTTCATTGTGTAGAATCTCAAGGTATAGAAGCACTCTGGCCAAATTTAGGTTAACATGACCCTTACTGGGCATGGTGGCTCAAGCCTATCATCCCAGTGACTCAGGAGGGTATGGCAAGAGGATCACAAATTTGAGGCCAGCCTCAGCCACTTAATGGGACCCTGTCTCAAAAATTTAAAAAATGCAATAAAAAGGGATAGTAATACAGGTCAGTAGTAAAGCACTCCTGGGTTCTAATATGTGTGGAAAAAGAAAAATAGCCATGCATTTGGTTACTTTCAACTCCCCCAACAATGTCTTCCTGATGCTAATCCAGGGAGGAAGGAGCATATCACCATATTGAAATGATAAACTGAGCATCTCATTCGATTGATAAACAAGCCCCAAATTCCTGAGTACCGGAGAGAGAGAGAACCAGCACGTTTTACATTAGACTACCTCCCAAAATAGCCTATAAAAACCCGGTCCCTTTCTTTGTTCGCTGGCTCATTTTCCACCGGGAAAGTGGGTCCATCCTCGTAGATGTAGTCCTGTTCTTGAATAAAGCCTGAAAATGACTTGTGAAGTTTGCTGCCGTCCTGGTCTTTTGCACTAACAGGTTCAATCCCTTATAGGGGTGGATGGGGGACAGGACCCTTGGCAACACCTGCACTTATGGGGGGAAGGGAATAAAAGGAGGCTCTGAAGGAACCTAGAGGAGGGAGGAAAAGTGGCCCCAAAACATCCTTGGAGAACCAGGGAAACCAGAGTTTGAGAGGAAACCAGATTCTCCACTCTTGGCAGGCAGGTGGGGTTTGCATAAGTTACAGACCTCTGCAGCCTCCCCACACCCAAAAAAGCCTGTGTTAGTGTTAGCAGCTAATCACATCAGGGAAATGTGTACTCTGGTCAGCTCCGAGGGTTACAGTCAGCAAAGGGGGATTCTTCTCTGCTATCACAGCTGTGTTGTAGCTCTCAGTGATGGGCTGTGCCCCCCAGTATTGCAGCAGACTCCAGCAACTTGCCAACGATTTCTGTTCAGGATTTTGTCCCACAAATTCGAAGAATGAAATTTATGGACAATGGAAGGTGAGCCAAAGGAGTAGGATTTATTTAAGTGAGAAGAAAAGAAGCACAGCTGTCACTGGGTGAGAGGGAAACTGATGGCCGGTTGCCACCTAAGTATACTAGTCTAGGGGTTTATATAGCTAGTAGGTAGGGGCATTGATCAATATCTATGCTAATTAGGTATCAGAAAAGTACCAAGGTTATTGGTCAATATCTGTGCTAATCAGGTACACAAGTACACAAGCTAAAAGACTAAAAGAACCCAGCTGGCTTCTGAATTAAGAAGCTACAGGTGAATGTAGAGAGCACAGCATCTGTAAATAGTGGGAGCTGGGCTGGGCAGGGTGGAGCACACCTGCAATCCCTGTGGCTTGGGAGGCTGAGGCAGGAGAATCTCAAGTTCAAAGCCAGCCTCAGCAACTCAGTGGAGCCCTAAGCAACTCAGTGAGACCCTGTCTCTAAATAAAATATTAAAAAGGGCTGGGTTGTGGCTCAGTGGCTAAGCACCCCTGCATTCAATCCCTAATAATAATAATAATAATTATTATTATTATTATGGAAGCTGGAAGCAGCTTTCCTAAAGTCCAGGAGGAGGGAATGAATATGGAAGTGGACCTAACCACTTTCTTTTTTATTCTGGAAAGAAAAAGAATAGTGGGGAATGTCAAAGGCTGATGGCAAGGGCAAGGGCCAGGAAGTGTGTAGGGGGATGGCTTCTAGGGATGCTAGTTTGGTTTGGTTTGGTTTTACAGGGGTGAGCCTAGAGTCCATGGATTTACCCAGAAAGGGAAGGGCATGAGGGAGAAATCATTCCAGAAAATGTGGGCAGCAAGATTCTCTCCTAAGTATACAATTGCTTTTGCTGAGTGTCTGCTGTGTGGCAGCTCCAGGAATAAATAGGACACAGCCTGAGCTTCAAGGATCTCACTGTCTTGACTACTAAGGGACCTTTGTGTCTCTCCTGTGGAACTTGGAGAGAAAATGGGCATGGATTCCTGGTGAGCAATCTTTTCTGAGGAGGCCCAATTTGGGAAAGATACACATATGTGGTCCCCAATTTTCCTCACAATTAGCTAAGCATTCTGTATTTATCCATTATCAAAGGATTCCATTTTTAGGCCAAAATTCTAGAAACAATGCTGGAAGTAGCACCCATGCAGTATGAGGGGACAACACTGTTATTTTTGTTTTGTTTTGGTCCCAGAGATTGAACTCAGGGGCTCTCAACCACTGAACCACATTCCCAGCCCTATTTTGTGTGTTATTTAGAGACAGGGTCTCACTAAGTTGCTTAGTGCCTCGCCCTTGCTGAGGCTGGCTTTGAACTCACGATTCTTCTGTCTCAGCCTCCCAAAGTGCTGGGATTACAGGCAAAGCGCCACCACGCCCGGCTCCCAGCCCTTTTTATTTATGTTGAGAGAGGGTCTCAATAAGTTGCTTAGGGTTCACTAAGTTGCTGAGGTTGGCTTTGAACTTGTGATCCTCCTGCCTCAGCCTCCCAAACTACTGGGATTACAGGAGTGCATCACCATGCTTGGCTACCACACTGGGTCTCTGAAGAGTTGTTGAACACTGGTGGTTCATGCCTGTAATCCCAGCAACTCAGGAAACTGAGGCACGCAGATCCTCTGTTGAGGATCACAAGTATTTTCATAAAAAATTGATATTAAAAATAGAACTCAGACAGAAAAAAATGAAAATTAAATGAATAACTAAAAAGCTTTCTGCTTTCTTGCCAGGCATAGTGACACATGCCTGTCACCCCAACAACTCAGGAGGCTGAGGCAGGAGGATCTGCAAGTTTGAGGTCAGTCTCAGCAACTTAGTGAGACTCTCAGCAACTTAGTAAGACACTATCTCAAAAATAAAAATTAAAAAGGTCTGGAGATGCAGCTTAGCGGTAAAGCACCCCTGGGTTCAATCACTAGTACAAAAAAAAAAAATTCTACCATATTTTCTTGAAACTTTTCCTATTTGTAACCACTGTCCCAATTTAAGGAGGCTTCCCACCCTAGCCTCCTAAGCTCACCTTTGTCTCCACAGACCTGGCTTCTGTTTTCCAGAGTGAAAAAAGTCCTGCCAAGCCTGACCCTTCCATGAAGAGTGTCTGAAATTTCACATTCTCCAAAAGGCACACCCAGCCCTAATGAATGAGTTCTTTCTCTTCACTTTTGTGTCTAGTTTGTAAAACTCATCCTCATTCATACTTGTTCATTCAAAAAACATTTATGAGGGCCTGCTGCATGCCTAAAGTTTGGGAAGGCACTAAGAATTCTGAGATGAATAAAATGGACAGTCTTACTCTCAAGGAGCTTGTAGTTCCATGAAGGAAGATGCGAGAGAGGAAAATACATTATTATATGGTAGATGCTATGTTTGGGGTTGTCAAGGAAAAAAGTCAAAATGGAGTAGCATTGATTCAGGGCGTTCAAAATGAAGTCAGAGGCTATCGTTATCAGATCTCAGACATCTGCAGCTGAACATTTGAACTAGATACAGACACACACACCCCATGTGAGTTTCCCTTACAAACTATTAATCTCTGCTCAACTTCAGTACAAGGGACCCCTTCCCCAAAGCTACCCAGAGACTGAGATGGACCCAACCTCTTTCTGACCAGATAGATGGTTTTACTTCTAGCATTGGTCATGAGTCTGACTAACATGATATAATCACCAACCCCCTTACAGTTTAAAACTATAAATACAGCTGCCATTTAATAAAACCCCTGAACACATTCTTAAGATTGCTTGCTTGAATGTGTAGCTTCCCAGACAGATTGCAATCCTTTTTTTTGGGGTCCAGATTATAATCCTAATTAGCCTTCAGTAAATACAATTTTCTTTGTTCTCAACTGGGTTGATTTTATTCTAAGTCAAAACTGTTTCCCAAATACCATGGAAAACCAACTCAGACATGGAGATCTTAGAAAGACTTTTTGGACTGCCCAGAATGGAGGCCCACCCTATAATCCCAGGGACTTAAGAAACTGAGGTAGGAGGATCACAAAGTCAAAGCCAGCCTCAGCAATTTAGCAAGGCCCTAAGCAACTTAGCAAGACCCTGTCTCAAAATAAAAAATAAAAAGGATTGGTTATGTAGCTCAGGTTAAGCGCCTCTGTGTTTCCTCTGGGATGTGGTGAATGCGTTGGTTAAGGTAAGAGCCTCAGAGCCTCATAGTGGGTCTGGTACTTTAGGAACTGAATGAAGATTTCTTTTCATGAGAAGGCAGCTAGAAGGCTGCTGGAGTGATCCAAGCAAGAGTTGACTGAGCTGAAGCTAAACAGATGAAGGGCAATAAAGTTTACTCTCACCATTTCTGTGGGTCAGGAATCTGGCTACCATTCTACTGGGTCATTTGGCTCAGGGTTTGTCACAGTAAGCAATTATAGTGTCAGTGAGGGCTATAGTCATGTGAAGGCTCAACTGGGAGAAGACCTACTTCCAAGCTCACTCACGCATTGGCAGGCCTCAGTTCCTCAGGTTAGACAAAGGCCTAAGTTCCTGGCCTGGGAGTCCCCTCCATAGGACTGTTCCCAACATGGCGACTAGCCTTCCCCAGAGTGAAGGCTGAGAGAGAAAGAGAAAAATGGAAGTCACAGTCTCCTTTTAGATGCTAATCTTCAAAGTGACATCCCATCACTTTTCCCTATTTGTTAGAAGCAAATTACTACATCCAGCTGATTGCTAAAGAAAGAAGAATGCACAAGGGCGTGAATTGCCAGGAAAGGTAACACTGGCTGTCTTAGAGGCTACTGCCTGTGGCAAACCCCAAAAGCAAGGGAATGGAGATACTGGAAGGTGCATGAGAGAAATGCAAATGCTTTCTCATCTCAATGGGCTATTTAGGAAGAGTAGGCAAGGGCAGAGAGATTAAAGTAGGAGGCAAGGACTGGTGAAATGGCTTGACCTTCAGTGTTTTTCTTTTGTTTTTCCATATATCAGGCATATAGATTCCATATGGGAAAAATATTACAACTTAAGGGTAAAAGAAAAATAATCCACCTGTAAGGAGTATCTGACATAGACATGCTGGAACTCACTGAGTTGCTGGCTGAAAGGAGCAGCAGCCTCAAGCATGTTTAGTCATGTCTGGATGCAACTGATAAGGACCATCACCTAGAGACAGAACTGCACCTGTGTGATACAATGAGCACCAACTGTATATAAACCGCTTGTCCTGCCACATCAGAGAGCTTTGTTCCAAGGACATTGGTGAGACTGGCTGCCTTGCTGTCCCTCCCTAGACTGACTCCACCATTCCCTGGTGTCCAGTTGTTGGCTGGAAAGAACCACTGGGCAACGACAACATTCACTCTTCAGCTAAGAGAAGTCACATGGCATCGGAGGTATTTTGGGGCTGGGGGTTGCCCTAGGATTGTGTGATATGCTTATTGTGTTCAATTAGTGTGAACTGAATGCTAGTTGGGGTGCTTCAGCACACACAACACTTTTGCATTAATTGTTTGTGTTTGATGATTGGTGTGATCGATGTATCACACCAACGATACATCAATGTGTGATCGATGTATCATACATTCATTGATATAATATATCGATGTATATTCATACACTGGTATTCAAAGACAATCCACCTCTGAGTAGTTATTAAAAGCGCTGCTCGCGACACTACCCTTAGCAAGAAATTAATGATTTTTCAATATGAAAAATATGCAAACATGACTTAAAATGGATAAAACTAAAGAAGTTTAGCTAATACTTGCCAATACAAGATCATTGGAACAAATGGAGATTGTCAATGATATCATTCAATAGGTAGAAAACGGAAAGTTGACCTCTGGGAAGAATGACTTAGTCTGAAGTCTTTAAGGCCATGGTTATATACATTGTAATGGAGAAAAGACATACCTTTCCTGTGCTTACAGAAGAAAAGAAGAAATAATTGTTTTCTGGGTACTGGAGATGGAACCCAGGAGCTCTTAACCACTGAGTTACATCTCCAGTCCTTTTTATTTTTTATTTGGAGACAGGATCTCACTAAATTGCTGAAGCTGACCTTGAAATTGGGATCCTCTTGCTGCAGTCCCCAGAGTCACTGGGATTACAAGCATATGCCACCATGCCAGCAGGAAGAAATGTTTTCTATGCACCCTGAGTCTGGAGTACAAGGTTCAAACACTTTTGACCTAGACAAAAGGTAAAAATCACATTTTATATAGCAACTAATGTGCACACATTCATGTAAATGAAATTGAAGTACAATTTTTTGTTACTGTTGTTTTGAGGTGTTGGTGCTAGGGACAGAACCCAGGGCCTAGACAAATGCTCTACCACTGAGCCACATTCATATTCTTAAAATTCTCAATCCATTTAATTAATTCTTTTTGTTGTTGTTGTTGTACTGGGGGTTGAATCCAAAGATCCAGAGGCACTTAACCACTGAGCCACATCCCCAGGCCTTATGTGTGTGTGTGTATATGTGTATGTGTGTGTGTGTGTGTGTGTGTGTGTGTATGTATATATGTGTGTGTGTGTGTGTGTGTGTGTATAATCTAGAGACAGGGTCACTGGGTATATAGCTCAGTTGGTAGAGTGCTTGCCTCACATGCACAAAGACCTGGGTTCAATCCCCAGCACCACCAAAAAAAAAAAAAAAATAGAGACAGGGTCTCCCTGAGTTGCTTAGGGCCTAAATTGCTGAGGCTGGCTTTGAACTTGCAATCCTCTTACCTCAGCCTCTGGAGATGCTGGACTTATAGGCATGTGCCACAGCACCCAGCACTACATTTAATTAATTCTTTTTTTTTTTTTTTGTACTGGGGCTTGAAGTCAGGGGCACTTGACCACTGAGCCACATCCCCAGCCCTATTTTGTGTTTTATGTAGAGACAAGGTCTCACTGAGTTGCTTAGCACCTTGCCGTTGCTGAGGCTGGCTTTGAACTCATGATTCTCCTGTCTCAGCCTCCCAAAGTGCTGGGATTGCAGGCCTGTGCCACCACGCCCAGCTTAATTAATTCTTAATCTTAATTAATTCTTAATTCTTAATAAATTTTCAGTTGGTTCAGTGGTGTACACCTGTAATCCCTGTAATCTCCTGTAATCTGAGGAGGCTGAGATAGGAGGATTACAAGTTCAAGGCCAGCCTAGGCAATCTAGCAAGATTCTATCTCAAAATAAATAAAAATGACTCAGTGGTAGAGGTCCCCAGTTCAATCCCCATACCATAAAAATCATATATATATATGTGTGTGTGTGTGTGTGTGTGTATATATATATATATATAAATAATTCTTAAATTCTTAAAATAGTCAAATGGTTCAAAACTTGAAATATTAAAGACCATACAAAGAGTCTTCCTCTCATGGCTATAATACTGCCACCAAGTTCTCCTCTGGAAGTTAAATAATAAGTTTCTCTGTGTCTTTCTAGAGATATATTATGCATTATCTTGGGTCATGTGAACCACTATAACTAAATACCATTGATTATTATTTAGCCATGGATGGCTTATAAACAAAAGCGGCTTATTTTTCCCAGTTCTGGAAGCTGGGCAGTCCAAGATGAAGACGTGGCAGATTTGGTGTCTGGTGAGCATCCACTTCCTGGATCGCAGCCTGGCCATCTTTCCACTATGACGGTATGTGGCTAGAAGCAACTAAGGACCTCTCTGTTACCTCTTTTATGAGGGCACTAATGTCTTTATGAGAGCTCCACTCTCATAACCTCAGCATCTCCTAAAGGCCCCCCACCAAATACCATCATTGGGAATTAGGTCTCAACATATGAAGTTTGGGGAACCACAAACATACAGACAACACATGAAGCAAAAACACATATACCGCCTACCAATTGATAGTATGGGTGTGTGCAGTGTGTGTGTGTGTGTGTGGTATTGAAGATTTAACTCCAGGGCACTCTTCCCACTCTACCACTGGGCTACATCCCCAGCCCTTTTATAAATTTTATACTTTGAGATAGGGTCTCACTAATTTGCTCAGGCTGGCCTTGAACATGAGATCCTCCTGCCTCTGCCACCTTTGTCCCTGAAATTAAAGGCATGTGCCACCACATCCCACTGACTTGTGTATGTTTTCCATGCTATTCTGTATTTGGCTTTTTTTTTTTTTGGTAGTGGGAATTGAACTCAGGGGTTCTCAACCACTGAGCCACATCCCCAGCCCTATTTTGTGTTTTATGTAGAGACAGGGTCTCACTGAGTTGCTTAGCACTTCGCTGTTGCTGAGGCTGGCTTTGAACTCGCGATTCTCCTGTCTCAGCCTCCCAGAGTGCTGGGATTACAGGCGTGCACCACTGCACCTGGCTTGCATTTGGCTTCTTTCATTCATTGTACTGATATTTAGTGATATCCTGGAGATCACTAAATATCAGTACAAATAAAGGTCAGCCTTTTTGCTGGGCATAGTAGCACACACTGGTAATCCCAGCAACTCAGGAGGCAGAGGCAGGAGGATTCCAAGTTCAAGATCAGCCTCAGAAATTTAGTGAGACCCTGTCTCAAAATAAAAATAACAAAGATCTGCGGATGCAGCCCATGGTAAAGGGCCCCTCAGTTAAATCTCCAGTGCCACAAAATTAATTAGTAAATTAGAATTAAAATTAAATAAAAAGGGCTGGGAATGTAACCTATAGGCCCTAAATTCAATTCTCAGCACCAAAAATTAAAAATAAAAAAAAAATGGGGAAAAGTTTGTAATTCTTTTTATTTTGCTTTTGTTTCTATTTTTGTTTGTTTGTTTTGGTACTGGGGATTGAACCCAGGGTGCTCTACCACTGAATGATATCCCCAGACCTTTTTTTTTTTTTTTTGAGACAAGGTCTCTCTAAGTTGCTAAGAGTCTCACAAATTTCTGAGGCTGGCCTTGAACTTGCAATCCTCCTGCCTCAGCCTCCTGAGTCACTGGGAGTACAACTGTGGACCACTGTGTCTAGAAAAAGTTTGTGATTTTGATAAATATCAAAGTACTTTTCATGGAGACTCCATAGCAATTATACAAGTTTACAGGGACTATATTTTAGCACAGATGTTCCTTTATCTCCTTTGTACTATACACGATGGCTATGAGAAAGAAATTTTCAATTAATCCTAGAAGATTGCAAAAGAGTGATTTTTCCAAAAGTGACTCTTTCAATATTACAAAATAAAAAATTCTTAGGGCTCAAAAAACTTACCTCATAGATGATGCTGGAACTTTACTTGAATTCTTGTGCTTCTAAAGACGGCTGTTTCTCCCACTCCAAAGTCTTGCTATTTGGCTCAATCTTTTATTTTAATGATGTGCATATTTCCAGCTCAGCTATAAACCATGGAGAACAAGACTTGGGAAGGTGGCAAATAGTTCAGCTGTTTTACAGACCTAAGCCTGGCACAGGAGAAGAGGAAAAAGAGTTCTCGGCTGGTCCCCTCCTGCAGGTTCTTACTGTCCTTGAGGCATTTTCCTTGCCCAAATAAGAAGGAAAATTATTTTCCAGACTTAAATCAAGTGCCAGAATTATTCTTGGAATTACTCCCTTCATCTGTCAGTTTCATTTTTCCCATGGAGGTGTGACCAGGCAGCCAGACCTTTGCAATCACAGTCAGGGTTGGAATTGACTGCTCCCATAGATAGATTTGGAAAAACTCCTTGCAAGGCCATTTCCATAAGGAATGAGAACCATCTGAGAGCTCTCATTGGGATCTGAAACTCTAACCAGCTCTCTGACTTGAGTCTTTCTGTGCTAGTGTCTAATGGAGGTACAAAATAATGAATCATCACTAGGCATTTCTAAGACAGAGGAGTCGAATTCCAAGGCTCTTTAGTGTTAATATCTTGCTCACATCACTATTTCTTCATTTTCATTCTTTCTCAGTCTGATCTAGTCAAGAAGGTGGGCTTTGGAGCCAGATGCACTTCAGCCTCTTCCAAGCTTCCTTGGCTGCGGGACTGGAGTTGAGTTAGTTCAACTGCTAGAGACCAAGGGTCCTCACCAATAAGACTCAGATCATAACACCTTCCTTGCAGCACTGAGTAAAGATTCAAAGAAGTTAAGTGTATTGGCACAGTATTTATCACAGTCCTGCAAATACAATAGTGAACCCTTATCTGCTGTTTCACTTTCCGTGGTTTTAGATACCTGTGGTCAATTTTGTTCCAAAAATGTTAAATGGAAAATTCCAGAAATAAATAGTTATGAGTTTTAAATTGCAAACCATTCTGAGTAGTGTGATAAAAGTCCATGCCATCTTGCTCATGACACAGATTATCCCTTTGTCCAGCATATCCATACTGTATGTGCTACTGTCCTCGGTCACACAGTGTTCATCTCCATTGTCAGATCAACTGTGACCCTATCACAGGGCTTGTGTGCAGGTAACCCTTATGTGACAGTCTGTCGCTATGTCATAATGCTGGTGTCAATCACCTTCACTTCATCTCATGACATTCACTGCATCATCTCATATCATCACAAGAAGGGTGAGTGCAGGAAGATATTTTGAGAGAACACATTCACACAAGTTTTATTATGGTACATTATGATAATTGCTCTATTTTATTACTAGTTTTTATTGCTAATCTCTGATTATGCCTAATTTATAAATTAAACTTCGCAGTAAGTATGAATGTATAGAAAAAAATAGTATATTTAGAGTTCAATACTTTCCATCATTCAGGCATCCACTGGGGATCCTGAAACATTTCTCTACTACCGCTGACTGCTGTCAGCCTCCACAAATGTCAGTTTCTTTCTTATCGTCACATTTCCATCCCTCTGACCAATGGCCTAAAACTCATTAATGAGTTTACAATCTTAACCAGTATTAAATTAGAAAAGAAGCATTATGGTAAAGCAATCTAAGTAAGGCTTCATCTGTGCCTAAATTAGACTTTGGAAATTTTAAAAAAATCCATTCCTCTCCATGTGGTAAGATTTTCAACAGAAATGTACTTTGCAGTATTGATGGACACACTGTTAGAAAATCTACTCCTTTGGGGAAAACTCTGGCAAGTTTATAATCAAATCAAAATTGCAGCTTATATTTAAATATTTCACCAATCTTGTAAGGCAATTTAAAAGCAAATAGATTTTTTAACAAAAATCATATTCAAGCCAAGTGCAGTGGTACACGCCTATAATCCCAGTAACTTGGGAGGCTGAGATAGGAGGATTGCAAGTTTGAGGCCAGACTGAGCAACTCAGCGATGCCTTAAGCAACTTAGCAAGCCTTGTCTCAAAATAAAAAATTTAAAAAGGGCTGGGAATGTATATCAGTGGTAACCTGTGGGTTAAATCTCCAGTATTTAAATAAATAAATAAATAAATAAATAAATGTTCATATTCAAGTTTCTCTTCATTCCTGTCCCCAGAATATGTAAAAAGTAGAGCTCAAGAACAGGGGAGCCGGGTGCGGTGAGGCAAGCCTGTAATCCCAGCACTTAGGGAGGCTGAGACAGGAGAATCACAAGTTCAAAGCCAGCCTCAGCAACAGCGAGGTGCTAAGCAACTCAGTGAGACCCTGTCTCTACATAGAACACAAAATAGGGCTGGGGATGTGGCTCAGTGGTCGAGTGCCCTTGGGTTCAATCTCCAGTACCAAAAAAAAAAAGAACAGGGGATGGTTTTGTCACAGATAAATTATTTTATCACCAGACGCTTTGGAAATTCTCTGAAACAATTATATACAAATATAAAAACTATTTATATATAGTATAAAACACTATACAAATAAGACAGCTTAATATTGCTGTGAGAAAGTACCTAAGAAAACCAACTATTTAAGGAGGAAAGATATTTTGGCTCATGGTTCCAGAGTGTCAGTTCATGACTACTTGTTCCTATTGCCTTTAGGACTGTGGCAAGGCAAGGAAGTACATCATAGCGTGGAATGTGGAGCACTGAAAATTGCTCACCTCAGCTGGGCACAGTGGTGCACGCCACTGATCTCAGCAGCTCAGGAGGCTGAGGCAGGAGGATCACAAGTCTGAAGACAGCTTTAGCAATTTAGTGAGATCCACACCAAGGCACATCATAATGAAAATGCCTAGCATACATAATAAGAATAGAATTTTAAAAGCTACAAGAGAAAAGTTTCAGATTACATATAGGGGGAAACCAATTGGGATCTCAACAGATTTCTCTACCCAGACCCTCAAAGCCAGGAGATCCTGAAACAACATATACCTGGAAGAAAATGGATGCCAACCAAGAATCTTATAATCAGCAAAATTAAGCTTCAGATTTGATGATGAAATAAAAACCTTCCACGATAAACAAAAGTTAAAAAGAATTTACAATGAGAAAGCCTATACTACAGAATATTCTTGGTAAAATATTCCATGAGGAGGAAATGAAAAACAACAATGAAAATTGGCAAAAAGAGGGACTACACTAAAGGAAAAGCCAATCAAAGGACAAACCAAGTCAAGTTAAAAACCAAAAATAAACCAAAATGACTGGGAATACAAACCATATTTCAATAATAACCCTGAACGTTAATGACCTAAACTCACCAATCAAAAGACATACACTGGTAGATTGGATTTTAAAAAAAGACCCAACAACATGCTACCTTCAAGAGACTCATCTAAGAAAAAGATATCTACAGACTGAAGGTGAAAGGATGGGAAAAAAACATACCACTCACATGGACTGCATAAACAAGCAAGGGTTTCCATTCTCATATCAGATAAAGTGGACTTCCAACCAAAGATAGTCAGAAGGGATAAAGAAGGACATTTCATACTGCTTCAGAGAATCATACATCAACAAGACATAAGAATCATAAATATTTATTACCCAAACAATGGAGCATCCATGTATATCAAACAAACCCTTTTCATTTTTGAGAATCAAACAGACCACAACACAATAATACTGGGTGACTTTAACACAACCCTCTCACCATGGACAGATCTTCCCAACATAAACTAAACAAAGAAACCAAAGAACTCAATAATACAACAAATAATTCATAATTAACAGACATATACAGAATATTTCATCCATCAACAAGTGAATACACTTTGTTCTCAGCAGCACACAGATCCTTCTCTAAAATAGACCATGTTATACCACAAAGCAGTCTTAGCAAATACAAAAAAAAATAGAAATACTACCCTGCATTCTACCAGACCATAATGGAATGAAATTAGAAATCAATGATAAAATAAAAAACAGAAGCTACTCCAACACCTAGAGACTAAATAATATGCTATTGAATGATGCACAGATAACAGAAGACATCAGAGAAGAGATTTAAAAAAAATTCTTAGAGGTCAATGAGAACTCTAATACAACATATCAAAATCTCTGGGACACTATGAAGGCTGTGTTAAGAGGAAAGTTCATTGCATTGAGCTCATTCATTAAAAGAAGAAAAAGTCAACAAATAAATGCCCTGACATTACATCTCAAAGCTCTAAAAAAAGAAGAACAAATCAACACCAAAAGAAGATAGAAGATAATTAAAATCAGGGCTGAAATCAGTGAAATTGAAACAAAAAGAACAATTCAAAAACTGACAAAACAAAAAGCTGATTCTTTGAAAAAAATAAATAAAATTGATAAACCCTTAGCCACCCTCACAAAAAGGAGAGAAACAACTCAAATTAGCAAAATTTGTGATGAAAAAGGAAATATCATGACAGATACTATTGAAATACAGAAGATAATTAGAAACTATTTTGAAAATCTATACTCCAGGAAAATGAAAATCCTGAAGACACTGACAAATTCCTAGAGGCATATGTTCTGCCCAAACTGAACCAGGAGGACATACACAATTTAAACAGATCAATTTCAAGCAAGTAAACAGAAAACGCCATCAAAAGCTTACCAATAAAGAAAAGTCCAGGACCAGACGGATTCTCAGCAGAGTTCTATAAGACCTTCAAAGAAGAATTAATACCAATACTCCTCAAATTATTCCATGACATAGAAAAGGAGAGAACCCTACCAAACTCATTCCATGAGGCTAGTATCACCCTGATTCCAAAACCAGACAAAGATACATCAAAGAAAGAAAACATCAGACCAATATCCCTGATGAACATAGATGCAAAAATTCTCAACAAGGGCTGGGATTGTAGCTCAGTGATAGAGTGCTTGCCTTGTATGCATGAGGCACTGGGTTCGATCCTCAGCACCACATAAAAATAAATAAATAAGGATATTGTGTCCATCTGCAACTAAAAAAATATTTTAAATAATTCTCAATAAAATTCTGGCAAATCACATACAAAGACATATTAGAAAGACAGTGCACTACGATCAAGTGGGTTTTATCCCAGGTATGCAAGATTGGTTCAACATATGGAAACCAATAAACGTAATTCATCACATCAATAGATTTAAAGACAAGAATCATGATTATGTCAATAGATGCTGAAAAAGCAGTTAACAAAATACAGCACCTCTTCATGTTCAAAACACTAGAAAAACTAGGGATAGTAGGAATATACCTCAACATTGTAAAAGCTATCTATGCAAAACCAAAGGCCAACATCATGTTAAATGGAGAAAAATTGGAAGCATTCCCACTAAAAATGGGAACAAGACAGGGATGCCCTCTTTCACCACTTCTGTTCAACACAGTCCTTGAAACTCTAGTCAGAGCAATTAGACAGATGAAAGAAATTAAAGGGATATGAGTAGGAAAAGAAGAACTCAAACTATCATTATTTGCCAATGACATGATTCTTTACTTAGAGGATCCAAAAAATTCCACCAGAAAACTTCTAGAATTAATAAATGAGTTCAGCAAAGTAGAAGGATATAAAATCAACACCCATAAATCAAATGTGTTTCTATACATCAATGATGAATCCTCTGAAAGAGAATTAGGAAAACGATCCCATTCACAATAGCCTCAAAAAAATAAAATAAAATAATACTTGGGAATCAATTTGACAAAAGAGGTGAAAGACCTACAAAATTAAAAT
Source organism: Xerus rutilus (assembly GCA_028644305.1). NCBI lineage: Eukaryota > Metazoa > Chordata > Mammalia > Rodentia > Sciuridae > Xerus > Xerus rutilus. The sequence goes on along the minus strand of CM053408.1, from coordinate 80,880,801 downwards.
TACAAAACACTAAAGAAAGAAATTGAAGATCTTAGAAGATGGAAAGATCTCCCATGCGCTTGGATAGGCAAAATCAATATTGTCAAAGTGGTCATACTACCCAAAGTGCTATACAGATTCAATTCAATTTCAATTAAAATCCTAATGTCATTTCTTATAGAAATAGGAAAAGCAATCATGAAATTCATTTGGAAAAATAAGAGACCCAGAATAGCCAAAGCAATCCTGAGCAAGAAGAGTGAAGCAGGAGGCATCACAATTCTAGACCTTAAACTATACTACAAAGCTATAGTAACAAAAACAGCATGGCATTGGCACCAAAATAGACATGTAGACCAATGGTACAGAATAGAAGACACAGGGACAAACCCACATAAATACCGTTATCTCATACTAGACAAAAGTGCCAAAAACATACATTGGAGAAAAGATAGCCTTTTCAACAAATGGTGCTGGGAAACTGGAAATCCATATGCATCAAAATGGAACTAAACTCCTATCTCTCACCATGTACAAAACTCAACTCAAAGTGTATCAAAGACCTAGGAATTAGACCAGAGACCCTGCGCCTAATTGAGGAAAAAGTAGGCCCAAATCTTCATCACATTGGATTAGGCCCCAACTTCCTTAACAAGACATCTAAAGCTCAAGAAATAAAAGCAAGAACCAATAAATGGGATGGATTCAAACTAAAAAGCTTCTTCTCAGCAAATGAAACAATCAATGGGGTGAATAGAGAGCCTACATTCTGGGAGCAAATTTTTGCCACACGCACATCAAATAAGCAGTGATCTCCAGGATATATAAAGAACTTAAAAAACTTAACACCAAAAAAAACAAACAACCCAATCAATAAATGGGCTAAGGAGCTGAACAGACACTTCTCAGAAGACATACAATCAATCAACAAATATATGAAAAAATGTTCAACATCTCCAGCCATTAGAGAAATACAAATCAAAACTATTCTCAGATTTCATCTCATGCCAGTCAGAATGGCAGTTATAAAGAATACAAACAACAAGTGTTGGCGATAATGTGGAGGAAAAGACACACTCATACATTGCTGGTGGGACTGCAAATTGGTATAACCAATCTGGAAAGCAGTATGGAGATTCCTTAGAAAACTTGGAATGGAACCACCATTTGACCCAGCTATCCCACTCCTCGGTCTATACCCAAAGGACTTAAAAACAGCATACTACAGTGACACAGCCACTTTCTATGTTTGTAGCAGTTCAATTCACAACAGCTAAACTGTGGAACCAACCTAGATGCCCTTCGACAGATGAATGGATAAAGAAACTATGGTATATATACACAATGGAATATTACTCAGCATTAAAAGAGATAAAATTATGACATTTGCAAGTAAATGGGTGGTGTTGGAGAATATAAGTAAGCCAATCCCAAAAAACCAAAGGCCAAATGTTTTCTCTGATAAGTGGATGCTGATCCATAATGTGGGAGGGGGCATGGGAAGAATGGAGGAACTTTGATCAAAGGGGAGGGAGGGGAAAGAGGGGGACATAGGGGCAGGGGAGATGGTGGAACGAGATGGACAACAATGCCCTAGGTACATGTATGACCGTACATATGGTGCGACTCTACATGGTGTACAACCAGAGAAATGAAAAGTTGTGCTCCATTTGTGTACAATGAATCAAAATGCATTCTGCTGTCATGTACACCTAATTAGGATAAATAAATAAAAAAAAAAAAGAATTTGGAAAGGCCACAGCAGGGATGCCCCAATGGGTCTGGGCCTTGACTAAGAAAGAAGACTCAAGGATTAGGAATGAATTGACAGTGGGGCCAGCACATTTTCTGTACCTGGGTTGAGAAGACTTTCAGATTATGTACAGTTTTCTCTTGGTATCTTGGGGATTGGTTCTAGGATTCACCTAGAATCTCAACAGATACTCAACTCAAGTCTCTTATAGAGGATGGTACAAACACATTCTCCCATATATTGGTTTTTTACTTTAATGTTTTTATACTGAGGATTGAACCCAGGGATGATCTGTCATTGAACTATAACTCCAGTCTTTCTTATTTTATTTATTTTGGTACTGGGATTTGAACCCAGGGATGCTGAACCACTGAGTGACATCCTCAGACCTTTTTTTTTTCTTAATTTTTATTTTGAAATAGGGTCTCACTAAGTTGCTTGGGGCCTCATTAATCTGTTGAGGCTGGCCTCAAACTTGTGAACCTCCTGCCTCAGCCTCCCCAATCACTGGGATTACAGGAATCCAACACCACATCCAGCCCTTTGTATTTTTTTTTCTTTATTTTATTCACTTATTTATATATGGTGCTGAGAATCGAACCCAGGGCCTCACACATGCAAGGCAAGTGCTCTACCACTGAGCCACAACCCCAGCCCCTCCCTTTGTATTTTTTGAGACAGGAGTCTTGCAATCCTTCTGCCTCAGCCTCTCCCATATACTTTAGATTGTTTATAATACCTAGTGCAATGTAAGCACTATGTAAATAACTGTTATATTGTGTTGTTTAGGGAATAAAGACAAGAAAAGTAGCACCAAAAAAAAGGGAGGAAAAAAATGAGAAAGTAGGAAATATCAAAATATATCAGGCGTAGCAAGCGTCCCTTGCTCTCTTACGGGTGCTCCTCCTAGAGTACTTCTCAGTAAACATGGTGTGTGCAATTCTGTCTCAGATCAGCTTCCAGGGAACTCAGCCTATTGTATACATAGATAGTGAGTCCCAATGACTCTTCTTTGTGGTGATGGGGACAGAATCTAGGACTTCATGCATGCTAGGCAAGCACTGTACTACTGAGCTACATCCCTTAAATGTTTTTCTTTTCTTTCTTTCTTTTTTTCTTTTGGTACTGGGGATTGAACTCAGGGCACTCGACCACCAAGCCACATCCCCAGCCCTATCTTGTGTTTTATGTAGAGACAGGGTCTCACTGAGTTGCTTAGTGCCTCGCCATTGCTGAGGCTGGCTTTGAACTCGCGATTCTCCTGTCTCAGCCTCCCTAAGTGCTGGGATTATAGGCGTGAACCACCCCGCCCAGCTCCTTAAATGTTTTTCTTGCTGATCATCAAACTCAGGAAGATTTGGAGTCACTGATTTGATTGGTATTACCGTTGTGTCTACCCAGTACTCTTCTTTTCTACTGGTGATAGCATCCTGCTTATTTTGGGTAAGTAATACTCTCCTGACTTGAGTAAGGGGTTCTTGTGGGCACATTTAACTTAAGTCCTTATATTCCACCAACACCTAACTACTCATCAGAGGTGTGGGCCTGTGCCTCAATTCAGCCAATCAGAATCCATTCCTAGAATTTTTCTGAACAGAATCCAAGAAAAAAAGTCCTTTCCTGGGGCCTAGTTGGCCCACAAACAGGCAGAGGAGCAAGGGAGTATGGAGAACGGTCAGCTTCCAGGGCAGCCTTGACACCCACTTATACTCTTTCTAGGTGGGCTTTTTAAAAATTTTTGGGTACTGAGGATTGAATCCAGGGGCACTCAACCATGGAACTACATCCCCAGACCTTTTTTTATATTACAGGGTCTCGCTAAGTTGCTTAGAGCCTTGCTAAATTGCTGAGGCTATCTTTGAACTAGGAATCCTCCTTCCTCAGCCTCCGAGCTGCTGGGATTACAGACATGCACCACTATGCCCAGCATCTAGGTGGGCTTCTGCCATTGTAGGCAACAAGATCCTGACAAACGGATTTTTTTTAAAAAGCAGATTATGGCCAGGTGTGGTGGTGCATACTGTAATCCCAGCAACTCAAGACACTACGTCAAGAGGACCAAAACTTTGAGGCCAGTCTCAGCAATTTAGCTAGACCCCGTCTCAAGGTAGGGCAGTTATATAGCATGTGCAAGGCCTGGGTTTAACCCCTAATACAAGGGAAAAAAAAAAAAAACCAAAACAACAACTGCAACAACAAACTAAATAAAAATAAAAAATAGCCGGGCGCGGTGGCTCAAGCCTGTAATCCCAGCACTTAGGGAGGCTGAGACAGGAGAATTGCGAGTTCAAAGCCAGCCTCAGCAATGGCGAGGTGCTAAGCAACTCAGTGAGACCCTGTCTCTACATAAAACACAAAACAGGGCTGGGGATGTGGCTCAGTGGTCGAGTACCCCTGAGTTCAATTCCCAGTACCAAAAAAATAAAAAAATAAAAAATAAAAATGCTAGGGCTGGGTGTGGTAGTTCACGACTGTAATCCCAGTGGCTCAGGATGTTGAAGCAAGAGGATCGCAAGTTTGAGGCCAGCCTCAGCAATTTAGCAAGTCCCTAAGCAACTCAGTGAAACCCTGTCTTAAAATATAGAAAGGGCACGCCTGTAATCCCAGCACTTTGGGAGGCTGAGACAGGAGAATAGCAAATTCAAAGCCAGCCTCAGCAATAGCGAGGCACTAAGCAACTCAGTGAGACCCTGTCTCTATATAAAACACAAAATAGGGCTGGGGATGTGGCTCAGTGGTGGAGTACCTCTGAGTTCAATCTCCAGTACCAAAAAAAAAAAAAAAAAAAATATATATATATATATATATGTATATGTATATGTATATATGTATATGTATATATAAAGGGCTGAGGATATAGCTCAGTGGTAAAGTGCCTCCGGGTTCAATCCATAGTACCCCCATTGCCCCCCCAAAACTGGGTAATTTAGTGGTAGAGCACTTGCCTAGCATTCACAAGGCCCCAGGTTCATGCCCCAGTACCACAGAAGGAAGGAAGGAAGAAAAGCAGATCGTGATAATTCATCAAGAAAAGAAGCAAACCGGGCATGCCAGCACACGCCTATAATCCCAGCGACTTGGGAGGCTGAGGCCGGAAGATCACAAGTTCCAGGCCAGCCTCAGCAAATTTAATGAGACACTGTTTCAAAATAAAAATAAAAAGGACTGAGGATGTATTCCATGGTAAAATGCCTCTGGGTTCAATTCCCATTATACTACAAACAAACAAAATATAATCAGCAGCTATACTGCTCCTTATAGCTAATGATTTTTTCCTTCCCTTGTCATCATCTTCCTTCTTCCCCTTTCTTAGGGTTAGGGATGTGGCTCAGTGGTAGTGTGCTTGCCTAGCATGTGTGTAGGCCCTGGGTTCAATCTTCAGCACTGAAAAAACAAACAAAAAACCCTCTTCTAAATGAAATCAAACCCTTCCTTTAAGGCCTGTTCAAACATCCCCTGCCCAAAACAGTCAAACTTCCTGCCACTCCCAAATACATGATAACTTTATGCACAAACACGTTTTGAGCTTTTGTAACTATTAAGCCATTGCTGCTGCTGTGCTAGCACCAAGGCCAAAGAGAGAGTACCCAGCCCAGACCTCCAGGCACCTTAGCTAGAGTGTGGGAGAAAGACCCAGGAGCAGGTAATTACCACCTGAGGTGTTAAGTATAATGAAAGAGATGTTAAAGAGCCCCCAGAGGGGAAGTATTAGGTAGTCAGCCTCTGAGATTACCCTAAATGACGGCTGCCACTTGGTATTCTATAGTTCTCTTCCACATTTTTTGGGGGGTTGGGTACTGGGGATTTAACCTTAAGGTGTTTAACCACTTCCCAGCCCCTTTTATTTTTTGAGACACATTCCCAGCCCCTTTTATTTTTTGAGACAAGGTCTCACTAAGTTGTGTAAGATCCCCCTAAATTGCTGAAGTTGGCCTTGAACTTGCTATCCTCCTGCCTAAGCCTCCCAAGTCTTTGGGATTACAGGCAAACACCACCGTGCCCAGAAAAATTTTCTTTATAAAAACATTTGCTGGTAGGCTGGCTTTTTTGGTCACTTATAGCTTACCAAACATTGGTCTAAGTCATAAAAGCATGGCAACTTTTGACTTGCTTTCTTGGGTCACTTACCTGGGGGCAAGTCAACCACCGTGTCATAAGGACATCTGAGTCTTATAGAGAGGCCCACATGGGAGGAACCAAGGACTCTGCCAACAGCCAGCATCAGGTGGACCACCATATGAGTGAGCTATTTTCTTTTCACTTACACTGGGACAAGTCAACCACTGTGTCATAAGAACATTTGAGTCCTATGAAGAGAACCACATGAGGAGGAACCAAGGCCTCTGCCAACAGCCAGCACCAGGTGGGCCACCATGAGTGAGCTGTTTTCTTCTCTTTCTTTCTTTCTTTCTTTTTCTTTTTTTTGGAGCGGGGTTTGAACTCAGGGGCACTTAGCCACTGAGCCAAATCTCCAGCCCTTTTTTATTATTTATTTAGAGATAGCATCTTTCTAAGTTGTTTAGGGCCTCCCTAAATTGCTGAGGCTGACTTTGAACTTGCCATCTTCCTACCTCAGCCTCCCAAACTGCTGGGATTATAGGTGTGCACCACCAGGCTCAGCAAGTGAGCTGTTTTCTAAGTGATCTTTTATCCCCAGCCAAGCTTTAGGTGAGACTGAAGCCCCAGCTACATCTCAATAAGTGACCGTGAAGCCAGCAGCACTCGGCTGTCATTCCCAAATCCCTGACCCAAAGAAATTACCTGAGCAGGTAAATGTTTATTGTTATTTTATGCCACCAAATTTGTTTTCTTTCTTTCTCTCTTTCTCTCTCTTTCTTTTTTTTTTGTGTGTGTACTGGGGATTTAACCCAGAGATACATTACTACTAGGCCACTTCTCCAGCCCTTTTTGTTTTTTATTTTGAGACAGGGTCTCACTAAATTGCTTAGGGCCTTGCTAAATTGCTGAGGCTGACCTTGAATTTGCAATCCTCCTGTTTCAGCCTCCCAAGTCACAAGCATGCATTACTGTGCCAAGCTATACCACCAAATTTTAATATATTTTCTTGCAGAAACAGAGAATGAGAGGGGAGGATCACAAGTTCAAGAATGGCCTCAGCAATTTTATGAGGCCCTAAGCAACTTAGTGAAACTCTGTCTAAAAATTTTAAAAAATGGGGGTTGGCGGGGAGTGTGAATGGGAATGTGGCTCAGTGGTAAAGTGCTCCTGGGTTAAATCCCCAGTATCAAAAAAAAGAAAGAAAGAAAGAAAAAGAAAAAGAAAAAGAAATAAAAAAAAAAAGAAATAGATAATTAACACCAACGGTTTGTTTTCTCTTGACTGCTAACATAACTGTCAAAGGAATGGTAAGTTCTAACTTGAGCTCCTTGGAAAGTTATCATTTGAATTACAAATACATGAATAGGGACTCACTGCAAAAGATTCAAACAATATATAACTTCATAGAACAATCACCTTATACCGACTCCCCATTCTCCTCAGCCCTTGCAATGAGTGTTAGGACTATTGTGTATAATCTTTTAGCCCCTTCTCTGTAGTGTGGGTATCTAATTTCTTCTTTTTACTTCCTGAGCATCTTGTACATTTCTCCCACCCCAGCCTCTGGAGTAGCCAGGACTGTCATAGAGAAGAGACGTCTCAGGAGAAGAGTCAGAGGAGTTACTGGAAGAGGGAGAATTTGACTCAGGACCGGGGGGTTCTTGGCATATGTGACCCAAAAGAATTTCAGCACATACCAAAGGTATAGACAGAGCTTTATTTAAGAAAGTAGACACAGAGCCGGGCATGGTGGCTCATGCTTGTAATCCCAGCACTTTGGGAGGCTGAGACAGGAGAATTGCGAGTTCAAAGCCAGCCTCAGCAACAGTGAGACACTAAGCAACTCAGTGAGACCCTGTCTCTACATAAAACACAAAATAGGGCTGGGGATGTGGCTCAGTGGTTGAGTGCCCCTGAATTCAAGCCCTGGTACCAAAAAAAAAAAAAAAAAAAAAAAAGAAAGTAGACACAGCCAGGTGTGGTGGCCCACGCCTGTAATCCCAGCGACTTGGGAGGAGGATTGCAAATTCAAAGCCAGCCTCATTAATTTAGTGAGGCCCTAAGCAATTTACTGAGACTCTATCTCAAAAAAAAAGAAGTCTGGGAATGTAGCTCAGTTGTAAAGCACCCCCAGTACCAACTGCGCCCTGCCAAAAAAAAGAAGAAAAAAAGTAGGCACATATTGAAGGGAAAATGGAGGCAATTTCAAGAGATGTCTTTGAGATGAAGCAAGGAATATTCCATTCAGAGAATGGACTCTCTCCAGAGGGAGAGATGGCAACCCACTGGTGTTGGGTGTTAATATTTATAGAGGGAGGGTTGCTAGGCTGACGAGAGGTGCAGCAAGAGCAGAGCTACAAGATTGGGTGCCAGTTTTCCCAGGGCTTGCACAGTGTCCTCACACTACTTTTGCAGACAAGGGTTTGGGTCAAGGGTGCCAGCCAGGAGCTGCTTCCCTCAGGAGTTGCAACTGTTCCTGAGCGCCTTTTGCATTTCAATGATTTATGGGCACTTCCTTTGAGATTAAGTGTCTCTCTTTTCATTCCCAAATTCCTATCTCAAAGCTACATATATACACCCTCTTGCCCCATTAAAAATGTCACTCTCTTTATAAAAAGAAAAAAAATGTCACTTTCTCTAGCATTGATTTCATTTTCTTAATCTTAATGGTTTTCTTCAGGGACAGTTTCATGGGTGTGCAACATATAGTTGTACCAAGCCCCATGTTTAGAAATGCCTTGTATTTGGTTTGATGCTCTGTTGTCACTGTCTTGTTTTTCTGTTTTTTGGTTTTTTTTGGTGGTGCTAGGGATCAAATAGGGCCATGCATTCTATCACCGAGGTACATTCCCAGTCCCTAAACAAACAAACAAACGAATGAATGAATGAATAAATAGCTGATGAGCACCATGTTTTCCTTTTGTACTGAGTCTGCTTTTCAAATTACGAAGGCAGGGACCTGAGACAGGGATCCTGTCATGACATGTCTGAGTTCCCTACAGCACCTTGACAGTGCCTGCAGTAAATTCTTGTTAATGTTGAGGGGAAACTCCTTATCTCTAAAGGACTTTTTTTCCTTATTTTTTAAATTTTGTTTTGTAAAGCCACATATAGCTGGGCGTGATGACATTCACCTATAATCCCAGAGATTTGGGAGGCGGAGGCAGAAAGACCAAGTTTGAGACCAACCTCTGCAACTTAGCAAGATCTTCAGTGTTAGAAATATGAAGGTGTCCCTTGAAGTTGGTGGGCAAGGCAAACTTTACTTCTGCAAACCTGATTAGCAAGGGCAGTTGGTGGGCAGTCTGCCTGCTTTTATCCCTAGCAAGTGATTTATCCCTTGCTCTGATAGAAGGAGTTTGGGGTTAAAATCTATGCAATTGGGTAATTTTAAAACTGAGGTGAGCATAGGGAAGAGCTATAAAGCAGTTACAATTATATCTTACATCCCAATTAAGGCTAAATACTATATTCTGAAAATGGACCAGAAAATTTTCTATTTCTCACATAAGCACTTAGCAAGAGCTGGGCACGGTGGCGCAAGCCTGTAATCCCAGCACATTGGGAGGCTGAGACAGGAAAATCGCAAGTTCAAAGCCAGCCTCAGCAAAAAGTGAGGCACTACGCAACTCAGTGAGACCCTATCTCTAAGTAAAATACAAAACAGGGCTGGGGATGTGGCTTGGTGGTTGAGTACCCCTAAGTTCAATCCTTAGTACTCCAAAAAAAGGACTTCGCAAGACTGTCAAAATAAAACAAAAAAGGGCTGGGGATGTGGCTCAGTGGTTAAGCACCCCTGAGTTCAATCCCCAGTTCCAAAAAATCCCTACACTTCAGCCCCTTGCAGCCTATAAGCTCCACGTTTTTACCATATCTGTACTCAAATAATTGTGAGCCAGGCACAAAAAAGTTCATGTGTTCAGGTAAGTCACAGGAGCTAGTGCATATGTATCATGGAGGCTATCACTATGATATTTTAAATTTTCTGTCTGTCCATAATTCAGCCACTGATTCTTCTGGATATTTTTTTGTGTTTAAGTTCTTTGAATTTCCTGGACCAGGTGTATGGCTCAGTGGTAGAGCACGCACTAAGCATGCAAGATCCTGGTTCAATCCCCAGTGCCATAAAAAGAAGCAAAGTTCTTTGAATTTCAGTCATGGGAAGATTTATGACAACTTCTTGAAAAGAATATATTAGAGGCTAGAGTTGTTGCTCAGTGGTAGAACTCTTGCCTAGCACGTGTGAAGCACTGGGTTCAATCCTCAGCACCACATAAAAATAAATAAAATAAAGGTATTCTGTCCATCTACAAAAAAAATTTTTTTAAAAGAATATATTAGGTTTCCAGTTATTTTGGTTAAATCTATTAGAATAGCTTTGGGGGAGGAACAGTGCCAAACATATACACACCACTGAGCTAAATCTCTGGCCCCAGACAGCTTATTTATATTTATATGTATTTGGTACTGGGGATTAAACTCAGGGACACTTTACCACTGAGCTACATTCCCAGTCCTTTATATCATTATTATTTCCTTTTTTTAAATACAGAGTCTTACTAAATTGCTGAGGTTGACCTCCAATTTGTGATCCTCCTGCCTCAGTCTCCCAAGTTGTTAGGATTATAGGCATGCACCACAACGCCCAACTTGAAGTTTAGGTTCCTAAGAATGTGTAATAAAAAATAAAAAGGGCTGAGGATGTGGCTCAATGGTTAAGTGCCCCCTGGGTTCAATACCAGGTACAAAAAAAAAAAAAAATGTGTTTATAGACCTCAGTAAAAAAGAAACAAAGAACAGTATTCTCCCCTTATTCCACCACACCTGGCAAGACTTTTTATTTTTATTTTTTATTTTGAGAGAGGGAGACCTCAGCCTCACCAAATCGCTGGGATTACAGGTATGCAGCATCACACTGAGCTAAAAATAAAATTTGAAAAGGGTTGGGGATGTAGTTCAGTGGTAGAGTGCTTGACTAGCACATGTGAAGCCCTGGATGCAACCTCCAGTACTGCTAAAGAAAAAAGAGCCTGGTATGGTGGTACCTGCCTATAATCCCAGCAACTCAGGAGACTGAGGCAGGAGGATCACAAGTTCAAGTTCAAGTCCAGTCCCAGCAACTTAGTGAGACCCTAAGCAACTCAGCGAGACCTTGTTTCAAAATAAGAAATAAAAAGGGTTCAGGGTTTAACTCAGTGGTTCAGCACTCCTGGATTCAGTCCCCAGCCAGCACCCCCCCCCAAAATACACACACACACACACACACACACACACACATATATGTATAATTTTTATGTTTTTTTTAATGGCCGGTTGGAGAAGATTTTTTTCTGATGGACTGGAGCCAAAACTGACAAAAATAATTGACAGTTTGATAATTAATGTGAAATCTCTGGTTTGTATTCATATGCTCCCCTACTGTGGTCAAATTTTCATATTATTTGAAGCAATGCCTTGCACATAGTAGGTGCTGCATAACTATTTGCTGGCAGGAATGTATGAACTTACTGTGGAATGGAAAACAGATGTGACCACTTCAAAGTGTAATCAAACTGTGTTTGAGGTACTGGGGAGGAGTGCATTGCAAACCAGGAAATAACCAACCCCAGGAAGCAGATGCTGGTATGCTTTAGGTAAAACGTCTTTTTCATAGAAAGCCTTGGGGTTTCATTTTTACCTTGGTGATTATCAAAATTTTTAATCTAAGGAATTTATCTCCAGGATGACATTCTGAGTGACTGCCTCGTTTTCAGCAAGCTGGGTTTTGCGATAATTGCCTTTGATGTCTGTTCTGTGGCCTTTCTCCCTTGCCTAACCCCTGTCGCTGTCAATTACCCTGGGAGGTGGCCCACAACAATGGAGACTATTACCTCGGTAACAGCCGCCAGGCCTATCAGCGGTGCCAAAGGCTGCAGGCCCTGCGGAGCGCTACACCAGGAGGAAAGGGAGGCTCGGAGGGTCGGACGGCTCACGCGCACACTGAAACACGTGGTTTTCCTATCTGCGGTGTATGGCTAGCATCACACATTGTTAGGGAGCATTTCCATCTCAGATCGCAGCCAGATTCCCAACGGCCTCTTCGGGCAAGGTGATTCTTAATGTTGCACTGGGGAATTCAGGGGTGGGAGAAGGGAAAGAGGAAACCCCAGCTCATGCAAGTGATGCTGCTGCCCTAGAGGCTGTCTCATGAACGACTTGCACTTTCCACACTCCCGCGTCTTACTTCAGGGATTAAGCGATTTCAGGCAGTATCAAAGAAAGGAAATAACATTTCTCATTTATTGAGTAACGATTGTGGTCCAGGGTCTATACGCATGTTTTGTTTTGTTTTATATTTTGGTACCAGGGATTTAACCCAGGGGTGCTTTACCATTGCATCTCCCGCCCCTTTTTTTTAAATTTTGAGGCGGGGAGGTGGGTGGGCGGTTGGGGGTGGAGTGTCTAAGTTGCTTTAGGGCCTCACTAAGTTGCTGAGGCTGGCTTTGAATTGTGATCCTCCTGTCTTAGCCTCACAAGTGGCTGGAATTACAGTTGTATGCCACCATGCCTGGAAGATATGTCTTAATTCTACTTTATTTAACAGGCATTCTCAATCCCACTATATAGGTAAGAAAAATGTGTCTTCTCTGTGGTCTAAACTCAGATTTCTTGGTATTTTATTTTTGTGGTACTGGGAACTGAACCCAGGGGTGCTCTATCTCTGAGACACATATACCACCAACCCTTTTTGGTTTTTTTTTTTTTGGTACTAGGGATTGAACTCAGGGGCACATGATCACTAAGCCATGTTCCCAGCCCTTCTTATAATTTATTTAGAAACAGGGTCTTGCTAAGTTGCTTAGGGTCTCGCTAAATTCCTGAGGTTGGCTTTGAACTCATAATCCTCCTGCCTCAGATTCCAGAGCCGCTGGGATTACAAGTGTGTGTCACCGCACCTAGCTTTTTTTTATTTTTGAGACAAGGTCTGAACTAAGTTGCTGAGGCTGGTCTCAAACTTGAGATTTTCCTGTCTCAGCCTCCTGAGTCACTGGGGTTACAGCTTGCACTACCATGCATGGAACAGATCTCTTGTCTCCAGAAATATTGTTCTTAAACTGGACATGGTGGTCCCAGTGACTTGGGAGGATCACAATTCAAAGCCAACTTCAGCAACTGAGTGAGGCCTTAAACAACTTAGTGAAACCTCTGACTAAAAAATAGAAAAAATGTAGCTGAGTGGTAAAGCAACCCCTGGATTCAATCTCCGGTGCCAGGGGAAAAAATACAACAACAAAACAAAACAACAACCAGTATTATTGTAACCAAAAGCTCAGTCCTTATCTTGAAAAAAAGAAAAAAAGTTTATTGCTTTGCTAGCAAAGGAGAAACATAGGAGTCTCCTGTCCCAAAGGCTGTGATTCTGCCCATCCACCAGATCAGGGGGCTTTTATAGAGGTGATTCAGAGAAAATGAGATTAGGGAGGAGAGATCAGGAAGGAGAAGATCAGGGAAAAGAAGATCAGGGAGGAGATCAGGTAGGAGAAGGATTAGGGAAAAGAAGACTAAGGAGAAGTTTAGGGAAAAGAAGATTGGGAAAAATAAAAAAAACATTTAAGTTTCAAAGCCACAAAGGATATTATAGTCAAAGCATCAAGTGAACCCCTGCTACATTACTGGCACTATGAAGAGACTCTGCTCACCCATAGAAATGAAAATAATATTAATAATAACAACCCTGTCCCTCTTTGGTTCTGCTATGAGATAAAGGGTTTTGTTTGTTTGTTTTGGTACTGGGGATGGAACCTAGGAGCACTCTACCCCTGAGCTCCATCCCCAGCCCTTTTTATTTTTTATATTGACTCAGGGTCTCACCAAGTAGCTGAGGGTCTCACTGAGTTGCCAAGGCTCGCCTCAAAACTTGCAATCCTCCTGCCTCAGCCTCCTGAGTTGCTGATATTATAAATGAGCACCACCACACCTTGCAATTTTTTTTTTAAATTTATATTAGTAGGTTTAATTGATGCATAATAATTGTATGTATTTATGGGCTACAGTGTGATATTTCAATACGATGTGTAATGATCTGACCAGGTCAACTGGAATGTCCATCACCTAAAACACTTATTATTTGTGTTGGGAACATCCAAAATCCTCTTCGCTAGCTACTCTGAAATATACAATTAATTGAAGTGAACCAAGTATCCCTCCTGTGCTATGGGACACTGGGAGTTACCCAACTGCACCTCTGTATGAGATGAAGGGCTTTGAGCAGAGAAATGACTTAACCTTTGTGTATTTTAAACTTCATTTAGGCTGTGTCGCTTCCCTGTTCCCTCACATCACCATAGTGGTGTTTAACAGAGATAATCAGATTACCTTATTCCCCACTTTCCTGGCATAAGAGATGAAAATTCTAACTCCTAAAACATGTAAATAAACAAAACAACTAAATATTAAAGAAATTTCAGCAAAATGTGTCAATATGAAAGGAAAATGTACCTGGTATTTTCAAACAGGTTTTTTACCTGTGAAGACATTAAGGAGGGCGGGGCGCATCCCTGTCTAGATTGAAACCAGGTTCAAGGGGAATTTTAGAGGTCACTTTGAAGGGATCTGCATATGCAAGCAGACTTAAGCTTATCTTTTCAGCCAAAACCTTATCTCCGGCTGGGTGTAACTCAGTGGTAGAGCACATGCCTAACATGTGAAAGGCATGTGGGTTTATCCCCAGCACCTCAAACAAAACAAACAAAAACCCCAAACCTTATCTCCATTTAAAGACTTTCCTTCTGTTAGTGGGAAAAAAAAAGTTGCATATTATTCCTGAAACTACATATCATGAATGCATCACAGAGGCCCGGTGACACATGCCTGTGATCTCAGCAACTCAAGAGGCTGAGGAAATTCCAGGTCAGTCTCAGCAATTCAGCAAGAACCTGTCTCAAAATAAAAAATACAAAGGGCTGGGAATGTAGCTCAGAGGTAAAGTACCCCTAGGTTTGTTCAATCCCTAGTGCACAAAAAAATTTCTATCTAAATGTGAAGAATCCATTTATGTGGACTTTCAGTTCAAAATGACCTTATACTTGTTAGTGGGGAAATTTTCACTGATTATTCTCTAATCAGGTGGTACCTGACCACAGGCCAGATGCATCAGGGGAATATCAAGAAGAGATTTTAACATCTAATCTCAACAGGTCACTGGGACAGTTTCCTCCCCAATTCTTACAGAGAACTCTGAGGCTTGCTGGGTGGATTTCCTCACAAATCACTGTCTGCTCCAGGAAGGCTGTTCTGACCCAGCCTGGGTTAGGTACTGTGTAAGGGGTCTTTGACTGCCAGGCTCCCAATCCCTTCATCCTAGCTAGCACTTCCAGAACACATTGCCTTCTTTCCCCTGACTTCCCAGTCTGTGCTCCCCTCTACATTGTGAGCTTCTTTTTATCCCTAACTTCTCATTTGTCTACAAATATTCATTTGAAAATCTGTTCTGTATCAGGCACCATTCTAGGTGCTGAAGCTATAGCAGTGACAAAACCAAAAACTGACATTACGGAATTGACAGTCTGGTGGGGGAATCAGTCGTTAAATAAATATATATCCTGTAATCCCAGGGACTTTGGAGGCTGAGGCAGGAGGATCACTAATTTGAGACTAGCCCAGGCAATTCAGAGAGATCCTGTCTCAAAATAAAAAAATACAAAGGGCCGGGCATGGTGGTAAATGCCTGTAATCCCAGCACTTTGGGAGGATGAGACAGGAGAATCACGAGTTCAAAGCCAGCCTCAGCAATGGCAAGGCTCTAACTCAGTGAGACCCTGTCTCTACATAAAACACACAAAAAAATACAGCTAGGGATGTGGCTCAGCCCTATCCTATAGTAAAGTGCCCCTGGGTTTAATCCTTGGTACCAAAGCAAACAAACATCCAGGTGCGGTGGCCTATATCTGTAATCCCAGCCACTTGGGAGACTGAGGCAGGATTATCAATCATAAATTGGAGGTGAGCCTGGACAATTTAGCATGATCTTGTCCACAAATAAAATTCAAATAAGGACTGGGGATATATTTGTCTACTATGTGCTAGGCCCTGGGTTCAATCTTTAGTACTAAACAGCAAATAAACAAATTTGTTTCATGACCTTAATTTTGCTATGCTCACTAATTCTATACTATTATGTTATAAATTTTGCCCATCCAGTTCTCTGCCTTAAAAGATATCCAATCTGGGCCTCAACTCCTATAAGTATCTTCCCCTGACTACTAAGATTCTGCCAAGGTGCCATTCTTTCTTATGGCATCATCCTGATAAACTTGTCTTCACTTGATCAGTTTTTCTGGTGGTTTTTTGGGAGGTTAATAATTGACAGTAATAATTACATTACAGGGCTGTTGTGAGCAAAAGTGAATGAAATCAAACACCTGTAAACAGTATTGTACCTTCCAGTACAGGCTAAGTCCTCATTTTCCTCCTCTTCCCCATTCTCTAAACATGGCTTAAAGGGATGGGAGAAATGTAGAACGCAGCAAAAAACTGACATTTACTAGTTGGGATTGGTAGCACATGCCTGTAATTCTAGCACTTTGGGAGGCTGAGGCAGGAGAATCACGAGTTCAAAGCCAACCTCAGCAATGGCAAGGTGCTAAGCAACTCAGTGAGACCCTGTCTCTACATAAAACACAAATTAGGGCTGAGGATGTGGCTCAGTGGTTGAGTGCCCCTGAGTTCAATCCTCGGTATAAAAAAAACAAAAACAAAAACGAAAAACCTGACATTTACTGAGCACTCAGTATGTACCACACACTCTGCCAGGTGTTTTCTCTGTGATAGTATTTGGTTCACACAACAGCCTTGTTAAGTTGGTTTATGATTCTCCAGACTCAAAAACTGAGGATCAGGGTGCAGCTCAGTGGTAGAGCATGTAGTTAGCAGTGGGGAGGCCCTGAGTTCAATCCCCAGCACTACAAACAAAACAAAAATAACTAACAAGAAAAGCTGACTAACATATTCACTTACGATGTTTTCATTGAAGATGTGTTTACTGAGTCATAACTCCGTGGTAAGTCCAGGAAGGAAAGCAAGTCAGTGCATATTTTTGCCTCATTTAATACATCTGGCAAATATGAATATTTGGTTTATGTCTCATAGAGTTGTTTGGAAAACATAAATAATAACAGTAAAAGCTTAGAAACAGGTTATACAAACCTGTTATATCAACATAAATAAAATTTAAAAAATAATTTGTTAGCCGGGCGCGGTGGCTCACGCTTGTAATCCCAGCACTTAGGGAGACTGAGACAGGAGAATCGCGAGTTCAAAGCCAGCCTCAGCAATGGCGAGGCACTAAGCAACTCAGTGAGACCCTGTCTCTACATGAAACACAAAATAGGGCTGGGGATATGGCTCAGTGGTCGAGTGCCCCTGAGTTCAATCCCCAGTACCAAAAAAAAAAAAAAAAAAAAAAAAAAAAAAAATTTGTTAGATGTCTTATTGTAGATTTAACTGTCAGAGTTATATCCTTTCAAACAATTATTTCATACAAAAACAAAAACCAACTAAAACTGAGAGGACTTGAGGGGTTCGCTTAAGGTCTCTCTTTCTCTCTTTTTGTACCAGGAATAGAACCCAGGATGCTTAACCACTGAGCCACATCTCCAGTCCTTTTTTATTTTGAGACAGAATCTCACTAAGTTGCTCAAGGCCTTGCTAAATTGCTGAGGCTGGCTTTGAACTTGCAATCTTCTTACCTCGGCCTCCCAAGTTCCTGTCCTAGGACTCACCTCATGGTTTTGCATATGCTAGGCAAGCACTTTACCACTGAGCTACGTCCCCAGCCCTTTGATTTTGAGACAGGGTATCACGAGTTGCTGGGGCTGGCCTTGAATTTGCAATCCTGCTTAAACTTCCCAAGCAACTGGTATAAAAGCTGTGTGCCACCACACCTGGCTTAAGGTGTAAATGGCAAAGTCAGGATTTCACCCAGGTCTGTTTGATTCAGTTTGTATTTTCTCTCCTGTATTACTTTGCTTCTCAGATTCACATAGCTGGCCTTCCATATGCTCATGTTCTCCATGCCTGGATTCAAGCAACAGTGGATGGAAAATATTCAGAAAAAAGAAAAAACATTATGTCTGTACTGAACATGTAAAACTTTTTACCCCTGTCATTATTCTCTGAACAGTACAATATAACTTGGGTTATAGGGAACTTCAACTACAGTGCAAGAATCCCAGGTCTAACAGCAACACAGTTTTACATTGCATTATAAGGTATTATAAGTAATGTAGACGCGGTATAATGTATCCAAGAGTTTGTGTGGCTGGGTGTAGTAGTGGACATCTGTAATCTCAGTGACTTGGGAGGCTGAGACAAGAGGATTGCAAGTTCAAGGCTAGCCCCAGCAACTTGGCAAGGCTCTAATCAACTTAGTGAGACCAGGTCTCAAAATAAAAAATAAAAAGGGCTGGAATGTGGCTCAATGGTTAAGTGCACCTGGGTTCAATCCCCAGTACCAAAAAAAAAAAGAGTTGGTATGTAGGTTATATGTGAAAACTGTCATTTTATATAAGGGACTTGCGGATCCTCAGATTTTGGTACCCACAGGAGTTCATTGTTTGTTTCGTTTTGTTTTTGTGGCACTGGGGATTGGACCCAGGGCCTTCTGCATGCTAGGCAAGTACTCTACCACTGAGCTAGATCCCCAGCACTTTTAAAAAATTTATTGTGAGACAGTCTCACTACAGTGCTCAGGCTGGCCTGGAATTTGTGGTCCTCCTGCCTAAGCTTCCTAAGTTGTTGGGTTTACAGGTGTGTGCCACAACACTCAACTGTTGCACTGGTTTTATTTTATAGAAGGCAAAGTTGAGACTTCAGGGCAAGAAGATGCTCAAACATTTAGCAGAATCCCACAAAGGAAAATAACATTCTAGGGCAGCACTAATTTAAAAAAAAAAAGTTTTTTGTAAGTTTTGTATTGGAGATTGAACTCAGGGGCATTTTACCACTGAGTTACATCCCCAGTCCTATTTATTTATCTATCTATCTATCTATCTATCTATCTATTTATTTATTTAAGACAGGTTCTTGCTAAATTGCTGAGACTGGACTGGAACTTGCGAGCCTCCTGCCTCAGCCTCCTGAGTCACTAGGACAACAGGCATGCGCCACCGTGCCTAGCACCAGAAAGATTTTATGTTTCTGTAACTGATTTCCATTTCCACACCATCCTTGTGCTCTCAACAGAGAAAGTGCTTAATGAATTCCTGTTGAATAAAACAGCCTTGCTTTCTGCTCTGTGTCTCTGATAAAGGTATTTGTCTTTGGATTTAAGACACACTCAGATAATCCGGGATGATCTCCTCATTTTAAGATCCGTCATTTAATTGCATCTGTAAAGGCGTGGAATAAGACTATGGCTGGCGTTATGGAGATGCATACTTTAGAATACCAATTGATAGCCTGTCACCATGGTGCATACCTATAATCCTAGTGGCTCGGGAGGCTGAAGCAGGAGGATAGTAAGATCAAAGCTCCTGGTACCAAAGGGAAAAAAACCTAATTGATAAATGACTCATTGCTTTAAATCAAAGGATGGGGGTTATATTCACTATTATGTTACTCAGTGAGCATGGACTTAATGTCAGGAGAGATAAGTAATCTGGACATCTATTATAAACCATAGGAAATCCATGTGAATTGTACATGTCCTAATCCTAGATTATGCATTTTTATTTTTTTTATTTTTTTATTTTTCTTTTGGTACTGGAGATTGAACTCAGCGGCACTCGACCACTGAGCCACATCCCCAGCCCTATTTTGTGTTTTATGTAGAGACAGGGTCTCACTGAGTTGCTTAGCGCCTTGCTGTTGCTGAGGCTGGCTTTGAACTCTCGATTCTCCTGTCTCAGCCTCCCTAAGCGCGAGGATTACAGGCTTGCGCCACCGCGCCTGGCTTAGATTATGCATTTTTATCTGCTAGATTCAGCATCTCAATCCTCCCTGGACAGTTTTAAATGAATAGTGCCAATTTTTTCCTTGTTATTTTTCACCTTTCTAGATTGTATGCAGACTAACTTCTTATAGAAGGACATTCTTTGCTGGGCATAGTGGCTCACACCTGTAATCCCAGTGACTCTGGAAGTTAGGCAGGAGGATCACAAATTTGAGGCCAACCTCAGCAATTTAGTCAGATCTTAAGAAATTTAGTGAGACTCTATCTTAAAATGAAAGTAAAAAGGGCCGGGGATGGAACTCAGTGGTAAAGTACCCTGGGTTCAATCTACAGTTCCAAGAATTTGGACTTCGACTGGGTCCAAATCAAAGTACTTGATTAGGTTAAGGTTTGACTATCAACCAGGATTTCGACTGGATGGTAGTCTGTGATTGTGCTTTTCTGAGAGACTTCTTCATTGTTTAATACCTCCTTGAAATAAGCCCTCCACATGTGTAAAAATGCATGGGTCCAGTACTGATTCCAGGCTCTTCAGATTCAGTTCTGTTTTGTTCGAACTCTAGCTAGCTGTCTTGCTAACTTGGTTTAGTGGATCTTTCTGCATCCCTTCTCCTGCCTCTTCTTCTTTCAGAAGGACCAACCTCTGCCCCTCCTGGAACAGCACATTCACAAGGACCTTAAAGGAATTCATTTTTGCACTTTGGACTCTCCATGTAAACTGTGCCCACAGACTGCTTAGTTTCGGGCAAGACAAAATCCTCAATGCTTGCTCATCCTTGGGCTAGAAGCAATTTCTCCTTGGAACACTAAAAGCTCTTACTGCCCATGCTTTTACTTAAGCACAATATATTTTACTTCCTCAATTAGGTTATAAACTGGAGAAGGTCGAACTCATTTTATATCACCTTACTTACCTCCTACCCCCATACCACTATCTTACCTTAACAGCTTTAAGGATAGGAAATGATGATGATAATGATGTGGTACTGGGATTGAACCCAGAGGTTCTCTACTGCTGAGTCACACCCCTAGCCCTTTTATTGAGAGAGTCTCCCTTTGTTGCCCAGGTTGCCCTTAAACTTGCATTTCTCCTGCCCTCAGCCTCTCAAATTGCTGGGATTACAGACCTGTACCACTGTGCCCTTTGGAAGTGACTTTTTTTTTTTAGTATAAATTAGTAGAGACTATGAGAAGGAAAAACATCATTCTCAGACAATGACATTTGTGAAAGAAATTGAGCATTTTACCTAAATAACATTTAGGTAAAATATTTCCTGGGACCATAATTTTTCTGTGCACATCTGTAATCTCAGACATTTGGGAGGCTTAGGCAGGAGGATTGCAAATTTGAGGTCAGCCTGGCAATTCAGTGATGCCTTAGGCAACTTAGCAAATAACTAAAACTCCACACAAAGAAAAACGAGCATCAATTGTTTACAATTTTTTTCCCTCTCTCTCTCTCTCTCCCTCTTTCTCTCCCTTCCTCCTTTCTTCAATTTTGGGTATTGGGGATTGAACCCAGGGCCTCTCTCATGCTGAGAACACACACTACCACTGAGCCATACCCATCCCCCAACAGGTTTTTTATTTTATTTTTTACCTCTACTGAAGGTTGAACTGAGGGGTACTCTACCATTGAGCTACATTCCTGGGCCTTTTTATTTTCTTTTATTTTGAGACAGAGTCTCCCTAAGTTGCCCAGGCTGACCTTAAATTCATGATCCTTCTGCATCAGCTCTCCAGTAGCTGAGATTACACATGTGTACAACTGTACCCTGTTCAACAATTATATTTTTAAAAAAATATAATTATAAAAAACTTAGTGATGCCTTAGGCAACTTAGCAAGACTATCTCAAAATAAAAAATAAAAAGGGTTGGAAACTTAGCCACCGTGCCTGGCTACTTTATCTTGTAGTTGGCACATTATAGTTATAGTTACATAAAAGTAGAATTCACTGCGATGTATTCATATATGCATGTAGCATAGTTTAATCAATTCCATTCTGAAGTTTTACCTTTTCCCATGTATCCTTCCCACTGTCCTCTTCCTTTCTTCCACTGTTCTCTCTTCTCATGAGATCCTTTTTTAAAAAATTCCTTACTTATCTCTGGTAAGTGGCCTTTTCTATTTAGCTTCTTTCACTTGGTTTAAGGCAACTGAGATTCATTTATGTAGCCCCAGGTATCTGGGGCTCCTTTTTATTGCTATGGAAGGAATGCAAAACACACAACCTTGACATAAAAAATTGTTTTGAGCAGAAGGCACTGAATTCTTGAAATCTCTTATCTCACTAAAAGCAGACCCTCCCAGAGAATTCAAAAGAACTCAATTGTTATAAATCCTTTTCCAGAGAACAGCCAGGGTAAATTGACCCTAATCACTAGAGATGAGAGTTTCCATAACACACTTAAAACACATTATCACAAAACCATCTGCTCTCCTAAGAGACCGTTTATCTTTTTAAAAAGTCACTTGGGGCCTGTCAAGGTGACAAGGTGGTGCACACCTGTTGTCCCAACAAGTAGAGAGGTTGAGACCAGAGGATTGCAAGTCCCAGGCCAATCTCAGTAATACCCCGTCTCAACAAAAACATCAGGGAGGTGGAGGTGCAGTGTATACGTAGAGCTTTTTTTTTTTTTTTTGGTACTGGGGATTGAACCCAGGGGCACTCGACCACTGAGCCACATCCCCAGCCCTATTTTGTGTTTTATGTAGAGACAGGGTCTCACTGAGTTACTTAGCGCCTTGCTGTTGCTGAGGCTGGCTTTGAACTTGCGATTCTCCTGTCTCAGCCTCTTTAAGTGCTGGGATTACAGGCTTGTGCTATAAGTAGAGCTCTTGCTTAGCAGGCTCCATGGCAATGCCTCCAAAAAAGCCATTTGTTTTCTCATAAGTAACCTTTCTTCTCTTCTCTCATTCAGAAATCATTTATTTTCCTTTAAGTGCCTGTCTCCCACTACCCTTCTCCTATTAAGATGGTATATAAATAGGGCACAGTGGTGCATGCCTATAATCCTAATAATTCCAGAGACAGGCAGGAGGATGGCAAGCTCAAGGCCAATCTTTCAGCAACTTAGACCCTCGGCAACCTAATTTATTCTAAAATACAGAATAATAAAAAAAAGACCTGGGCGCAGTGGCGCACACCTGTAATCCCAGCATGTTGGGAGGCTGAGACAAGAGAATCGCAAGTTCAAAGCCAGCCTCAGCAACGACAAGGCGCTAAGCAACTCAGTGAGACCCTGTCTCTACATAAAACACAAAATAGGGTTGGGGATGTGGCTCAGTGGTCGAGTGCCCCTGAGTTCCCTGGTACCCCCCCTCCCGCAAAAAAAAAAAAAGAAAAAAAGAAAAAGAAAAAGGGCTAGGGATGTATCTCAGTGGTAGAGTGCCCCTGGGTTCAATCTTTAGCGGGGGTAAAAAGAGAGAAAAGAAGGTAGAAGCTGGGCATGGCTGTAATCCCAACAGCTCGGGAGGCTGAGAAAGGAGGATCTCAAGCTTAAAGCCTCAGCCTCAGCAACTTAGTGAGGCTCTAAGCAACTCAGTGAGACTCTGTCTCTAGATAAAATACAAAAAAGGGCCAGGTGTGGTGGTGCATGCCTGTAATCCCAGCACTTTGAGGAGGCTGAGACAGGAGAATCATGAGTTCAAAGCCAGCCTCAGCAATGGCAAGGCACTAAGCAACTAAGTAAGACTCTGTCTCTACATAAAACACAAAATAGGGCTGGGGATGTGGCTCAGTGGTTGAGTACTGTAGGAGCACTCTCCATATCTTCCAACTCCTCCCTTCCATCCTTCCCCATTCTATGCTAATAGACTGTGCTCTTACCAAAGAGCACCCCTTTGTTTGTGACCTTTCGATCTGATTGGTCCAAAAGTGCATTTAAGCTTCTGTAGTTTCTGGAATAAACCGTGTTTTCTGCATCTTGCTCCAGTGTTACTGCGTCTCACTGGGGCAGAGCAGATTCTTTACCTACACCCCGGGGCCTGGGGAATTTGGCTCCGTGCACCACCACCGTCCAGAAAGACCCCATATTGTCTTCCTCTCTTGGAAAAGACCCCTTCCTTATCTTTTCTGGACCCCAACTCGTCGAGCAGGACCCACATGGCATGCCCCCCCCAACACCCCTTTTAGCAATAAGTACCCCTGAGTTCAATCCCAGGTACCAAAGAGAAAAAAAAAAAGTACAAAAAAGGGCTGGGGATGTAGGTCAGTAGTTAAGTACCTCTGTATTCAATCCCTGGTATAAAAAAAAGTGAAAAAAAAAAATTTTTCCTCAGAACATTATTTGAGTGTATATTTATTGTCTTTCTTCCCTCCTTCCTTCTCTCCAGTAAATGGGATTGAATCCAGGGGCTTACACATGCTAAACAAGCTTTCTACCACTGAGCTACATCCCTAACCCCTCTATTACTGGCCCTCCAACTTTTAAAATACTTTTTATTTTTAGAGAGGGTCTTGCCAAATTGCTCAGACAGGCCTCTAATTTGCATTTCTCCTGGTGTCAGCCTCCCCAGTAGCTACCACACCAGGCTGTTTTATTTTATTTCTACTTGTATGGGTATATTACATTTTTCCCCCCTTCCCAGCATGGTGGCAACATGCCTGTAATTCCAGCTTCTTAGAAGGTTGAAACAGGAGGATTGCAAATTTGAGCCCAACCTGGGCAACTTAAGGAAACCTTATCTTTTATGTTTTTTTTTTTGGTACTGGAGATTGAACCCAGGGGCACTTAACTACTGAGCTAAATCCCTATCCCTTGTTATTTTTTATTTTGAAACAGAGTCTCATTAAGTTGCTTAGGGCCTGGCTAAATTGTTGAGACTGATTTTGAACTCCTCATTCTCCTGCCTCAGCCTCCAAATTGACACCGCACCCAGTTCAGACTATCTTAAAAAAAAGTGGATGTGGGAGAGTTGGGGTTCTGGCTCAGTGGTGGAGTGCTTACCTAGCATGCACTAGGCCCTAGGTTTAATCTCCAACAACAGAAAAAAATTAATAAAAATAAAAATAAAGAAGCCAGGTGTGGTGGCGCAAGCCTGTAATCCTAGTGACTCCCTGTCTGAGACAGGAGGATCACAAGTTTGAAGCCAGCCTCAGCAATTTAGTGAGGCCCTAAGCAATTTGGTAAGACCCTGTGTCAAAATAAAAAATAAAAAGAAAGGGCTGGGGATGTGGCTTAATGGTTAAGTGCTGCTCCTGGATTCATTACCAGGTGGCTCCCATCCAAAAAAAAGAAAAAAGAAAAAGAAAGGACTGGGGCTGTAGCTCAGTGGTTAAGCATTCCTAAGCTCAATCTCTGGTATCAAAAAAAAAAAAAAGAATAAAAATTAAAAAAAAAAGTGTCTAGTGATATAGCTTGGTGGGTTAGCCCTTGAGAGAGGCTAATCTCCAGTACAGGGACAGAGAGTCCCTTAACTCCAAATATATACTTTCTTTAAAGCCTTTGAACAAAGTGGCTCATTGGGCTCACAGGAATAAAAGCTAATTTTTGGAATGGGGCTGTAGCAGCCAGGGTAGACCAAAAGGAAGACTGGAGAAGTATAAGAGACGTGAGCTGGGCGTGGTAGCGCACACCTGAAATACCAGTGACTTGGGAGGCTGAGGTAGGAGGGTTATAAATTTGAAGCCAGCCTCATCAACTTAGTGAGACTCTGACTCCGAATAAAAAATAAAAAGGGCTGGAGATGTGGCTCAGTGCTGAAGCGACTCTGGGTTTAATCCTGGGGTTGGGGGAGAGATGTGGACAGGGTACTGGACTGGTTGTAAATATGAGCTTTTATCCTACTCCTGACTTTGCTATAACCATTCCAACAAACCAGGACAAGCTGAATGCTTGCAAGCCTGTCCCCTTTCATCTATAAAACAAGAGCCTAGACCTGCCTCTAAAATCTCTTTCAGTGGTAAAGCACCCCTAGGTTCAATTCCCATACCCAAAACAAACAAACAGAAAAAGAAAATAGACAGACACCTAAGATCCAAACAGACTGTTAATAGCCACCAAGGAAAATCCAACCAGAGATTGATGGGTACCACTAGGGGCGGGCTAGGGATACAGTATACAGAAGACGGTCAAGCAGCAGTCAGAACAGTGGATCTGAGTGGACAGCAGTCTGGCTGAATGCAGGACAATAAGGAGAATAATTCAAAATGTGACAGGAGGGAGAGCATAGGGATCAGGAAAATTTATTTCTTCAACAAATAATTAGTAGAGAGATTCAAGAAGGAGGGAAACTGAATTGGGAGTGTCAACATCTGTAAGGAGGGTTTTCATTCGGAAAGACTGTCATACCAAGCTAGGATCCGGTAGCCATTTATTTAAAGAATTGGGCAACTACCAAGTTATAGTCACAGGAGATAAAGTCAAATTTGCCTGCCCTCTGGAGCTTAAATTTCAGTGATGGAAGACAAATAATAAATAGTGTAAGCAAAGAAAATAACAAGGCCAGGAGGTGCAGTTCTATGGTAGTCCTTCCCCTAGCGTAGCATGTTTGAGGCCTGCAATTTGATCTCTAGCACCAAAAAAAAAAAAAAAAAAAAAAAAAAGGAGAGAGTGGTGGGGACTAGGAGAGTAATTCAGTCATAGAGCACTTACCTAGCATAACTGAGAGGCCCTTGTTTGGCCTCCAGCACCATAAAAAATAAAATAAAATAAATAGCATGTTAGTGATAAATGCTAGACAAAAACACAGCAACGAAGTAGGAAAAGGCAATCAAACTGAATGCAAAGGGAAGAGGGTTATAATTTTAAATAATGTGGCCACTGAGAAGATGGTATTTTCATGGATGAGGGGAAGGAATGAGTAACAGGGACAGAAGGGTACTGGACAGTCTTTCAGAAGGGGAACAGCAATGAGAGCAGTGGATCTGAGAGGAAAATGGCCCGGATTCAAAGAGGCCAGTGTGTAGATGGAAGATAATAAGGAGAGCAATTAAAAATGTAACCTGGGCTCCAGAAGCAGGCAGGAAAAGGCCCAGCTCAGTGTTCCTTGCTTTCCTCCTTCCCTGGAGCTGTAGATGTCAAGGTAGATAAGAGACTGTGCTCCAGTTATCAGAACAGAACTAAAGGTCAGAATCAACTGGTATCAAGGGTAGATGATGCTGCATTAAATAGGACCAAACCAGGCCTTAAATATATGTCTTCAGACACCATCAATTTTGTTTTCCAAGTGCTCTCAGAGATTAAACCCAGGGCTTTGCACATGCTAGACAAGCACTCTACCAATAAGTCACTTCCTTATCCCTTCTCAAATTTCATTTTGAGAAAGTCTCACTAAGTTACCCAGTCTTACCTCAAACTTGTGATCCTCTTGCCTCAGCCTCCCATGTTGCTGGGAATAGGTGTGTGCCACCATGCCTGATGATGTGATCAGTCTTGAGGCCAATACTTCTCAGGATTGGCTGGTGTGTCTTCACAGACATCAAATAACTATAGAGAGGAAACCAGGAATGTCAGGTTATTTGAACTTAAAAAATTTCTTAATTGTGCATAAGTTTCAAAATTTTAAGCAGAATAAAAGGCACCACAAGTGTTTAAGCTGCTGACAGTTTTAGGCATCACTAGCCCAATCTCTTTATTTTGCAGACAAAATTCAAGTAAGTGATTTCTCAAAGCAATGGAGGGAAGGAAAAATTAGATTCCTGATTCCTTGGCCATTGCATTTTCCATTTTATCAAAACCTTTTCTACCCTACCAAAAGCTTCGGAACAAAGTTAGAGAACACAAACTATTTTATTTATTTTTTTGTGATACTAAGGATTGAACCCAGGGATACTCTACTACCAAGCTATATCCCCAGCCCTTTTTATTTTTTATTTTGAGACAGTGTCTAGTTAAGTTGCTAAAGCTGGCCTGGAACTTGCAAGCCTCCTGCCTCAGCCTCCCAATTACTAGGATTACAGGTATCTGTCACTGTGTCTGGTTTATATCCTATCCTAATTTTTAATCAGCACTTGAGTCAGATATAACATTTAAAGCCGATTTTTTTTTTTTTTGAGGTGACTAAAAACCATTTTAATGAATATGGCCTACTTCACATTATTATTCATTTGGAAAAGTTGACAATACATCTAAATACTTAACAGACATAATATAAAAGATTTAATCTACAAAGTTAAAGCCGATTATTGAACTTCAATGTAATATTAATGTGGATTCAGGCAAATGAAGCTCTTTTCTACAGAATAAAAAATTAAAACATGGTTAGGAATAAAAAGCACATGGAAGCTGAAAACAATATTTTACTAAACTTTTGAAATAAATCTCTAGAGAAAATTATGATTAAGAACATATGATAATTAAAATTTAAAAAAAAGATGAATTCAATATGTAGGAAAGAACCCATACAAGAAAAGGGGAATCCGGGCGCAGTGGTGCACGTCTGTAATCCCAGTACTTTGGGAGGCTGAGACAGGAAAATCACAAGTTCAAAGCCAGCCTCAGCAATGGCAAGGCGTTAAGCAACTCAGTGAGACCCTGTCTCTACATGAAACACAAAATAGGGCTGGGGATGTGGCTCAGTGGTCGAGTGCCCCTGAGTTCAATCCCCAATACCAAAAAAAGAAAAAAAAAAAAAAAGAGAAAAAAGAAAAGGGAACTCATTTATATTTTAAAGACTATCCTACAGAATATCATAGATTTTGGATACAGCAAAATAGAATATAGCTTCTTGAAAAACAATTAAGAGTTGAAGTTAAATTTTTTTTAATTAAAGAAATAAAGAATTCAAGTTCATACCACCAGCTTCTCCCAAGTAAACCTATTGATTTGTAATTTGGCCTTGGACGTGACCTGTGGCTTTCATGTCATTATAATTTGGGTCACTCTGAGTACGCCCTCCCTTGAACAAGGGCCTTTGCTAATTTTAAGTGAATGCAGCTGCCCATTCGCTATTCTTCTATTTGCATCACAATATGTGGGAATAAATTCGCAATTAATAGAACATTTCCAGTAAGTGGTCAGACTGAGGAAAGGAAGGACATTTATCTAGTAAGTTTAAAAAACGGGAAAGGGAAGGGGTTTTTCATTTTTGCCTTAATTTAGGACACAGAATGCAAAGAAAACAGTTCAGGTCTTTGACAATCTTGGTAGAGGCCAGAATTGCACCTTGGGCTATAGCAACTAAAAAAGCCATGTAACTTGAAGTTAGATTTCAGTTCAGTAAAGCATACATGTAGTAAAGTTTGAATCAGGCAAAAACACCAGAAAAACAACCAACTAACCAACAACAAAACAAACCTCTCAAGAACAGGCATGAGGGGCTGGGATTATGGCGCAGTGGTAGCGTGCTCGCCTAGCGCGTGTGGGGCACTGGGTTCGATCCTCAGCACCACATAAAAATAAAATAAAGATATTCTGTCACCTACAACTAAAAAATAAAAAAATAAAAAAAAAAAAAAAAGAACAGGCATGACATAACACCCACGTTTTAAAGTGGGAATTCTGGGGCAGGCCGTAATTCCATCTACTCCAGAGGCTGAAGCAAGGGGATCCTCAAGTTTGAAGCCAGCCTGGGCAATTCTGGGAAAAGCTATCTCAAAACCAAACTAAACCTAAACAAACAAAAAGATTTAGCTTAGTGATAGAGCCCTTGCCTAGCAATCCCCAGTATGGCAAATGCCCCTTTCTCCAAAAAACAAAACAAAACTCACCAAAACCAAAATCCAAAACAAAGCCCCTCCACGTTTTTTGTGGGGGGAGGGTGCGGAGAGACAGGCTAAGAAGATATTCCGTGTGAAAACAGAAAGGAAGGGGTACACGAAATTTCTCCTTAAAAGCATGTTACTCTGTGCCAGGCATTAGGCACATCGTCGTTGGTTGTATGACGCGGAAGTGAGGTTAGTCTCCGGCACACCGTGGTCCCAGGCAGCCTCCGGTTCCTCGTCGTTCTCTTTACCTTCTGTAATCTGAGAGTAATTCCTCCACCCAGCTTTTCAGGCTCGGAAATGATCCGCTAGTTGACCCGTCTAGGAACGTTCTCCTCAATCCTCATTCTCACTGTTCTAAAGTCCTTCCTGAAACATTTTCTTCTCATAACTCAAAAAAATGATTGCATTTCCTCCCTCCCTGCTTATAGTTTGAAATGGAAGGCATTTTACCTCAAAAGCTTAAAACTAAGCTTAATTAGTTAGGGTAAGGATGGGTGGAGAGTTGAAAAGATTCTGAAGGGTATTTTCGAGCGCTTTCGACTTGAGAGGCCAGTGACAATAGTCCTAAAGAATGGTCAAAGCCTGCACATTTTTCTTTTAACAGCTCTATTCTCATGCAAGCACGCCAGGGCTTTGGGTAACTTTTGTTGTTTGTTTATAAAAGAAAACGAGAAGGGGAGCTGAGCCCGCCCCTTTTCTGACCTAAGGGCAGGAGTGAAGGGCCCTGTGGATTAGGTGCGCCTCCCCCCTTGGGCGCGCCCCTGGCCACCCGTAGCCAGGAGCTCTGCCCTTCTCCAAGGGGCGGGGCGCGCCTAGCGGCCACGCGCGCGAACGGCGGAGGGGGCGTGTCTCGCGGGCGCGCGCGGGCGGTGGAGGGGGCGTGTCCCGCAGGCGGGCGGCGGCGGCGCGGGCTGGTTCGCGGCGCAGCGTCCTGTGCTGGAATGTGCGGCTCCCGCGAGCTCGCGGCGCAGCAGCAGGCCAAGCGCCGCCGAGGCCCCTGGCTCCAGACCCCGGCGGCAGCCCGGACGGCTGGGCGAGGGCTGACGGCGTGAGCACTTTCTGCAGCCCCACTCCTGGCCTTTGCGGGCCTCGACAGCCCAAGCTCCCAACTTTTTCCACCCCTCCCCCCTCCCCCGAAACTCCAGCAACAAAGAAAAGTAGTCGGCGGTGGAGCGGCGACGCCGGGTCGCCAGTCTGCCCTCTCCGAGGAAGGCCGGTGAGCGCGGCGCGGGGTTGGGGGCTCGGCCGGGGTGGGGGAGGGCCGGGCGGCAGCGGCGGCGGCGGGAGGGGGAGGGCGCGGAAGGACGCGGAGCGAGGCGCTGTCCAGGGCTGATTTGCAGATACTGTGGCTCCGGCGAGGGCCGCCGCGCCGGGCGGGGGCGGGCGGCCGAGCGGGATCGGGTTACACGGCGGCGGCCCGGGAACTGGGCCGGGGGCGTTTTTGGAGAGCGGCGCGTCGCCGGGACCCCCTCCCCATTTGACGAAGGCCGCCGCTTCCGCGCGGGCCCCCACGCCCCGCGAGTCCGGTCTTTCAGGCCAAGAGCGGAGCTGCTCGGGGCCCTAGTCCTGAAACTTCCTCTTGATCCTCCAGCCTCCGGGTCCCGCCGCAGCCCCGCGCCGGCCCGCCGCCTTCGGGGCCCCCTCCCCCAGCCTGTCGCTTCGCCGGAAGGCGCCGTTGAGTGCAGCGGGGCGGGTTGAGTCAGCCCCGGGCTCGGGCGGTGCCGCCAGCGGGCTGGACAGCGATTTTTGCGCTCCGACCGCCCCGAGACGCGGCCCTGCGCGCCCAGCCGCCCGCGCTGGCAGGGCCGGGGCGCTTGTCCCGCCGGGCGCCGTGGGGGAGTGAAGTTCGCAAACTTCCGGGGCGCGGGGGCGGCCCGCGTGGGGCCCCCTCGCGCTCGGGTCGGCGCCTGCGGAGGGCGCCAGCGGAACCTCCGCGGAGGGCGAGCCGGACGGTCGGTGGAGCTCAGGCGCCGGCCACACGGTAACTTTCCGCCCTTTTCCCGGACTCGGGCCCGTGGGCCGCGGAGGGGGTTGTCTCTCTCCGGAAGGACTCAGTTGGGGAACGGAGCCCCGAGTTTACCCACCTCCATGGTTTGAATTGAGGGAGCAGAGGAAGAGGTTCAGGACGAGTGGTGGGGGCAACCCCGGTGAGTTGGTGGGCGAATGTGTGCAGGGAGCGGGCGGAGCGGAGAGGAAGCGAGAGCTCCCGAGTTTGCAGAGAGCTGCTTTGTGTTTGGTATTTTGAGAAAATGGCCGAATGCCTATTTCAGTTAGGAATGCCGCCGCCGAGGCAGGCGCCGGTGGCAGCAGCACATAGGAATTTCGTGCAACACGTTGGGCTTTCAGGCAGTGCCCAAACGATCTTTCTGACAAATGTTAAAATTCCTTTAAGAGTCTTGCGCAGAGTGGGTTGGGGAATCAGGAAGGTGGATGTTGGGGTAAATTCCTTAATAGCTTGCGCTGTTAAGCCTTGGGACAGCTTTTGCCCTCTGTTTTCTGTGATGGCATTTGATTCCAACTTTTGTTGGTGCAAATAACTAAACGGTTTTATACACTTGGGTGGAACGGATTGCTTTTTATGTTTCGGTGTAGCTTTATTATTTAGTACTGCCTCTGCTTTTTCTGATTCGCAAAAGGACACTGGGTTGGAGACCAGGACGTAACTTGGTTAAGACCATTTAAAAACCCAACGTTTTCAAGAAGGTGATCTTGTAATGGCTTCCACTGGGCAAGTAGGCCAAGTCATGCACAATGGAAGAAAGTTGCTGATTGTCGCGTTGAGTTTGTGCGATTGTTTTATTAGGGAGTTTGAAAAAAAAACGTTAACCTTCGTTTGTGAAGTTTCGAATAAGCCAAACTTCCCTTTTCATAGGAAAAGAGGCCCATACTTTCTTGCGCTTTTAAATTTGAGGAGTCATCAAAAAATTAAGACTTAAGTGGTACTGTCTCACAGTTTTTTTTTCCTTTTGAAGTTAGTTGCGTTCATATGAAATTCAATTAAATTGACCAGTTATTATAGGCTTCCTTCCAGACTTGTGTACTTACTACATGCACAGAATGGCTTGTGAATTTCTTGGCTTTCTCATTCAGACCACTGAAGTGTTGAAGAGGAAAGTTGGGAGGAAAACAGTTTACTACTAATGTGTTAGATTTTTTTAAAGTATTTTTTTCCCATATTGGGGATCAGACCCAGGGCATTGCACATGCTGGGTAAGTGCTCTACCACTGAACTACTTCCAGCCCTTTGTCATTTTATTTTGAGAGGGTGTCAAACCCATGATTCTGTTGCCTCTCGTCCTGAGTAGTTGGTTTTACCGGCATATGCCACCAACACTGAGCTTAAAACAGTACTTAATTAACATTAGAAATGAATGTAGGTCCCCCCACCATCACCAGAAAAAAGTGCTTCAGGCACTTGCCTGTCATTGGTAGACCTAGTTGATGAATGAATTATGTCAAACAATTGGCAGAATTTTCTTCAGGGGTAGAGGGAGTTTGTGTGACTCAAGTAAAGAAGATTGGGAATTAACAAAACTATTTTAAGGTTTGTTTTAGAAGTTAACAAAGCTCATTGAG
Source organism: Xerus rutilus (assembly GCA_028644305.1). Classification (NCBI taxonomy): domain Eukaryota; kingdom Metazoa; phylum Chordata; class Mammalia; order Rodentia; family Sciuridae; genus Xerus; species Xerus rutilus. Next base: position 80,847,853 of record CM053408.1, on the reverse strand, counting down.
TTTTGGAGGTTATATTGGGAACTATGTAGCTTTAAGTTAGGAAGAATTAGAACTTTGGGGGGCCCTGGCACAAGCCTATAATCCCAGCCACTGGGGATGCTGAGGCAGGAAGATTCCAAGTTCAAAGCCAGCCTCCGCAACTTAGGGAGGCCCCAAGCAACTTAGCTGGACCCAGTCTCAGAAAAGCAAATGGACAGTACTAAATAATAAAATTAAAGTTAGTGGGATCCAGTCTTATTGGGAATGTAGCTCAGTGTGATAAAGCACCCCTGCATTCAATCCCCAGTACAACCCCTCCACCCCCCAAAAAAATTAGAGCAAGAATTAGACTGATGCTTTGATTTTGGGCTACCAAGCGTTGTGCTTAAATTGTTGCTCTTGTGTTCTTTTTTGTTGTTGTTGTTCTTAATTCAGAGTACAGTTATGGCTACCCAGGTGATGGGGCAGTCTTCTGGAGGAGGAGGGCTATTCACTGGCAGTGGCAACATTGGCATGGCCTTGCCCAACGACATGTATGACTTACATGACCTCTCCAAAGCTGAACTGGCTGCTCCTCAGCTTATCATGCTGGCAAACGTGGCCTTAACTGGGGAAGTGAATGGCAGCTGCTGTGATTACCTGGTTGGTGAAGAAAGGCAGATGGCAGAATTGATGCCTGTTGGGGATAACAACTTTTCAGATAGTGATGGAGAAGGACTTGAGGAATCTCCTGAAATAAAAGGTGAACCTAATGGACTGGAAAACATGGAACTGAGAAGTTTGGAACTCAGCGTCGTAGAACCACAGCCTGTATTTGAGACATCAGCTGCCCCGGAAATTTACAGCTCAAATAAAGATCTTCCTAATGAAACACCCGGAGCAGAGGACAAATGCAAGAACTTGAAGACCAAACCCTTCCGCTGTAAGCCATGCCAGTACGAAGCAGAATCTGAAGAACAGTTTGTGCATCATATCAGAGTTCATAGTGCTAAGAAGTTTTTTGTGGAAGAAAGTGCAGAGAAGCAAGCAAAAGCCAGAGAATCTGGCTCTTCCACTGCTGAAGAGGGAGATTTCTCTAAGGGCCCCATTCGCTGTGACCGCTGTGGCTACAATACCAATAGATATGATCACTATACTGCACACCTGAAACACCACACAAGAGCTGGGGATAATGAGCGAGTCTACAAGTGCATCATTTGCACTTACACAACAGTAAGCGAGTATCACTGGAGGAAACACTTAAGAAACCATTTTCCAAGAAAAGTGTACACATGTGGCAAATGCAACTATTTTTCAGACAGAAAAAACAATTATGTTCAGCATGTTCGAACTCATACAGGTAAGAGAAGTTTTCTAGACCATAAATTTAACTCTTGCTTCTGATTTCCAGTTTGGTGGTCTGCTAAATAATGCTTCAGAAAAGGAATGCAGGTTGCATATCTAAAAACATGGGGTAGACTGTTTCCGTAAATTAGACTGCTTTTAAGTTTGTAGATGTTATGTATGTGACATTGACTGCAGCTAAGATGTAGCATAATTTCTCAAAAGAGTTGAGGGCTTATACAAAAAGGAAAATCCAATAATTAATCTTGCGTAGCTGCATTTAACAAAAACCTCAGAGTTTTAAAAGCATTTGACTTGTTGTATTGGATTCCTAAATGGAACAACTTGTCTTTGTCCCCAAAACATCAGAATGAGAAATTAACTTGTCTAACATGGCATGAAGCCCTTGGTTGGATCCCTTGAACCAACAAAAAAAAAAAACTCAAAATATCCCCCAAAACCATGAACTATGAGAAGTTAGGTTTTGTTTATTTATTTGAGATTGTAGTGATTGAGCCCAGGAGTGCTCTAACGCTGAGCAATATCCCCAGCCTTATTTTGCAGGGGAGGGGTAGATTGAACCTAGGGTCACTTAAGCACTGAGCTGTATCCCCGACCCTTTTTATTTTCTATTTTGAGACAGGGTCTCCCTGAGTTCCTTAGGGCCTTGTTAAATTGCTGGGATTGGCTTTGAACTAGTGATCCTCCTGCCTCAGCCTCCTGAGTTGCTGGGATCACAGGTATGCACCATCATGCCTGGCTCCCCATCCTTTTTTATTTTGAGACAGGGTCTAGAACTATTTTTTATTTCAGAAACAGTTACATTTACCATGTTCTAATGCATTCAGATTAGGAGAACATTTCTAGTCCCTAAGTACAACTCTATCAAGAGTTGAGGCAGGGGCTGGGGTTGTGGCTCAGTGATAGAGCGCTTGTGTAGCATATGTGAGGCACTGGGTTCTATTCTCAGCACCACATATAAATGAATAAAATAAAGGTCCATCAACATCTAAAAAAATATTAAAAAAAAAAAAAAAAGAGTTGAAGGGGTTCTGCAGATGTGGTGGTGCACGCTTGTAATCACCAGTGACTGAGGAGGATGACAAGTTCCAGGCCAACTGGGCAACTTAGACCCAGTTTCAAAATAAAAAATAAAATGGGCTGGGAGTGTACTCAGTGGTGGGGTATCCCTGGGTTAAATCTCTGATGTTACCCTCCCAGCCACCAAAAAACAAATAAGAGTTGAGGGACTGAGGGTGTAACTTGCTTCAGCAGGTGCTTACTTGGTATGCCTGAGGCCCTGGATTTGATCCCTAGGGCTAAGAAGTGTTGAAACTTTCTTAAAAATATGAAAAATTGCCAGGGGAATGACACACACCTGTAATCCCAACTACTTGGGAGGCTGAGGTGGGAGGATTACAAGTTCGAGGCCAGCCTCCTCGGTAACTTAGTGAGACTGTCTCAAAAAAGAAAAAGGAGCTGCTGATGTAGCTCAGTGGTAAAACATCCCTGGGCTCGAACTCCAGCTTCAAAAAGAAAAAAAAGAAGGAAAGAAATATTTCAGATACCTCAGAAGTAAAGAAAATATGCTAAGAAGATGTAACCTTTATCTACTCTCAACAGTTTTCACTATTTTGTCACATGTTTGTCGCATGTTTCAGGGTTTTTTAAAATTTTTGTTTTTGTTTTTTTTTGATAGCTTTTGGGGATATATTTACTAATAACCTGAATGAATAATAATACATTAGAGAGTTGAGTTCAACAGGTTTTAGTGTATTCAGAGTTGTGCAGCCATCCTCACAATCAGTTTTAGACTTTTTTTTTAATTACTCAGGGGAAAAAAAAAACGGTTGGCCTGGGAGGCGCATGCCTGTAATCCCACCACTTTGGGAGGCTGAGGCAGGAGAATCGCGAGTTTAAAGCCAGCCTCAGCAATGGCAAGGCACTAAGCAACTCAGTGAGACCTTATCTCTAAATACAACACAAAAAAATTGGGCTGGGGATGTGGCTCAGTGGTCGAGTGCCCCTGAGTTCTAATCCCGGGTACCAAAAAGAAAGAAAAAAAAATCTTTAGCCGTCACTTCCCTTTCTCTCCAACACCTATTGATTATTCTCTCCTTCCCTCCCTCCCTGTATTGGGTATTGAATTTGGGGCCTCATACATGCACTGCCACTGAGCTGCATCCCCAACTCCCTTTTTTTTTTTTTTAAAAATTTTTTTAGTTGTAGATGGACACAATGTCTTTATTTTATTGCTTTGTATGTGGTGCTGAGGATCGAACCCAGGGCCTCACGCATGCAAGGCAAGCGCTCTACCGCTGAGCTACAATCCCAGCCCCCAACTCCCTTTTTATTTTGAGAAAAGGTCTTGCTAATTTGCCTATGCCTCAAACTCAGAATCCTCCTGCCTACTCTTTCAAGTAGTTGAGATAATAGGCTGGCTTAATTATTCACTTTTTTTGTGCTGGAGATTGAACCCAGGGGTGTTTAACAGTAAGCTACATCCCCAGTCCTTTTTATGTTTTTGAGTACTGAGTATTGAACCCAGAGGTTTAACCACTGAGCCACATCCCCAGCCCTATTTATTTTTGAAACAGTCTCGCTGAATTGCTTAGGGCCTCACTAAATTGTTGAGGCTGACTTTGAATTTGTGATCTTCCTGCTTCAGCCTCCTGAGCTACTGAGATTATAGGCATGCACTTCCGTGCCCAGCTTACATGGGGTCTCCATTTTTTAAAAAAGTCTTTCACTATTGGTAGTTAATTTTTACATTTCTTCCTTTTTCTTTTTGTTGCTTAATTTTCACATTTCTGTTATATTTTCCTGGTAAAAGTTATTAATCTTGAGGCCTGATGACTGGTCTGAACAAAATGGATAAAGAGTAACCTAGTATTGTAAGCTTCGAATAAGAGAGGAAAAGGTGCTGTGGGTATTGTTTGTATTAGGTTTCCTTTGTAGGAGTTTGCACTCCATAGGACAGAACTCCATAGGTAAAATGGGGTGAGGAATTGATACCACTTTGCTTTAAGTGATAGACTTAAACCATAAAACTTGTAGGTGAAAGTCTATTACAATTATAATTACAATTCCACGTGCCCAGTGGCACATGCTAGTAATTCTTCTGAAGGCTGAGGCAGGAGGATTGCAATTTCTAGGCCATCCTGGGCAATCTAGGCAGCCCTGTGTCAAAATAAAGGCTAGGGATACCATGATGGTGGATGACTCACATCAGTAATCCCAGGGACTCAGGAAGCTGAGGCAGGAGAATCTCAAGTTCCAGGCCAGCTTCTGCAACATAAAAGACACCCTGTCTCATAAAAAGGAAAAAAGGGCTAGAGATTAGCTCATTGGTAGAGCACCCTGGGTTTAGTCCCTGATACCAAAAACAAAAACCACAGAAACTCCATAGCAAGAAAGACCTCAAAGATTTCCAGGCCCCAGCAGATGTGTTGAAAGCTTTTAAATGTAGTCCAGTAAAACTTTTGCAGTCTCTGAAATTCGTTGTAACTTGTGATGTCATCATACTTTGGAACCATTCCATTCAAAAGTAAAGGTCAGCTGGGTGTGGTGATGCTCGCCTGTAATCCCAGCCACTTGGGGGGCCAAGACAGGAGTAATGCAGTTCGAGGCCAGCCTTGAGTGAGGTCCTATGCAACTTGGAGAGACCCTGTCTCAAAAATTAAAAAGGACTAGAGATGTGGCTCAGTGGGGAAGCACTCCTGGATTCAATCTTCAGTACCAAAAATAAATAAAGTTCAAACATTACAAAAATACATAATGTAGGAAACGAAAGTTATTTGGGAATCTTCCCCCATTAATCACTTACTGGTGTGTATTAGGAAGGCATTAAACTAACCTAACCTCACCTACAATCAATAAATCTATCTTTTCTTTTTATAGTACTGGGACTTGAACCCAGGCCCTCGCATTTGCTGGGCCATCACTGTACCAGTGAGCTACATCACCAGCCTCACCTCAAATACTGCGTATACTTCATTCATAAGTACTTCATATTCATTTAACACTATTTCTAAAACTTCAGATTCTAATTTAAGATTGTTAACCTGTAGAGTGCACTTATAGTCCCAGCTACTCAGGAGGGAGCATCATTGAAGCCAGGGGAGTTTCAGGTCAGCCAGAGCAAGATAGACCCTTCTTAAAGAAAATTAAAAGCAAAAGCCGATAATATAGATCCCACAGGTAACAACTAATTTAGAGATGTTTGGTTACCAAACAATTTTTAACAGTTTCCCCCAAAAGCTAAAAATATATTCAACAGTAAATTTTTTTTATTTTTAATTTTTTTTTTAGGTACTGGGGATTGAACTCAGGGGTGCTCGACCACTGAGCCACATCTCCAGCCCTATTTTGTGTTTTATGTAGAGACAGGGTCTCACTGAGTTGCTTAGCGCCTCGCCATTGCTGAGGCTGGCTTTGAACTCGCTATTCTCCTGTCTCAGCCTCCCTAAGTGCTGGGATTACAGGCTTGAGCCACCGCGCCCGGCTTCAACAGTAAATTTTACTTTGTTGATGTAAGTGCAGTTTTAGAAGGGAAAAAAAAAATGGAATATGGAGAGAACAGAGGAAAGTTTGCTGTTGGTATGTGTGTCTTTTTTATTTATATGTGGTGCTGAGGATCGAACCCAGTACCTCACACATGTTAGGCAAGCACTCTACCTCTGAGCCACAACCCCAGCCCCCCATAATTCCTGAATTTTATGTGTGTGCTGTATCATCTGTAATTGTTTCCCCTCTTTATGGTAGTTTTTGTTTGTTTGTTTGTTTTGAGGGGGGTGTGGTTCTGGGCATGGAGTCCAGGGGTTTTGCCACTGTGCTACATCTCCAGTCTTTTTTATTTCATTTCTGAAATAGGGTCTTGCTAAATGCTGAGGCTAGCCTCCAACTTGCCATCCTCTTGCCTCACCCTTCTGAGTAGTTGGGATTATAGCAGGGCACCACTGCGCTTGGCTTAATTTTTAATTTTAGTTTGGGGGTGGGGGTGTGCTAGGCATTTAACCTAGGGGGCTCTACCACTGAACTACGCCCCTGGTCTTTTTTTTTTTTTTCAGGCAGTTTGGTGGCACATGTCTGTAATCCCAGTGACTGGGAAGGCTGAGACCAGGATCCCAAGTTGGAGGTCAGCCTCAGCATTTTAGCAAAACTCTTGTCTCAAAAATAAAAATGATTGGGGGTATTAGTGCAGTGGTAGAGTCCCCCTGGGTTCAATCCTCCGTACTGCAAAAGGAGAAAAGCGATTTTTCCCCCTCCCCTCGTATTTACTTTCATTGTGATCTCCTCCTCTATGGTACTTAATTTTCATTGTGGTTTTTTTTTTTTACGTTTTTAAACAGTTTAATAAATAAATGAAGGATGATATTTTGATTATATAAATTCTGAGAGTATATTGTGTTAAATGCATCATTCTCAGAAGTATATTTATGAAAAAGTTCACCACCACCAGAGAGAGAGAAAGTGAGTGTTGGAATCATTTATTTCCACTGCACTATTAGGTAGCCTAGTTCTCAGATTGACTTAATGCTTTATACCATTTCTTATTGAGTGCACCCGGTTTATGCTAATCTTGAACATTCCATTGGGGAAGACTATATGGTAATAGTCATATTTATAGAGAAAACCATAGATTTGAAAGCCTAAAGTGATATGACTGAGGTCACATAGCCATAGCAAAGGTCAGAAATCTCATTGTTCTACAGGTAATTATTATTGTGGTGAGTAGGACTACTAGGGATTACTTTTTGTTTAAGATGACTTTTGACCTCTTACATAAAAAGTTAATTTTGCTTTTTTTTTTTTTGGTGTGTGTGTGGTACTGGGAATTGAATTTTATGGTATTTAACCAGTTCACAAGTTCTACTTTAAAAAGTAACTCATTGACTGTATGTGTGACTGAAAAATCAGTGTTTAACTAAGCTCAGAAGAGTTACAAGAGAGCTGGCCATAGTGGCACAGCCCTGTAATCCCAGCACTTGGGAGGCTAAGACAAAAGAATCACGACTTCAAAGCCAGCCTCATCAGCAGTGAGGCGCTAAGCAACTCAGTGAGACCCTGTCTCTACATAAAACACAAAATAGGGTTGGGGATGTGGCTCAGTGGTCAAGTACCCCTGAGTTCAATCCCCGGTGCCAAAAAAAAAAAAAAGTTACAAGAGTAGGGTTTTGTTTTTGTTTTTGTTACTGTTGATTGACCTAGAGGCGCTTAACCACTGAGCCACATCCTAGCCCTTATTTTTTATTTTGAGACAAGGTCTCACTAAGTTGCTTAGGGCCTTACTAACTTGCTGAGACTGACCTCAAACTAGAAATCCTCCTGCCTCAGCCTTGCTCTGGATTTGCTGGGTTTATAGGTATGTCTCACCACACCTGGCTCTAGAAGAGTTGTTATGTCTAGTTTGTGGAATTGTACATTTTCAGTATTGTATTATGTTAGAAATGATTTAAAAGTACTAGTGACTTTGGAGGCTGAAGCAGGAGCATTGCAAATTCAAGGCCAGCTTAGGCAATTTAGCAAGACCCTATTCTCAAAAATTAAAAGGGTTGGCGATGTAGCTCAGTGGTAGAGTATCCCTTGGTTCAGTCCCCAGTAGCCAAGAACAAAAGCTGGGTAGGGTAGTGCAAGTTTGAATCCCGGCTACTTGGCAGGGGAGCATTGCGAATTTGAGGCCAACCTCAGCAGTTTAGGGAATTGTTTGGCATGTAAGTATTTCAAAAAAGATATAATAAAAAAAAAAAGCAGAAAAGAAAGTAAACATTTTTATAGATTAACATGAAAGATCACTTGAGGATTAATTTACTTTTATTTTTTTAAATTTTTAAAAAAATATATGTATATTTTTAGTTGTAGATGGACACAATATCTTTATTTTATTTATTATGTGGTGCTAAGGATGGAACCCAGTGCCTCACGCATGTGAGGCAAGCACTCTACCACTGAGCTACAATCCCGGCCTGATAATTTACTTTTAATTTTTTTTTTTTAAAGCAGTACAGGGGATTGAACTTGTTGTAGCCAAGGCATGTGTCATAGAGCTACTTCCACAGCTGCTGTCATTGTTGTTGTTATTTTGGTACTGGGGATGGACCCCAAGGGTGCTTTACCACTAAGCTGTATCCCAGCCCTTTTATTTATCTATTTTATTTTGGGGGGTGCTGGTGATTGAACCCAGGGCCTTGTGCATACCGGGCAAGCACTCTACCAACTGAGCTATATCCCTATCCCCTCAGCCCTTTTTAAAGTGACCAGGTTGACCTCGAACTTGAATCTTCCTGACTCAGCCTCTGGAGATCTGGAATTACAGGTATGCAACATAGCTCTCAACTATTTTTAATTTTTTTTTAACAGTACTGGAGATTGAAGCCAGACGTGGTGGCGCAAGCCTTTAATCCCAGCACTTAGGGAGGCTGAGACAGGAGGATCGCGAGTTCAAAGCCAGCCTCAGCAACGGCGAGGCGCTAAGCAACTCAGTGAGACCCTGTCTCTACATAAAACACAAAATAGGGCTGGGGATGTGGCTCAGTGGTCGAGTGCCCCTGAGTTCAATCTCCAGTACAAAAAAAAAAACCAGTACTGGAGATTGAATATTCTTGGCATTCATGTTCTTAGCATGTGTTCTGTCACTGAGTTACATTCTCAGCCTGTTTTTTTTTTTTTTTTTTAAATATTTTTTTAGTTGTAGATGGACACAAATATCTTTATTTTATTTATTGATTTTTATGTGGTGCTGAGGATCGAACCCAGTGCCTCACACATGTGAGGCAAGCGCTCTGCCACTGAGCCATAGCCCAGCCCCCTCAGCCTGTTTTATTAATTACCAAATTATATGAGTACATGGCATTTTGTTTATTCATTCCTTAGTTGGTGAATATTTTTAAGTTGTTTCCATTTTGCTTATTATGAATAAAACTGCTATGAACATATTATGTAACAGTTTTGTGTAGATAGGTTTTTTTCTCCTGGGTTTATACCTAGGAGTGGAACTGCAGTACTGTATGCAGTTTGTTTTTATTGATGTTTAACCTTTTGGGAACTGCCAAGCTGTTTTCCAAAATGGCCTTGCAGTGTATGAGGTCTCCAGTTTCTCTATATCCTAAAAACTCACCAATAATGTTAACCTAGGATGTAGTGGTGTATTCCTAATCCCAGCAATTTAGGAGACTGAGGCAGGAGGATCACAATTTCTAGGCCAGTCTGGGTAGTTTTTAAAAGGAAAAAAAAGCGGGGGCTGGGATTATAGCTCAGTGGTAGAGTGCTTGCCTAGCGTGTGTGAGGCACTGGATTCGATCCTCAGCAGCACATACAAATAAATAAAGGTATAAGGAAAATGTATCTGTTTAAAAAAAGAGGAAAGGGGCTGGGATTGTAGCTCAGCGGTAGAGCGCTTGCCTCGCATGTGTGAGGCCCTGGGTTCGATCCTCAGCACAACATACAAAGCAATAAAATAAAGACATTGTGTTCATCAACAACTAAAAAAAAATTTAAGAAAAAATAAAAAAAATAAAAAAAGAGGAAGAAAAAAGAAGGACTGAGAATGTAGCTTCATGGTAGAGCTCCCCTGGGTTCCATCCCTGGTCCTACCAAAAACCCCAAAGTTTTGTTATTTCTGGTTACAACTCATCCTTGTGAGTATGAAATCTTCATTTTGTAGAGTTTTATTCATTTGTTTTTGGTACTAAGAATGTAACCCAGGGGCACTTTAGTGCAGAGCCACAACCCCAGTCCTTATTATTTTTTATTTTGAGACAGGATCTCACTAACATGTCGAGGGCCTTGTTAGGTAGCTGAGACTGCCCTCGAATGTTTGATCCTCCTGCCTCAGCCTCCTTGGTTGCTGGGATTATAGGTGTGTACTGCTGCCCCTGGCTATCTAGCTTGTGGTTTTGATTTGCTTTTCCTTCCTAATGATCATGTGTATTTCTTCATGTGCTTTGGGCTATTTGTGTATCTATATAGAAATACATTAACATTTTTTAAACTATCTTCATTCTTCCCTGGAATCAGGAACTCTAGGGGGATGAGGGATGGTGTGGTCAGTTGTGGAGACCTCACTGGGAAGTTCTAGTGAGATATGACTGTTCCCATCCTGTAGTGGCCTGACACTTGGCAGGGAAGACTGAAGTATGGAAACCTGAGGGTTCTTGGGCCATTCTGGGCCCAGGGAAAACAATGAGCCCATCTGTACAGCACATGGGCTGCTTGCTTGTTTCTGAGCCTTGGTTTCCATATCTGAAAATGACACACACCACACACCTCCCGCTGCCACCACGCACAGAGGCAAAGCACTCATGACCTGTGGCCTACGTCCTATTTATTGAGTGGATGATCAGTAAGTGAATATGTATTGACTGCAAAAGGAAAGGAGCAAAGAGAGAATCCAAGGGATGGGGAAGCGCTGGAAGGGATCAGGAGCTCCATGGAAATGAGAAACTCATTAGGATGAAGTGGGCATTGCTTCTTTCCTACAAATGAGAGTGCCAGCCATCTCCAGGCAGACAAGTACTCCAGGGGCAGGGGAGTACCTGTGGATTGATAACCAGATGTTCTGTTCATCAGTCCCTGCAATAGTTAGTCCATCCACCCACCCACCCATCCAGTCTCCAGCCTACCAGCTAATTATAATGGAATGGTTACTAGGAATATGTTTTCTGTCCATTTCCATTTTTGTTTTCATGCCATCTTTTCTATGTCCTGTTTTTGTTATATAGGTAAAGTTAATGGCTGATAGATATCCCCCTACCCCCATACTAGGGATGGAACCCAGGGCCTCTGCATACCAGGGAAGTGCTCAAACACTGAGCTCTTGTACTTTACAGGTTCAATAACTTTATTTAGGACCTTACATGTGCCAAGTACAGTGCAAGTGCTCTACATTTAGTATTTTATCCAAATTCTCAAAAAAGCTTTGCAGGTTGGCAATCCCAGGAACTTGGAATGCTGAGGCAGGAGAATTGCTCACAAGTTTCAGGTCAGCCTCAGCAATTTAGTGAGAACCTGTCTCAAAAAGGGGTGGGGATGCAGCTCAGTGGTAGAGCGCCCCTAGGTTCAGTCCCCAGGAATGCAAACAAGTAAACAAAAACCACCACAATAATGGGAATGAAGGTACTGTTAATTTTTTTTTTTTTTGGTACCAGGGATTAAACTCAGGGGCACTCCACCACTGAGCCACATCCCCAGCCCTATTTTGTGTTTTATGTAGAGACAGGGTCTCATTGAGTTGCTTAGCGCCTCGCCGTTGCTGAGGCTGGTTTTGAACTCGCGATTTTCCTGTCTCAGCCTCCCTGAGTGCTGGGATTACAGGCTTGCGCCACCATGCCCGGCTAAGGTACTGTTATTTTTGTAGATGGGGAAACTGGAATTTGGGCTCCTAATTTGCCCAAGGTTATAATTATTATCCTGAGGCTAAAGACTAAATGAAAATAATTTTTATTTATACTGGGAATTGAACCCAGGCACACTTTTATCACTAAGCTATATTCACAGTCCTAATTATTTTAAGACTGGGTCTTGCTGAGTTGCCCAGGGTTTTACTATCACATTGCTGAGGCTGATCTCAAACTTGAGGTCCTTGTACCTCAGGCTGCTGAAGCACTGGGATCATAGGTATGGGCCACTGCACCCTGTAGCCAGTGTTCCCCACTCCTTTTCCCTGCGATGGGGATTGGTCCCAAGGCTTTGCACATGTTAGGCAAGTGCTCTACCTCTGTGCTGCAATCCCAGCCCATTTTATTTTATTTTGGAGTGGGGTCTCACTAAGTTGCTCAAAGATAGACTCAAACTTAATCATTCTGCCTTAGCCTCCTGAATTGCTGGGATATAGGCATGGGCACCATGTGCAGGGAATATTAAATTTCCCTTTTGTTGGGGGTACAGGAGATTGAACCCAGGAGCACTTAACCACTGAGCCACATCTCCAGTCCATTGTGTTTTTTTGTTGTTTTGGGACAAGTTCTCACTATGTTGCTTAAGGCCTTGCTAAGTTGCTGAGGCTGGCCTGGAATTTGTGATCCTCCTGCATCAGCCTCCCAAGTTGCTGGGATTACAGGCATGTGCCACTGTGACCAGCAAGTATTAAATTCTTTAATAATAAATCATGGAGCTCTTCAGTTCTCAGGCTTTATAATTTCTTTCAACACTGGTGACCTAGCTATTTTATAAATGTGTAACAATTGCCACATGCATTTTCAGTTTAAAGCAAGGACATCCTTACTCACATGTTATTGTTTTAAGCCAGTAATTTCGAATGGTAGATTCATCATTTACAATGATCAGAAAAGTACCCAACCAGTAGCATGAGAATATTTGCGTAGATTTTTTTTCTTTGTTTTGGTTCTGGGAATTGAACCCAGGGATGCTCTACCACCAAGCTACACCCCCAGTCCTTTATTTTTATTTTTATTTTTATTTTTTGGTGCTGGGGATTGAACTCAGGGGCACTCAACCACTGAGCCACATCCCCATCCCTATTTTGTGTTTTATGTAGACAGGGTCTCACTAAGTTGCTTAGCACCTCGCCATTGTTGAGGCTGGCTTTGAACTCGCGATTCTCCTGTCTCAGCCTCCCTAAGTGCTGGGATTACAGGCTTGCGCCACCGCACCCGGCTCCTCTTTATTTTCTGTTTTGAGACAAGGTCTCGCTAAATTTCTTAGGGCCTCACTAAGTTGCTGAGACTGGTCTCAAACCTGTGATCCTCCTGCCTCCTGCCTCAGTCTCCGGAGTTGCTGAGATTATAGGCGTGTGCCACCATACCTGGCAAAAGAACAATTCTTGTTAAATATTGCTCAGTACATTACCCAGATAGCAATTCAGTTTTTAATGTAATAATATATGACATTATGCCAGATGTGGTGACTCATGCTTTTGTAATACCAGTGATTTTAGGAGACTGAGACAGGAGGATTGGAAGTTTGAGGCCAGCTTCAGGAATTTAGCAAGACCCTGTCTCAAAATAAGACAAAAATAGCCAGGCGTGGTGGCTCACGCTTGTAATCCCAGCACCCAGGGAGGCTGAGACAGGAGAATCGCGAGTTCAAAGCCAGCCTCAGCAAGGGTGAGGCGCTAAGCAACTCAGTTGAGACCCTGTCTCTACATAAAACACAAAATAGGGCTGGGGATGTGGCTCAGTGGTCGAGTGCCCCTGAGTTCAATCTCCACTACCAAAAAAAAAAAAAAAAAAAGACAAAAATGGCGAGGGATGTGACTCAGTGGTTAATCATCCTTGGGTTCAAATTTTGGTGGGGGGGTGGGGGCATTATATATATATATACGCGCATGTGTGCACACACACACTATATATATATAAAATCGCTGAAAATGAAAAGGGCTATAAGAATTCAGAAAGCCAGCAGTATTATTTGTCAGCAAAATTAAAAAATATACATAGTGAATTCTGAAATGAACCATTTATATTTCTGATGTTTGATAAGTTGAGGCTCTGCTAGAAATGGGAGAAAAATTTTGTTCTTGTTATATTTAAAAACTTTGTTATTGTTTTGCAGGAGAACGACCATATAAATGTGAACTTTGTCCTTATTCAAGTTCTCAGAAGACTCATCTAACTAGACACATGCGTACTCATTCAGGTTGGTTAAAAAAATGGGAACTTTCCCACCATTTTCAGTAAACTGCAATTATTTTTGTTAGAAAGTACTATTATAAAGGTTTTTTTTATAATTTTTAGAACTGGGGATTGATCCTAGGGGTGCTTTGCCACTGAGCTACATTACATCCCCAGCCCTTTTTTATTTTTAGACAAGGTCTTGCTAAGTTGCTGAGGCTGACCTCAAACTTGAAATCCCCTGCCTTACCCTCACGAGCTGCATGTACCACCATGCCCAGCTTTATTTATTTTGAGAGAGGGTCTCACTAAGTTTCCCAGGCTGGCCTCAAAACTTGTGGTCCTCTAGGGTCGTCCTGAGTCTCTGGGATTGTAGGTGTGTTTCGCTGTGCTCAGCTTGCTTGCTTACTTGTTTTATTTTTGGTTCTGGGGATTGAATCCAGGGGTGCTTTATTAGTGTGCTACATCCCAGCCCTTTTTATTTTTTTATTTTGAGATAGGGTCTTGCTAAGTTTCTGAGGCTACCCTTGAACTTGAGGTCCTCCTGCCTTAGCCTCTCAAATTGCTGGGATTACAGGCATGCACCTTGTCTGGCTTTAAATGGGGGATTGTTAACCTGGATTTTGTGGGTGGGACTCCTGAAACTGAATGTAAATTTCTATATGCATATATTCTGGGGGGTTTTGTTCTGTTTTGTTGTTGTTGTAGTAGTAGTACTGGGGGATGATGTCAGGAATGCTTTACCACTGACCTACATCCCTAGTCTGTTATAATTTTTGAGCAGAGTCTTGCCATATTGCCACACTTGACTTGGGCTGGTCCCCTTCACCCTTCTGAGTAGCTGGGACTACAGGCATGTACCACTACACCTGGGTTCTTCTAAATCTGAGCTATTGGGTCATGCTCTTTAACCAGAAACTTTATTACTTTTGAGTGCTTTCTGATTTCATTATCCAAGGGTAACTTGGATTCAATATCAGGCTTGGTTAATGGGTAGACATCCTGTCATGTCAACATTTAATAAAATGTTTAAGTGATTTATATAAGTTAATTCATTTTAGCTTTATAAATAGTTGTTAAAATTCTATTGTTCCATCTTACAGATGGCACTGTTAAGGCATAGAAGAAATAGCCATTTTTCCTATAAAATGTCTTCTCTTCTAGATGTCTGATTGCTTTCTCATGGTGTCATTTTGTTTCTGTTCCTTTTTTTGTTTTTTGTTTTGTTTTAAACTCAGCATTGCTCTACCAGTGAGCTGCACCCCCAGCCCTTTTCATTTTTTATTTTGAGATAGGGTCTCTAAGTTGCTAAGGCCGGCCTCAAAATTGGGATCCTCTTTCCTTAGCCTCTAAAGTTGCTGGGATTAGAGGCATGTACCACTGGGTCCAGCTCCTTTGTATTACTTGTAACCTGAAAATTAAATGCTTGATATCTACTTTGGGATGTGTGTTATCTGAAGCCACATCTAGTGGACCCATTGTGATGAAGGGTTGCTGAATTAGGATGATGACACTTGTATCCTTTTTATGTAAACTAATTATTTAAATGTTTATGATGTCTTTTTTAAATTGATGGTATATTTTATTGTTTGGGAAATAATGGCAGGAAGACGTCTACATAGTAGAAATGACTTTTTTTCTTAAATATGCAGTTGTTTGAATTTATGGATGCAAAACCTTTGGATATAGAGGGCTGATCACATTTCTTTTTTGTATAGGGATTGAACTCAGGTGCTTAACCAGTGAGCTACATCCTCAACTCATTTTGGGATGGGGGTCCCATGGATTGAACTTGGAGTACTGAGCCACATCCCCAGCCCTATTTTGTATTTTATTTAGAGACAAGGTCTCTAAATTTGCTTACTGCCTCACTTTTGCTGAGGCTGGTTTTGAAATAGTGATCCGCCTGCATCAGCCTCCCGAGCTGCTGGGATTATAGGTGTGCACCACTGTACCTGGCTAATTAGTTAAATTTTTTTTTTTACTGGAGATTGAACTCAGGGGCACTCGACCACTGAGCCACATCCCCAGCCCTATTTTGTGTTTTATGTAGAGACAGGGTCTCACTGAGTTGCTTAGCACCTCACTATTGCTGAGGCTGGCTTTGAACTCGCGATTCTCCTGTCTCAGCCTCCCTAGGTGCTGGGATTACAGGCTTGCGTCACCATGCCCGGCTTATATAGTTAAAATTTTAAAATTATAACCTTGAATATTAACCTAGGAGGCTGTGTTAGCTTTCTGCTGCTTGTATATGGTGTCTTATATACCTGCTGCGTATCTTTGTGTGAAACAAATACATTTCAGTTTACCAGATATTTGGTATTTTGCTTGCTTTTCTTTTTTGTGATAGTAGGAGTTGAACTCAGGATGATACATCACTGAGCTACACTTCAACTCTGTTTTGAAACAGAGTCTTCCTAAATTGCCCGGTCCTACTGCAAATTTGCAATACCCTCACCTGAGCCTCTCAAATCTGTGGGACTCCAGGTGTATGTCTGGCTTTCTTGCTATATTTAGTTTTTAGTAGTTGCCATTAAATATTCTTAAATTCTCTTTTTTGGCTGGGTAAGGTGACACAAGCCTTAATCTCAGGCATTTGGGAGGCTAAGGCAGGAGGATCACAAGTTCCAAGCCAGCCTGGGCAATTTAGGGAGATCCTGTCTCAAAATAAAATTTTAAAAAGGGGCTAGGGATGTTGCTCTGGTAGAGTACCTCTGGTTTAATTTCCAGTACCAAAATAAAAACAAGTAAACAACCCTCTCCTGTTCTTCTGTGACTTCCTTGGGATAGAACCCAGAACCCTCATGCATGCTAGGCAAGTGTAGTACCACTGAGCTTCATCCCCAGCTTCACCTCCCCAGTTATTGAACCGGTGTTGTTAAGTTGCTCAGGCTGGCCTCAAACTCACTATCTTCTTGCATCAGCCTTTCAAGTGGGTGGGATTACAGGCATGCCCCACTATGCCTAGCTGTTTCTACATATGTAAAGGAAATGTTGTCTCTGTTTAAATCGTTCATTGGAGAGGACCCTGAAGGGTCAACTATAGAGAAACGTAGCATGTTGTAGAGACCACATTATTCTGATGTGAAAACGAGTTGTCCAGTTAGTGACAAATCTAATCTGATACACCTGAAGAAGTGTTTGTTTTTGTGAATTTAGTATTACATCATCATTTTCTAATCGTGGAAAGCTTAACATCTACATGGTTTTACTACATTTCTGAATTTTGCTTTATGAAAAACTAATAAGATTGATATGAATTTGAGAATGTTTGAGAGATGAATTTTCATAAATGTTAATTTCCATTTCTCTACTATGCATTCCATTGGACCAGTGGGGTATGGATACCATTTGATAATATTTACTAGAAAGTGATCTAGATGGGTATGTATTCAGGTAGAATGTGTTGTTCTTATGCCTTTCATTTGGGTTATGGGGGTGGTTCTGGTTTTGTGTATATCTGATTATGACTGTTTGCTTGTGTTACCATATCTATTTGTATGCAGCTTCTCGTGTATCTAGTGCTCATTTTATAGAAAAGGTGAGAAGGGAAAACATTCACAGAAGTTTTCTGAATAATTACCTAAGCTGTATTTTTGCTTTAAAATAGCAGCTCTGGCATTAAAAAGCATGCTCAGTGAAACTTACTGAGCTCTTGCCATAATGAACAGAAAGTTTAAATTTCAAGAGAAAATCTTTTCCTCTCTGTTAGGTTAGGCTAAAGCAGAGTTTTAAAACCTTTGCACTTACGGTCAGGAAGTGTTAACATTTCTCTCAAGATTTATCCCTTTAAAATGTGTGGGAATTTTATAATGTACTCCATATACATTAGTTTTCCCTTAAAAAAAAAAGAGTTTAGAATTATTTTCTTTTGAGTGACATTGCCTCAAAATTAATATCCACAGCCAGTGAGCTTTTTTAGTAATTCCATTTCTTTGATGAATCTCAGTTCTTCAATGGTGCTTCAGAGCCCTAACTTTGTGGAACTTTTTTGGGGAGTGGGACACTGGGCATTGAACCCAGAATGCTTAATCATTGAGCTACATCACCAGCCCTTTTTATTTTGAGACAGGGTCTCACCAAGTTGCTGAGGCTTTCACTAGATTGCAATGCTGGCCTTGAACTTATGATCCTCCTGCCTCAGCCTCCTGAGTCAGTGAGATTATAGGCATGTGCCATTGTGCCCAGCTCAATGGAACTTTTTTGAATCTGATTCGACAGATAATTTATTCCTCTATTGGTTTGAGAATCACTGTCGAGGGATAGAGAAAAGCTATACAAATAAATACGGTAAATGCAAGGTGCATGATACATTCTTTTCAATAGTGTTTGTGATTATTTTATGTACAATTTCTTATGAGCATATTTTAAATCTTGAGTTTATGTTTTAATCTGTCTTCTAACACCTCTTATTTACCTTTAGGTGAGAAGCCATTTAAATGCGATCAGTGCAGTTATGTGGCCTCTAATCAACATGAAGTAACTCGCCATGCAAGACAGGTTCACAATGGGCCTAAACCTCTTAATTGCCCCCACTGTGACTACAAAACAGCAGATAGAAGCAACTTCAAAAAACATGTAGAGCTACATGTGAACCCACGGCAGTTCAATTGCCCTGTATGCGACTATGCAGCTTCCAAGAAGTGTAATCTACAGTATCATTTCAAATCTAAGCATCCTACTTGTCCTAATAAAACAATGGATGTGTCAAAAGTGAAATTAAAGAAAACCAAAAAACGAGAGGCTGACTTACTTGATAACAATATTACCAATGAAAAAACAGAAACAGAGCAAACAAAAATAAAGGGGGATGTGGCTGGAAAGAAAAATGAGAAGTCTGTAAAAGTGGAGAAAAAAGAAAATGTTTCAAAAGAGAAAAAACCTTGTAGCACTGTCTCAATGACTCAGGTCACTACCAGAACTCGCAAGTCAGCAACAGAAGCTAAAGAGATGGATGTGCATACAAGAAATAATTCAGAAAAATCCTGTAAAGCCAAGAAAAGCAAAAGGAAGATGGAAACTGAAGCCCATTCCTTGCATGAGCCTGTGAATGACGAGGAATCTGTGACAAAAAAGAAAAGGAAGATAGAAGGTAAATCCAAAAATAGTCAGGAAATGCCAAAGGGTGATAGCAAAGTGGAAGAGAATAAAAAACAAAATACCTGCGTGAAAAAAAGTACAAAGAAGAAAACTCTAAAAAGTAAACCAAGTAAAAAAAGTAGTAAGCTTTCTCAGAAAGAGCCCTCTCAGAAGGAACCTGTTCAAAAGGAGACTAGTCAGAAGGGGCCTGCTCAGATAGAGCCTGCTCACATGGAGGTGGTTCAGAAGGGGCCTGCTCAGCTGGAGCCTGCTCATGTGGAGGTGGTTCATCAGGAGTCTGCTCACATGGAGCTGCCTTCTCCTGTGGAGCCTGTCCACATGGAAGAGGTTGTTCACCAGGGGCCTGCTCACATAGAGCTGCGCCCTCCTGTGGAGTCTGCTCACATGGAGGAAGTTCAGAAGGGGCCTGCTGAGGTAGAGCTGCCCTCTTCTATGGAGTCTCCTCTTAGGGAGGTTGTTCAGAACAGGTCTCTGCAGATAGAGTTGCCTCCTCCCATGGAACCCGCTCAGATGGGGCCTGTTAACATGGAATGTGTTCAGATGGAGGTTGTTCAGAAGGAGCCTGCTCAGATGGAGCTGCCTGCTCCCATAGATCCTCCTCTTCACAATGAGCCTATTCCCAAAAAGACTTCTCCCCAAAAAGATAACAGAAAGGAAAAGTCCAATATGCAGAGTGAAATGACACGAAAGGAACAAGTCCTCATTGAAGTTGGCTTAGTGCCTGTTAAAGATAGCCAGCTTCTAAAGGAAAGTAGAAGCACACAGGAACTTTTGGCACCATCAACACCACTGCCAAAGGAAGACTTAAGAGAGGAGGAGTCAAAAGACCAAAAATTACTCTCTGAAGGTGAAGGAAACAAAGAAGACCCTCTTTTGAAAGTAGGAGCAGAAGAAGCAGAGAAGAGTGGAGATGATTCCTGTATCAATGGCTCTACTAGTGTTTCATCTGGACAAAAGTTGAATATGCCAGAGGGTAAAACTCTACATGATAAACATCAGACTAACTCAGCTACGCTTTGTGAAGTGGAAATGGACACTGATCAGAACCCAACAGAGAATTTCCCTGGTAAAGACTCGGCAGTTGAAGAACCAGTTCCACCATTGCTTATTCCCCCACCAATAGATGAACATGAAGCAGTGTCCAAAACTGAGCTGGCTTCACCTCCTGCTACTGTGGCTGTAAGTGAGTCTCAGGAAATTGATGAAGATGAAGGTATCCACAGTCATGATGGAAGTGACCTAAGTGACAACATGTCAGAGGGTAGTGATGATTCTGGGTTGCATGGGGCTCGTCCAGTTCCACAAGAAGCTGGTACAAAAGATACAAAAGAAGCCTTGGCGGTCAAAGTGACTGAGGGAGATTTTGTTTGTATCTTTTGTGATCGTTCTTTTAGGAAAGAAAAAGATTACAGCAAACACCTCAATCGCCATTTGGTTAATGTGTACTTCCTTGAAAAAGCAGCTAAAGGGCAGGAGTAATTAAAGTTTGGGACAAGGTTGCGGTTCTTAGTTTGTAAGAGCTATTACTTTTTATATTCATTTATAGTAGAACAACTTTTTAAGATTGCTTTAATTAGTGTCCAGTGCTGATTTTTAAGAGGCATCTTTTTCCTTAGGACGTCATGTATACCTATTGATTGTTGTATAAATTTTAGCAAATCCAAGGGAGTTAGTGTACTAAAACCAGCAGATACCTAAATCTGTTTAGCTTGTGTTCAATTGAAATGAGAAGGCCCTGATGGTATAATAGCATTCTATTGCTTTGTCCATTTACAACTTGTCAGTTTTTTCTCCCTTCTATATCACTTTAGTTTACTTTTCCTTTTTGGTTTAGCTCTATAAAAATTGGCTTAATAGCAAATTACTTGAACAATTTGCCTGCTTTATATAAAGTTAGCACTTTAAGATTTCTTTAGAGATGAAAAAAGACATTTAAATTGAAGAAAAATTAGCCCAACAGTGGACATTGGACATTGTATTAGTCCAGGTATTTACTTCCTGAGTTTTGATCAATATTTTGTGTGTTAATTGTCATAAAAACAGTGATTTTTGGTGTGTGTTTTTATTTTGGTGCTTTAATGGCTTAAGATGTTGCACATTGTTTTGTTTTTTTTTTAACCTATGCAGTTATATTTTTCTAGAAAATAGCATTTGTGTTGAGCAATAACACTTTATACATATATATATGCATGTTTGTTTTGGCCTCGTCAGAGGGGTATTTTTAGGCTTGTTTGCAAAAGGGCAGTTTTTATTTTTCTTTGCTGCAATTGTCTTTTTTGCAGAATAAAAGTGTGTGCAAGTTTGTGAGCAAATGAAACATGCAGGTTCAATCCATTCATTATGATTTTCATATCTTATACCTATGCCAGAATCTGTATTTCACATTAAGTTATTTATTTTGAATGAATATAGTAAATTCACAGCTCTTTCTTGATTTTTGCAATAAATAAGCCAATAGGTTTTTATTTTTAAACACATTTTTATCTCAAATACCAACCATCTGTTTATTTTTTATTTTTATTTTTGCCTTTTATGGTACAGTTATTTCTTAATTGTAATGTTATCTTTGATGAGAACCTTTTCTCATAAATGGTTGGTGTCCATGTGGCTACTTAGCTGAATAAAGAACTGTAACTAAGATTAGGAAATTGCAAACCTGGAATTAGGAGACGTGATCATTCCTTCAAGTTGTACGGGACATCACTTGTGAGATTCCAAAGCCATAGCTATTATACAGCAAATTTAGAATGAGAGATGGCATGAGTTCTGGCAAGTCAGCTTCAGCTTCCTGTGAATACAGTGAAGAAGGCTGGTGAACTTCAGTACAGTCCAGATTTTAAAAATCATACTTTCTCAGGGATCTCCACAAATTAGTGGGTGTCCTGGCTGTCCCTATGACAGCCTCTTCTACAGGTGAGGCCTCAAGTGAATTGCAGCTACCCTGATATGCCTGTAGGGGCACTTTGTATGAAAAAGGGTGTGTACTCCAAAACTGTTCTGTAGATTCTTTGGCTGTTTGCTAGAGAGTATGAAAGAATCCAATATAGGATTTTTATTAATGTTAGGAGTTCATTTCAGTAAAATAAAGTATGATCCCAATAGGGCATCATGAATTCCAACCTCCCACGTTGTTTTGAAATAAACCCCTTCATGAATATTTTGTTTATTTTACCTGGTGATCTCTAGTTTCAGATTTTGGCAGTACAACATGAAAGATTAGGACAAGCATTAATGTATGGGTGGAAAACTTGTTAATCTGAGAGTGAAGTTTGAGTTAAAAGTTGTTCAAACTTGGAATTGACTGGGAGGCCAAAGAATTTTAAGAAGATTCTCTCAAGACATGAGTAAGTTGTGTGATAATGGTGTGTTTGGTGTGTATGAATGGGAATTTATAAATGTTGAATTCTAGGCTCCGACAATCATTGTCAGCAGGAGATCAAGCTGCAAATATTTATGTTTTAAAACTTAAATTATACAGCTAGTTAAGTCTTCCTAACAACTAGTTTTTAATGTTAATGAGCACATTTTACCTAAGTTACCTTTTACATTATACTGAAGAAGATTCATTTTAAGCACAGATTAGAGATTGGGAATCTGCTTGGGGAAGAGGTCTTCCTGGGTTCTTTCATACTGTAAAGGAAAGAAATTTGTCTTCTGGGGAATTGAACTAATTTCTAATCTAGCCTTTAAGACTAGAATGCTGAAAACAAAAAATATGAAGGAAATTAAAACCCCTTATTGAGTTGATGTGTAAAAACATTGTTACTGGAAATTGATTGGGACTTGAGGCCTTTCTTCCAGAAAACAAGGACTTGATTATCAGGCCTATATTAGGTCCTGAACCTTAATGCCATGTATTTGTACTTTTAAAAAATTGTTTCAATGAAAAATATATTTAGTAATTGGAACTTCTGGTCCAGTTGGGAGTTCTTCCATTTGAAAAATGTGATATTTGCATGGAACTGTTTTTGAATCTTTGTATTTCCTAGTGCCCTCCCCCCAATAGAATTGAAGCTAGAACTTTCTCTTTTGATAAAGGAACAATAAACATGCTATTTGTAAATTGATATTTAGAAACTAGTGGTAAACTTGAAATACTAGAATGCAATATAAGCCTTAATCCTAGATAGTCATGAAAAATCTAATTATTTTTGAACCTGTATTCCCATTGGTTTTCAAGATATTTTAAGTTATATTTTTCCTCTTTATCAGAGCTGCTTCTTATTTGGGGGCTACTTTTATTTTTATTGAGGTGTCATTTATAAAGAGTTACATTGTTTTGACAAGGCTTCTTATAACTGTAGATGGATGTTTTGCTCTAGTCTTCCAAGAAGGGCCATTTTATTTTTTAGAGTCACTTATAAAGGCATGTGGTCATTGACTTTGGGGGCCATTTGCATGAGCGCTGATACAGATAAAGATCCCAGTTAACCTCCTCATATGTCACCCCATGAATGTTGATGATGGAAGGAATACCTTGCTTGTAGTATACTGTCACTTCTGGAATGAAAAGCTGGGGAAGAAAATTTACTGGGGAAAGAAAACTTAAAGCCAGTGTGCTGAGTTTCATTGTTGACCTCAGCAGATGAAATGGGCTGATAGTATTAATTCAGATCTAAGAAATTATCTGAATCTTGGTTTGTGTAGATTCACAGTCTACATACTATATTAACTAAATCAGATAGCTTTTACAAAGTACCACGTGTGTACATAGGCACTGTCCCACCCCCCTCTACATCCATTAGTTACTGAACTTTCTAAACTGGCATTGTAACATTACAACAATGTTTTGTTGGCACCAATTTTATAAACTATTTACAGTGCAATACGTGTTATTTTTCTGAGGCAAACCAAAGGTATATTTCTCAAGGTTCTTGCTGCTTTCTTTAGCAGCATTTGATGGCAGATCTTTTATATACATTTGTAATAGATGAAAATAAGCCAGATTGCAAATTCTTTTTAAAATCTTAAACCATGTACCAAGTTTTTGGTTGAAATTGTGTAGGATAAGTTGAACTTAAATTGCATTCTATTAACCAATGTGAGTGTATTCTGTAAGCATAGTTATGTTGAAATAAAGTTTTAAAAAGCACGATGCCTTTGTTTATTATTGGTATAAGAGTCAAGGAAGCCGAACTTAATTTTTCTGGAACTGCAAGAATATTTATATCTGATTAATAATAGATAGCAAGTCCATAGTAGAAAGGTCATACAATCTTTTTTGTGTGGAGTAATGGTGCAGTGGGTAGCTGTCCAAAGCCTATATTTAGATGTGCTGTCTCTGAGAGGCGGGGGGGAGGGGAGAAATCAGACAATTCACTGGTTTTACATAGTAATTACTTCCCACTGCAGGTACCCTTAACAGTTTAAATGTGCATATCTCTTTAGTAGCAGGCCTAGGATTAGTACATTTTGACACAAAGAAAATGAAGGGGATGGGGTTGTAGCTCAGTGGTAGAGTCCTTTCCTAGAACACGGGAGGCGCACTGGGTTCGATCCTCAGCACCACATAAAAATAAAGGTCCATCTACAACTAGAAATTTAAAGAAGAAGAAAAAAAATGAAACCCCAGGGGTAGTGATACATCATCTTAGTCTGCTTACCCTGAAATGGAAAGCAGTCCAAGCTGTACGTTAAATTTATTCTCTAAACTGTTTTTATGCAGTTTAGAGAGGGGAGAGAGTATTGAGGAAACCCTGGCTATGCAAAGCATGGAGCCAGTGTGATGGCTTTTTGTCTTAATGCTGAATGGTCTTGAATATCCTGAATCATGAGCAGAGGTATTTGGTGTTTGGACTGGTGAGTTATTCACTACCTATCCCTGGCCCCCAGTCCTATGAGTCCTTACTAGCAAAAAAAAAAAAAAAAAAAAAAATTAAGTTTGAGACGGTCTAATTTTCACAGGCTGGCCTGGAACTTGGAATCCTCCTGTTTCAGCCTCCCAAGTTACTGGGATTACAGATGTGTATGGTTTGCAGTACAATGAATTGCCCCCCACCTTCTGTGCTGGGGCTTGAACTCACAGCCTTGTGTATGCTTGGCAAGTGCTGTACCACTGAGCCACATCCCTAGCCCCATAATGAACTTCTAAAGCACTAATTTTTATTGGAATGGTAGAATCAATGACAAGGGACATGGAAGTTCATAACTGGAATATGTGGGGAGTTTATTTTGAATATGTAAATGCTATTGGTGGTCCGATTTGCTAACTTTTTAAAAATATTTTTTAAATTGGTAGTTTGATATACAGAAGTTGTTACCAGGGTCTTCCTCTAGTCCTTTGCTGTGTTCCCAGATCCTTACCCTGTTTTTTTGTTTTTTGTTTTTTTGCGGTAAGGTACTAGGGATTGAACTCAGGGGCACTGGACCACTGAATCATGTCTCCACCCATTTTGCATTTTAGAGACAGTCTCACTGAGTTGCTTAGCACCTCACTTTTTGCTGAGGCTGCCTTTGAACTCATGATCCTCCTGTCTCAGCCTCCCAAGCTGCTGGAATTACAGGTGTGCACCATTGCTCCTGGGCTGTTTGACCTGCTATGCTATAATTACATATGTTTGTTTATGCTGTTATTTAATTAAGGGGTTTCCTGCCAGATTTCTCTGCTATATTTTCCCCATGTCTATATAATTGACATTCTGTGGAAAGATACATTAAAACTTCCTTATTCTTCAAAAATAGTAGTTGTAACATCTGTTGATTTTTGTTTGAATCAATTACGTTAAAAAAAAACCTTGTTTTTTGTCAAGAACGTTCCCTTTTCCCCCACTTATTTTGCTACTAAATGTTGGTGTAGACTTAAGATTGTTGTTTGATTCATGCGTTATGATTGGCAACGGGTCGTTTCCTTCACCTATTTAGCCACTGACTGATGGTGGGGGAATGGGACTTTGTAGTTCCCTGAATGGGGTAACTTACAGTCTGTTAATACACTGAAGGGCCCCATTTATAACCAAATACATTGAAACCCATGTAAATCAAACTCCTGTTTGTAGTCATGACTACAAAATTTTTAAATTTATGAAAACTTTATGGAAGGTCTTATAGGATAAAATGCAAATAGAAATTTATCAGTGGCCAAGATTGTGCCAACTGAAGAGGTTATCTTAAGGAATAATATCCTAATTGTTTCATTTATTTGTGTTTTCTCTTCATGGTTAACGAGATTGAACCCAGGGTCTTGTTCAAGTGAGGCAAACACTGAGTTACACTCCCGGCCCAAATAATTTTAATGTCTATTGTTCTTGAAGCATTCTCATTACCAAAGTTGGCTGACAACCCAGAAGTAATTTGAGATTGTTAAGTGAATGGTCACAGTACCCATAATTAGTTTCTTTTTATCCTCAAGGCTATTTGTTTATGCTTGTGTTTTTGTTTCTTTTGGTGGTACTGGGGATTGAACCCAAAGGTTCTCTTATCACTGAACTACATTCCCAGCCCTTTTTATTATTTTATTTTTATTTATTTATTGGGTACTGGGGATTGAACTCAGGGGCCCTCAATCACTGAGCCACATCCCCAGCCTTATTTTGTATTTTATTTAGAGACAGGGTCTCACTGAGTTGCTTAGCCCTTTGCCCTTGCTGAGGCTGGCTTTGAACTCATGATCCTCCTGTCTCAGCTTCCTGAGCTGATGAGATTATAGGCATGCACCATTATGCCCAGTTATGCTTGTATTTTTTAAAGTTAGAAATTTGCCATAGTACCCAGGTCCTACAATGTCAAACTTGTTATGCAGAGGAGATGTATATATTTGGGATGCTTAATGTTTCTTGGAATGACAGTGAGTTACCAACAAGTTTGTCTTACCTTGGTTCCTTTATCATAACATCTAAATACCAGTTTGTTTACTAAAGACAAGAGTTTTATCAGCATGAGCCAGATTTATTTCATTTCCTTGAGATAAAAGTGAACTGGGTTAAAATGCCGTGATCCAATTGTGCAGATCTGAGATAGCATAAACTGGAACATTAAACCACTATGTTCAGCTGGGCGCTGTGGCTCATGCTTGTAATCCCAGCACTTTGGGAGGCTGAGACAGGAGGATCGCGAGTTCAAAGCCAGCCTCAGCAATGGTGAGGCGCTAAGCAACTCAGTGAGACCCTGTCTCTACATAAAACACAAAATAGGGTTGGGGAGGGCTGGGACTGTAGCTTAGCGGTAGAGCGCTTGCCTCGCTTGCGTGAGGCCCTGGGTTCGATCCTCAGCACCACATACAAGGCAATAAAATAAAGACATTGTGTCCATCTACAATTTAAAAATATCTTTAAAAAAAAAATAGGGTTGGGGATGTGGTTCAGTGGTCCAGTACCCCTGAGTTCAATCCCCGGGACCAAAAAAAAACCCCACTATGTTCATCACGTGGCTAACTATTTAAGGTTGTAAGAATGTGCCACAGTTCAAAGGTTTGGATTTGTTTGAAAATACTGTCAGGTCCTGTGACTCTCCTGTTTTGTGAGCCTCTCCAATTGTCCCATTTGATCCACTTATTAGATCTCCCAGTTTCCTGGAATCTACTGGGGTGGTGAGAGCATAATGAACTACCTTCTCTAAGCAGCAGGACAGGGTAGGAGGGGACTGGGGAGCAACACATTCCAAATGATTAGTCTTCTTGCTTGGTGTTGATTTTCACTTAATTTGTAAACTTTTAAAAAATGACCAGGCACAGTGGTAAATCTAGCTACGCAGGAGGCTAAGACAGGAGGATTATAAGTTAGAGGCCAGCCTCAGTAATTTAGTGAGGCCCTATCTAAAAATTTTAAAAAGTAAAAGGGCTGGGGATGTAGCTTAGTGGTAGAGAGCCCTTGGGTCCTATCTCCAATACTGCAGAAAAATAAAACTTTGAATGTAAGCTGCTCTTCGTGCTGTCCTCCCACATTTTGTCTCAGCAGCCACAGCAGTCATTACTCTGATGGTAGTAATAGTAATAGACATTTTCTCTTCATTGGACATCTTTTTGGCGTTTCTCTCATGTGCAGCATGTGTACTCACAACACTGGATTCTGTGCTAATTTTGGCCAGAGTTCCATCTCTGGTCAGCAGATGGCTTGCTAGCAGCCCAGCTCAGTCCAGCCCATGCAGATGAGATCAGAGGGTGTAGACGTCTATCCTGGGACTATGGTTTCCCAAGTTGGAGAACTCCAGAGGATGGGATCGTTCTGGAGATCCTTAGGCTGTGCTCTTGTATGTGTGAAATGTGCTTTGCAATGAAGAGCTTGGGAAATCTGAGGCTGTTATGCCCCAATCCCCTTGCATTTAAAATCCTTCCCTAAACTGGGTGTGGTGGCACATGCCTGTAATCTCAGCACTTTGGGAGGCTGAGACCAGAGAATCGCAAGTTCAAAGCCAGCCTCAGCAACAGTGAGGCACTAAGCAACTCAGTGAGACCCTGTCTCTAAATAAAACACAAAATAGGGCTGGGGATGATGTGGCTCAGTGGTCGAGTACCTCTGAGTTCAATCTCGGTACCAAAAAAAATCCTGCCCGAACATTTGGTTACTTTCATCAAATGTGTTAAGTGGCCTCTTTGACCTTAATCTGTGAATGCCCAATGAGATGAATTCATAAAGCTTTTAAAACCATCTTTCGGGGCTGAGATTGTGGCTCAGTGGTAGACGCTTGCCTGGCATGCGTGAGGCACTGGGTTCAATCCTCAGCACCACATAAAAATAAAGATATTGTGTTCATCTACAACTAAAAAAAATATTTTTTAAAAAAGTCATCTTTCACTTTGCTACTTAGTACCAAAGACATTTTTATTTTGGTGAGTTTTCACACTAACTGGTGAGGACAGTTCACATTGTTGCTTTTATGTTTTCAGTACTTGATGGAGTCTCTAAATACTCCAGAATAAAGTTCTAGTAAAACTCTGAGTTGAAGACTGGGTTAGGAACGAAGAGACCTACCTCCTAAGTGACCCCTGCAGCTCCCCTGCTTCCCCTCCTGGGCCCAGTGTGCCCTGCAGGAGCAGTGGGTGTGGGGAAGGGAGAGACCAATCAAGTGCTGGCTGTAGGTATGGTGGCATTCACTTTGTAATCCCAGGTAGTCAGAAGGCTGAGGAAGGAGGGTTGAAAGTTTGAGGCTATTCTGGACAATTTATCAAGAACTTGTCTCAACATAAAAATCTGGGGTTGTAGCTCAGTGGTAGAGTGCCCCTTGGTCAATCCCCAGTGCCACAAAACAAAACCTCCAAACTGGCAGGCTGCTAGTGTGACAAGGGTTTAGAAATTTCAATCGCAAGGCCTCGGCCCTCTGCTTGAGTTCTGTCCTAACTCCCTTTCCTTCTTGGAGAGCACAGGATACTGTTTTGAGATATAAAGTTTCTTCATTGGGGTGTTTTTGTTACTTCCCCACCTCAGAGAATTCAAGATAGCTGGCTTCCTTTCTGCTAGTAAAAGCACTGTTTTCCAGGGAGGGCAGATGATAGCGATAGCCTAGAATGAATCTGAGCTTTTTTTTTGTTTTGTTCATTGAAATCTACCAAAGTGATATGTACACGTAGTTAAACACAAAATATGCCAACAAGATTTACGATGAAATCAAGTGCACAACCTCTGCTCCCTGCTCTCAGTCATACAGCAGCTATATGAGGTATATTTAGAATAGCATTAAAGTTATTTGATAAGTATACTTTGGCTTCTCTTTATATAGGTCTTAAGAACAGATAGTAGCCAGGCATGGTGGCTCATGCCTGTAATCCCAGCTACTTGGGAGGCCAAGACAGGAGGGGTCCCAAGTTTGAGGCCAGCCTCCACAATCTAGAAAGACCCTGTCTCAAAAAATAAAAGGGCTGGAAATGAGGTTCAGGGATAGAGTGATTCTGGGTTTAATCCCCATTATCACCAAAACAAAAAAATAATTTGCAATTTTTAGCTGGTGCGGTGGCACATGCCTGTAATCCCAGGGACTCTGGAGGCTGAGGGAGTAGGGTTGCAAATTCAAAGCCAGCCTTAGAAACTTGGTGAGGCACTTAGCAACTCAGTGAGACCCTGTCTCTAAATAAAAGGGCTGGGAATGTGGCCCAGTGGTTAATTGCCCCTGGGTTCAATCCCCAGTACCAAAAAAAAAAAAAAAAAAAAAAAAATTGCAATTTTATACTGTATTTTCCTCAAGGTAATGAATGTACTGAAACTTTACAGTGGATTAAAAAGTCCACAGATGCTTTGCAACCCTTCCAATCGGCTTGAATCTGGGACTTGCTTTGACCAATGGAATGTGGCAGAACTGGTGCTGAGTGACTGTGCTTGGCTTCCTGAGGGATTATAACCTTTTTTTTTTACAGTAGGCAGGGAGGGCTGGGGCTGTAGCTCAGTGGTAGAGCACTTGCCTTGCATGTGTGAGGCACTGGGTTTGATCCTCAGCACCACATAAAAATAAAAAAGATGTTGTATCCATCTACAACTAAAAACATATTATTTTTTTGGTACCAGGGATTGAACTCAGGGGTACTCAATCACTGAGCCACATCCTCAGCCCTATTTTGTGTTTTATATAGAGACAGGGTCTCACTGAGTTGCTTAGCGCCTTGCTTTTTGCTGAGGCTGGCTTTGAATTTGCGATTCTTCTGTCTCAGCCTCCCAAAGTGCTGGGATTACAGGCGTGCACCACCGCGCCCGGCTCCTAAAAACATATTTTTAAAAAAAGGAGGCAGGGAAAGCACACTTCGTTCTTTGCTGTTGTTGTAGATGGACACAATACCTTTATTTTATTTATTTTTGTGTGGTGCTGAGGATTGAACTCGGTGCCTCACACATGCTAGGCAAGTGATCTACCACATAGCTATAAACCAAGCCCCTGTAACCTCTATTCTGATGTTCTTTCTCAACAGTTGTGAACAAGCCTGAAGGAGCTTACCCAATCAGATCTTAGGTAGAGAGAGCTACCAGTGGGAAGAGGCCTGGCTTTGCCCACTGTTGGATCCATCTCAGCTGAAGCTCCAGTGAATGAGGTCAGCCTGCCTGTCCCATAGGGCAGAACCACTGAGCTGATCCAACTAAATCAGAAAAATACAGAATGGGATAAATAAATGCTCAAAGTTACTAAGTTTTGGGTGCTTTGTTGTTAAGCATCAGATTTAGGTATAAACGTAATCATGTCCTCAAATTCCATTAATAAAACTTTTCAGTTAACAAATGAGCAGCTGTACCTAGAAGTGGCTTACCCCGTGCCCAACGGGGGAGTTAGTGGGTAAATGGGACAGTTACACATTGTTCTCCTTTGTTGAACAGCCTCTTGTCCAAGTTCTCATGCTGAAAAATTTAAACACATTTCTTAGAATTAGCTTTATATAAAGCTCAATTTATCCAATGAAAAAGACATTTTCTTTAGTGACTCAATACAAAAATACATCTTTTATCTAGTATTTTGAAGGAAAGCAATCTTCATTTCTCTAATTTGCCTTCATGTTCACAATAGAATTTAAGGTCAAAGACAGGAAAAAATAAATCTTTTTAGGCCGTATGCCAAGTGCTGAGAAAAACTGGCCATAATAGCTTTTAATCAGGCAACTAAGAACCCCCTTTTAGTGAAAGTAAGATGTTATAAGGAACAGAAAATGGTAGGAGTGCTACACAAGTATAAAAGGCAGGGTCGTTTAAACAAGTTCACGGCCAAATGAACAGTTTGGTGTTTGAAGGGATTTGATTTGCAAGTAAACAGGAGCTCCAGTTCCTCTAATTCTAATATCACTTGTAGGACAAGTATTCAAAATTACAGTCTGTCTTCTATGATAGGCTAGTGGTGTAATTTGGATGTTTGCATTCCAAATTCCCAGTGTATCTAATTTATTCTTTTCTTGATCTGAATTGTGGGTCAGGATCTCCACTCATGCTGTGATCTGTCCGTGGTACTTGGCAAGCTCACTAGCAATGTGAGTTTCCCAGGCAGCCAGGAAAGCAGAGGCAATATGAAGCTATCTGAGGTGGTGAGACAGAATGGAAATTGTGCTCGTTTTAGGTTTGGACAGCACTGCTGAAGTCAGATGGCAAGTGTGCAGCACATCTCTCTCACACACACAGAGCTCAGAGATATATGTTCAGGTGTGGAATTGTATATGGTAGGAGTCAAAAGATACCAGAAAGAGAATAGAGAATTGAGTGGTAGTAACACATTCTTTTCTCTTTTTTTTTTTTTGGGTACTGGGGATTGAACCCACCAGCGGCACTTTATCACTGAGCTATATCCCCAGAAACTGCCCACTCCCCCTACTTTTTTTACATTTTGAGGCAGGATCTCACCAAGTTGCTGAGGCTAGCCTTGAACTTGCAGCCCTCTTGCCTCAGCCTCTTAGGTCATTGGGATTACAGGCATGTGCCATCATGCCCAGCTAGGAACAGAATTTCTAAGGAAAATTTATCATTTCCTTTGGAGGTTTCAAAGTGGGTTTCTTTTCTTTGAGGTGGTGCTGTTTCCTTCCTACATTGAAGAGTTCTCATCTTTAGACTTGTGATGGGTTTTAGAATATAAAGGAAGTATTGCACTAATGAGAAACTTAGCAGTATTCTGATTATGGTCAACAAATCTATACATATGTTAAAATCCATAGATCTACACATCAAAAGGAAAAAAGGCTGTTTTACTGTGTAAGTAATAATAACCCCAGATGGAGCTGGGTGTGATGGTGCACACCTGTGATTCCAGTGACCAGAGGCTGAGGCAGGAGGACTGCAAGTTCAAGGCTAGCTTCAGCAATTTAGGGAGTCCCTAAGCAACTTAGCAAGATCTTGTCTCAAAATAAAAAAAGGGCTTGGGATGTGGCTCAGTGGTTGAGCACTCCTGGGTTCAATCCCTTTTATAAAAACCAAAACCAAAACCAAAACCTCCCACATGGATACTGAAACAAGACTTTGTGGGCTTGTTTGAATCACAAAGCCATTACTGGTCTGGGGCTGTAGCTCAGTGGCAGAGCACTTGCCTTGCATGTGTGAGGCACTGGGTTCTATCCTCTGCACCACATAAAAATAAATAAAGACATGTGTGCATCTACAACAAAAAGAACATTTAAAAAAACAAACGTGCTGGGCGTGATGGCTCATGCCTGTAATCCCAGTACTTTCGGAGGCTGAGACAGGAGAATCGCCAGTTCAAAGCCAGCCTCAGCAATGGCAAGGTGCTAAGCAACTCGGTGAGACCCTGTCTCTACATAAAACACAAAATAGGGATGAGGATGTGGCTCAGTGGTCGAGTGCCCCTGAGTTCAATCCCCTGTGCCAAAAAAATAAAAAATAAAAAAACAAAGATTTATTGTGTGTTCAAGTTACTTGTGCTTTAGTTTCCTTATTTTTAAATGCAAGTAGTAATAGTATCTCTTGCATGTAGTTGTAAGGACTCAGAATATATAATATTAAAAGCATCTGGCACATAGCATGTGCTATTATAAGAACATAAAGGGGTGCAAAGAATGTGTAAGGTTCATATGAGAGTAACTACGAGTAGCCTGAAATATTACTTCTTTTAAAATTATTTTTATTTAAAAACTGGTTTGGGGTAATGAGGATTGAACCCTAGGAGTCTCTCTCTTTTTTTTTTTTTTTGGTACTGGAGATTGAACTCAGGGGCACTCAACCACTGAGCCACATCCCCAGCCCTATTTTGTGTTTATTTAGAGACAGGGTCTCACTGAGTTGCTTAGCACCTTGCCATTGCTGAGGCTGGCTTTGAACTTGTGATTCTCCTGTCTCAGCCCCCCAAAGTGCTGGGATTATAGGCATGCGCCACCATGCCTGGCCTGAAACATAATTTCTATGAGATTCTGCCTTTCTTCAGGAAAGGAAGAAACTCTAGAAGGGTTTAGTGTAAATGCTACTAAGCAAATTTAAATCTGCTCTTTGGCTGCTTTCCAGGGAAGGCAAAAACCAACCAACCACCCCCAAATCCCTTCACTCTACTAATTCATTCACTCATGCATTGAATGCCCGCTATTTTCCAGTGGCTTACTGAAAGGTTAGGCAGGATCTCGGCTGTCTTTCATTTCCAAAATCCCCTGACATGTGATGACGTGCTCTCTAGTGCATCTTGCTTATTTTTCGTGGCCTCGGTTTTCTCATATTTACCACAGCAACTGGCCAGAGGTTCCCACAACGTCTGTGATTAAACATCATACCTACTATTGCATCTACCAATGAGAACATCAAGTCCAAAAAAATTCTTCCACTAGGCTGACTACCCTGAAGGTTGAGTTCTGAGAACTATGAGAAGTAAAAAGCAGCTTTTGAAAAACAGGAACCTGGGAGTTGGAGCAGGGGATATTTTGAAGATGATCTGGTATATTTAGGCGTATTTAGATCATGAAACTTTTTTTTTTTTTGAGACAGAGTCTCTTACCTCAGCTTCTCTAGTAGCTGGGATTACAAGTGTGAGACACCACACCTGGCTAAACTTTCTTATTGAGAGTTAAGAGACAGGTTCTCACCATGTTACCCAGACTGGCCCCAACTAACAGTGCTCTTTGACATGAAAAGAAAGGTGAGGCACATTCCAACATCATGTTAAAATAGCAATTTTGAACAATTTCCCTCCCACTCCAGGGCATTAATGGGGCAGATAACATGAGGGAGAGACATCAAGAGCAGGCAGAGGTACTATTTATTTGATTTACATGAGTCTGAAGTCTTGTTTTTAATGTTTAAGCATTATTCTTTGACAGTTGATAGAAAACAATCCCCCTGGGAGGAGGAAAGCAGCCAAGAGAAAATGGAACAGCCCAAGAAAGAATGGAAATGATTCTATTGCTCCACAACAGAGAGCCAAGTGGGCGGGAAGCCAGGGTAAATGATCAGAGGCTGTCTAGGGAAAGGCTGGCCTCGGCTTGAGCACTGGGTGCCTACTCAGAGCAATAACAACTCTGTCATGGTGTACATGGCTGGAGCTCTAAGTTAGTCATCTGCAGGAAACCAGCCTCTATTCTCCATTTTGTGAGAAGTGTTTGAGAGGAAACAGGCACACAAGATTGCATCTGTTATGTTAAAATACACTTCACTGTCATGTATTTCTAAAAAGAACAAAAAAAGAAAAAAGATTGCATCTGTGCTGCACTTCTCCTTGGTCTCAGGGAAGTGAGTATCTCAAATAACAAATTCATACTCTGGAACTATACAGTGCAGCCCTAGTGGTTGTAGAGCTTGGCATTTAGGGTGAATAAAAATACAAAATGTCTACACCTCTAGTTTGATGAAGATTCTGTTATTTTAGTTTTATTAGAGAAGGGAAAAGTAGATAGATTGGGTCTAACTTTTCAAAATAAAAAGCTTAATGACCCTAATGTCACATAGGAGTTAAAAAGCCCTTTGATGGTACATATTTTACTTCATCAAGACAAAAGAGGTGACATGCACCATGAAGCTGTAGAACTGAGTAAACTTTCTAGTATTGAGATGTTTTGTTTTTATCCTCCCCCTCACCACCCCCTGATTATAGGGATTGAATCTAGGGACACGACGCCACTGAGCACTTCCCCAGTCCTTTTTATTTTTTTGAGACAGAATCTTGCTAAATCATGGATGTTGGCCTCAACCTTGTGATTCTCCTGCCTCAGCCACCTGAGTTGCTGGGGATTACAGGCTTGTTACCATGTCCGGCATGGTGTGTGTGTGGTGGGTACTAGGGATTGAACTCAGGGGTGTTTTACCATTGAGCCACACCCACAGCCCTTCATTTTTTAAAATTAATTAATTAACTAATTAATTTATATTTATATTTATATATATATTTTGGTACCAGGGTACTCAACCACTGAGCCAGATCCCCAGCTCTATTTTGTGTTTTATGTAGAGACAGAGTTTCACTAAGTTGCTTAGCGCCTCACCATTGCTGAGGCTGGCTTAGAACTCACAATTTTCCTGTTAGCCTCCCAAAGTGCTGGGATTACAGGTGTGTGCCACCGCTCCTGGCTCCTTCTTTATTTTTAATTTTGAGACAGGGTCTCAGTAAATTCTCCAGATTGCCTTGGAACTTGTGAACTTAACGTGTATGCCACTGTCCAGCTCTTTGTTCTGTGGAAGTGAGGCGTTGTCCTGACACTTTGCCATGAATTTTCCCTCCTTGCTTGGCCACCAGGGCCCACTAACTCCTGCACTCTGCCATAGTATAAAGG
This sequence comes from Xerus rutilus, assembly GCA_028644305.1. NCBI lineage: Eukaryota > Metazoa > Chordata > Mammalia > Rodentia > Sciuridae > Xerus > Xerus rutilus. Next base: position 80,811,793 of record CM053408.1, on the reverse strand, counting down.
ATTAAGAGAACCCTCCATACTCAGATGAATGGACTAAAGAAGTATCAGTAAACTAACAAAAGCTCAGGAACTAACACAGTAACAGAAACTTCTCAAAGTAAAATCCACTGTGGGGCAATTGACCAGCCCAGCCATGATCCTGGGCTGCACTGGGTTGGAGGAATATGGAGTAAATTAATACCAGATCCTAGCAGAAGCCCGCAACCAAGGCTAGGCATGGAGAACCTTTTTTCTTTTCTTTTTTGTTTGAGGCATTGGAACCACCCTTCTTTGCTGGCTTCCTTTCCTGTTTTTACAGACTCATAAAAGGTTAGGAGTAAACCTTTCAGAAAAAAATCTAGTAAAACTTTTTTTACAGATGAAAAAACAAAAATCCAATGAGATTAAGATAATGAAATTGGAACTTAGCAAATTGCACTGTTTCAAAACCCTAGCAAGTTACCTGGGAAAACTTAAGATATATGCCTGGTTCAAGCTTTATGAAACAAAACCTTTGAATTTTAGAGGTAAAATAGTCCTGAGAATATGAACATTTAGGAAAAAAATAAATCTTTATTAGTCCAAAGTCCCAAATTTTATTAGTCTAGAGAGAAGATTAAAGAGAAGGGATGTTCTGTATTCTAAAATACATATTCACAAATTGTCAGGGCATTGAATTTTTAAACTCAGTTCCTCTTCAAACGCCAAGTTCTATATATATATATATATATATATATATATATATATATATATATTTATATTTATACTTATAGGTTGGTTTTTTTTTTGGTACTTTAGATTAAACCCAGGGGTGCTTTACCACTGAGCCACATCTCCAGCTCTCTCCCCCGGTTTTTATGGTTCTATTTTGAGACAGGGTTTCACTCAGTTACTTAGGACCTCACTAAGTTGCTGAGGCTGAGGCTGGTCTCAAACTTGTGATCTTCCTGCCTCAGCCTCCTGAGTTGCTGGGATTACAGACATGCATCACCACACCCAGCTAACTTTTTCAGTTTTTCCTTAAAAAAAAAATCTATTTAAACCTATAAGATTATCAATATATACTCTTTTAGCTACATCCATATTGATTTATATCATTCTTTTAAAATTTTTACTTGAAAAAATCTTTGGTACTGGGGATTGAACTCAGGAGTGAGCTACATCCCATCTTTTTTAAAATTTTTTAATTTTGAGATAGGGTCTAAATTACTTAGAGCCTGGTCTCTGTCTTGTGATCTTCCTGCCTTGGCCTCCTGAGTTGCTGGAATTATAGATGTGCCATTGTGTCCTGTTTATCATTCTTTTTTTTTTTTTTTTTTTTTGGTACCAGGGATTGAACTCAGGGGCACTCGACCATTAAGCCACATCCTCAACCCTATTTTGTGTTTTATTTAGAGACAGGGTTTTACTGGGTTGCTGAGTGCCTCGCCGTTGCTGAGGCTGGCTTTGAAGTTGTGATTCTCCTGTCTCAGCCTCTCAAAATGCTAGCTAGCATTATAGGCGTGCACCACCGCACCCGGCTTATCATTCTTTTTAAGTCATGCATTATCATTGTACATATTTTATTTCTTAGATTCATGACTTCAAAATGTCTTACCACTGAGCCACATCCAGCCCTTTTTTATTTTGAGATAGGGTCTTGTTAATTTGCTTAGGACCTTGCTAAATTGCTGAGATTGGCTTTGAACTTGTGATCCTCCTGCCTCAGTCTCCTGAGCTGCTGGAATTACAGGTGTGCAGCACTGCACCAGCTAAAATTGTGTTTTAATCTGGAAGTTTGTCATCTGCAATAATGTGAATGAACCTATAAGACATTATGCTAAGTAAACTAGGCCCAGAGAAACAAAGACTATATCATCTGATTTAATCTGTGGAATCTAAAAAAGTCAAATTCACAGAAGTAGAGATTAGAATGGTGGCTGCCAGGAGCAGGGACATGGGGTTGCAAAAGGAAAAGGGAGGCATCTGATAATGGGTACAAAATTAGAATTAGGTCACTGTAGTTAATAATAATGTATCATGTATTTTTACAAAATAGCTAAAAGGATTTTAAATGTTTTCACCACAAAGAAATGATGAATAATTGTGGTAATAGGCTAATTGCTTTGATTTGATCATTTTTCATCGTATGTTTTGAAATATCACATTGTATCCCATAAATATACACAATTATTATGTCCATTAAAAATAAAACAAAGCCGGGCGCAGTGGCTCAAGCCTGTAATCCCAGCACTTAGGGAGGCTGAGACAGGAGAATCGCGAGTTCAAAGCCAGCCTCAGCAATGGCGAGGCGCTAAGCAACTCAGTGAGACCCTGTCTCTACATAAAACACAAAATAGGGCTGGGGATGTGGCTCAGTGGTCAAGTGCCCCTGAGTTCAATCCTCAGTACCACAAAAAAATAAATAAATAAATAAAACAAAACCTTGGGGCTGGGGTTGTGGCTCAGTGGTACAGCGCTTGCCTCGCACGTGTGAGGCACTGAGTTCGATCCTCAGCACCACATACAAAATACATGAATAAATAAAATAAAGGTTTAAAAAAAATCTAAAAAAAAAAAACAAAAAAAAACAAAACCTAAAAAAAAAATAGTCATGGTGTTGCATCCTTCCCTCAAAAAAAAAAAAAAAACAACACTAGAAAGCAACCATTTTTTTTCATCTTGGGAAGTTACTGCCCTCTAGAGGTGTATTTGGAAATGTTGGGGGTACTTTTTGGTTGTAATGGAGAGGTCTGAGGGAGTGGCTACTGGTGTTCAGTTTCTGGGATCAAGGGATGCCAGACATACTGAAATGCAGTTTTATATGTGAAGAACCACGTTCTCCCAGATACTAATAGAACTCAGTTTGAAATACTATGAAAGTAAAACATACATTACATGTTCCATCTGAAGTGCTCCATTAAATAAGGGACTTAGTGGGAAAGAGGTTAAAGGATGTGGAGAAGACATGAGTGTGAAATTCATAGGGATCCTGCATGGTGGGTGAGAACATAGGTCTGTTAGGAAGTTTATGGATTCAACAGCCTTTCAGCCCAGCTTATTATTCCACTGGCCTTTATCTCAACCTAGGCTATGTTACTTGATGTGCCATGTGTTCACTATACATGGCTACAGTACTACTTACATAGGAATAACAAAAGTTAAAGACTTCTAGCCGGGCGCGGTGGCTCAAGCCTGTAATCCCAGCACTTAGGGAGGCTGAGACAGGAGAATCGCGAGTTCAAAGCCAGCCTCAGCAACGGCAAGGGGCTAAGCAACTCAGTGAGACCCTGTCTCTACATAAAACACAAAATAGGGCTGGGGATGTGGCTCAGTGGTCGAGTGCCCCTGAGTTCAATCCCCAGTACCA
>CM053408.1:80791748-80808365 GCA_028644305.1 Xerus rutilus | reverse complement strand
GTTAAAGACTTCTGACTGATGTAATGTTATTTAGCTACACACAAGCAAATGTTAATACGTGGTTAAAATTCTCTTAGTTGCTGAACAGAACTTAGATGTTAGAAAGATAGAGCCTGAATCCTTTTATTTAAGATTTTCAGGCACTTTTACATTGGGCAAGGTCGATTTCTACTTGTTTTCCAGTTCAGTCTCCCCTTCTTCTCTTGATAAAACCCAAAATGGCTCCCATTTCCTAGCTTCCTTGAGGGGAGGTGTGGCCACGTGACTGCTGACCAATGGACTGTGAGCTGGTGTATGCACCATCCTGCTTTTCTTCCTCCTTTTAAGTAGGGAAGCTGCTTGTTACCTACTGTTTCCCCCTCTTCATACTTGCTGAGAAAGGATAACAACTTGAATGGTCTCCTTGGACATAGAGATGGAAGCCAGGTAAAGTTCCATCAGATGGATTTTTGGATAACTGACTACATGGAGTACAGCCAAAGTATTTTGGAGAACTTCTGGCCATTTTTTCTTATGCTGACTGCTTAACTGCCCTGTCAACTAGAGACTCCAAATCAAAGAAATGAAATCTAGTCTCAATACAATTTAATATATATTACCATGTTGAATATAGTTAATATCCAGTGAGAATGAACCCAGGTCCATTTCATACATTTGTTGTTTTCTTCTTCTTTTGCAGATTGGACACAAGGGAAGGAGGCTTCTTGGTTTTATAGGCTGCACTTCTCTTGATGCGTTCTCCTTTGATGTTAACAATATATGGCAAGAGAGGAGGCCGGATAGTCAGAACTGTTCCTCGAGGTGTGTAGCCTCGGAGATGTAATCTGTCCTTAAAATGAGGTGTTACTGCAACCCAACCTGTGAGGCATGGGATAGAACACAAAATGCCATTAGCAACCACCTTGTTAAGAAACATGGAGCCAGGTGCAGTGGCACACACCTATAACCCTAGTGACTCGGGAGGCTGAGGCAGGAGGATTGCAAGTTTGAGGTCAGCCTCAGCAATTTAGTGAGACCCTATCTCAAAAGGGCTGGGAATATAGCTCAGTAGTAAAGCGCCCCTGGGTTCAATCCCAGTACTGAAAAACAAAAACCTCTCAAAAACCTCACAAAAACCTCTCAAAGCTCAAAATGGAGCAACAAAGAAGGCTATTATGCTCTCTTTACTGAATGTTTTACAAAAAGGGACACACAAAGTGGCCAGAGGCAGAAGATTGTAGGTCACAGGTTAGCCTCAGCAATTCAGCAAGACCGTTTCTCAAAAGAAAAAATAAAAAGTGCTGGGGATGTAGCTGGGCACTGTGGCACATGCTTGTATGTGAGGAGGCTGAGGCAGGAGGATTCCAAGTTCAAGGCCAGATTCAGCAGATTAGCAAGGCACTTAGCAACTCAGTGAGACCTTGTCTCTAAATAAAAAATATAAAAAGGACTGGGGATGTGGTTCAGTGGTTAAGCACCCCTGAGTTCAATCCTCAGCACCAAAAAAAAAAAAAAGATGTAAAGCATACAGTGCATTTGTGAAAGTTATTTGTAGAATAGGTTACATTATCTAAACTGGTATATATTCTTTTCTTGGTACTGGGAATTGAACCCAGGCCCTCAAGTGCTCTACCATTTATATCCCTGGCTACTAGCATGTATTCCTGAAAATACTCAAGTCACTAAGACTACTTTATTTGCTTTATAAAAAGTGTCTAGTGTAGGGTTGTGGTAGAGCTCGGTGGGAGAATGCTTGCCTAGCATGTATAAGGCCCTGGATTCAATTCCCAGCATGGAGGTTGTGGGAAGAAGAGTACTTGGTATAAAATTACCTGCAGAGGAAAACTTGATGTCAGCCACTGCTTCAGATTTCCCCAGTCCTTCTTCTAAAATTATATCTTCAGCAACAAGAGGAGGAAATTCTGCCATTCGTTCTTCTCCACCCATTGGAACCTTCCATTGAAATACAATGAAGATGTCTGTACATACAAATTATACTCCCTGCAACTGTAATATTACATAAATCACTGATAATTGTGTACAGGGCCAAAAATTAAATCCTTTTGCTGGGTGCAGTGGCATATGCCCGTAGTCTTAGCAACTCAGGAGGCTGAGGCAGGAGGATCACAAAGTTCCAGGCCGGCCTAGGCAACTTACGGAGACTTTGTCTCAAAATAAAAAATGAAAAGGCTTGGGGATGTAGCTCAGTGGTGGAATGACCCTGGGTTCAATCCCACAATTTTGGATTTAGGCCCTTAATCTGTTTCAAATTTATTATTTATTTATTTAGTGGTACTAAAAAAAAAAGAAGAAGAAGAAAGCGCTGGGGATGTGGCTCAGTGGCAAAGTGTCCCTGAGTTAAATTCTCAGTACAAAAAAAGAAAAAGAAAAAAGAAGTAAAGTATACCATGCATTTGTGAAAAGCATAAAGTTATTTTCAGAATAGGTTACATTATCTAAATAAACTGGTATGTATTTCCTTTTTTTGGTCCTGGGAACTGAACCCAGGGCCTCAGATGCTCTACCATTGAGCGGAATCCCTGGTTACTAGCATGTATTCCTTAAAAAATAAAGCACATGTCTAAAAATACACTCAAGTCAATAAGGATACTTAACTTGCTTTATAAAAAGTGTCTAGTATAGGGTTGTGGCTGCAGCTCAATGGGCATTTGAACCCAGGAAGTCTAACTCTAATAAATTTTTATTTTTTCCTGTTCTGGGGATTGAACCCTGGGGCACTCTGTATACTCAGTGGTTTTTATATGAGACAGGGTCTTGCTAAATTACGGAGGGCATCACTAAATTGCTGAGGCTGGCCTGAAACTTGTTATCCTCCTGTCTCAGCCTTAAGAATTGCTAAGATTACAGGTGTGTGCCACTGTGCCCAGCTTCCATAAATACAACCAATATATAATATATATTAACCAATAGTAAATATGGCATATCTTGTAAAAGAGCTGAAAACAGTCTCCACTTAGGCAAATGGGCTTTGGTGAATTTTTTTTTTTTTTGTACTAGGGATTGAACTCAGAGGTACTCGACTATTGAGCCATATCCCCAGCCCTATTTTGTGTTTTGCATAGAGACAGGGTCTCACTAAGTTGCTTAGTTCCTTGCCGCTGCTGAGGCTGGCTTTGAACTCATGATTCTCCTGTCTCAGCCTCCCAAAGTGCTGGGATTACAGGTGTGCGCCACCATGCCTGGCTGCTTTGGTGAATTTTAAAGAACTATTTCAGTGGCATGGTAAGTGCCAAACAGGGACTACTGTAAGGGTGGGACATGGGGAACGAGCAACAAGCAGGTCTATTAAGAGAAGGAGTGAGTGGACACTCTAGTTTTGTTTTTTTTTAAAAGATGAAAACAATTTAAACACATATATGGGCCAAAGGAAGGAGCTAGGGCAGCAAGAAAGAAGAAGAGCAATAAGCTAAAATTGGTGTCTGGGATTGAGAATAGGGACTAAACCCAGAGGCGCTCTACTGTAAGCTTCATCCCTAGCCCTTTTATTTATTTATGAATGTACGTATTTTTTGGTACTGGGGATTAAACCTAGGGGTGCTTTAACACTGAACTACACCTCAGCACTTTTTCTTTCTTTCTTTTTTTAACTCTGTAATCAAAATTTTACCTTTTCATTTATTTATTTATTTTTGTGTACTGGATATTGAACTCAGGGGCACTCAATCACTGAGCCACATCCCCAGCCCTATTTTTTTTTTTTTTTTGTATTTTATTTAGAGACAGGATCTCGCTGTGTTGCTTAGTGCCTTGCTTTTGCTGAGGCTGGCTTTGAACTCATGATCCTCCTGCCTTAGCTTCCCAAGCTGCTGGGATTACAGGCATGCACCACTGTGCCCAGCTTACCTTTTTATTTCTTCATTTTTGTTTTGAAACAGGGTCTTGCTAAGTTGCTGAGGCTAGTCTTAAAGTTTTGATCTTCTGCCTCAGCATCCCAAGTTGCTGGGATTATAGGCATAGACCACCATGCCCAGCTCCTTTGTATTTTGAGATAGGATCTCACTAAGTTTTCCAGGCTGACCTTGAACCTGCCATACTCCTGCCTCAACCTTCCAAGTAGCTGGGATTTCAGGTGTGTGCCACCACGTCTAGCAACCAGATCATTTTTATTGTGAGGGGATCTACTGTGCATTGCAGGATATTTAGCATCATCTGTGGCTGCACTCACTGGATGCCAGTAGCATCTCCCAGTTGTGACAAAATCTGTAACTTCTGTTCACTCAGCATTGTCTAGTACAACTCTGCAATGATGTGACTACTAGGCACCTGAAAGATGACTAGTGTGACTAAGTGTGACTGTATTTTAAATTTTATTTGATTTTAACCAGTGTGTTTAAATTTAGATAGACACATGTACATGTGGCACAGTGTAGTCTACAGTAAACATAGCTCTGTGGCTTTTCTAGAATCAGTTCTTTTTCATATAGAACCCATTTTGGTTTATAGCCAGAATCCTTAGGGAGAATGAGGTGAGAGGTTAGCTAGCTGATGTGTAACAGATGGTTCTAATACAGGCTTCCTTAGCAGGGCTATGGGACTACCACAGGGTGTTATCAACTATAACTGTGCAATCTTCAAGCTGGTTGCCTTACCTGGAATAATGTATGACCTGCGTGCTTCTGATACAAAGCATCTGCTTTATCCAAGGAAGTAATATGCACAGGGAGGAAGTTGGAAGCCACAACTGTAAACCAAGCTGACTGATTTCCCTTAAGAAAGGAGGAGATAAATTATTTTACCCAATAATAAACTTGGAAAATCTCATTATAAGGTACAGTAAAAAATGAGAAACCAAATCAAACTCCCTTTATAAGAACAGGTAATGAGGGGCTGGGATTGTAGCTCAGCGGTAGAGCGCTTGCCTCGCATGCGTGAGGCCCTGGGTTCGATCCTCAGCACCACATACAAAGCAATAAAATGAAGACATTATGTCCATCTACAGCTAAAAAAATATATATATATATATATAAAAAAAAATCTTCCACCTATATTATTAAAAAAAAAAGAACAGGTAATGACAGCTGTAATCAAATTACATAAATATCTAAGAGAAAAGAGCACAATATGGAAGGAGTGCATTTTATAATTCATGTAAACTGTAAGACCAGGATTTTTACAGACTTGTTGATACTACTGAAATTAAGTATGAAATATTAAAACTCTATGGGATTTAATGAAATATACAAGGGCTCTAGATGTGTAACACTAAAATTTAGTTCAAACACAAAGTATGAACAAACACAAAACCCAAGGAATGTGTTATAGCAATGTCCTATAAGTTGTATGTTGCTGGACATATCCATGTTTTGTTTTCCTTTCTTCTCTTCACTTTGGCAAAATGAAGAATGATTCCACAGATGCTCTAAAATCCCCAGAACAGTATTATACAGATGAAGACCAAGCAAAAATAATATATAAAAAAGATATATACCATGGGACATAAAGAAGTGCAGAATTGGGCTGGGGCTGTGGCTCAGTGGTAGAGTGCTTGCCTGGCATGTGTGAGGCACTGGGTTCGATTCTCAGCACCACATATAAGTAAATAAATAAAATAAAGGTCTATTAACAACTAAAAAAAAAAAAAAAGAAGTGCAGAATTACTTCATTGCATACTAGCTCTGATCTAGAGGTCTGATCTTATGATTTCCTTGTGAAACAACAGCATAAGAAAGGGAAAATATCTGATCTTAAATGCTAAGTTGTATGCGCATTCAATATCCCATTGATGAGAAAGCTTTTAGGATCCAGTGTTCCTTTTTTTCCCCCCTTTATCTCCAAGTTCTTGTTATGGAAATTTCCAAACATACAAAAAATGAATAAGAAACTCCACATACAATCATGACTTAGTTATATAAACATTTTGCCAGTCTCATTCATGTATCTCCTTCCTTAAAGGACATCCTAATACTTAATAGTTTGTAATGGTACAGATTTTTCTTACCTGAAGGAAATCTATGCGGCCTATAGCACCCAAAAATAGAACCATTCCTGGTTTAAGCACAAAAGTTCTTGGAACAATGGAATGTGTTGGCAAAACAGTATTTACTTCTTTTTCTGTTAGAAGATTTAAAATCTGTAAGCAAATGGCAGGTTTTACAGAGAATTACTTTTATTGAAAATATGGATATTTTATGATTCACCTATAAAATAAAGTGATGAGAAAATACTCTACTTCAAAATAAACTAAATTATGTCAGTTAGCCACATATAAACTTTATTCTTTCTGTCTAAATTGATCTAAATTTACCGGTGGTTCTACTCATTTCAAAATTTAGTCTTGAGCAGCGGCAAAATAACTTCATAGATGTATGAAATTTTTCTATGTCAGCAGAATCCTATAATGTTAAAATTAGTATGAACTTGAAAATGCTTCAGGATCAGTACCAAGGGAGAAGATACATGCTGAGGTCTTCTGAGGAACAGTAGTTTCCAGCTTAAACTAAAAGACTGAAACCTCATGTTCTAGTGGTTAAGTATATATGCATCAGATACAAAAAGGTCACCCTACTCTAGGTGTATGTAGGTCAAGAGCTTGAAAAACCTCCTCCTAATTCTGGACTTCAATATCCTTATTTCTCCTGAATATTCAGCAAAAACTGAGAAAAAGTTGATTCCTCTGGCTTATATAAAAAGGAAGATTTCATTTTTTTTTGGCAATAGTAGAGTTTGAACCCAAGGACATATTAGGCAGTACTCTAGAGCTAAGCTACATCCCCAGATCTCTTTTTCTGAGACAAAGCCTCACTTAAATTGCCTAGGCTGGCCTTGAACTTCCCAAGTAGTTGGGATTACACCTTGGTGAATAAAGGTTTACCAAGTCTTTAAAAAGGAATATTTCTTAAAGATGAGAGAAGGTAGCAAAGGAAAAATAGGAAGTATAAGATTCTGATAAGATTTAGCCTGGAGCAGTGGCGCAAGCCTGTAATCCCAGCACTTAGGGAGGCTGAGACAGGAGAATCGCGAGTTCAAAGCCAGCCTCAGCAACGGGGAGGTGCTAAGCAACTCAGTGAGACCCTGTCTCTACATAAAACACAAAATAGGGCTGGGGATGTGGCTCAGTGGTCGGGTGCCCCTGAGTTCAATCTCCAATACCAAAAAGAAAAAGAAAAAAAAAGAAAAAAAGGGCTAGGATATTGCTCAGTGGTTAAGGCCCAAGGGTTCAATCCCTGTACCCTCCCACTGCACCCCCAAACAAACAAAATCTTGTGAATTTGGTTCTTAGCAACTTAGTGACACCCTGTCTCAAGAAATAAAAATGTCTGGGGATACTGCACAGTGGTAGAGTCTTCCCTAACATGAGTCTCTAGCTTCAATTCCCAGTGCCTAGGAAACAAAGGGGAAAAAAAAAAACCAAGAAAATATTAACAGTACAAAAAGAAGCTCATAAGAAAATATAGGTTGAGGGGCTGGGGTTGTGGCTCAGCGGCAGAATGCTTGCCTCGCACATGTGAGGCACTGGGTTCGATCCTCAGCACCACATAAAAACAATAAATAAACAAAACAAAGATATCGTGTCCATCTATAACTAAAAAATATTTAAAAAAAAAAAGAAAATATAGGTTGAGGGCTGGGGTTGTGGCGCAGTGGCAGCGTGCTCGCCTAGCACGCAGGAGGCACTGGGTTCCATCCTCAGCACCACATAAAAATAAAGCTATTGTGTCCACCTACAACTAAAAAATAAATAAATAAAAAAAAAGAAAATATAGGTTGAGCATCCCTATTCCAGAGACCTGAAATCTAAAATGCTCCAAAAGTTTCTGGATTTTCAGATTAGAGATGTTCAACTTATAAAAGTCTATGGAAATATTTCAAATTACAAACACTTCTAGTGCTGACTTTTTTTTTTGGTACTAGGGATTTAACCCAGGGGCAATTTACCACTGAGCTATATCCCCAGTCCTTTTTATTTTTTAATTTGAGACAGGGTCTAAGTTGCTGAGACTGGCCTTGAACTTGTGATCCTTTTATCTCAGTCTCTTGAGCTTCTGGGATTACAGGCATGCATCACTGCACCTGGCTATCTGACAGATTTTTTTTTGGTACCAGGGATTGAACTCAGGGGGCACTCGACCACTGAGCCACATCCCCAGCCCTATTTTTGTGTTTTATATAGAGACAGGGTCTCACTGAGTTGCTGAGCACCTCGCCATTGCTGAGACTGGCTTTGAACTTGCAATTCTCCTGTCTCAGCCTCCCTAGTGCTGGGATTACAGGCTTGAGCCACTATGCCTGGCATCTGACAGATTTTTATACTCGAAAACCTGAGGGACTTAATTCTGTTGGTTAGAATATTTTGCAAATTCTTGCCTTTCTGACTCAACTATTTCACATGAGGGTTCCTGGATAAAGTAATGACTATCTTGACCTAAATGAGTGTGAAAGGAAAGAATTAGTTGGTGAAATTACAGTAATAGAACATTATTAGAAAGCAGTCCAGTTACTCAGAAAAGACTGAGCGTTAAGTGATTACTCTAGGAGAGCAATAAATGTTAAAATGTCTGTATGATCTTTTGATGTGGGACACCAAAGAGTATATGATTCTGAGAATGAAACAGTAAGTGAACCTGATAAGGCAAAGGAAAGTACCTAAGAAACCAGTGTTGTTTCACAGGGAGATATAGAGATAATTAGGATAATTAAAAACTGGCAGTAGCCAGACTCAAAGGAAGAGATTAATGGAACTGTTGTGAGGCTGTATCCCAGAAGCCCACTTGAGCCAATGATTTGGATAAAGATCAAAACTGCAAATAAAAAGCTGTGAGATTTAATAAGTCTGTAATAGAGCAGAATATACTGAATTTAACTAAGACAAATCAGTTACCCATGAGGTCCTGCAACTGGATTAAAAAGAAGCTTAAAGGTAAGACAGGTTCATTTAATCCTATTCTAAATTATACTCATTTAATAAAAAAAGAGTGGAAAAAATTAAATTATGCTCATTTGACAGGAGTTACAATTTAAAATATTTCAAGGTTTGGCAGGGAAATGAGTATTAAGTTTGTTCCATATAGTTTGGAGGAACAATGGGTACAAGTTATAGTGAAACTGTTCAGTGCAATACAAACATTGGGTGGTAAATGTTTCTAAAATAAAACAAATACATACGCAATTTTCTTTTGTAATTCCAGGGGTGTCATAAAACCAGTGGGCATCTTTCACATCTTGTGGAGTCAATTCTACCCGTTTGGTGGATTTCTCCACAACCACAACAGGTTCATTTCCCATGTCAAAGGCAAGTGAATCAACATCAAACTTAAAAGTACCTTCTTTCTTCTGTTCTTTTGAATATACGAATGTTCTTCCAACTCTTCCTAGAATGAATGATATTGAGGTTATCAGTTACTTCTTTAATGCTTTTGATTTCCAGACAGACAATTTTTATGTTTGTCTCAAACAAGTCACTAAGACTAACTACAGTGTATGGAAGTAAGACTACAATGATACCTGTGGTTTTTTTTTCCCCAAAGACAATGAGAATCAGACTCTTAAAATGATTAAGTGTGAAGCTAGCTGTGCACACTGAAGCAGATGACATTGGAAATAAGTTTTAGTAAAGCAAGGCTGAAAAAGTTACCAAGGAGAGAGTAACAACCTAATGTAAAGCTGCTGGACAGAATCAATGACCATTACCACTTGTATTGGTATGGGTTTTGAAATAGCAGAGCCTTTGCCTCTAAAGAGCCTCAGTTCCAGAAGAAGGAAATAAGTTTCTCCCCACAGAAACTGGCTAGCTTAAGACAGCTGTATTGTAGGTCTCAACAAAGAATTTTAGCCTAGAATCAACAAGGGTTTTCCCAAAGAGGGCACTTACCAACAACGTAACCGTACTTTTTAAAGAGATTAAGTTGATTTTGTTCTTGTTCACTAAGATCTTCTTCAGCTTTATTTGCATCATTTTTAAGTCTTTTTTGTCTTTCGAACATTCTGTAAGGAGTTGGGTTGCAAATTGGAAACTTCAGAAGGTTTAATGTAGTACCTGAAAATACCAAAGAATGAATGTTTTCAGAAAAGGGTTCAAGGGGAAGAAAACGAACATTTCTGAGCATCTACACTGTGTTGGCTGTGATTCACTGCATTCAACCTCCATGACAACCCTCTCTAAAATTATTGCCACTTTACAAATGAGGAAAGTCTTAAAGATGGGCTCACAGAGTTGGGTGCCATGGCTCACGTTTGTATTCCAGCGGCTCAGGAAGGCTGAGGCAGGAATATTGCAAGTTCAAAGCCAGCCTCCGCAAAACTGAGGCGCTAAGCATCTCAGTGAGACCCTGTCTCTAAATAAAATGCAAAATGGGGGTGGGGATGTGGCTCAGTGGTCCAGTGCCCCTGAGTTCAATCCCTGTTACCATTAAAAAAAAAAAAAAAAAAAAAGACAGCCGGGTGTGGCGCACGCCTGTAATCCCAGCACTTTGAGAGGCTGAGGCAGGAGGATTGCGAGTTCAAAGCTAGCCTCAGCAACGGTGAGGCACTAAGCAACTCAGTGAGACCCTGTCTCTACATAAAACACAAAATAGGGCTGAGGATGTGGCTCAGTGGTCAAGTATCCTTGAGTTCAATCCCCAGTACCAAAAAAAAAAAAAAAAAAAGACTGTCAAACAGGCTAACCCAGAGTTTGAATCCAAAATCTGGAATAATAAAATATTATTCCCATTTTAATATGGCTATCCAGTGCAAAAACAATTCTGTGTATAAATCAGACGAGATTGGGTACATTCAAAATGGTATGGCTGTAGACAATTCTGTGTATATTTCAACCAAAGTGCAAGATAAAGATAAGTTAACCAGGCCAGGCATGTTGGCACATACCTGTGATCACAGCCCTCTTGAGAGGCTGAGGCAGAAGGATCACAAGTTTAAAGCCAGTCTCAGTAACTTAGTGAGACCTAGTCTCAAAATAAAAAATAAAGGGCTGGGGATGTGGCTCAGTGATTAAGCACCCCTGGGTTCAATTCTTGGTACCAAAACAAAACAGAAAAAAAAAAAAGCTAACCAAATGCAATTAAACTCTGGTTTCAAGGGAACAAATGGGGCAGTTAGTTTTATGAACTTAAAAACGAAGAGGGTCACAGAAGGACTCAGTTTCCAATCACAGAAGTTTCTTAAAGTCATAAAACTAATACTTCTCAACAAAGGCACATACCATATTGCATTAATGAATTATTCAGATGTTATGCATGTATAGTATAATGGTCTCAAGAATAAATTCAGGATGTGAACAATAAGACTGAGGGGTGGATGGAGGTTCACAGAGTAAAAATAAAAAATAAAAAGGAAACACAATTTTCAATAAAAACATACAAAGAAGCTGCAAGGGAAATCTCCAATAAAGTGAGAACTTTGCTTTGTTTCCTGGTGTATTTCCAGCGTCTAGTAGTGACTGGAACATAGAAGCTCTCCATAAACATTTCTGTTAGAAAACACCATACACTGAATTTCGACGCACTAAGCTGATACAGAAGAGAGATGTGATAAAGTAGGAGAGTTTTTTTAAAGGAAAGGCTCCAGGCAGCCCAACTTGAACGTTATGGAAAAACGTAGTAGGTGCCTGTGCCACGACCAGACGTCCAATTTCTCAGCATGCGAGTTTCCTAAGCCTCACCTGGCCAAGGGGAGATGGTGGCCCTGTCGATGGCCTCCGCGCCCTTTGCGGTGCAGTAATCCGACTCCAAGAGTGTGTTAAAAAGAGTGGACTTGCCAGAGTTAGTGGCGCCCACCAGGTAGACATCGCCACGGTAGCGCCAAGAACGCTGAAGTGCGGAGATCAGTTCTTCGATTCCATACCCAGTCTTAGCGCTGATAAGCCTTACGTCCCTGACCACCGTGCTCGACCTGACCGACGGATTCGAATTCTCTTTTCCGTCCAGTGGCTGGTCCCCGCTGGGCTGCTGTGGTCCTTGGTAGCCAGGGGCCGGCAGGAGCCCGGCACGGACACAGTCGTCCCACAGCCTGTTCCGGAGCCGCTGCCGGTAGCCGGGAGCATCCTGAGGGAGCAGGTCCACTTTGTTCCCCAGCACGATGAGCTGCTTGGAGCCCACCAGCAAGGGCAAGTGGGACAGCAAGGCGTCAGGCAGGTCGAGCAGGTCTACCATGTAGAGCACCAGGGCTGGCCCTGGCCGCCGCAGCGCGGCGCTCACCAGTTCCAAGTACTGTTCGCGACTCACCTGGAGGCGTAGGGCGCGCCGGTGGTGCACGAGCAGCCAGCAGCGCTGGCACACGAGCCGGACGGGTCCGCCGCCCGCCCGCGCAGCGCTGGAGAACTTCTCGCTGGGCAGATAGCCAGGCATGCCGGGGTCCTGGCAATGCAGCTCTGCCCCGCAGCCCGTGCAGTTCAGGCCGCTAGGAGGCACCGTCGGGTCCGGGAGTTCCACGACCTGGCGCAGGCGGTGGCCAGCTCGTAGCTTCTGGCGGAGTCGTTCCTCCTTCCGCTGCTCCCTTTGTCGCTCTTTCTCGTGCTGCACCTGCAGCACCTCGCGCAACTGCTCCTCAGGGCGTGGTGCGGGCGGCGGCTTCGGGACATACTCGGGGAACACAAAACGCTCCTCCGTGTCAGTGCTTCCTTCGTAGTCTCCAGTCGCCGTGGGGCCCTGAGGAAGCCCACGTCCCAGGAGGGATGGGTGTTGGAAGGAGAAGGCAGCCGCGCATCTCCTCTCCAGAATTGGATCCCGGAGGCCATGGCGCGCTACGGCGGGCGCCGATCCCTGCAGGAAGCGCCACAGCAGCCTATGCGCCAGGCATACCGGCAGCATGGAGAAGGCCGCCACCGACAGCAGGGCGGAGCCACAAGTGCCCACGCGGGCAAGGGCTCCAGATGCGCGCGAAACGCGAGACCAAACCCCGGGGGCACTTGGGAACTGTCGGCTGTGCGTCAAACCCCGTGAGTTCTCGCGATGAAATTCTGAGGCCTTAGAAGCCGCCTAAAGTTGAGAAGATACCGTCAATGACCAAGGGCCTAGACGGATTTAGACGGGCAGAAGAGAGTAGCGAATGCTTTGCGGTATTCTTCAACGTGCCACAAGTCTTCCTTATAGTAAATCACATTTGGTTTTATAGAAGTGCAGAAAATTGGCATGAATGTTGCGGACTCACGTCCACAACCAAAACCTTTCATTAATACACTGGTTATTTTTCGGGTGTCATTATTTGTGCAACTACATTGAAAAACAAAACAGACCAAAAGCTTTCACTGGCCAAATCCAACTCTTGGCCTAAAGAAGCTGTCCTCTTAGTCAGCAGCTACAATTTGCGCGTGGGTAACTCTCCCGACTTCATTTTGCGCAGGCGCAAATCTTACGTTGGCGATTGTGGGCGACGTTTGCTACCGCACGCAGAGGATTCTGGGAACTCCGGAGACGGAAATTACTTCGCTTCTCTCTCCAGGTCCTGGTCGCTGTTGTGCGCCTGCCTCTGATTTCACAACTTAGGAGCGCCAGAGCCTTTTACCAATATGTATGACGCAGACGAGGGTAGGTGAACGCTCAGGACACACTTGGCAGCGACCCATTTAATCAGGGAAGCTGGGGGTGGGGGGGTGGAGGATTTGAGGCTCCGTCCCGCGTCCCCCGCGGGGAGCCCCTTGTGTTTCCCACATCCCCCAGGCCCGGAACCAAGCTGGTCTTGCGGGAGGCGCAGGGTCAGGGAACGTGTTAACGTTTCCAGTCAGTTTTGCTCTGGTTCTCTCCGCTGTCTCGTTCTGTCCAATCTGATATCACCTTCCCATAATGAGTTGTTTTAAACTTCAAGCAACCTCCCCTCCGCTTTTCAATTTTCTTTAAGGTCGCAGTCGACTTACTGAATAACTCGATTTTTGAGCACCAGTCTGTGCCATACATTGTACCAGGCTCTAGAAATACACCGGGGACAAAGAGTTTTGCAGGAGGAGGGTTGGTCAGTTTGACATGGCTACTTGCAGTCTTAAGTCTAACTAAATTGCCTTAAAAGATGGCCTTTAAATCTCCCACAGGATGACATTGTTCTCAGGTTATACGTGTTCTGCTGAACAGGGCCAATTTGTCTTTTTACTTTTCACATACAGAATTCTTAGTCATGCCTAATGTATTTTCTTTCTTTTGGTCGGGGATTGAGCCCAGGGGCACTTAGTCATTGAGCCATATCCTCAGCCCTTTTTTATTTTTCATTTTGAGGCAGGGACTCATAAAGTTGGTTAGGACCTTGCTAAGTTGCAGAGGCTGGCTTTGAACTTGTGATCCTCCTGCCTCAGCCTCCCGAGTCTCTGGGATTACTGGCGTGCACCATCGCACCTGTCTTTGCATATATTTTTAAAGCTTCCTCTTACCTTCTTCACTTCTGTTATTTCAAACTTTACTTTCTTTTTTTTAAGCTCCCAGTTCTCTGGCCATCTCTCACATTTCTCATTCTCTTAGCTACCTCATGGAGAAAATAGAAGCAAAAGCTTAAACTTTTAAAGTGGCTGAAACATCAGAGTCTCATTTATAGCTTTTGTCTAGAAATCTGTTAGAATTGTTATGTTCTCTACTTTTTAACTACTATCTCAGTGGAAGAAAAATTCAAGAAAAGTTTTTTGTTGCTTAATTTTTTGAGTAGTTAATATATTCTTATCACTCACAAGCCGGAAAATATGAGTGTTGAAAGTGTCAGGTCTCATTTTTGTTTATCATCTGCCCTGTTTGAACCTTCTCCACAGTTGATACTGTTCTTAGATGATTTTTTTTTTGGGTACCAAGGATTGAATCCAGGAGCGCTTAACCACTGAGCTACATCCTCAGTCCTTTTTTATATATTATCACAGAGTTTTGCTGAGTTGCTTAGGGCCTTGCTAAGTTGCTGAGGCTGGACTTGAACTCTTGCTCCTCCTGCCTCAGCCTCCTGAGTAGCCCTAATAACAGGCATGTGATGTGCCTGATTTGTTCTGTTCTTAGATTCTTATTTTATGGGCTGGGGATGTAGCTCAGTGATAGAGCACTTACTTAGTGTGAACAAGACCTTGGATTCACTCTCCAGTACCACCAAAAACAACAACAAAAAAAACCAATTTAACTTATTTCTTTCTTTATGCATACTTAAGCAAATATAAATTGGCTTCTATTTTTCCCCTTTTTACAAGCACAAAGTAACATTCACACTTTCTGCACTTTAGTTTTTGCTTAATATGAACAGGAGATTTTTATATTACTACCTAGCATTCTCACCACCCCCAAAGCTATTTAGTTTGTATGGAGGTACCATAACTTAAGTAGTCTCTTATTGATGGATATTAATTTTCAATCCTTTTCTAGTTCAGACAGTGTTGTAATGTATTTTGCCCAAATATGTTTATAGGATAGATTCCTAGATAATAGATTGTCATGTCAAATGATACGTATGTTAAAAATTTTTTTAGACAGTGCCATGTGACCGTTATAGTAAAGATGTACTAATTTACATTCTCAGCAATGTTTAATAATCCTGTGGAAAGTAAGTTTATCAAAGCTACTATAGCAATGAGTCTGCCTTTGATGCCTGCAGACTTTCCTCCAAATCTTTATTAGATATGCCCTTAATCAGTTTCACCTACTCCTTTTCACCTGGCTTCTTTCTGTGTGAAAATGTCAAATCTCTCTTGTTTGTAGGTAAACAAGTTAAACTCTCTATTCGTTGTTTGCTTTGTCTTCCAATATTTTGCTTTTCTCTTCACAGCCAAACTTTGCCTTGTTTCCAGTTTCCATCTTTCAGGGCCTCCTAAGGTAATGCTAGTCTGATTCTTCTGATGCTGCTACATTAAAACAACTCTTTTTAGATTATTTATGACTTCTTAGTTGATAAACTAGATGGGCATTTAAAGTGTTATTTAAAGAATCTTATCTATAACTATGTGGTATTCAACATTGTTGACAGACTTCCTCCTGGAAATTCACTCATCTCTTGCGCTATATCACTTTCACTTGATTCTTCTTACCTATTTGACTTTCCTTCTCATTCTGTTCTATTCACATTCTCCCTGGGTGATGTCATCCATTCTTTATGACTTTAGTTACTGTTCATATGTGTGTAACTTCTGGATATGTATTTCCAATTCCGATACTCTGTATACTAACTACCATTAGACATCTGGGATGTCATCCAGGTACTTTAAATTCATCACTGCATAAACTGAGTTCACTGTGTTCTTTTATCCAGTCTCCTTTCAAAAGCCTCTGCCTTCTGTGTTCTCCATTTCAGTGAATGGTACTACCCTGTTCTTTCTGGTAGATGGCCCCAAATTTCTGGCCCCAAATTCCTGTCCTTAATTGATCCTCCTGCCTCAGCCTCCTGAATTACTGGGATTAGAGGCACACATAACTGCTCTCAACTCTTTGGGCATCAGTTTTAATTCCTGTCTGTTGATCTTGTATCTAATTAACCACCAAGTCCTGATGATTAGAATCTCCTGCCGGGCGCGGTGGCTCAAGCCTGTAATCCTAGCACTTAGGAAGGCTGAGACAGGAGAATCGCGAGTTCAAAGCCAGCCTCAGCAATGGCGAGGTGCTAAGCAACTCAGTGAGTCCCTGTCTCTACATAAAACACAAAATAGGGCTGGTGATGTGGCTCAGTAGTTGAGTACCCCTGAGTTCAATCCCCAGTACCACAAAAAAAAAAAAAAAAAAATCTCCTAAGTATGGTATA
>CM053408.1:80768890-80791248 GCA_028644305.1 Xerus rutilus | reverse complement strand
TTGGTACCAGGGATTGAACTCAGGGGCACTCGACCCCTGAGCCACATCCCCAGCCCTATTTTGTGTTTTATGTAGAGACAGGGTCTCACTGAGTTGCTTAGCGCCTCGCCATTGCTGAGGCTGGCTTTGAACTCGCGATTCTCCTGTCTCAGCCTCCCTAAGTGCTGGGATTACAAGCGTGAGCCACCGCGCCCGGCTACGTGGTCACTTCTTTTTGTCCCCATTGCCACAATTCTTGACATGCCACCACCAACTCTTGGCAAGAAAACTCCCGATTTGTGTGCTTCTGGTCTTCTCCAAGCTACTGTTCACACTGGCCATACTGATGTTTCAGAAGTGAAATCTGATCTACCCTTACTCAAATCTTGGAATGATCCCTCAAACCTCTGTTGGTATGAACCAAACTTGTCTCACTCCCCTTCCAACTTCACTCTCCATGCTTCAGTGGCCTTCTTTCCATGAATATGCCATATGTCTTTAATTATGGAGTCTCTTGCACAGGCATTTTTACTGCTTGGGGTACTTCTTTCTTTACTCCTTACCTTTACAATCTCTTTTTTTTTTTTTTAATTTTTAGTTGTTGACCTTTATTTATTTATGTGTGGTGCTGAGGATCCAACCCAGTGCCTCCCACGTGTGAGACAAGTGCTCTTACCACTGAGCTAAAACCCCAACCCTTACAATCTCGTTTTTGCCTGATTTATTCTCCTATTCATGAAATGAAGTCTGTGTTTAGCTCAGCATTTTATTTTATTTTTTTTCATATTTTGGTGGTGCTGGTGATTGAACTCTGTTGCTTTACCACAGAGCCAGCCTTTTGTTTTCTTTTTCTTTTTTTTTTCTTTTTGGTACCAGGGATCAAATCCAGGGTTGCTTAACCAGTGAGCCACACCAATAGCCTTTTTTGTATTTTTATTTAGAGACAGGGCCTTGTTATGTTGCTTCGGGCCTTGCTAAGTTGCTGAGGCTACCTTCAAACCTGTGATTCTCCTGCCTCGGCTTCCTGAACTGCTGGGATTACAGGCATGTGTCCTTGTGCCTGGCTCCTTTTCATTTTTTATTTTGGGTCTCATTAAGTTGCTTAGGGCCTCATTAAGTTGCTAAGGCTGCCCTCGAATTTGTGGTCCTCCTGCCTCTGCCTCTGAGTGACTGAGATACACGATGGGCTGCCACCATGCCCAGACATCTCAGCTTCTGAGATGTCTTCCTGACTTCTTTAGATCCTGGTTAGAAATGTCCACATCATTTTGTCTTTATTGATTTCACCTTGTCTGTATTTCCCTAATAAGTCATAATAACCCCAAGGATACAGCTATGTTTTTTTAAAAATATTTTTTAGTTATACATGGACACAGTGTCTTTATTTTGTTTACTTATTTTTATGTGGTGCCGAGGATCGACCCAGTGCCTTACACGTGCAAGGCAAGCACTCTGCCACTGAGCCACAACCTCAGCCCAAGGATACAGCTATATTTATCTTGTTGAGGGTAGTGTCTCTAATGCCTGGGCCTCTACATGCTCATACTCAAATATTTGATAAATAGACGAATTAATACATGAATCTCCTTCATGGGTTCATTTTCCTTCACATGACTTTAGAAAGAGGTGTTCCCTAATATCCTATCTCCAGTATTCTTTTTTTTTTTTTTGTACCAGGGATTAAACTCAGGGGTACTCGACCACTGAGCCACATCACCAGCCCTATTTTGTGTTTTATGTAGAGACAGGGTCTCACTGAGTTGCTTAGCGCCTCGCCATTGCTGAGGCTGGCTTTGAACTCGCGATTCTCCTGTCTCAGCCTCCAAAGTGCTGGGATTACAAGCGTGAGCCACCGTGCCCGGCTATTTCCAGTATTCTTTATGAAAACTCTCCCTATTTTCTGAACGATTTGTTCAAGATTTCAACTTTGTTTATAACATGGAACTTTTGAGTTTCGTATTTATATCTAGTTACCTATGGAAAATATTTGAAGGGAGATATGATCTCAGATATGTCTAAGACCCTCCTCTTCATTTCCTCTCTTTTCTCTTTGAATTTGCTTCTATATGGTAGTGATACTAACTTTTTATCTCTTGTCAAAGCTAGAAATCTGTGCTGTTTTATATAACTGTCTTTCTTACCCGCCCCCCCACATGTAAGGATTAGTATTTCTAGTACATTCAAGAAGCATTTGTTAAGGCCAGCTGCAGTGGCGCACACCCACAATTCCAGCACTTTGGGAAGCTGAGACAGGAGAATCATGAGTTCAAAGCCAGCCTCAGCAAAGGTGAGGTGCTAAGCAACTCGGTGAGACCCTCTCTCTAAATAAAACACAGAATAGGGCTGGGGATGTGGCTCAGTGGTTGAGTACCCCTGAGTTCAATCCCCAGTATCCTCCGCCCCTCCAAAAAATAAAAGAGTATTTGTTTAAAGTTTTATTTTGGCTATGTCTCAATTTTTTTTTGGTACTGGGGATTGAACCTAGGAGGGTATAATCACCAAGCCACATCCCCAGCCCTTTTTAATATTTTTATTAGAGACAGAGTCTTGCTGAGTTGCTTAGGGCCTCACTAAATTGCTGAGGCTGGCTTTGAACTCGAGATCCTCCTCCCTCAACCTCTCTAACCACTGGGATTATGGGTAGGCGCCACCACACACAGCTGGTTTTGTATAGAATTTTAATCTAAAGATTATAAGTTTTATAGACTAGGTGTATAAATCAGAATAAAAACCAAAAATATAGCACACTTATTCTTTCATGGAAGAAAATGGGACTGATACTTGAGGACCAGTGCATAATGATTTTTCAAGTGCCTATTGTTTAAATTACTATTGGCTATATAACTATCCCAAAACTTACTTGCTTAAAAATTATTATGTTTTTGGATTCTGTGAATTTGGAATTTGGACAGGGCATTAGGTATGACTTTTCTGTGCCCCACAATGTCAGTGGTTAAATTGGAAAGACACAAGTCTGAGTGTTGACTTGATAGCCTGTGTTATGTGTATAGAATCTGAATGGTTTATTTACATGTCTGGCACCCAGACTAGGAGGACTCAAAGACTAGGATTTGTCTTGTAAGTGGCTTCTGCTTGTTTGAACTCCTCACAGGATAGCAGCCTCAGAGTAGTAGCACTTTCTAATGGCAGTTCAGGGCTCCAGTGTTTCTGCAAACAAGATCAAAACTGTATTGCCTTTTCTGATATAGCTTCTGAAGTCATGCAGCATTGCTCTAGCTACATTCTCTTATTACAGGAGAGTTGGAAATTCACTCAGATTCAAGGAGAGGGTACATAGATCACTATATCTTGATAGTAGATCACATTATGTAAGTGCATGTGAAATGGGAAATGTGGTTGTGGCTATCTTTGGAAAATACAGTCTGTCATACCTGTACGAGTGTGAATGTTGCTGTAATAGACCATTCTACCTTAGGATGTTGCTCAAGTATTGGAACCTTTTTTTGGTTCTATCCCCTTAGCCTGAGCTCCTCCAGTCTCTGAGCAGCTTATTGCTCAGAGAACTATGTCTGAGTTTTCTTCTGGTTATCATTATCATTAGCTGTAAATGAAAATTTTGTGAACTTTCTGGAGAAGATGGAAAACTTCCATATTCATGCAAAATTACATTGAAACTTTGTAATAAAATCTCTTTGTATATGGGAAGAAATCTGTGTGACATAGAAATATTATTCTGTTGTGTATTTTTAAAAATGGGGTAAAATGATTGCTTTTTATTCAGCCAATTATGTATGCTTTAGGTGTTTGCTAGTGGTATATTATTGCATATGATATTTTTGTTTTTGCAGATATGCAATATGATGAGGATGATGATGAAATCACCCCAGATTTGTGGCAAGAAGCATGCTGGATTGTAATCAGGTAATTTTTTTTAGAACAAACTGGTACTATAAAACATAAGGGGATTTTTCTGCTTTTTCTATTCCTAATAGGTAGATGTTCTCTATGAATATACTATGAAAGAGTTCATTAACTTTTATTTTTTAAGTATTTCAGACTTAAGGAAAAGTCACATAAGGAATTCACTTATACACTTCACTGGATTCTGTACATGTTAACTTTATACAACATTTTCTTTGTTTCTTTTTCCTGTGTACATATTTTTTTTCTCTAACATGTAAGTTACAGACGTTAATCTGAACAGTCTTTTACATGATCACAACAAAGGGATTGAATCATTATTGGTATAATTTTGTTTAGTCTATAGATTGCTCACATTTTGCTAGTTGTCCTACTAAAGTTTATAGAAAAATTTTAAAAACTTTTTGTTTATCTGATTCTGGGTCCAATCTAGGACCACATGTTGTATTTTGTTTTTGTGGCTTCTTATTCTATGTCCTTTAATCTGGAACAGTTTCTCAATCTGTGTCTATTTCTAGTTTTTTTTTTTTTTTTTTTTACCTTGACAGTATTGAAAAATATAGGTCAATTACTTTTTGTCCCTTTTTTTGGTGGTGCTAGGGTTTAAACCTATGGCCTTAAGCATGCAGGCATGCTTTCTACCACTGATCCACACCTGAACTCCTTGGTTATTTTATAGAATGCTTTTTAGTTTGTCTTTTTTTTTTTTTCCTGATGCTGGAACTAGATTCACAAGATTACTTTTGGCAGAAGTGATATTTTCTTTAAGTGCCCTGTATCAGAAGGTATATTTGTTCCATTACTGTGATTTTTAATTTGATTCCATGATTCTGTTTTTTTTGGTACTAGGGATTGAACCCAGAGGCGCTTAACCACTGAGCCCTATCCCCAGCCCTTTTTATTTATTTTTTGTTTTGAGATGGGGTCTCACTAAGTGTTTTAGGGCCTCATTATGTTGCTGAGGCAGGCCTCACTAAGTTGTTGAGGCTGGCCTTGAACTTGGGATCCTCCTTTCTTAGCCTCCTGAGAGGGCTGGGATTATAGGCAAGCACCACCATGCCCAGCTTTTCACGTTATTGTAAGTGGGTAGAATTAAAATGAGTTGCATTTTAACTCCAGTTCCCATCCAATTCTGAGTGTAACTAAAACACATTTAAACTAAGTAAAAAGCTTTATATATGGGGTAGTTCAGTAATAGAGCACTTGCCTAGCATGTAGGAAACCCTTGGTTTGATGCCTCAGCACCGAAACAAATAAAAAAAACCTTACATAGTAAAAAATGTAACTTGTAAGTGATAAAGTGGTATCCTGTTATGATAAAGTAGTATTCTGTTAGGTTAAAATGTTCAAGTGCTTATGTCCCTTCTCTCTGATCAACAAACTGACATTAACTTTGTATGTGGCAACGTGATGGTGGGTGCTCTCTGTCAGTCAGTCCAGAGTGCATATTCTTTTGGTTATCATACACTTTTCAAAGAATACATGCTTCTGACCGTCTGCCATTTGCATTTGGAATATGATAATCTTTCTTGAATGTTGTTTTGTTAGAAAAAGAATTTTGATCTTAAGCAAAAAAAGTTTATTTTCAGTATATGTAGGAGATTGCTTAAGGATAAAGTACTGTATTGTGAATAGTCACAGCGTTTATTTATCATTTGTTACAAGATAAATTATTTCATTTAAAAATTTTGACTAGATACTTTTGTATTGTCAGATGGAATTTTGTTTGATTTTTAACATCAAGTGATTTTTTTTGTTTTGTTTAAGTACTGGGATTGAACCTATGTCCTTGCACATGTAAGGCAAACAGTTTACCACTGAACTGTATCCTCATTCCCCTCCCCCTTTTTCTTTTGGTACCAGAGATTGAACTCAGGGGTACTGGACCACTGAGCCACATCCCCAGCCCTATTTTGTGTTTTATGTAGAGACAGGGTCTCACTGAGTTGCTTAGCACCTCACTATTGCTGAGGCTGGCTTTGAACTCATGATTCTCCTGTCTCAGCATCCCAAAGTGCTGGGATTACAGATGCACGCCACCATGCCCAGCTCCCCTTTTTGTTTTGAGACAGGATTTCACTGAGTTGCTGAGATTCACCTTAAACTTATGATCCTGCCTTAGTCTCCTGACTATCTGGGATTATAGGCATGTGCTGCTATGCTTGTTTTCTTTTTTTTTTAAAGGAGATAGAGTCTTGCTGAGCATGGTGGTGCGCACCCGTAATTTCAGCAGCTTAGGAGGCTGAGGCAGGAGGATTGTCAGTTCAAAGCCAACCTCTGCAAAAGTGAGGTGATAAGCAATTCAGTGAGACCCTGTCTCTAAATAAAATAGAAAATAGGGCTGGGGATGTGGCTCAGTGATTGAGTGCCGGCGCCAAAAAAAAGAGAGAGAGAGATAGGATCTTTTTGTTGCCTAGTCTGGCCCGAAATTCCAGGGTTTAAGTGATGCTCCTGTCTCAGCCTCCCATGTAGTTGGGACTTACAGGTGCATGCCACTGCACCTGGCTAGATGAAGATTGTTGTGTGTGTTGGTGAGGAGGATGCTAGAGATCAAATTCAGGGCCATACATGTACTAGAGAAACATTTGCTCCACCACTGGACTACATTCATAATCCTATAAGGTAGCATTTTAATGAAGCAGTTTTCTAAAGATTTTAGCAAAAGTAGTTACAATTCAGTGCCCTAAAGTAATGAAACTTTTCTATAGTTTCTTGAAGATTTTTCATCTTAAATTCTCCATAACAACCATTGTTATTTGTATTAGGCAGTGCTTTCCATGTCGTTTTTACATATCAGTAGATGTTCCAAGTAGTTGAGAAATTGCTTTCTCCTGGTATTCCACAGTCTCTACTGAAAGAAAATGCCCCAGCCACTAGCCTCTTTTAAAAAAGAAAAGAAAATGCCCTGGTCATTCTTTAGGCTGTGCTTTATACAAGGATGGTTATATACTTTATTCTCTACCATAGGATCTAATTTTTAATATTGGTCATAATTGATTGGATCAGGTTGAGGCCCTGTTACAAAGTCAGCCATTTTGTAGGCCTGCCAGTGACCTGTGAGGTGATTTGATGATGCCACCATGGGAGGCTGATGATTAGTTGGGCTCTCATATCTCAGAAAATTGATGTGAGGATCCAAGAGTGTCAGTCAGTAATTACTAGGAAAGGGGAATAGAAGCTAAGAAATACTCACAGATATTAAATGGTGGGGTCACAAGGTGGAGGAGTTGAAACAGATGTGATAGTGGGGTACTTCCTACTGCTGAGGGATGGTGAGGCAGTCCAGTTCTTAGGATTGTGCTAGATCTCAGAGCTCTCCAGCCTCTCAGTGCACCTTTCCTGGGTGGTAGTGGGGAGTGATGTGCTGAGATTTCTCTTGCATTTTTATCTCTTTCTTATTATGTGTTTATTTCCCTATCCCTTTTCTGAACAAGTGCCTGCCTATTCCTTGTGAACAATATGGTCCATCTTCCTCTAGGACTTCACCTTATAATTTCTGTCTATACTACTAACTCATCTCACACATGCTTCATTTTTATCATCAGTCATTTGCTGAGTATTTTCACTTAAATGACTTACTTTCATCTCTCCCTTAATGTATTCTAAAGAGAACTAATGATCTTTTTTTTTTTAATATTTTTTTTAGTTGTAGATGGACACAATATTTTATTTATTTATATGTGGTGCTGAGGATCAACCCAGTGC
The DNA here is from genome assembly GCA_028644305.1 of Xerus rutilus. Classification (NCBI taxonomy): domain Eukaryota; kingdom Metazoa; phylum Chordata; class Mammalia; order Rodentia; family Sciuridae; genus Xerus; species Xerus rutilus. Next base: position 80,783,682 of record CM053408.1, on the reverse strand, counting down.
CTTACACGTGCGAGGCAAGCACTCTGCCACTGAGCTACAGCTCCAACCCCGAACTAATGATCTTTGTTTTTGTTGTTTTGGTGCTGGGGTTCTAACCCAGGACCTTGTATGTGCTAATGAGCACATATTCTACCAAGCAATCCAAGCAACGCTCCCCCCAACCTCAGAACTAATGATTTTTAACCTAAAATTAATGTTCTCACACATTCTCTAGTTTAGTTTTTTTTGTTTTGGTTCAGTCCCTGGGGATTGAACCCAGGGGCGCTTAATCACTGAACCACATCCCCAACCCTTTTTTGTATTTTATTTAGAGACAGGTTCTCGTGGAGTTGCTTAGGGCCTCACTAAGTTGCTGAGGCTGGCTTTGAACTTGAGACTCTCCTGCTTCAGCCTTCCAAGCCACTGGGATTGTAGGCGTGTACCACTGTTCCAGCCCCTATTTTAGTAATTGATATTACCATCCCCCCTCTCATTCAAATTAAAAGATTGATTGATTGATTGATTGATCTGTCTATCTGTGGTGCTAAGGATCAAACCCAGGGCCTACTGCATGCTAGGCAAACACTCTACCACTGAGCCACATCCCCAGCCCTTAAAATTTTTATTGTTCTTTTTCACTCTCCATTTTATTTTGACACTTTTTTCAAGAAATGTTTCAGAGAGGTCGAATAAAATTTGTATATAAAATACCTATTGCTGTGACATTATTTCTTTTTTTAGGTACCTCATAATATCTTGTTTAGTGGTTGGTATATAGTGGTTTGTACTTATAAATATTTAAATTGAATTATAATGAGAATGGAGAAATATGCTAGAAAACAAACCAAGTTGAAACTGATTATGGATTTCAATATTTTCCTAGTTCTTATTTTGATGAAAAAGGCTTGGTCAGACAACAGTTGGATTCTTTTGATGAGTTTATTCAGATGTCTGTTCAAAGAATTGTGGAAGATGCTCCACCTATTGACCTACAAGCTGAAGCTCAGCATGCTAGTGGAGAAGTTGAAGAACCGGTAAGATGGTTATTCTAATAAAGTTACATGGATAGAAGATAGTTTAAAATTTCAGCCCTTCTTGCACTTGGCTTAAAGGTTAAAGGTCAGAGTTTTTAGCAGTGTACTTATAGCATCTTCAGGCAACTACTGATTTATTCTTAACAGAGACATGTTTTTGTAAGTAATTCAAAACCATAATCCTCATGCATATGGTGAGTATTCAATGTTGGGAAGAAGAGACTCAAAGAACAACTAAGAGAAGCAAACCAGAAATAATTGTTTTCGATAATTCTACTTTTTTCCTTTTTTTTTTTCCTTTTTCCTTCCAGTTTTGGGGATTGAGCCCAGGACATTGTACGTGTGAGGAAAGTACTCTATATCTGAGCTATATATTCCAACTCCTTTTTATTTTATATCGATACAGTCTTTCTCAGTTGCAAGAGTTGACCTCAAACTTGTAACCATCCTGCCTTAGCCTTCCAAGTAGCTAAGATTATAGGCATGTGCCACCATGCCTGGATAAGAAAAAGTGTTAGGACTTTTTCTCCTGATTTTTGTTTATTGCATGGGATGCATTATCATAACAGTATGAGATTTTAAAAAGGGAAATTATAAGCTGAGTGTGGGGGTGCCTGTCTGTAATCCTATCTACTTTAGCGGCTGAGGCTGGAGTATCTCCAGTTTGAGCCCAGCATGGGTAACATGGGGAGACCTTTCTCAAAGTACAAACAAAAGACAAAAAGGAGTATCATCAAAACTTAAGTTTTATTCACAAATGTGCATTTTTTAAGCACTGTTAAAATTATAACTTAAAATTATAACATTAAGTTTATAATTTTAGTTTTACACAATGATTATAAAGAAATCCAAATAGTGACTGATTGTCCCCAGGTTTAGAAAAGTAGAGGGGCAGCTGTGGGATAATGTTGGGCTTTGATTGAGGGAAAACTGTAAAGCAAAGTGAGGTAGAGTTAGATAGTGGGGAAGGTGGCTATTTCTAGCCATTTCAGTCTTATTTCTCCATAGCTTATATTTAAAGGGCTGGTCTGTTCTCATTCTAATTGGACGTGCTACACAGAATTTTGCTCTTAAGAGCAAAAGTAATTGGCTTTTCAGGGACTGTGATGGAAAAAGGTTTCTTTTTTATCTCAGTCATTTTTTTTTTTCATGGTTTATGCATAAGTAGAGAGATAATAGTATAATGGTGTATTCAAAGTGCCAGTAGAAGCAATTTGTAAAGCTTAGTTATCAGAGTTTAGTAGAAAAGAAGAGCAAAGGAGAAAGATGCTTAGGCATTTCCACAAGAAAATACTTTAGTTTGAGAAGGGAATAGGGACCACAGCAATCAACCTATGAATTTTAGTCCCCCTTCCCCCAACATGATACTGGGGATTGAACTCAGGGCCTCATCTGTGGTAAGGCACTGAGCTATGTTCCCAGCCTTTTTTATTTCATTTTGAGATAGGGCCTTAGTCAGTTGTCGAGGCAGAAGGTCTTTTTGCCTGGGCAACTCACAGATCCCAGGTAGCTGGGATCATAGATGTGTACCACTGCGCCCAGTTCAGTTTCTATTTTTGGTTTTATTGGAAGACAAGATGGAGCCAGATTATCAGAGGTTTTGGATGACATGAGAAATTGTTGAAAAATTGTCAGAGAATATACATAAAGCATTACTTAAGAAAGGTCACTTTGGAAATGGTATTTACTTGGAAGGCAAAGAGGCTAGAAACAGATGAAATTCTTAGACTAGTCTAAGATAATTTCCTAAACTAGAGTGATTATGGAAATAAGGGGTGGAGGGTTCCTTTCTCTTGGTTCAATACTCCTAAAAATTCTCTTTTCCCTTTCCCTAGTCCAGCTTGGGAGCCTTGGGTATCAATAATTTTCGCTTAGGAAAGGGTCTGCTTAGTCCCATCTACTGTGAAATTTGATGTAGAGAGAAATCCAGTATCTGTTTCTCTCTGAAAAGTAATATTCATGTATCTTGTTTAATTAGGCAGCAGATATTTAATTGAGAACTTTTTTGTTTGTATTTTGCTGTGGGCTGAGCTATAGTCAGCCAGGATTGGAAGTGCTCAGTACTTTATATAGAATGAGAATGTTTAGGATTGTTTTTTTTGGGGGGGAGGGGGGTACTGGGAATTCAACCCAGGCATGCTTTACCACTGAGCTATATCCCCAGCCTTTTAAAAAAATTAAAAAAAATTTTGACACAGGGTCTCACTAAGTTGTTTAGGGATTTGCTAAGTTGCTGAGGCTGGCCTTGAACTTGCCTTCCTCCTGTCTCAGCCTCCAGAGTTGCTGGGCATATAGGCGTATGCTACTGTGCCTGGCTGGTTTTTTTTTTTTTTTCCTTGTATATTTAATGGAAGAGTTAGGTTTATTTTTCCTAATATTCTATTGATTAGATTTGAGCACAGTTCTAAATATCAATTTATTTTTGTTTTCTGATCATTTTGTACTCTTGATCCCAACCAAAGAGAGGGTATGAAACTATAGATGATTAATAAAATTCACACTGGTTTATATCATTCAAAAAACCTGTATACACTTTTTATTTTGGTACCGGGGATTAAACTCAGGGGTACTGGACCACTGAGCCATATCCTCAGCCCTATTTTGTGTTTTGTGTAGAGACAGGGTCTCACTGAGTTGCTTAGCACCTCGCCATTGCAGAGGCTGGCTTTGAACTCATAATTTTCCTGTCTCAGTCTCCCAAAGTGCTGGGATTACAGGTGTGTGCCACTGCACCTGGCTACACTTTTATTTACATATGGCATATTAAGTCATTTTTTTCCTGCCTTAAGCAAGCAGTTAGGTGTAAAAATGTACATATATACAGTGTGTATATTGACTTTGAAGAGTCCTCATATCAATAAAATAGATTAATTTTTTCAGTTTGAAGAGCTAATTTTACTTAAAATATTAATGTCAATTAAAATGGAATCATTAAAATGTTTATGAGAAAAATTATTTACCCTTTTCATGTTTCTTATTTAATTTCAGCCAAGGTATTTGTTGAAATTTGAACAAATTTACCTCTCCAAACCTACCCATTGGGAAAGAGATGGTGCTCCTTCACCAATGATGCCAAATGAGGCCAGATTAAGAAATCTCACGTAAGAAAGATTTTTTTCCTTGTCATCAACTGATACTGAAATCAGAATTAAGAAAAAAATTTATGTTAACCAGTTGAGGATTTACATTTTAGCAAATACCTTGCTATTGCTCAGCTGTGACCTACTTTTATTTTCAAAGGTATTCTGCTCCACTTTATGTTGACATAACAAAAACAGTCATTAAAGAAGGTGAAGAACAACTTCAGACTCAGCACCAGAAAACTTTTATAGGAAAAATTCCAATTATGTTGCGTTCAACTTACTGCCTATTGAATGGCTTAACAGATCGTGATCTTTGTGAGTTAAATGAATGCCCTTTGGATCCTGGTGGCTATTTTATTATTAATGGATCTGAAAAGGTATAGTAACATTATTTTAAAACATTACAAAATGATAGTTAGAATTTAAATTATTAAAGTTGAAATTAAAAAGTAGACTTTTATATAGGGTAACCAGAAAGTGGGAAGTTAAAATTATTTATAGTGTGATGGCTAAATTTAGGCTTTATTTAGATGAATATAATATAAACTAGCATTTTGGTAAGTTATTAGAATTATATATTTCTATGAAGCATTTGTGCAAAGTGGAGTTTGTAAAGTTCAAGAATTGGTGTTTCTCTGTGCGCCTTTATGATCAAGTTAAATTAAGGTGCACATTTCACTCTTTATTCTTCAATGACCTTTTGGGTTTCATGGCTGTAACTTTTTTATTGTCCGTATAGGTTCTGATTGCCCAAGAGAAAATGGCAACAAACACAGTCTATGTGTTTGCCAAAAAGGATTCTAAATATGCCTACACAGGAGAGTGTAGGTCATGTCTGGAGAATTCTTCCCGACCTACCAGTACTATATGGGTTAGCATGCTGGCAAGAGGAGGGCAGGTATGGTCTGGGATATGATATGTTGTTTTTGTTTATTCCTTTGTGCTTTGTTTCATAATTTATCAGATGACATTCTTGGTCAAAAAAATCTTCTCTGGAGCATATTATTGGTGTTACGTGGTAGGTATTATTATTATCGCCACATAACAGATTACTCCAACAGCAGCATTTATTATCATGTAGTTTCTGTGGGTCAGGAATCTGGGTGCAGCTTAAGTGGGTCCTCTGGCTGATGTGTCTCATTAGGTGATGTAAGGTGTTTACCTAGGCTGCAGTCATCTCAAGGCTTACTCACATGGTTGTTAGCAGGATTCAATTCCTTACTGGCCATTGGACAGTTTCAGGTCTTTGCTGGTTGTCGGTTGGAAGCTTCTTTCAGCTTCTTGCCATGTAGACCTCTCCATTTAGTAGCTGACAACATGAAAACTTGGCGTCTTCGCAGGGAGCAAGCACAAAGAGCCATAGAGCCAGGCACAGTGGCACATATGTGTAATTCCAGCAACTTGGGAGGCTGAGTCAGTGGGATCATAAGTTTGAGGTCAGCCTGAGAAACTTAGCAAGAACTTGTCTCCAAAAAAAAGGGGGGGGGTGGTGCTAAAGATGTGGTAGCATCAATATGTGGTCATCTCCTATACGGGCAGGAGGAGCTGGCAGAAGAGCTAAAGTACAAGCAAGATGGAGCCAGTCTTTTATAGCTTACTTAGAGAAGCAGCATCCTATCATAAATTTTTATTTTCTTTGTGGTACTTGGGAATGTACCTAGGAGTGCTCTACTACTAGCTACATGCCCAGTCCTTTCTGTTATTTCTTTTTAAAAAAATTTTTTAAAAAAGTTATATTAGTGCGTTATAGTTATACATAATAGAGAGGTTCATTTTGACTTATTTATAAATTCATATAACATAGTTTTCTCCATTTCACATCCCTGCTCTTTTTTGAGATAGTCTTGCTAAGTTACCAAGGCTAGCCTAAAACTTGCTGTCCTCCCACCTCAGCTTCCTGAATTGCTAGTATCATAATAGGCATGTGCTGCTGTGTTAGACCAGAACATAGCCTTTGCCTGAGTCAAATGGAATAGATTGAATAGTAATTGATTTGTAGGTAATTTGAATTAGTGTTTCTTAATTAAAAGTTCACATCAATAATTTTAAGACTCTGAAGTACAAAAGATTGGACCCCCACTTGTGTTGACCAAATGATAGGGGTGGTGGCAGTGTTCATCAGGGGCCAGGTATAAGTATTTGGAAAAGGTCCCCAGGTGACTGTGATGTACATTCTTGAGAATAATTGGCCAGGATTTTGGAGGGCCAAGATATGAATACAATTTTTAAGGATGTTATGTTGGCAACTCTGGACAAAATGTAGGGGTGTGAGGCCAAGAGAAGGTAGGGTGAATTTAAAGTAGAGAAGTATGAATAAAACCAGCAGCCAGGTATGCCAGTGTAGACTAATCACTTACTTTGTTTTTGTATATGTATACAATTAAAGACGAAGAAACTGGAAAAAAGAAACGAATGTTAGAGGCTGTTTGTTAATTTTGAAGTGTTATTCAAATAAGGAGACACCTCACAGATCAACTCTGATTTAATTTTATTCTGTAATTAGCTTTTTCTATATTTGTTTATTCATGTCCTTGCTCTTTTACCCCTCATCTGTATCTTTCTTCCAGAGTCCTCCCCAAACCCAAGGGGGCAGGGGACAGAAAGGTATCAGTTGTATTTATATTCTTTGGCAGCCAAAAGTCATTTCTTTTTTTTTTGGTACTGGAGATTGAACTCCTCAGGGGTACTTGACCACTGAGCTACATCCCCAGTCCTATTTTGTGTTTTATGTAGAGACAGGGTCTCACTGAGTTGCTTAGCGCCTTGCCCTTGCTGAGGCTGTTTTTGAACTCGTGATTCTCCTGTCTCAGCCTCCCTAAGTACTGGGATTACAGGCTTGCGCCACCGTGCCCAGCTCAAAAGTCATTTCTAAATGTGGTATTTGGTTAATTCTTAGAGAATTTTGACAGGCAGGTGGAAGAGAATGGAAGTTCTATATGGTTTAAATGACTAGGCTGTCTGTAAAATTAGTTAACTTATTTCAATGTTTTTGAAAAATAGTCGTAGAAGATTCCTTACAGAATAGGAGGCATGGTTTTTTGAAATACATGAACATAAATGGTTTGCTTGCTGTCTTCATTTTTTTGTTGTTGTTGTTGTTTTTCATTTTTGGTGGTACTGAGGATTGAACCCAGGTGCTTTACCACTGAGCTATGCCCCTGTCCTTTTTATTTTTGCTTTTGAGGCAGGGTTTCACTAAGTTGTTGAGGCTGGCCTCAAACTTTCTGCCTCATTCTTCTGAGTAGCTGGAGTTTAAATGGTTATCTTGGTGCTTTTATATTTCTCTGAATTCTTATATATTCATATTCTAATGGTATTTTATTTTTCTAGGGTGCAAAAAAGAGTGCTATTGGTCAGCGCATCGTGGCAACTCTACCATATATCAAGCAAGAAGTTCCCATCATAATTGTGTTTAGAGCATTAGGTTTTGTGTCTGATAGAGATATCCTAGAACATATTATTTATGATTTTGAAGATCCAGAGATGATGGAAATGGTAATGTGAAAACAGAATGTATTCATAGTGTCTAATAAGAAATTCAAGCCTGATGCGGTGGCGCATACCTGAAATCCCAGTGACTTATGAGGCTGAGCCAGGAAGATTGTGAGTTCAAAGCCAGCCTCACAACTTAGCAAGGCACTTAGCAACTCAGCAAAACCCTGTCTCTAAATAAAATAAAAAAAGGGCTGGGGATGTGGCCCAGTGGTTAAGCACCCTTGGGTTCAGTCCATGGTACCAAAACAAACAAACAGACAAAAACAGCAGAAATCTGTGCTGAAGAGCAGTTTGGCTGTCACAAATCTCGTGTAGTGAAAGCCACCTTCCCTGTCTAGGCCTCTCGCCTGACAGTTGAGTATAAAACAGACATGAAAAGTAGAGACAGCCAAATGAAGAAGGCAGTAAGGAAAATTATAAAAGCACACTAGTATTGTGTAATTTAGTAAAAAAGGCAAATGAATAGTTGATGCACTTTTTTAAGAAAAAAATTTTTATTTTGAGAAAAAAAATTATTTTTATTTTGAGAAAAAAACCCCCTTTCTGTTTTGCAAGAATTTCAAACTTACAGAAAAGTTGCTAGAATAGTACTGAGAACTCTTGTGTATTCAGTTAACTTGGCCACATTTGCTTTATTGTTCTGTGTATTTATATATATTACTTTTTTCTGGACCATTTGAGAGTAAGTTAACAGGCATTAATGCCTCTTTACTCCTAATACTTCAATGTATATTCAATGTATATTTCCTAAGAACCAGACTATTCACTTACATAATCATAGTATAATTAGTAAAATCAGGAAATTTAATGTAGACGTAACACTATTAATATGCAGATATTTTTTAAAAAATTTTTGTTTTAATATATCTATGATAAATGTATATCATACATAGATGAGGTATAATTTCTTATTTTTCTGATTATACATGTTGTAGAATTACATTGGTCATGCAGTCATATATGTACATAAGATAATAATGTCTGTTTTATTCTACTGTCCTTCCTATCCTCATATCCCCTTAACTCCCCACCCTTCCCCTCACTCTCCTGTACCTAATCTAAGGTAAGTCTATTCTTCCCTAGTGCCCTGCCCCCACCCCCCAATTGTGAATTAGCATCTGCATATCAGAGAAAGCATTCAGCCTTTGGTTTTTTTCGATTGGCTTATTTCGCTTAGCATGGTATTCTCCAACTCCATCCATTGACCAGCAAATGCCACAATTTCATTTTTCTTTAAAATTGAGTAATATTCCATTGAATATATATACAACATTTTCTTTATCCATTCATCTATTTACGGACACCTAGGTTGGTTCCATAGTTTAGCTGTTGTGCACTGAGCTGCTGTAAACTTTGACGGGACTGTGTCACTGTAGTATGCTGATTTTAAGTCCTTTGGATATAAACCAAGGAGTGGGACAAGTTGGGTCAAGTGGTGGTTCCATTCCGAGTTTTCTGAGGAATCTCCATACTGCTTCCCATAGTGGTAGCACCAATTTGCAGTCCCACCAACAATGTATGAATGTACCTTTTCCCCCACATCCTCGCCAATACTTGTTGCCTGTACTGATAATTGCCATTATGACTGGAGTGAGATAAAGTCTCAGAGTAGTTTTGATTTGCATTTCTCTAATTGCTAGAGATGTTGAACATTTTTGCATACATTTGTTGATCGATCATATTTCTTCTGTGAAGTGCCCATTTCTTGATTGGGTTATTTTTGTGTGTGTGTGTGTGTGTGAAGTTTTTTGAGTTCTTTATGTATCTTGGAAGTTAGTGCTCTATCTGATGTGCATGTGGTAAAGATTTTCTCCCATTCTGTAGTCTCTCTCTTCACATTATTGATTGTTTATTTGGCAAGAAGAAGCTTTTGAGTTTGAATCCATCCCATTTATTGATTTTTGATTTTACTTATTGCAATTTAGGGGTCTTGTTAAGGAAGTCATATACTAGGCTGACATGGTGAAGATCTGGGCCTACTTTTTCTTCTGTTATGCGCAAGATCTCTGTTCTAGTGCCTAAGTCTTTGATCCGCTTTTAGTTGAGTTTTCTTGCAAGGTGAGAGAGAAAGATTTCATTTTGTTACATGTGGTTTTCTATTTTTCCCAGCATCATTTGTTGGTACCTTTGTCTAGTATGAGATAACTGTATTTGTGTGGATTTGTCTCTGTGTCTTCTATTCTGTACCATTGGTCTACAAGTCTGTTTTGGCGCCAGAACCATGCTGTTTTTGTTACTATAGCTCTGTGGTATAGTTTGAGGTCTGGTATTGTGATGCCCCCTGCTTCACTTTTCTTGCTCAGGATTGCTTTGGCTATTGGGGGGTCTCTTATTTTTCCAAATGAATTTCATGATTGCCTTGTCTATTTCTATAAGGAATGTCATTGGGATTTTAATAGGAATTGCATTAAATGTGTATAATGCTTTTGGTAGTATGGCCATTTTGACTATTAATTCTGCCTATCCAGGAGCATGGGAGATCTTTCTATCTTCTGAGGTCGTCATCTTCAATTTCTTTCTTTGATGTTCTGTAGTTTCCATTGTAGAGGTCTTTCTCGTCTTTTGTTAGATTGATTCCCAGTATTTTATTTTTTTGAGGCTATTTTGTTTTTTTGTTTTTGGTACTGGAGATTGAACTCAGGGGCACTCGACCACTGAGCCACATCACCAGCCCTATTTTGTGTTTTATGTAGAGACAGAGTCTCACTGAGTTGCTTAGTGCCTCGCCGTTGCTGAGGCTGGTTTTGAACTCGCGATTCTCCTGTCTCAGCCTCCCTAAGTGCTGAGATTACAGGTTTGCGCCACCGCGCCCGGCTGAGGCTATTTTGAATGGAGTAGTTTTCCTAATTTCTCTTTCAGTGGATTCATCGCTGATGTATACGAATGTGCTTGATTTATAGGTGTTGATTTTATATCCTGCTACTTTGCGGAATTCATTTATTAGTTCTAGAAGTTTTCTGGTGGAATTTTTTGGATCTTCTACATAGAGAGTCATGTCATTGGCAAATTGTGATAGTTTTGAGTTCTTCCTTACTTATTTATATCCCTTTAATCTTTCATCTGTCTGATTGCTCTGGCTAGTGTTTCAAGGACCATGGTGAATAAAAGTGGTGAAAGAAGGCATCCTTGTCTTGTTCCAGTTTTTAGAGGGAATGCTTTCAGTTTTTCTCCATTTAGAATGATGTTAGCCTTGTGTTTAGCATATATAGTTTTACGATGTTGAGGTATATTCCTACTATTCCTAGTTTTTCTAGTGTTTTTAATATGAAGGGGTATTATATTTTGCCAGATGCTTTTTCTGCATCTATTGAGATGATCTTATGATTCTTATTTTTAAGTCTACTGATATGATAAATTACATTTATTGATTTCTGTATGTTGAACCAATCCTGTATCCCTGGGATGAACCCCACTTGATTATGGTGCACTATCTTTTTAATATGTTTTTGTAAGCGATTTGCCAGAATAATATAAGATCTTACTAAGATATTTGCTAATTGTCCCCATAATATCTTTTTTTTTTTACCCTCTTGTACTGGGGATTGAACTTTGGGGCATTGTACCACTGAGCCAAAGCCCCATTTGTGTGTGTGTGTGGTGCTGGGGATTAAACTCAGGGCCTTTAAATAATTTTTATATAACTTATTTGACAGGTTAAACCTTCTCTTGATGAAGCTTTTGTTATTCAAGAACAGAATGTTGCATTAAATTTCATTGGTTCAAGAGGGGCAAAGCCTGGCGTTACTAAAGAGAAAAGAATTAAATATGCAAAAGAAGTCTTACAAAAAGAAATGCTTCCTCATGTTGGTGTTAGCGATTTTTGTGAGACCAAGAAAGCATATTTCTTGGGGTATGTTAAATTTTATTGTTTTAAGTTCTGGAGTAAGATATAGTTGAGATAATGTTTTTCTTAAAGCTAAAATTGTAAAGAATGATGTTTTTGATAAATATTATGGGGAAAAAACAAAACCAACTGTTTTTTCACTTTGTCCTTTTTTTTTTTTTTAAGATATATGGTTCATAGGTTACTTCTGGCAGCTTTGGGTAGAAGAGAACTCGATGACAGAGATCACTATGGAAATAAAAGATTGGATCTTGCTGGGCCACTACTTGCGTTCTTATTTAGAGGGTAAGATGTTATAGAAATAAATTGTTGAAGTAGGGAGATTGACTGTAGATTGGTCATTGTAGAGTTGCTAAACCATCTTGGTACCGTATTATGTACCTCTGAAGTTTCCTATGTTCTCTTTGCTACTTGCTCAGATTAGTTTGGGTTTATGTCTGGGAATGATGTTTGTGAGCACAGTATATTTCTTGTGTATGTTTGTTTATTTTTTGTTTATTTTTTTATACTGGGATTGAACCCAGGGGCACTTTACTACTGAGTTATATCCCCAATTCTTTTTATTTTTATCTTGCTAGTTGCTGAGGCTGGCCTTGAACTTGTGATCCTCTCGCTTCAGCCTCCCAAGGTGCTAGGATTACAGGCATGTGCGCTGTGCCCAGCTGTTCATGTTTTCTGTATTCCTCTGGTAGCCTGTGGAATATGTGAAAAAGTAATATATTGCCTTGACTTTTTTCTTTTTCTTTCCTTTTTTGTTGTTTTTGTTTTGTTTTGTTTTGTTTGCAATACTGAATATTGAACCTAGGGCCTCATGCATGCATGCTTTGATTTTCTAAGTGCTGATACTAAAAATTTTATTAGTCTTGTTTTGTATTTTTTTTAAAAGTATACACACATGAGCTAGAGGGAAATATAGGAAAATATTAGCAGTGATTATTTCATTGAGCATTGGGACTTTAAATTTTTTTTTTTTTTTGGTACTAAGGATTGAACCTAGGGGACTTTTGCCACTGAGCTTCATCCCCAGCCCTTTTAATTTTTAATTTAGGGTTTTTTTGGGGGTGGGGTACTGGAGATTCAACTCAGGGGTACTGGACCACTAAGCCACATCCCTAGCCCTATTTTGTGTTTTATGTAGGACAGGGTCTCACTGAGTTGCTTAGTGCCTCGCCATTGCTGAGGCTGGCTTTGAACTTGCAATTCTCCTGTCTCAGCCTCCCAAAGTGCTGGGATTACAAGCATGAGCCACTGCGCCCGGCTTAATTTTTTATTTTGAGACAGAGTCTCACTAAGTAGCTCAGAGCCTTGATAAATTGCTGAGGTCGGCCTTGAACTTGTGATCCTCCTGCCTTAGCCTCCCAAGTTGGTGGGATTACAGGCATGTACCACCACATCTGGCTTAAATTTTATTATATTTTTTCCCCACAATTTTTTTTTAATTTTTTTTTTAGTTGTAGGTGGACAGAAAATGTCTTTATTTTATTTTATATTTTATGTGGTGCTGAGGATCGAACCCAGTGCCTCGCACGTGCTAGGTGAGCACGCTACCACTGAGCCATAACCCCAGCCCCTCCCCACAATTTTTTAAAAAATATTTTCTAGTTATACATGGATACAGTGCCTTTATTTTGTTTATTATTTTTATGTGGTGCTGAGGATCAAACCTAGTGCCTCACACGTGTGAGGCAAGCACTCTGCCACTGAGCCACACCTCAGCCCTCCCCACAATTTTTAAAAAATATTTTTAGTTGTGGATGGACACAATAACTTTATTTTATTTATTTATTTATTTATTTATTTATTTATTTATTTATTTTTTTATTTTTATTTTTTTTTTGGTATTGAACTCAGGGGCACTCAACCACTGAGCCACACCCCTAGCCCTGTTTTGTGTTTTATGTAGAGACAGGGTCTCACTGAGTTGCTTAGCGCCTCACCATTGCTGAGGCTGGCTTTGAACTCGCAATTCTCCTGTCTGAGAATGTGGCTCAGTGGTCGAGTGCCCCTGAGTTCAATCTCCAATACCAAAAAAAAAAAAAAAAAAGAATACATTTTGCCAGGCACGGTGGCACACGCCTGTAATCCCAGCACTTTGGGAAGCTGAGACAGGAGAATCATGAGTTCAAAGCCAGCCTCAGCAATAGCGAGGCACTGAGCAACTCAGTGAGACCTTGTCTCTATATAAAACACAAAATAGGGCTGGGGAATGTGGTTCAGTAGTCGAGTATTCCTGAGTTCAATCTCCGGTACAAAAAAAGAATGCATTTTGTGGACATTTACATGTTCAAAACAGTATCATTTTATTTGGCAGTATGTTTAAGAATTTGCTGAAAGAAGTGCGAATCTATGCACAGAAGTTTATTGATCGAGGAAAGGACTTTAACTTGGAGTTGGCAATCAAAACGAGGATAATATCTGATGGCTTAAAATACTCTTTAGCTACTGGAAACTGGGGTGACCAAAAGAAAGCTCATCAAGCCAGAGCTGGAGTATCTCAGGTAAGGGTATCAACTATGGCTACAGGATTCCTAGGAAAAATGTTATAGGACTAATAGTTTCTTTAATTTATTTAGTGTAAGTTATTTTGCTTTTTGTTTTGTTCTCAAATATGAAACCACTGAGGGTTTTAAATTATGAAAATTAAAATTTCCTTAAATTAACTATTAACATAACAAAGAAGAACTTAAAGTTTTGGCTTACAGTTTAGAAACTCAAGATAGAGTAGCTACATGGGAGGTGAGACAGTATGTGTTAACAAAGTTTTTGTGTGTTTAAAAACTTCAAAAAATAAAAGTAATTAAAAGCTCTATATTGGAAGCTAATCCAGAGAATAAACAGATACCCCCTTCATTTGCTGGAAAATATGAGTTTTTTTTTTTTTATTTTTATTTTTTTAGTTGTTGATGGATCTTTATTTTATTCATTTTTTATTTATATGTGGTGCTGAGGATCGAACCCAGTGCCTCACACATGCTAGGCAAGCGCTCTACCACTGAGCTATAGCCCCAGCCCACTTTTGTGAGTTTTTAATGTAGTGAATGTAGTAGCTAATCTCAGGTGGACTATCAGGGAAAAGCTTTTAAAACGCTCATTAGACATTTTTATTTTTTAAATAAATGTTTATATTTGCTTTACTTTTTTTGTTTTTGATAAACTGGAAATTTTTTTTTTTTTTTTTTTTTTTTTTTTGGTACTGGGGATTGAACTCAGGGGCACTCGACCACTGAGCCACATCCCCAGCCCTATTTTGTGTTTTATGTAGAGACAGGGTCTCACTGAGTTGCTTAGTGCCTCGCCATTGCTGAGGCTGGCTTTGAACTCGCGATTCTCCTGTCTCAGCCTCCCTAAGTGCTGGGA
>CM053408.1:80695776-80768790 GCA_028644305.1 Xerus rutilus | reverse complement strand
AAACTGGAAATTGAACTCAGGGTGCCAAGCTATATTCCAAGCCCTTTTGTTTATTTATTTATTTTTGAGATAGAGCCTTGCTAAGTTGTAGAGTCTGGTCTTGAACTTGGGATCCTCCTGCCTCAGCCTCCCAAGTCCTTGGGATTACAAGCATATGCCACTGCATTCAGCACCCTTTTTCTTTTAATTTGAGGCAGAGTCTTGCTAAATTGCCAAGGCTGGCCTCAAACTTGAGAACCTCCTGTCTTAGCCTCCCAAGTTGCTGCCATTACAGGCTGCACCACCATGCCATATATATTTTTTTTTCCTGTGAGATTTTAAACCTATAATGTACTTATGTAGCTTTATGGGCTTCTAGGGTGGATCTCCCCACTTTTATTGGTATTACCTGATTGATTTGGCATTCAGATAGCAAATTCAAGTTCCTAAACCCTAGATGCTCTGTGAAATTCCAGGATACTACTGATAGCAAAGTTAAATTCTTAGTTCTTTTTAATTCATTAAGGATTTTGGGGGTAAACTTGATGTTTTTAATCCTGGATTCACAACTTGAATGAGATTCTATATCAACCCTCACGGAGTTCATCAGCATCTAGCAGAGTAACATTCATTTATCTATAGCTCCTGTATCCCAAGCTTTAGTATGATAAATGATGCCACACTACAAAGTCAGTTCAGTGAATTGTTATTGGGCCTTGTGATGTACCAGGTGCTCTGCTACATTTTATTTTATTTTGTTTTTTTGTATATTTTTAAAATTTATTCTAATTAGTTAAACATGACAGTAGAATGCATTTTTTTTTTTTTTTGGTACTAGGGATTGAACTCAGGGGTACTCGACCACTGAGCCACATCCCCAGCCCTATTTTGTGTTTTATGTAGAGACAGGGTCTCACTGAGTTGCTTAGCACCTTGCCATTTCTGAGGCTGGCTTTGAACTCGCGATTCTCCTGTCTCAGCCTCCCTAAGTGCTGGGATTACAGGCTTGAGCCACCACACCCGGCTAGTAGAATGCATTTTGACACAGCATACATAAATGGAGTATAACTTATTTGTCTGGTTGTACATGATGTAGGATTACACAGGTTCTACATTTTAGAGATGCAAAGATGAATAAAACAAGATCTCTGATCTTCAGTAGTTTACTTGTAGATAGATGTGAACAGATAATTACAGCATGGTACAGTATCCTAACAAGAGACCTGCACACCTGCTTTGTGGAAATGCTGGAGAAAGGCTTTATCGTAGTCTTAGAGGTGAAAAGAAGTCTAAGAGGTAATAGCTGGACTGAATCTTGAAGCATAATTGGGAAACAGCACAAGGTAGAGAGGAGGGTAGAACCAGCAGCTCACAGAAAAATGCAGAAAACTTTGAACAGAGGGATGGAAGCAAGGAAGAGTGTATGTATGTTGGGGGAGCTAGAGCAATTCAGCAATTTTCAAATTAAAATTGGTAGGTGGAGTTGGAAAGAGGGGTTGGAAACAGCTCATAGAGGGGGAGTGACATGGTTAATTTTGTTTTTTAGACACATTCATAGTAATTTGCAGTATTGAGAAAAGATTTAAGGAGGACAAGGTTGGTGTTAGGAAGATTATTGTAAAAACCTGAATGAGAAATTATGAGGGCCTCAACAAGAGCAGTTTTGTAGAGACGGAGAATGGGATCAAATTTGAGAAATATTTAGGAAGTAGCTTTTATAAGGTTTTGTGATTGACTAGTTGAATGATGGAAAGCTCCATGGAAGTACAGTAAAGAGAAGAGTTCTTCCTGGAGGTTGGTCAGATGGCTTTTGTAGAGGTAGTAACAGTTCATCAGACAAAACAGTGGAGAAGTGCTTCCATTCTGTGGCAGTAGCGTGGTCCAAGACAAGGAGGTGAAAAGGGATGTGGCATGTCAGTGGAATACAGGAATGTCAGGAGACTAGTGGGGAAAAGTGTTTGAGTCTTCATTAAGCAGGGTTTTAATATCGTGCTCTTCTGAAGCCAGGGTCAACCTGTTTAATAATTTTTAAGGAGGTGAATGATATGGACACATTTTTAGTAATTTTGGAAACTGAGGAAGATAGATTGAAGGCAGCAAGGCAGGGACATACAGGTGTGAGGTAAACAAGTGGTCCAAGGTACTGTTGTAACATTGAGATAGGAGAGCTAGATATTATAGAAAATTTGAAGATTGAATTGACAGGGTATATTTATTGATATGTGGAAGGAGATGAATCAAAAACGTATGTTTATTGATGTGTAGAAAGAATAACTTAGAGACAAAAATGATTTTAAGATTTCTAGGTTGAGAGATCAAAGTAAGGTGGTGATGATATTAATCATGATAGGAGACTTAGGAAGAGAGATAAGGTGTGGGTTTTTTTAGGGCTGAGTGAAGGTAGGTGATGTATTTAGAGGTATATTGGGCTTGAATTGCTTGCTTTTTTCTTCTCTAAATATTACCTTATTTATCTTGCTTAAAATGTCCTGTATGGGGCTGGGGCTTGTAACTCAGTGGCAGAGCACTTGCCTAACATGTGTGAGGCACTGTGTTTGGTCCTTAGCACCACATAAAAATAAACAAATAAAATAAAGGCATTCTGTCCATCTACAACTACAAAAAAATTTTTTAAAAAGTCCTATATGTATTGATAATGAATATTTGCATCTTTGTTAAAATTCAGAGGCTTCAGCCTAGAAAGAGTCCTGGGATGGATAAATGATATCTGCTGTGGTTAGAGTGGAGTAAGTTGGTAGCATTTAATTTAACACTTACTTGAAATAAGTATTACATTATTAGTTAATGCATGCCATGAAGTGTTTGGAACAACTGAGAATAAAACAATTTAGAAAAACAACATCTTCTGTCTCATGGAACTAATGCCTTGTGTTTGGAGACAAATCATAAAATGTTTATGTGGTGTTAGAAATGTCCATCACGTATTTGCCATCCCTGATATAATAAGGTTTAGTTATGGTTCTAAACAAGATTACCCAAGGAAAGGTTAGAAAAGGCAGGTATGGTGACAGATAAATACCCATTGGATCGTGTGTAAAAATAGAACTTTTCTTCAGTGTGATAATGTGAATCACAGAGATGCCCAAACTTTAATGGTGCTATTTTTCTCCTAGGTATTAAACCGCCTGACTTTTGCATCTACTCTTTCTCACCTGCGTCGTTTAAATTCTCCTATTGGTAGAGATGGCAAGCTAGCAAAACCAAGACAGTTGCATAATACGTTGTGGGGAATGGTTTGTCCTGCTGAGACCCCAGAGGTAATACATTAGAATTTATATTAGGTCATAAAGTCTGCTGGTGATTATGTAGGGCATAATTAAAAAGTAGTTTTGTATTTAATTATGCATTGTGGTTTAGACCTAAGATATCACTAACCATTTTTCTTAGAAAGTAAATCTTGAAATCAAATTGAAGGAAAACTGTGTATGGAAAAGAATTTTTATAGGTATGTAAAATCAGTGTGAGTAATTACTTGATTTGTTCCTTAGGGCCATGCTGTAGGACTTGTGAAGAATTTAGCCCTGATGGCTTATATTTCAGTTGGATCCCAACCTTCTCCAATTTTGGAATTTTTAGAAGAATGGAGTATGGAAAATTTAGAAGAAATTTCTCCTGCAGCTATTGCTGAGTATGTATAGATGGAGTTTTCTTTTTAAACAATTTTTACTCTTCAGTTATTATAGCTTAGTATATGATTGGTAAGTGCAAAATGCTTTTGGCTTTTCATTTTAGTGCAACTAAGATTTTTGTTAATGGCTGCTGGGTTGGAATACATAAAGATCCTGAACAACTTATGAACACCCTTCGGAAATTGCGGCGTCAGATGGACATCATTGTGTCTGAAGTAAGAATTTTTATTGTTCTTGTTTTGGGGCTAGGGATCCAACCTAGGGCCTTGTGCATGCTCGGCAAGTGCTCTATCACTGAACAACATCTCCAGCCCCTGAAGTAAGAATCTTTAATTAACTAAGAGAGCATGGGTCTATAAGAGTTTTAGACAAGGCATTAGACTAGTGAAAATTTTCTTTGTATTGGCATCTTTCTTTAAGCTGAATTTCCTTGAAGTGTAAAGTATATTTAAGGTATTGCTTGCTTTAATCTTTAAATACATGTTCCTAAAAATTTTGATGTGTACTTGAAATCATTATGTTTTAAATTCAAATTATATTTTAAAAATCTTTAGATTTTTCTCTAAAGCTGAGACTACTTTTAAAAAGAGGAATATTCATCTTTGAGTTATCCTTTGTCTGAATCCAGAGATTCATTCATAAAATGTGATGCACTTCTAATTCTCTTATATTTAGGTGGATATTGAAGTGATTTGGAATCAGAATGGACTTTTTTTTCTTTTAGTCATTAAAATATAGTGTGAACTTTATTACTTCACAAAATAGGGCTTTTAGTATATTGTTTGGGGGATATTTCTCAGACTTTTTATCCTCCCAAACTTATTGCCTGTTCTGTTACTATAAATAATATATTTTACGTAAATACTCTGACAGAATGCTTATACCACACATTGGGAGCCTGTCCAGGTAAAAGTGAGTTTGGAGAAAAACTGTAACATGCTTAGGCTCCATTATACCTAGCAAAGGAGAGAAGAGTATTGAGTTGCTCCAGGCCTTCTGCAGCAGTTGGGCCCTGGGATTTGACTCAGGCATATTTATAGCTTAAAGAGAGGAACAGAATGCCTCACAAAGGCAGGCAAGGCTCAGA
The DNA here is from genome assembly GCA_028644305.1 of Xerus rutilus. Classification (NCBI taxonomy): domain Eukaryota; kingdom Metazoa; phylum Chordata; class Mammalia; order Rodentia; family Sciuridae; genus Xerus; species Xerus rutilus. The sequence goes on along the minus strand of CM053408.1, from coordinate 80,764,074 downwards.
GAAGAACCTAGAACCAAAACTGATTATATTTTTTATGATGGAAAAATTTGTCAGTGATTATTGACTATGCCCTTTTTCACCCCTTTTCGAGTCTTTAGGTTTTCTACGTTGGTCTACTCCAAGTGGAAGAATTGTGTTATTTTATATGTGTTTAATGCTTTTTCTTTTATATTTTCTGATGACCAAAGGTCCATTTATTATCATTTCTAACTTATTGCACTTGTTGGTAGGCCTTCCTGTCAGTAATTGTCTCTAGACTTCCTAAAGATACCTCTTTCCTTTGGAGCTCAGGAAACTGACCTTTGAGGAAGAAAGCTCTATTTATGTCATCCTATTAAGTTGCATTTAAAATCAGTTTCTGCCAGCATAGTGGTGCATGCCTGTAATCCCAGCAGCGTGGGAGGCTGAAGCAGGAAGATTGCAACTTCAAAGCCAGCCTCAGCAAAAGTGAAGGCGCTAAGCAACTCAGTGAGACTCTATCTCTAAATAAAATACAAAATAGGACTGGCGATGTGGCTCAGTGGTTAAGTGCCCCTGAATTCAATTCCCTGTACCCTTCCCTGCCAAAAAATAAATGAATGAGTAAAAGCAGTATCTTGAACTTCAGAATGCCATTCATGGTATTTGTGCTCACAAATAATGTTTCTTCTCAGATTGCTTTCTATGAATAGAAAATGGGCTAGGAATGTAAATATTTTACATTTCTTGGCTTTTTAATTTTCTCTTTAATTTTAGAGAAGAACTTTGTAGTTTTGATAAAACTTCTATTACCATGATTTTTAAATTAACTCAGATATTTTTCTTTCTTGAATAAACCTAGTCCTTTCTTTAGTGAAAGGACCCAAATGTGATTTACTTTTTAAAGAGTTTAACAGTACTAGAGATTGAACCCAGGGCCTTGTGTGTGCCAGGTAAAGTGCTCTATGACCCCTTAAAGGTCTTTTTATGGGGAAACACTAATCTGTTCTTCAATTCTTAATTCATTGGAATTTCTTTTACTAATTGACTTCCAAGATTATATGTTAGATCTAGGTTAATTCACTGGAATTTATTATTTGTTTCCTTTTTGACTTTGTATTTTGCATTGGTTTTATTAATTTTTATGTTCTTCATTGCAAATTTTCTTCACAATTCTTTTGGTATTTTGAAAGAATATATTTTTTATACCCTCATGTCCAATAGAAGTAGAAGGTGAGCCAGGTTTGGTGGCACACCGCTATAATCCCAGAGGCTTAGGAGGCTGAGGCAGGAGGATCACAAGTTCAAAGCCACACTCAACAATTTAGTGAGCCCTCAAGCAACTTAGTTGAGACCCTGTCTCAAAATAAAAAATAAACCCTGGGGATGTGGTTAAGCACCCTTGGGTTCGATCATCCCTGGTACTGCCTCCCCCCCACTCAGTGTGAATGTGATCTACATATGCAGTTTAAAATTTTTTAGTAGTTAAATTAAAAAAGTAAAATAGAAACAAATTGAAATAATAATCCTAACCAATATTAGGATTTTTCACTTACAGAATTTTAAATTATACCAAGGTTTTTAATAGATTGAACAGTGGTAACTTAAGTTTGGTCCTTTTTATTGACAATTTGTTGCTCCAGAAATTGAGTAGAGATTTATTATTATTATTATTATTATTATTATTATTATTACATTACTAGGAATTGAACCCAGGGGCACTTTACCACTGAGCTGCATCCCCAGTCCTTTTTATTTTGAGAGAGTCTTTTTATTAAAAATATTTTTTTAGTTGTTGATGGACCTTTATTTATGTATTTCTATGCGGTGCTGAGAATTGAACCCAGGGCCTCACACATGATAGGGAAGTGCTCTACCACTGACTTACAACTCTAGCCCTTGAGAGAGTCTTGATAAGTTTCTGCAGCTGACCTCAAACTTGTGATCCTCCTGCCTCAGTCTCCCAAGTTGCTGGGATTACAGGTGTGTGCCTCATACCAGATCTTTTATTTTGTTTTTGAGATGGAGTCCTCACTATGTTGTCCAGGCTGGTCTTGAATTCCTGGGCTCAAGTGATCTTCCTATCTTTTTTTTTTTTCAGTCGTAGATGGACACAATACATTTACTTTATTTATTTATTTTTATGTGGTGCTGAGGATCGAACCCAGTGCCTCACACATGCTAGGAGAGCACTCTACCACTGAGCCACAACCCAGCCCCTGATCTTCCCATCTTAAACCTCCTTAAACTACAGGTGCACACCATTGTACCTGCCTAGAACTTTAATTTTAGCTAAGCTATGATGATGTGGTGAAACTGAAAGTCCATGAGATTGTTTTTATCTTTTTATATATAGGTTTCTATGATCAGAGATATTCGAGAGAGGGAGATTCGGATCTATACAGATGCAGGACGTATTTGTAGACCACTTCTGATTGTGGAAAAACAAAAACTACTTTTAAAGAAGAGACATATTGACCAATTGAAGGAGAGAGAATATAATAATTACAGGTAAAAACAAGTAGAAAAATGTTTACATTCAAAAATTGAGATAGTATTCACATATTTTAAATTAACCATTTTTTAAAAGTCTATAGTTTCAGTGGTTTTTAGTATATTCACAAGTTTGTGCACCCATCACCACTAATCCCAGAATATATTTTTATAATGCAGGGGATTTATAGGCTTGTGTTTAAGTGTGTAAGTTTTTGTGATGTGTTAATTTCGAATTGTAAAAATAATAAGAAGAAATAACAAATACAATGTATATAACACATAATTATATGAATAAAATAAGAAATTTAACAAAAAGATGAACTTGCTTTAAACAAGCATATTTTTAGTAATATGTAAATGTTCAGTCTTATAAAATATTTAAACAACATATAGAAATTAAAAAATATTAAAGCCCCTAATTCATACTTTCCTAACTAGTAACAGTTGGGTACATGTACTTTACTAGATCTTATTTTGCATATTATATACTTATCCCTGTCATACAAGTACAGTATCTTTAAGACAAAACAAACTAATAATAGTTATGGGACAGTAATTTATAGTATGGTTCAGTAGCTGACTTTTCATTATTAACAATCATGCATCTATGTTGGAACTTTTTCCATAGCAGTGCATATAAATATCGGAATACTTTCTATTAAGTAGGAAGCCTTATTAGTTAAAATGTTTCAAGAAATAAGGAAATTGACTGAATTCTTTATTAGTTGGCAGGATCTTGTGGCCAGTGGGGTAGTAGAATATATAGATACCCTAGAAGAAGAAACAGTGATGCTTGCAATGACCCCAGATGATTTACAGGAGAAAGAAGTTGCTTATTGTTCCACATATACCCATTGTGAGATCCATCCATCCATGATACTTGGTGTCTGTGCATCTATTATTCCCTTTCCTGATCATAACCAGGTTAGTAGCACTTTTTCTGATTTGTAAGGAATTGGGAAAGTTATAAAAATTAGATGTTAGTCTATAATGTTAAGAGAAAATATTTTTAAAGAAAAGCCTATGAACGCCTACAGAAGAATCAGCAGTTTGACATGCTTGCTGTTGTGTTTCATTGTTATGAGCCATGATTGATTATTCCAAATGGCGATCACTTGTCTTTCAGGAACTTTTTTTGCCAGTTATTTTTCTGATTTATGGTTAGAGTCATTTCCTTTAGAGATTAAATTTTCATTGATTCTACTTTTCAATTCTTCTGTTAGTCCCCTAGAAACACATACCAGTCTGCTATGGGTAAGCAAGCCATGGGAGTGTATATTACCAACTTCCATGTACGTATGGACACACTGGCCCATGTTCTCTATTATCCTCAAAAACCGCTTGTGACTACACGGTCTATGGAATATCTTCGATTTAGAGAGTTGCCAGCAGGTATATTCAGTTTTTTTTTTTTTACATTTTTTATAATCTTGCCATGCTTATAGCACTTCACTGGGTTCTTGGGAGGGTTAAAAAAATTGCATATGACTCAGTACCTATTCTCAGGGAATTTATAATGTAATGGGAAGCATGAATGTAGTAATAAAATGGGTATATGGAACTTATGATAGACTTATGAAGTCCTTTGGAAGTACAGGGTGATAAAAATCATTGATTCCAGTTGAAAGTATACAGCCAATTTCATGGAAGAAGTGGCGTTTTAGATTGGAGTAATGCTTGTTAAATGGGTATTTGAGAGACAGTTTGAGCAAGGGCCGAGACACACAAAGGAGAGGGAAAAGGAATTGGGAAAGTTATAAAAATTAGATGTTAGTCTATAATGTTAAGAGAAAATATTTTTAAAGAAAAGCCTATGAACGCCTATTCCTCTAACGTGGGAATAGTTAGAGGTCCTTTCAGTTTAGTGTGGCTGGAATGTAAATATGTGGAAGTAAAGCTTGGTCTCAATGTGTGGAGAGGGCCAGAGCAGATTGGATTTTAGTTTCAGAATGAAGATCTATCCAACGTTTTTGAGCAGGGAAGCAAATAGGATTAGAAATTTTTTTAAGACTTATTCTGACAGTAGTTAAGGTTAGAGTTAGACCCTTCATTAGCAGGCAGATTATTTAGAGGTTTTTGGAGTACTCCTAGTATGGATTGACAGGGTTTGAAGAAATGAAAAAGAGTGATGAATGAGACACCTTTTGCAATACACTTGGTAAAGACTTGTTGATTGGTTGGGTGTGGAATGATGAAGAGGGGGAAGAGTGAAATTGGGAATATTGTTGGTGTTTATGGCTTGGGTGATTGAGGAGTGAGAGGTGCTTTTAAAAAGACTGGAGACTTGTAGCTTGATGGTAGATCCCCACGCGTGAAACCCTGAATTTGATTTCTTACACTGCAAAAAGAAAAACAAAGAAACAAACATAAAACCAAGATTGGGAACATGATAAGAGGAGGAGGAGATGTTTGCCATAAATTCTGTTTTGGATATGTTGATTTTGAGTTGCTATAAGAAGTGATCTTCCAACAGCAAGTTGCAGTGTTATTTGAGGAAGGTCAAGTCTACTATGTGAAGTTTTTTTATATTAAAATTAATTATAGATTACTATGAAATTGTCTAGGGAGAATTCAGAATGAGAAGGCTAGAAACATGCAGAACTTTAGGCACCAAGAAAAGAAATCAGGAGAGAAGCTAAGAAGTAGCTAATAAGCAGAATCAGGAGTTTGTAGGAGAGTCTCAGCTTGGACAATAGGCAAAATGGTGCAGAGAAATCTGAAGGATGAGAATGTTGAATATTAGGGAGGCTGTATAATTCTTGGCACTGTTATCTTACTGTGTTAACAGAATTTTGGCTTTGAATGTGGGTAACTTTCATTATTAATATTATTAGTAAAGTTTTGCTTTAGTGACTCTAAATTATTTACTCAAAAAGGAACTCGTGACAATCTGATAGCAAATTCTCATGTTAAAATTATTTTCAAAACCTTCCACAAGGGGTAACTCTTGTCTAATAAAATCCATTAGGCTTTTTGCAATAGGCTATCTCTGGACTGTGCTTGCAGTGCTGTTTTTAGAAAATAAGTTTCTTTTAGCTAGATAAGAAAAGAAATATAATGTAGGGCTGGATTTGAAAGAAAATGTTCTTTTGTTACTGATGTGAAGTGGTGAGACATGGCTGGTAGAGACTTCAACATGGCCATCAGTTCTATTATTCATGCTTTCATCATGGTATCTTAAAAAAAAACTTTATTATGAAATAATCTCAAACTTACGGAAAACTTGTAAGGCCAGTGCAGAGAATTCCTTTTTTTTTTTTAAGCTCTAGGGATGGAAGCCAGGGGTACTATTGAGCTACATCCCCAGCCCTTTTTATAATTTTGAGACAAGATCTCTCTAAGTTGCCCATGCTGGCCTCCAACTTGGCATCCTCCTGAATCACTGGAATTAAGGGCATGTGCCACTGCATCTAATTCTTAATATACTTTTTTTTTTTAAATATTTATTTTTTAATTGTAGGTGGACACAATAGCTTTATTTTATTTTTATGTGGTGCTGAGGATCGAACCCAGTGCCTCCCGCGTGCTAGGAGAGCACGCTACCACTGCGCCATAACTCCAGCCCTTAATATACTCTTTATTCATGCTTCATAGTTAACATTTTGTCATGTTGGCCTTATCATTCTCTTCCTTTTCTCTCTCTTCCTGAACCATGTAAAAGTAAGTTGCAGACGTGAAGCCACATAAGTCTTTAATTCTTTAGGGTATATTTCTTAAAACCAGAAACATTCTCCATAGTCCATCAGGGCAACATTGACATCTAGATACTCAGCAGTCAGTCTCAGTGACTATCATCAGGTTTCTTCACTTGTTAATTGTATTTTGTACTTATTAGTAAGTAATAAATCTTTTGTGGTAGATAGTTTGAGATCATATAAATGTTCTTTGTCAAATACTCAGCATTGATGATTGTTGCCAAATGGTGATTTGTAATTCTGTCATTTCTTACTTTGATGTTCACATTGTTCCAGGTTTAAGCCTGTGGGATCATCTTCAAGATTTCTTTTTTGGGATACTGAAGATTGAACCCAGGGCTACTCTACCACCTGGCCACATCCCCAGTTCTTTTAATTTTGTACTTTGAGATAGCATCTCACTAAGTTGCCTAGGCTGACTTTGATCTTGCAATCCTCCTGCCTCAATCTCCTGAGTCGCTGGTAGTATGCACCACCATGCCTGAATTCAAGATGACACGTGATAGTTTCTCATCATTCTGTCAGCACTTCTTTACATTTTGCCTCATCTTGTGCTTTTCCTCTCCTAAACCTAGACTCAGCCATTTCTCTTTTTGGTGGAGATAGTGTTTAGAAACCAGTCTGGGTGGTAGGTGTGCTCATTGCTAATTAGAATATCATTCTTTGTGTAACTCTTTTCAGCCAACAGAGCTAAACATACATGTATGCACACTTAGATACCTGTGTCTGTTTTTTGTTTTGTTTGGTGCTGAGAATTTATGTCTATATATTAACTATCAGTTCGCCCCAGTATTCCTAGTCTGAGCAACTTAATGAGACCCTGTCTCAGAATAGGGGTAGGGGATGTAACAGTGGTAGAGTGCCGCTAGGGTCAATCCCCAGTACTTGAAACCAAAAAAAAAAGGAGTAAATGAATGTTTTTAAAAATTGAATTTAAGAAGGCAAATATTAACTATTTATTCCGACAACCAGAATATTTAGTCATCTAAATTTTAGTGTTTTATAGTCTGTATTTATAATTTGTATTCAACATTTTAAATATTTATACTGAATTGTTGTGTTAACTATAGGTTCAGATTTGAGTGAATTTTAATTCTTAGAAAATCTGGTGATTCACATATTCATGTATGTCAGTTATGTTTATTGAAAATCCACTCACATTTAACAACCTTTTCTAATATTGCAGTTTACCATTTTATAGTGGTGTAGTGTTTTTGGTTTGTCTTTCTATCCCAGCCTTCCCAGTACCTGGTCCCTGGGGACTAGGTCTTCTTTCTTTAATACTTGTTACTTTATCTATGATTTTATCAAAGGTAGTGTTAGGGACAGCAACCAAGAATTACTTTGTGGTGGGAAATAAAGTGTTAATTTTTGGTGGCATAGGGAGATGAGCAGAGTAGTACCAATTTCAAACTTAAGACTGGAAATCAGGAGGCAAGGAGCCGGGGCTTGAGCTTACTGCTTATTAATTTTGGTGTCATAGATAAATTATTTAGTTAGCTTTTCAGTAGCACCTTGTTTGAAGTGTAGGGTTGCTGTGAGAGGATCATAAAACTTGGCTTAGGGAGGTACTATAAATGTGAAGCAACTTGTATACATAATTATTGATTGTAAAAATGGATACATTGGGAAGGCAGGCTTAGGATTTGCTTGTATGAAACATTTAGCCAGCAGAGTAGTCATCTCACAGACTCCTATTCCAGGAAGAGTAGACTGACAGTTGCCATGATAAAAATACCTCAAGCATTAATGGCAACTATGATTGAATAAAATGGATTTAAAAGAAAGGGCTCTTTTTCTTTGTCCCCTGGATAATGACTTAATATGTGCTCTTAAATTCATGGCAGGTATCAACTCAATTGTGGCCATTGCATCATACACTGGATATAATCAAGAAGACTCTGTTATCATGAATCGTTCAGCTGTAGACCGAGGCTTTTTCAGGTCCGCTTCTTATAAAATTTGTCAAAATGCATATACAGTGGAAAAATACTTTCTTTAAAAAAATAAAAGGTAGTTAAAATAGATTTGACTGTGCCTTGCTCCCAAAAGCAAAAGGCCTGATTGATGGTCCAGACAGCTGAGGATTCTGTTGCTTGTGTCCTTCTGAATTTTCAGATGTTAATATTTTGGTTTGGGTTTTTTCTTTTGTAAGCAAATATACATTTCCATTTAGATAATGTAGAAACATATAAAGAAGAAATAAGCCAAGTGTGGTAATCACAGCAACTTGTGAGGCCGAGGCAGGAGAATTGCAAGTTCAAAGCCAGCCTCAGCAACTTAGCAAGGCCCTATCTCAAAGTAAAAAACTGAAAAGGGCTGGGGGATGTGGTTCAGTGATTAATCACCCCTGGCTTCAATCCCTAGCATGGCACCATAAATAAATAACTAAATAAATAAACCCATAATCTTAGAACCCATCAATAAAGTACTGTTAAAATTCTAGTGTTTTTTTTCTTTTTACCCTGTTTTCTATTATACTTCACTTCAGTGATTTTTTATTTTTTATTTTTTGGTACCAGTGATTGAACTCGGGTACCCAACAACTGAGCCACATCCCTAGCCCTATTTTGTGTTTTACTTAGAGACAATCTCACTGAGTTGCTTAGCACCTCACCGTTGCTGAGGCTGGCTTTGAACTCATGATTCTCCTGTTTCAGCCTCCCAAAGTGCTGAAATTACAGGCGTGTGCCACTGTGCCCAACTTCACTTTAGTGATTTTATTGACAGAATTATTGATTTCAAATCTGTGGTCTATGAAGATTATTTAAAAAATAGGGGACTTTAGAGGGGAAGATTTTTTTTTTTTCCCTCCCCACCTCCCTTCCGTGTAGTTTCAGAGGTTGGACATTATGGCTTACTATAAAAACTTGTCACTGAAAATTTCCAAGCAGACCCTAGGTCACAAGCTCTAAGGGTTGTTATGAAGGGGATTCTTGCATTGGATAGGAGTTTGGTCTCAGTGACTGTGAGTCCTTTCTTGTCCCACTAGTGTTTCCAGATAGTTGAGATTTTGAGTCACATGCTACATGTATAGCTCATTTGAGTGAACTTTGATCCTTAGTGCAGTTATTCTTGTCCCTGGATCCATGGCATAGATAGTCTCCCAAATATCAATTAAATGAGAAATTGTTGGTATATTTTAAGTCCTTTTATTTAATAGAAAATGGAAGTTATCTTTCGAACCATGTGTTTCTAGGTCTGTTTTCTATCGCTCATACAAAGAACAGGAATCTAAAAAAGGATTTGATCAAGAAGAGGTTTTTGAGAAGCCTACACGTGAAACATGCCAGGGTAAGTGACACTGACATTTAAATTGTGGAATTTTAAGTTAGTTTATTGTAGTTTTCCTAAGTAATTTTGCCAGGTTGTACCCTTTGCCCTCATTATTTTGTAATATGAGAATGTGTCTTCATGTTATTCTTAGAACTCTTGGTGTATTTGCCCAAATTCTTCATACCTTTGAAGAATGTTCTTACTATAGACCTTCCCTCGTGGTCATCCTGTGTGGGGAGGAAATTTAGGAAATCAGAGAGTTTATGTAATGACATAGACTTTGTAGCCTTATTCTCAGTAGTCTATTTATACGTGTTTTCAGTTTGTACATTTGCATGGGAACTCCCCTTTTTCTCCCAAACTGTGGTGCGACTATATTTTATTCAACCATAATATTCATAAACATTTAAAAAATAAATGAGAACATATCGAGCATTTGCTATTTCTAATAGAAAACGCAAACTTACTTTCTAGTTGTTACTTCTTTTCATAGATATATAAAAACTTAATTATTCAGTGGGATAACTGGGGTGTTCCCAGGGAGATGAGTTATCTTCTACAATTTTGACTTCTCATAGGAATTGCATAAATGTGAATCTATTCCATTTCCTTAGGTTTGTTCCTGGTTACTTACTTTCTGTTGAGTGTTCTATGAGGTAGTGAGTTGATGTTCAGTGGAGTTAAGACAGCACAAGATGGAATTCACAATTCTGTGAGAGGACATGTACAGAGGACATAGATTTTCTGTGTCTCATATAATGTGGAGATGGCAACACACTGACCCAAAGCCACTCAGTAGATGTCTGTCATGGGACCATCTGCTCAGATAGACTTTATTTATAAACTGTGGCATAGAATTCAGAATAGTTTGTAATATTTGAAATAAGGGCTTTAGATTATTACTAAACATGATTTGTGGTGGTAGAGATTCCTTTGAACTTCTCACTGACTTAGAATTGATTAATATGTGTGGATTTTAATCTTTGAGAGCATGGGAGTATCATTTCAGAAAATTCTGTGTCTGTTTTCTCACAGGTATGAGGCATGCCATTTATGACAAGCTGGATGATGATGGTTTGATAGCTCCAGGGGTTCGTGTATCTGGAGATGATGTTATTATAGGCAAAACAGTCACCTTGCCTGAAAATGAAGATGAATTGGAGAGCACCAACAGACGATATACCAAGAGAGACTGTAGCACTTTCCTTAGAACCAGTGAGACAGGCATTGTGGATCAGGTTATGGTAACTCTCAACCAGGAAGGATATAAATTTTGCAAAATAAGAGTGAGTATAGCTTTATCCATTCTGTGTAACTAGTTTTAGGAAGTAAACCAACTTCACTTAACCTACTTTTATGTGAATTCAGGTACGCTCTGTTAGAATTCCACAGATCGGAGACAAATTTGCTAGTCGACATGGTCAGAAGGGTACCTGTGGTATTCAATATAGACAAGAGGTAGGTGTCTTTGATCTCCCTCGCTCTTAACCCAAAGTTTTGGTGAACATTTTATTAAATCACAGTTTTCTTTAACTTAACTTTAATTTTAGTGTTGAATGTGAACATACCACCTCAAACAGAATTTAGGACATATAAAAATTTGGGGGTGGTGGCAGTTGTAGTTTTGTAACTAAAAGTAAGATTTTCAGTATCTTTAAGTTTTTTTCTAAAATATTTTCTTTGTAGGATATGCCTTTTACCTGTGAAGGTATTACCCCTGATATCATTATAAATCCCCATGCCATTCCCTCTCGTATGACTATTGGTCACTTGATTGAATGTCTTCAAGGAAAGGTAAGAGATTGTCTTGAAAAATAAAGGTTGTACAATGACGATTTTTTTGAAATGATGATAATTATTTCCCTCATATCGGAGCCAGGGGACTTTGTTAAAAGCTAGTCATACTTTTTCTTGCTTTCAAATTGGTTTTAATTCTGCCTTTCCTCCACTTCTTTCTTTTTTAAAGACATTTGCAAAAGTATGGCCAAGACAGAATTTTTAAAGATGCATTAACTTCTATTTACATATATGGTTATCTTATTAACTGGTTCTTTTCTATAGATGGAAGATTTAATTTATTGGTGGTTAGTTCGTTGTGAACTTAGTAATTTTATTTTATTTTATTAAAAAAAATTTTTTTTTTAGTTGTCAATAGATCTTTATTCTGTTTATTTATATGTGGTGCTGAGAATTGAACCCAGTGCCTCACACATGCGAGGCAAGTGCTCTACCACTGAGCCACAACCCCAGCCCCGTGAACTTAGTAATTTTATAGCTGTATTGTCAGCTGTGTATGTATCTTCCTGTGGAGGTTTTCTAATGTTAAGTATCTTACTAAGGTAGAATGGCTATAGACTAACACATGAATGATGTCATTTTCCTTAAGCCAGCAAAAGTATTTGGGAGTCTCACTCTTTTTGTACATTAGCCCATGAATAGATTTGTATTTGAAGGCTTATAATTGAGTTTTTCTCTTTTAGGTTAATTAATTTGTTATGAAACGTTTGTGGAAGATATTAATAAAATGAATATTGATATTTTATAGCTTTTAAGTCTTAAATTTTCCCTACTATAGAAAAGGTTTTTTTAGTTGAATGTATTTTATTGATGTATAATTACTAAGGGGAAGCAGAATGGAAGCAGCATTTTTATTAAGATTTTTTAAGGGCTGGGGTTGTGGCTCAGTGGTGGAGTGCTTGCCTCACGCATGTGAGGTATTGGGTTCGATCCTCAGCACCACATAAAAATAAATAAAAAGATATTGTGTCCATCTACAACTGAAAAAAAAAGATTTTTAAAAAAATTGGTGTGCAGCAGCATTCTCAATACTTTTATTTCAAAGGTATCGGCTAACAAAGGTGAGATTGGTGATGCCACTCCATTTAATGATGCTGTTAATGTACAGAAGATATCTAATCTTTTATCTGATTATGGCTACCATCTCAGAGGAAATGAGGTATAATTTCTCTTACTGTAGTAATTTGTTATGTGTATTCTTTTTTGTATGTGCATAGTTTTATTCTTAAAAATCATACCTTTTATTGAAGTATAGCACATATTTTCAAATATGCTCACAAATCATAAATGGACAGCTTGATGAATTTTCACAAAGTAAATATAACTACATGACTAATGTCAGACTCTAGAAAGGAAAATTACCGCTTCATGCCTAGAAGTCCCCTTCCAGTCACTACCTCCCACCCACACTGTAAGCTAGCCACTCTCTTGCTAACATATATTAGTTTTGTCTGTTTTGTATACAAATGGAATTATTTAGTACATATGCATATGTCCTTTGAACTTGTTTAATATGTTCTGTGCTGTTTCAGGTCCTCTACAACGGATTCACAGGTCGAAAAATCACATCACAGATTTTTATTGGCCCCACTTACTACCAGCGTTTGAAACATATGGTGGATGACAAAATTCATTCTCGTGCTAGGGGACCTATTCAAATCCTTAATAGACAGCCCATGGAGGGGAGGTCTCGGTAAGAGAGCTTCATCATCATCTTTTTTATTAATTAGCTGTTTATTTGAAAAATGTCAAACATGGAAAAATAGGGATGGTTGTATAACGAATGCCCATGTTCTTGTCACCTCATTTCTAGTTATCAACTTGTTACTAATTTTCTTATCCTATCCATCTCTAAACTTGGAATAACTCATGATTATTTTTATGCTAAGCCCAGACATCATATAATTTCTTCTATAAATATTTCAATTGTATCTATAAAAGAATTGTTCTCAAATTTCTTGATCCTAGGACCACAGAGATCTTTTGTTCATGCATATCAGGTATCTATTGATACTTAATACATTAGAAGTTAAAATTAGACCAGGCGTGGTGGTACATACCTGTAATTCCAGGGATTTGGAGGCTGAAGCAGGAGGATTACAAGTTCAAGGCCAGTTTCAACAATTTAAAAACAAAAAGAGCTGTAACAATTTTATAACATAACAATTTTATTAAAAAAAGGGATAGGACTCATTGGTAGAGTGCCTCTGGGTTCAATTCCTAGTATTGCAAAAAAAAGCCAAAAAAATTAAAATTGAAAGATTTAAGTAGTAATTTATTTTGAAAACATTAATAAACTCATGACATGTTAACATAAATAATGTGCTTAGTGAAAAACAGATATATTTTCAAATAGTGACAAGAGTGGCCATGGTTTATATTTTTGCACTAGCTTATTAAAAGATATCTGGTTTAAAAAAATAAAAACAAAACAAAAAATCCCAAATATATAAAAAGATGTGTGATCCCCAGCACCACAAGTAAAAGCTGGATTCTTCTGTCTCTGCATTCATTCCATTATAGTATTGTAATTTTAAAAAATAAATACATGAAGAATATCTGATCTCATGCAAATACCTGGTTAGAGAGGGGAGGGATATTTTTATTTTTCATGTAATTGTATTTATTTTTTGATGCTACACCAAAACAAGAAGTTGTAGTTTCTTAAATGTTAGTTGTAATATAGAATATAAAATCTCTTGATTTGCCGTGTGCTTTGAAGGTATCTTTTGCAAATGCATTTTTTTCAAATGCATAGTTTTGAAGCATTGTAATTGGTCATTTAGAAAATATTGATTCACTGAGGTATACAGAATTTCAGATGTTGGCACATTTCATTATACATGTGTGTGTGTTAAAAATTGAATTTGTTAATATCACCACTGATGTCATTTAGAAAGACCTTTATTGAGAAGTATCAAGCCCATAATATATTATATATTATATTATGGTTGTGGGCGGTTTTCTAAAATTCTGATTTTTTTTTGGCTTAGGTTAAATTTTTAATCATGATTTTCTTATTTATTTATTTGTTTATTCTAGTTAGGTATATATGATAGCAGAATGCAGTTTGATTCATTGTACACAAATGGAGCACAACTTTTTATTTCTCTGGTTGTACACAATATAGAGTCACACCATATGTGCAGTCATATATGTACCTAGCGCAGTAATGTCCATCTCATTATTTTCAACAGATACTTAAAATTGTTATTCTTGGAGTGAAAAGTTCACTTTGTCCATTTTCTTTCATTTCTTTGACAGATATCTAAGTTTGAATTAACATTGTTGATGTGAATGTTGATGATAACATGGTTGGTGTCAGCTGGCTTTCAGGTAGAAAAGATGTTCTGTGAGAAAAGTGACTTGTTCAGAATTGTGCAAGTGCTTTTCTGCAGGGCAGCCAGCTTCATTATATAGCAGATGTGCTTTCTGAGGATTTCCTTTTTGTTTGGAATATTAAAAAGATAGATATTCAAGGGTTAGAGTTTGATAATCATTTTTACTGTTTCATTAAAGATATTCTTGGGCTGGGAATGTAGCTCATTTGGTAGAGTGCTTGCCTAGTATGCATGAGGCCCTTGTTTCAATCCTCAGAACCACCAAACAAACAAACAAACAGAAAACATTCTTAAGTAAAACTGACCTTTACTTAGAGTACAAATACAACTGCTGGTAAAGTTTGATTCCACTGCCTTGATTTGTGCTAAGGTGTCACTACTTTTATTCACTTTTGCATCATCAGTGCAAATGTCAACACAGTGAAATAGGCAAATAATACATTGTTAGTATTATTATAAAAATACTTTTGACCCTCAGGAGGTCTACAGAGCATACTTTGAGAGACTCTGCTCTAAAAAATTAGTACATGTAAAAAAGTCCCTAGCCACAAAACCTTCTTAATATTACTAAATGCTCAGAGTTCAAATTTGTAATTATCACATAACTCTTTCAGTTTGTTGGTTTTTATCAGGATGCAAATAAGTTCATGTTTTGCAATTGATACGTTTCTTAAGTTCTTTTTAAAAAAACCCTATAGGTTGACTTCCATCCTTTTCTTCTTGTAGATTGTTGAATAAATGGAACTATTTATTTTGGAGGTTTTAAATAGTCTGGATTTTGCGGATTAAATGTCAGGGCTGTGTTTTTCTGTTTTTCTATAAATAGCTAATTTGATCAAAAAGTTTGATATTTAGGGTTTATTTGAATTTTTAATGTACTGGGGATTGAACTTAGTGTATGGTACCATTGAGCTATACCCCTAGCTCTTTTTATTTATTCATTCATTTATTTATTTATCTTTTTATTTTGAGACAGGGTCTTACTAAATTGCTGAGACTGGCCTTGAACTTGCAATCTCCTGTCTCGGGCATAATTCCTGGAATTACAGGCGTGTGCCACCATGCCTGGCCTCAGGCTTGAGATTTTGACAATAATACCTCTTAAGTGGTATTATATACTTCCAATGTCTGGTTACCTTTCTTTTTATGATTTTAGTAGCTACTGATCATTGTCTTAAGCACTTGATGAAAAAGGGGTTACAAACTAATGACATTCTAATTTTGTATCATTCCTTCTTCATTAGCTGGACTACTTCTCAAACTAGTTACCTGGTGTGTAGTTCCTATGGTAAAGGCAGGATAAATGCTTGATTCTTTTCCTTTTTTTGCCAGTTTTCAAAATAATGAGTAGGTTGTTTAGCATTCTCCAAAGTTGAATAATGATTTTTTTTTTTTTTTGAGAAACACAAGGAGGGGACTGTTCCAGAGGCTGTGATACTGCCCTTCAGCAGGAACTTTTTTTTTTTTTTGTAATACTGTAAACCCATTGATTTTATTTTATGTATATTATGTTAAGAAAATTGTCATCATCAACTTGCACAATGTGTTTCATTTCTATGTTGGGGAAACTTATAATCATTCACCTGTTTTTCTATTACATTTGCCAACATTGCACTTATCATTTCAGGATTTCCTCCCCGGGAGACTCATTCATTGAGAAGCTGCTTTGTTTAGATTGACTTTTTAATTCACTTTTGAATAGAGTTGAGTTCTAGAAAGTTAAATGATAACATGATGAACTTATACACACTGTGTATTTTATGAGGAAAATTACATGCTATACTTGAGATCTAATGTATCTTCCATTTGGGTGCCTTCTAATGAACATCAAGTGATTATTAGGCTTCTCTCTTTCCTACCAGGTAGAGAAAATGCTAGATGTTTTAGTCAGCTATTTTGCTGCTGTGACTAAAAGATCTGACCAGAACAATTGTAAAGGAGGAAAAGTTTATTTGAGGGCTCATGGTTTCAGAGGTCTCAGCCCATAAAAGGCTGGCTCCATTCCTTGGGGCTTCAGATGAAGCAGAACATCATGGTGGAAGTGTGTGGCAGAGGGAAGCAGCTTACATGGCGATTAGGAAGCAGAGAGAGAGAGACTCCACTTGCCAGATACAAATGTATACCCTGAAGCCATGCCCTAATTCCCACCTCTTCCAGCCACACCTTACCACTTCAGTTACCACTCAGTTAATCCCTATTTAGGGGTTAATTCACTGATTGGGTTGAGACACTTACAACCCAGTCATTTCTCCTCTGAACCTTCTTGCACTGTCTCACACATGAGTTTTTGGGGGACAACACATCTAAACCATAACACTAGGGTATATAAATTAAAGATGGATTCTCTTTGTTTACTAATATCATTCTTAACCTTTGCTGTTAATCAAGGTGGTGTTTATAATAAAAAATAAGCACAAAATAATCTGATGTTTTCCCCTCAATAGTGATGGTGGCCTGCGTTTTGGAGAAATGGAACGGGATTGTCAGATTGCCCATGGAGCAGCCCAATTTTTAAGAGAAAGATTGTTTGAGGCATCAGATCCATATCAGGTTCATGTTTGCAATCTTTGTGGAATAATGGCGATTGCTAACACCAGGACCCATACATATGAATGCAGGGGCTGCCGCAATAAAACCCAGGTGTGTATAGACTTAATCATTTTTTTAAGGAAATAATCATGTTGGGCTATTGATCCAAGCAGACTGAGTATGGTGGAACAGGTTGGCCTTTTTATAATTTTGGTAATATAACCTCTAAGATTCCTAGTTTTTTATATTTTTAAATTGGTTCCAATTAGTTATACATGACAGCAGAATGAGAGATGCCTAGTTTTAAACAAGGAAAAAAGACTTTGATTTTTCCAAGTCAGCTGAAGTTTGATAATTTAAGCTGTTCATGTTTTTGAAATAATAAGGCCTTGCACTGAAATTTTAAACAGTGAGTTTTTTAAAACCTTTTGAGGAGGTGAATACAAATTGTGCCTGGCAAAAAAGCTACAAAACATCACAGAGCCTGCTAAGGAGAAAGAAGCACCATGAAGCAAGGTGGCAGGAGAGGTTAACACTTCAGTGCTACCCATTCTCTTGTCATCTATAGTACCAAATCTTTACCTTTAGCCGGGTGCGGTGGCTCAAGCCTGTAATCCCAGCACTTAGGGAGGCTGAGACAGGAGAATCGCAAGTTCAAAGCCAGCCTCAGCAATGACGAGGCGCTAAGCAACTCAGTGAGACCCTGTCTCTACATAAAACACAAAATAGGGCTGGGGATGTGGCTCAGTGGTAGAGTACCCCTGAGTTCAATCCCCAGTACCAAAAAAAAAAAAAAATCTTTACCTTTTTCTGAGGGTAAAGAAGTGGGGTCACTTACATACAGTTCTGCTAATTACTATTTATTTTTTCTTTTCAGATTTCTTTGGTGCGAATGCCTTATGCATGTAAGCTGTTGTTCCAGGAACTTATGTCTATGAGTATTGCACCTCGAATGATGAGTGTTTAAATCTTTTAAAAGATTCTCACCCAGACTCTTGTAAATGTCCATGTCTTGCTGGGCACAGTGGTACAGACCCGTAATCCCAGCAATGTGGAAGGCTGAGGCAGGAGGATGGCAAGTTCAAGGCCAGCCTCAACAATTTAGCAAGACCCTATCTACAAATAAATAAATGAATTAAAAGGACTGAGGATGTAGCTCAATGGTGAAGCATCCCTGGGTTTTATGCACAGTACCAGCAAAACCAAAATAAAACAAAAAGATCCATCTTATTTCTGTGATATGGCTTTAAAAAAATGACAAGTGTGTTGAGTTGCAAAAGAAAGCATTTTATTTTTGTTTAATGATATGCATGCTTTTCTTCTGTAAATAGACAATAAAGTTTTGTAGATAGTCTTGATGTGTTGTCTTTGATTGGTATTTCTCTGTGTTAAAACAAGTGAATATAACTAAAGCATTAGTGGATTGGATTAGAGAAACTTGTTACTAGGCAAGAAGAGGGTTGTAGTTATCCATGACTACTTTTAGCTGTTGTTGAGTAATACATATTTTGGGTTTATAGTTCAGCACCTTCACCTGTTAAAAAGATAAAAACATAAAAATTAGTTACATATATGGACCTGGTTGACTTTCTAATTAGCAATTAGTTCAGTGTTTCCAAATAAATAAAGATACTAAAATGTGAGGATAAAGAGTTAGGCATGGTGGTGTGCACTCATATTCCCAGCTACTTTGGGAGCTTTGGCAGCAGGGTCTCTTGAACCCTGGAGTTCAGGGTCAGCCTGGGCAACATAGCAAGACTCTATCTCTTAAAAACAAAACAGTGGGATAAAGGATATATGAGTAATAGTATAGATGGTATGCCGAGGTTCTCCATGGAATTTTAGCTATACAGTGTTAGATATGGAAGGCAGTTTTGTTGTATTGGTCCATGTACAAAAGAGAACCTTATTATAGGCCTGGAAGAGCACATTTCACAAACACCAAGCTGAGGTCCAGCAAGGCTAAGGAACTTTGCTTTGTGGTCCAGCTCTCCTTCAAAAATGCCATGTGGATAGAAAAAGTTACGGGAAATACAAGCCATTCCTGTCAGGTTTTAGTTTTGATTCTACATGAAAGATAAGGTGAAAGCCTCTAAGTCATAATATTGGCCTTTGTCAACCATTCAAGTACTCTTTTGGAACCCTGTGATCTACATTTTAATGGCATACTTAAGGCCCTTGGGGATTCCTGACTTTACTGAATTTTCATTAATAGTTATGTTCGATGCTTTGATTCTCCGTTGTTTATTAAGCAGAAGCACTAGTCATTCTTTTAAGTGCCTGTGAGATTGATTACATACCTTTTTTCACTGGTATTTCATGTAAAGCATCAACCACTGTAATTTTTGCTGATGCGGAAGCCTGTCCTTGGGAATTGGATGCATGGCACTCATATTCTCCAGCATCTTCCTTACTTAGGGGAGATACCTGTGGGGGAAAAAAAGGATCTTTGTTTTCTCTGTGGTAGTCTTTTTTTTTCTTCTTCTTCTTCTCTTCCAGTGGCTTCCATTGCATCATAACTTCCTAAGTTTCCTAAGATGACCAAGGGAATTGTAGCAAAGATGCTGCTAGAAGTAGTGCAAGTCCTGTGCTGGGAGACTTATGGTTTGTTGAGAGGATTCATACTCTGAGGAAATGTCATAGGCAACTTTTGAAATACTGTTGAAGTTAAAAACTGGATAGGTGCACATGTCAGTTTGAGGGAAACCTTGATGGAATATTTTCTAAGTAATATCTGAATATCAGAGGTCAAATAAAATGTTTACTAATTACTGCTCTATTAAAATAATGCTTGGCTCATTTAGTTTCCCATGAGAACTTTTAGGAAAAAATTTGAGTTCTCATTAATTCAGTGGTTGTTTCTAAAACATTCAATCAACTTCAACTCTTCCTTTAGATCCCTTTGAAATGGGACCAGAGACTCCTTGATCAGGCTGTTCCAAAGACGTGGAAGAGGAAGTACCTTCAGGTTGGCAAGTCATTGGATACTTTGCCAGGTCTGTGTGTGTCTAATCCTAAGAACAAAATTCTTGCCAGCTCTTGGTACTCACTAGCACCCAGCCAGTTACTTCATGTTTTTCTGGGCCACCACGGGTCTGAATGGCCAGGTTGTCCCGGTCACCAGGCAAGAGTTCTGTCCTTTGAACTCCATACTGACCCCTTTGTACCTGCAAAAACACAAAGAAAATCAGTTTTCTACATGAAAACATCAACTTGGAAATGGCTACATTCCCAGAATTGCACATGGTGGTCATCAGACATTCTCATTGGGTTAAACCCAGTATTTTACCTGTATGTTCCCTTTACCCAAATATTTATAAAACAGAGGTCCTCTTTTATTTCCTCTGTTCCCCTCTAAGCAGCATGTTTTAAATGAAACTAATATACTTCTGTACATGCTTGGGGAATGCACGAGGTCAGCCTTTCCTGCTCCTGGCTGTTATCACCCAGGTCCTTAGAAATTCGGTTCCTCCGTGCTGGGTCTTTCTTGCCTGACAGGCCATGTTAGACTGACAAACTGTCACCCAGCGTTAGTTGGATACTTGGGGACCTTGGGGGGGGGCTCTTCCTGTAACAGCCTAATGAATGGATAAATAGTAGCTAGAATCCAAAACCAGTTCTATTACTTTGTTCTGAGGGCTGAGTGTTCATCAAATGATTTACAGAAGACCTGAGGTCAAAAAGACCTGTCAAATACATGCTGCTTTCCTTGTTCTCTTGTGACAAAACTTGCTGCCTATTTTTGTGCATGTCGTAACAAGATTCAGAAGATGAGTTAAGAGGAAATTCAGTTGGTTTAAGGCCAATAATGAATAAATACCGTCCTTACTTTCCCCTTCATTGTAAAGTTCATTATATAAGCTTTGGGAAATACACAGAAGAAATTTACTTTTGATCCCTGCATGTATACTAGCAACTCAGTGACAGTAAAAAAATTTTAAGGTTTTTAAGAAAAGTTACAGGAAGTAATGTTTGTTCATTCAATCCTAGGCCTCTTAAGAACTAAGTGACTTTATTGTTAGTATCATTGTAATTAGAAAGGATTTGCAATTTCAGAGAGGTAGTTTCCTTTTCATTTTCTTCTATGCCAAGCCATTGTTAATTTTTTAAAAATGGAATTTCCCCACATTCCCACAATTAGAGAAAGCCAGATAATTCAATATCTGTCTCATATGAATGCTATAAAGACAAAACAGATAATTGGCATGTTTTTCCTTCAGTTCTCCGAATAGCTGGCAGAAAGTTTGTTAGTAGCTTTTGAAAGAGTTACTTAAAAATGGTCTTGGGCTGAAGGTATAGCTCAGTGGTAGAGTGCTTGTCTAGTATGTGCAAGAACCAGGGTTTGGTCCCCAGCACATGCAACACAACACACATCAATAATGGGTCTTAATATTTTGAGATAAGCAGTAATTTGATTTAGTGGTTAAAGTAATATCTCTGGCTTTTATTTATGAAGTCTCAGTCGTGTAAATTTTGGGGAGGTGCTTTTATATATATTTTAATGCTTTGGGAAAGCAAAGATAAACACGCATTTTCATCTTTTCATTAACTGCTAAAAAATATGCAATGCTTCATGAATTTTCATGTCATCCTTGCACAGGCGTCATGCTAATCTGTTTTGTTCCAGTTTTAGTGTATGTGCTGTTGAAGCAAGCACTCATACAAAGGTTTTGTGTATGACCAAAACAAAGACACTACCGCACAGACATATTGGATCTTAGAAACTGAGTGGTTGATCCTTAGATCATGTAGCTCATAGTAAAAAGCATTTTGTGCTAATTAACCCAATCCACTATGCATGGAGAAATTGTTCTTGTTAAATACAATATTTAATAGGACTCATAATGTATTTTAATGAACACATTATAAAAAGTTATACACCATGTTGAACACATGGAAATGCCAAGAATTTTTATGTGGCACACTCCCTTACTTGGGTAAGTAGAGTCTAAATGCTGATGAATATGTATTTTTCTACTTAAAAAATGATGCAGGCTGAGAATTCTGAAGATACTCAATAGGCTGGAAGTGCCTCAAAGTCTTAACATTGTAGGGCAAGCAGAAAAAACTGCGTTGTCAGTCACTGTTCACCACGGAAGGCTGACCTGTGAAGTCATTTCAGCCTCTCTGGTTGTACTTCAGTTACAACAAAGTCTTCCTGAATCCTGTTATTGTAATGAGCAATAAATAAGAAAAAGTTCCAGTGTTTACAGAAGCAGGATAGATCAGTCTGATTCTCATAGGTTAAAAGATTTCAAGAGTTTGCTGAATTTCAGGGAAACTTTAAAGGACATTTATGCATTATAGAACATATTTGCTTTTTGGCAAATCTTCAGAAGAGTTTTATGATGAAATAGAATGTGCATCTCTGTTAAAACATTCAAATCCCTAGCCACTGTAAACGAATAAAAGATGAAACCACTGTCTGGGAAAAAAATTGTAGTACATGATCAAGGGTCAATGTCTTTAATGTAAAAAAGCCACAAGCTGATTATAACAAGAAACACTGCAATATAAAATGGGCAAAAGGCAAATGAATGGGCGGTTCATAGATGAGAAAACCCAGACGTGAAAATCTTCTCAATGTAGTCAAGAAGATTAAAGTGATAATGAGATGTATTAACCCAACTGAAAAGGGATGGTATTCAGTCCTGAGTGGCTGGAGGGAAATGTCACTGCACACTGCTGGTGAGAGTGACTTACTACCATCCTTAGATAGTAATCGGACGATGTCTATTAAGATGAACACAGGTGTTTTGACATTGTCCTGTAGCTTTGGGGGAATCTACCCTATGGAAATAGAAGCAGTAGTGTATATAGGATATGTGTACTAAGATAGTAAGGAAGCATTGTTTAAGATAAAAACAAATGAAAACGGTACAGGAATGGTTTTAATACATCATGGCACATCCATCTATGGAATATTATAGCTACCGAGAAGAAGGCTTAGAGGAATATCTGTGAAGTATTTATTGAGAAAAGCAAATCCAAATGAATCTATTAGCACACTGTGTTTCCACTTTACCACTCACTCTAGGAGGTATGTGTTTGTATGTTTGGGCCTAAAAAAGGGTAGAGAAGGATACAAACCAGGGCAGTTCACACTGGGTATTTATTTCAGGGGTGGGAATTGGGGGCGGGGATTACAAACTCCTTTTTTATACATCTTTGGATAGTTCCCTCTTATCATTATCACTGTAATTTTTTAGAAAAGAACATTCTTAGAGGCCATTCAAGCCATAATCTAAAGAAATGTCCAGACAGGAAAAGAAATGGACAGCCTATTATTCTCAGAAACATCCATGTCTGGAAGAAGTTCCAGGTGTTTTGCCTGCCTTGTAAGCATTATCTCAGACTTACAGAGAGCTTTGGTCAGATATGGCTATTTCAGTTCATGTCCCCATTTCAAAATATTTCTTGTGGGTTTGCTGAGAAGGTACAGAATGGTTAATGGCAGCATGATGGTAACAGCCCACTTACCAGGCTGGGCTCACCCAGCCCCCAAAAATTGCTGCCTCGTGTGGTTTAGAAGTTTTGTGTGTCTCCCTAGTTCTGCTGCTGCTAGTCCTTGAGTCACAAAGAACACTGCCTTCTCTGAGTCTCAGGTATACTGTTTAACAAGTAAGGATTCTAACATTCACTTCAGTCCAGAAAGAGTTCTGTGCTTAAATTGGATTTGAAACAATATGTGATCTTAAATCTGTCTGTATTCTTCATGGCCTGGTTTCAGGACAGCAGACAGAAACAAATGCCTGTTTGATTATCTAGGTCAGTGACTTCCCCATTTTTTGCCATGGTCCAAAAGAAGAAGTACATTTTACCTTTTGATCTAGGATATCTGAGAGTTTTACAGAATAATACCTTAATATGCCCTAACATATGTCTTTTTTTTTTTTTTTTAATAAGAACATGCTGGTTGTGATCCCTACACCAATCCCAATGGGATCATCCCAATCCTAATGTGGGTCATGGTCTGCAGTTTGAAAGCCATTGCTTTAGGTCATGCAAGTGACATCACATCATGAAGGCAGCGGAAATCAGTGGAGCATCATGATTGGGCTTTTGCTCCTTTCTGGCAAGTCTTTAGGAAACTTATTTTGTGTGTTTTTCCACCCACCCTGACTCCTTCCCTTCCCTTCCCTCTGCCTTCTCCATTGAATTTCATGGTGTCTGGAAGGCCCAAGTGGTCTGTCCCATACACTTCCAAAAGCTCAAAGGAAAAGATTCCCGAGGCAAATTGTTCCCTTGTACATGTGCACTACAGCTAGGGTGTGGCAGAGCAAGGACTGAAGACATTACTGTCTGCCAAGATTTGGCAATAGAGGTCTAGGCCCCAGGACACTCAGGGCACTCTGGCTTCTTTGTGTAAGTATCCCTAGGGAACTGTAGAAAACTGCAACAGAGCTTTTAATGGGAATTCCCTGGAAACGTTCCTTCACCTCTCCACCCACTGGGCAAACCAGTAAGATCCAAATAAGCAATGAGGAATGGTGGCAGCTTGTGCAGTAGAGGCAAAGGAACACGTTGGGGGCTGCATTTCTGCTCTTAATTCTCTCTCTTCACCCCCTTTTATTGAGGTTAAATTTAATTGCTTCCTATAACAAGAGTTTCAGCTGCAAAGGGCAGTTGTTGTATAGCTGGTGTTGTCTCTACCCACCCCTCAGACACAAGCATTTTCTGGTATCTCTACCAGGACTCAAATCAGGTGCTTTCTCAGTGGCCACATCCCTGTGGCCACGTGGGGGCGCCAGAGGCTGGTAGGTGACCCGACCTGTTCAGAGCCCTTACAGAGGAATTTTTGCATTGCAGCAGGGGAAGCCCTTTCTTTCCTCTGGGTTTCGCCCTGCCTGGCTGGGGTACCAGGGATGAAGCCCAGGGCCTCATGCATGCTCACTCCAGCCCACAATAGCGGGTTTTCAATCTGGGGTGATGTTTTTCCCTGAGGGTACATATGGCAATGTTAGGAGGCATTTTGATTGTCACAAGAGGACAGGGGGAAGGTGCTATTGGTATTTAGTGAGACCAGGGTCAGGATGCTGCTAAGCATCTTCCAAAGCACAGGCAGCACCCACAACAAAGAATCATCTGGCCCCAAATGGCAGCAGTGCTGAGGCTGAGAAACCCTGGCTTACAAAGAACCAGCCGACCCGGCTGAGGAACTCACATTCTTTAATTTTCCATTTGGAAAGTATCTCAAAGCTTACTTATTAAAATAATGTCATGTCTTTCCACTTGGAACTAGCATTCGCAAAATTCAAACAGGAGGACATTTTTCCTTTGGTATTCCTTCCCTTATTTATTTATTTATGTTGGTAATGCTCTGTTCTGGGGTAGATTCTCCAGGCCCTAACGGGGTCCCTTGGCCTCCATACGCGGAGGGATACATCTCTCTCCTTCCACCCCATTCCCATTGTCCTTAACATTTACTCATCCTATTTTCCAGCACGTGGGAATCTGTTAACAATAATGCAGGCTCACAGAACTTCCTTTACCTTCTTATCCAGGCCCCTCCACCTCTCCCCATAGAATGTGAATAAGGTCTCAGCAGACAGGATCCAAAGGAGTCAAATGTTGGGGACTTCATTCTTAAGCAAGGAGACAGATGCTTTGGCAAATAGTTGGGGGAAACGCTTTTGGGCAGGAAGAGGGGAAATCACACTCTTAACCATTACGCTGCAGTCTCCCCTGTGCATACACACACACCCAGGAAGTGTGTCAGGGTGTTCAGTGTTATTGTTCTGGTTTCTCAAGATGACTAGCAAGAACAGGGCAGGGGCTGTTGGGGAGGTCAGTAAAACATTCGCTAAATTCAGGGGAGCTAAATTTGCTGTGTGCTGCACTTTTAAGGAATGGCAGGCAATGGGCCCCTGTGCAGTGTGAGATAAGCTTGTCACTCTAGGATCTTCCAGAAATCTGTGCCACTGACCTTGTTCCAGATGAGGACAGGGGTTGGAATTCCGATGACCTCACAGCTCAAGTACACCTGGGCACCAGTGACATTCCAGATGTCTTTGGGTGGCGTCACTATGGAAGGACCTACAAGAGAGGGCACAAAGCCAAACCCATTTTTAACAGTTCTTAACATTATTTGGCATCCTAGGAACTAAATACTTGGTGATGTTTATTAAGCTGTCCCCTCTGCGGATTATTTGAAATAAGTTTCAAAGACTAGTCTGGCTTCTTCCTGACACCAGTCTGATTTTAGTCTCCACTTTGGGAATGCAAGAATCTTAATAAGCAAACCAACAAAAACAATTAGGAAGAAAAATCTGTTGTTAACAAAATTTTCTTCTTTCCCAAACCATGCTTAAATGAGTTTTAATTTACCAGCTGTTTTGCATTATCTGGTATTTTTCCATTAATTTTAGTTCCAAAAATTTAATGTTTTCCTTCATGTGTTTATCCTTATTTCTATTTGGAGGAGGGGCATAAACAACCAACCACTCCTTGGGGAGTCAAAGAAAAGAAAATCTAAGAGGTTATTTGAAAGTGTGATCAGCACCCAGACTTGGAATGGAAGCCCTTGCCTAAAGAGGCTGAGGGTCTAAGATTGACAGGTACAAGGTGATTACGTCCAGATAAAGAGAAAAGAGGGGAGTGCTGAGTGCCCTGAGGGTAGGAGGGTCTTCATCAAGGAAGATGGTAGAGGACCTTTCTTCCAATACAATTTGTAAAGAACAGTGACTGCCTGTTGTGACCAGAATCCCCAGGAGAAGGCTCATTCCCAGAGTTCTCAGTGTCCAGGTCCCTGGCAGGGGGCATTGTGAGTGGGGTCATCCCGAAGGTGCAGCTTGAATTGAGTCAGCAAGCATAGTACCTTCTGAGAGAGGCCAGAATGACACTTCCCCATGCTCTGAATTCTGGAAACCAGCCCTTACCTTCTATCACAGCTGCCCTCAGTGAGGTTCTTACTCAAGTCAACACCCACACTGTGCATCCTTTTGCTATAGGCGTGTCTCTCTGGTCGCAGAGTTGGCAAAATATGGTCACTAAGCCAAATCTGCCCAACCTGTCCTCCCTTGCCCCCGTCCCATGTTGTATCTTCATAATCTGCAAGCTAAGGTCCTTGTGTTTTTAAATGGTTGGAAAAAAGTTAAAAGAAGGATAATATTTCATGGCGTGTGAAAACGGTAAGAGATTCTTGTTTTGGTGTCTGTAAAATAAAGTGTTACTAGAACACAGCCATGCCCATTTGTGCCACCATGGCAGGGGTCAGCAGTTACATCTGAGACCTTGTGGCCTAAAATACTGATGATCTAACCCTTTACAGAAGAAATTTGCTGACTCTTGCTCTAATCAACTGAGGGGAGATGGATTCCTAAATAAGATATCATAGGAATGCCTCAGAACTTTAATCCTGACCCCTGTGGTGTGATACCCACACCCACTGGCTGACTTCTGGTTCATCCCTGACAGACACACTTTTTGGAGCAAACAGATGATATTGAAAGAGTGTGTACTTACTACTGCTCCTCCCCCTGAGGGGCCAGCTCCCCCAACATCTGCAGGGGGAGAAACGTGCACTCATTTTTAAGGGTAATTACTATTTCAGTTATGTTAATTCTAAACACCCGCATCCAGCCACCAGGGGCGTTCCAACATATTTGGAATAGTTCATGGGGGAGAAGACATAGACTCTGAGCTTCTTGTGGTTCTTCCTCTATCCTCTGAACAGTTTTTCGAATGAATGAGTTAATTATTCCTTCTGAATTTCTTCTCTTGGCGGCCTGGGGTCTTTTAGTCTAGTCAAATATCTAACTGCCTGGTCATCCTGCATCAGGGTCCTGGGAAAGGACAATCTCCCCTTCAGGGCTGGAAAGTGTTCTGGCGTAATCAGCATTCAAAAGACATGAAGTCTCCCCTTTTGCAACAGGCTATTTCCAGCACATATTAATTTCTTGAAACAGAAAGGAAATGACCCCAGTATGTAAGATTTTCCCACTCATCTAAAGTATTAGAAGCTGGGTTTTTTGTTTTTTTTTTTAATCCCTCAGGATATTTTTCTTTTTTTTCCCCCTTTGTAAGAATGTGCAAAACAATCATAGTTTTGAAAGCTCTAAATATAATTTGTGCTTCCTTCCCTTCAAACCATAGGTCTGAATAGAAAGCATATGTCTTGACTGAGGGTCTTGGCTCTTCTGTTGCAAGCATGGATTTGGGGGCATAGCTGTGCTGTATTTATGTATTTTTCTGGCTCTGTCTCAGCTGTTTCCTAGTCTGGATGCACAATTCAGAACCAAGGGCTGGGCCGCACCCTCTCCTGGGCTTCCTCCAGGGCCCTGGGATCCCCAAGGGCCTGGACACCACATAACCGGATCTGGCTGGACTTTGAACTACTTTCACCCGTGTCTCTGAGGGCCCCCTGCTGCTTGGTCCTCCTTCCCACACACAGACTTGGCAGCCTGACCTCAAAGCTCAGGGGATCTCCAAGGATTGTTCTGGGAAGAATACACCAGTGTTCAGAGATTTGGAGAGGCTCAGGAACAAAGCTGCCTCTCACGTCATGAAACCACACAAGGAATGCAAGGTGGTTTTGCTGTGAGGATCTGAGTACCTTCACCTTGCAAAGTCCCTCTTGTTTTTAACCTGTGTTGGTCTCCCTAGTGGCAGCAGAGCCTCAGTCTTGCCCAGGGGCAGTCTCTGGGATGCATAGGGAAGAGTGCCAGCCTGGCATGCTGTCAGAGACCTTGAACACAGGCCATGGATTTTCCCATAGAATTTTTTATTTTTTATTTTTGGGTACCAGGGATTGAACTCAGGCACTCTACCACTGAGCCACATCCCCAGCCCTATTTTGTATTTTATTTAGTGACAGGGTCTCACTGGGTTACTTACTGCCTCGCTTTTGCTGGCTTTGAACTTGTGATCCTCCTGCCTCTGTCCTGAGCCTGGCTCCATGGGATAATTTTTAAGTGAATGTTCTTCGTTTTAGTACTGACCACTTTATCAAGTTTTTTTCTTCATGGTTTGTGCTTTTTGTATCCTGTTTAAAAAACTTGACTAGTCCTGTTTTCTTCTACAAGCATTGTACAGAAGTTCTTTTCTACCTTTAGGTTTTTGGTTCATCTTGAATTAATTTCTGTGAGGTAGACATTTAATTGCTTCAGCACCATTATTGAAAAACCATCCTTTTCCTGCTGAATTGTTAATGCCTTTTTGGTAAATCCATTGACCATAAATGTGTGGGTCTATTTCTGCACTCTATTCTGTCCATTGGTCTGTGCGTCTCTTCTTGCACCCACAATCATAGTATAATTTAAGAATTAATTATGCTAAAATTGAAGCACTAAAGAGAGGGCAGATTTATTATATCTATCTCCCTCCAACCCTCTTATTATGTTAAGAAACAGAACATTCCAGGGAAGCAAGAATTTTAAAAAAAACATTTGAACCCAGAAATACTTTGAATAAGAGCCATTACCAGGGGTTCAAGATCAGGACAAACCATGCTATGAGGTGCCTTTTCTCTCTCCTAGCCCTTGGAATACATATAAAATTTTAGTTAAATAGGCTTAAGTCAACAGACTGTTTTAAAAACATAAATTAATTTGTCCATCCTACTACCCAGTTATGTCTACAATTCTACCAGATTCCTATACCATAAAAATCAGTATTATTTTCTAAGTCCTCTGAGATGATGGGGTAAAAGAAAGGGCAGAGGAGGGGATATTTCAAATATTCTTGAACAAAGGTCAGACTCCATAGCACAATGAGAAGTTTAACGATTTCTAAACTGGGAAGTGCTGGTCTATAAAATGGCCTTTAGGCGCTGATATGTACTCTCTTGCAAAGGGAGGTCACATGGATGAATGATTAAGCAAATGCTGGGGTGATCAATAGACCTCATAGAGTCGGTAGAGGCGGGCTGGCCTCAGCTTGACTGTGCGAGAGGAATCTGCAGCAGCCCGGCCTTCTTCCCACTCACTTCGTTCTCAGCTGATGCCTGACAGGACATCTCCTTCCTGGGTTCTCCCTGGCTCTCTGCTGCTCACCTGGTCTGGAAACTCCCTGGGCACTAGCGGAGGGAACGGTGACTCTTGGTAAAGGCAGAACATGGCAGCATTACAGAGAGCTGAGTGACAACAGATGGTGGGGAGGCGGGGAGAGAATTCATGGCGATCCACGGGAGCACCAAGAGGACAAGTCGTATATGGAAAGAGCAGGTGAAAATGCCATTGGCTGCCATGTAGCCACAACAGTGCTGCACCCCAACTCCAAAGTCCATCACCACAAAGCCCACTGACAAGCAACTTCACTGCCAACCATCCTCTTGAACTGCCTGTCGGTCCCACAGTACAATACCAGAAGGTTGTTTTACCTCAGGAGAGCACTCAGCTCCATAACTCTTTACCAAAGAACCAAACAACTTCTCACTCTCACTCTGTTTTGTGTTTTTTCTTTTTAAGTACCAGGGATTGAATCAGGGGCCGCTTAACCACAGAACCACATCCCAAGCCCTTTAAAAAATATATATATTTTAGCTGAGTGTGGTGGTACACGCCTATAATCCTAGCAACCAGGGAGGCTGAGGCAGGAAGATTGTGAGTTTAAAGCCAGCCTTAGCAAATGCAGGGTGCTAAGCGACTCAGTGAGACTCTGTCTCTAAATAAAATACAAAATAGGGCTGGGGATGTGGCTCAGTGGTTGAGTGCCCCTGAGTTCAATCCCTGGTAGCCCTCCCTCCAAAAACATATATTTTTTATTTAGAGACAGGGTCTTGCTGAGTTCCTTAGGGCCTTGTTAAGTGGCTGAGGCTGGCTTTGAACTCCCGATCCTTCTGCCTCAGCCTCCCAAGCTGCTGGGATTACAGGCGTGCACCACCATGACAGGCTCCACTCTTTTATTCTTTCAGGAAGGCCAAAGTAGATCCAGAATTTATTTCTGTTTTTAAGGATAAAGAAATTTGTAATTCACTCTGAGTGATTTTCTCATGCAAAAAGCTCAAAATCGGTTATTGAGGCCAGATCAATTGTTATGACTTGCCATCTAAATCAGGCTCAGGGCTGGGATTGTAGCTCAGTGGTAGAGCGCTTGCCTCGCATGGGTGAGGCCCTGGGTTCAATCCTCAGCACCACGTACAAAGCAATAAAATAAAGACATTGTGTCCATCTACAACTAAAAAAATATTTAAAAAATAAATAAATAAATCAGGCTCAATGTTTGGATTCCAATTAAAACAAGTCACAGGATTTTTTAAATGTATAGGGACAGACACCAAGTTAGGTCCAATTATTTATTTATTCTTGCCCTTGTTCCATTAAGGACTTTAGGCTGCTCAAACATCTGTCTAGAAAACATCCTGTCTATAGAATGACTGTCTACTGCTCCTCTCTGTCCCCTACCCACCCAGGCAACTGCAGGAAAAAACCACGCTGCCCATCGTGCTGGCTGGTGCAAGGACATGTCTACCCAAGGTTTTCCCTACTTCAAACCCACTCAAAGTTTCTGTTCCACACGACTACCTCTGAAAGAGGCTACTCTGTTTTCTTCTCTTACCTTACACAACTCCATTATTCCTCATTCAGTCTCTTCTCAACCTTCCAATTATTCCCAAAAGTCAGTGTCTATCTTTCAAGGTCATTTGCTTCTTCTTCTTCTTTTTTATTTTGGTGATTTTATTTACTTTTTTTAATATGTATTTTTATTCTAATTAGGTTTACATGACAACAGAATGCAATTTGATTCATTGCACACAAAAGGAGCACAGCTCTTCATTTCTCTGGTTGTACACAATATAGAGTCGCACCATATGTGCAGTCATACATGAACCTAGGGCATTGTTGTCCATCGCATTCCACCATCTTTCCTGTCCCCATGTCCCATCCCTTCCCCCTCAACTTTGATCAAAGTTCCTCCATTCTTCCCATGCCCCCTCCCACATTATGGATCAGCATCCACTTATCAGAGAGAACATTCGGCCTTTGGTTTTTTGGGATTGGCTTACTTCGCTTAGCATGATGTTCTCCAACTCCATCCATTTACCTGCAAATGCAGGGTCATTTTCTTGTTCTCCTAATTTTTTTTTTGTTGGTGGGCTTTTATTTTCATTTATTTATATATAGTTCTAAGGATCGAACTTAGTGCCTCACATATGCTAGGCAAGCGTTCTACCACTGAGCCATAACGCCAGCCCCTTGGTCCCCTATTTTTGATAACTCTTGTCCAATACCTTTAGATAGTTCTTCTTTGTAATCATTCTTTAAAGGGAAAGAAGAATAAAAAGGGGAGGGAGGAAGTGGAGAAGGAAAAAAAAAAGAAAAAAAATGACCTGAAGTAAGACAGCCAGATCCTAAATGAAGTTGCAGAAACAAAGGTCTAAGTTTGGAAGAAAACTAAAGTTCAATTTAATGAGTCAGTGACACCTTAAAGGTACCTATATGCAGGCAGAGGCCTCTTGTGGAATCTCCACCCTGTTGCATCCAACCCGCATCTCTCCCCAAGAAGTGCAGCCCAGACAACTCTGCAGAAGCAGCAAAGTTTATTGAGGAAATAGGCATACAGGCCAATCGATTGGGGTCAGCTCTCCTTTCCTTCAGAGAGTGACCTTGAAGTGAGGGTTTCAGAGGTTATTATAGGGTGGGCTAGCTACATGACTCAGAACAACAGGATTTGGCCGATATTCAATCTATAGTTATTTACAGTTCAACCATGACAGTGCCTCCTATGTCCCCCTTTCAGTTCCTGGAACTTTAGGTAACTGGCCAGGGGGTCTGGCAGCCTGTGGTTTCCCCCCCCCCCCCCATCCGTGAGAAGCCAGCACAGCAAAGCATTAATCACAGAAGCACAAAGAGCAGGTTAGCTGATACATGCAGGCCTGAGCCAGAGTGACTCCATTTTGAGTTTGGATTTTACACACCCAAGGGTTCATCTTTCTCCTTAGACCCTTTAATTATGTTCTAGATAATTGACCCACAGACTACTATATAACTTTAGAAATATTCAACTTTAATCTAGGTATACTATGTCCTGAGAAATCACTACAGACATAGCAAAAGAAGAATTGCAGATGGATGGATTTAAATTTGGAATACTACAACTTGGTTCTGAAGAGGCTAAGAAGGGTAGTTCTCACAAAACACAAATGACATGAGAAAAAGATCATAAACTGGAAGACCTTCAAATTTGACTAACAATTCATTCAAGTTGATCTCATATTCAGTAGTAATAGGACAGAGTTAAAGTTCATTATCCTATAATAAGAACAGGGAGGGATAATGCTTAAGAAGTATGTGAACAATTTCCTAGTCTTTCATAGAACACAAAGCACTTGCCTGTCATGACCTGCGATGTCCCCACCAGGCTACTATTAAAAAACAGACAGAACTCTCCAGGGAGAGAACGCTTGGCTCTGGACCCTTGCCAAATCTTAAGACACTTAGACAAACCCTTTAGCTATTTTTTTACAGATTAAGAAACCAGGCCAGGGCCAGTCTTGGGTCTGGGAATGACTGCACCTATCATGAATGCCTCAGAGCACAGCTGTCAGGCGCCTTCAACATCCATGAGGTTCTGAGGTTCTACTGCCTGGCTCTGGAGCCCTAAGTCCAATGTGCCTCCTCATCCACCAGGTGCAAGGTGTGTGACTCTGAACAAACTTCACTTTCCTAGAGATGAGAAAGCAAAACTTACAAAGAAATCAACAGTTACCTAGTTAGCCAGTTTTTTAATCTGAAAGAGTTAAGTAGCAAATGCTAGAAGTCACATTTTGAAGCTGAATATAGTCCATGGAGCCTAAGAAATAGTTGAGAATAAAATCCTCCACAAATGTCATGTGTACCCTTCGATATCATATTCAGCTATATATGTTTTGCTTCATTGCCTTTCTCACTTCTTCCATCATCTCTAAATTTTTACCCTAAAATCTCACTCTCATTTCTACCGAAGTCCACTCTCTGTTCTGACAGTCATGTTCATCCATCCTTGTGTGTTCATTACCATTTCCAGAGCCTTTGCTTATGCTGATGTACCTGCCTCCTTGGAATGTCCTCCCTCCTCTTATCTCTGGCCTATTCCATTCTCTTTTGAAGTTTTAAGACTGAAGTTTCATCTTCCTTGCACAATTTTATGCCCCAGTTCCCACTTGTTTCTTCTCTGGGTTCAGAGTTTGTTCCATACAGCTTAGTGCATCATTGTTCCCTAATGTTATTGCCAGCTGTGCTGATTAAGGATGCTAGTGTTCTGATGGAGTCAGAACTGAGCCAGGAACTGGAAGGAGGGAGAGCTCAGACTGCATGCAACAGGTGAAGGGCAGCAGCAACTTCTGAACATAACATGGTTAGTCAGAGATAAGAAGATAGCTGTCTTGAGAATGCACCAGTGTGCCATTGCCAAGTTACCTAACCAAAGTGGTGTGATAGCTATGTCTTGTTTATCAGCTGGGGGATTATTTATCATGATTTTACTTAATCTTCCACTTGAATTTCTCTTGCCATAAGCAATGCTTCTTGGCTGCTACCCACCCACCAACCAACCAGGATGCAAGTTGATTTGAGCATCTATCACACAAAGCAAATCCCACTGTGAAGGGAGGTGTGTTGAGGAGAAAGACTCATCATTTATCCTCACATCAAAAATAAAGGGTCTTGCATCATGCTGGATTCTATTTTTCTATTGTGGTGCTCACAGAGCATTTATGAACATGGCTAACAGAGCTGAGGGGAGGACTTCTCCAAGTTAGGGTAGATTTGCAAACCACACTCCTTAACTCCTTTTTTTTTCAAACTCCCCAGGAGATTTTAAAAAAAATATTTTATTAGTTGTTCATGAACCTTTATTTTATTTATTTATATGCTGTGCTGAGAATCGAACCCAGGGCCCCACACATGCTAGGCAGGCGCTCTACCATTGAGCCACAGCCCCAGCCTTCAACATGACTCTTAATGGTGCTCGGCTTTGGAATGGTTCATACAGAGTGGGTGCATTCCTACCAAATAAGGGGAAAAGGGGTTTAAGGAAGATTTCAGATGCCACATATGGAGCTAAGGAGTTCAGATAATTTGGCAAATGTCCCTCGATTGAGATGGGATTCCGATAACTCATTGAAGGGGAAAGGAACAAACAAAAGTACAAAATGGGAAAAGAATAGTAGGAAGGCACTATGGCCAGGAGGAGGAAGAGGATGAAACAAGTAGAAACTTCCTGATATTAAATAAAGGGAAGCGGCAACTGTACAGCTAATTAAAGAGCAGGGTCATCTGCCAAGGCAAGTCATTTTGGAAACTTCCAGACGTGGTATGATGTAGCAGCTGAACTTTGTATGGGAATCTAGCCTACAGAAGTATCAGCTGAGAACAACAAGGGGAAGAGAATAAAGTACTAAGTCTTAAGCAGCATAGACCAGATTCAATTCAGACATTCAAAATTCATATGGTTATAGTAGCCACTGCTGGTCATTTACACTTTAGTCTGAATGAAGAAACAATAGTTTATGATGAGACCCTGCCAAACATCGTCTGGGGCAAAAGTGTATACAACTGTTTCATCTGCAGAAATAAATTATTGGGGGCTGTCCACTCCCCTCTCTTTCTGGAGCTAGCCCACGTTCTCCCTTGAAAGGGTATTATCCCAAAAGATGTCTCTTCCTTGAGGTTGTCTGCACTGCATTCCTCCTTGAATGTGTACCTACTTTCCTAAATAAATCTGCATCTCTGGGGGAAAAAAAAATCTACTCAGGTGGGTTGGTGGAGAGTCAGCACATTTAGAACATGATTAAAAAGGGTTGGGGAGATGATAGACTATGGCCAGTTTGGAGTGTGGCCTTTGGAATCAAGAATTCTGTTCTCCTGTCTCTGAGTTATGCAATATTGTCCAAGTTGATTTTGTTTCTCTTGGTTTATTCACGTGTGAAATGGGTTAATGATATCTACGAAATTAGATTATCAGAAGGATCAAAC
The DNA here is from genome assembly GCA_028644305.1 of Xerus rutilus. Taxonomy (NCBI): domain Eukaryota; kingdom Metazoa; phylum Chordata; class Mammalia; order Rodentia; family Sciuridae; genus Xerus; species Xerus rutilus. Next base: position 80,728,089 of record CM053408.1, on the reverse strand, counting down.
AAGATATAGCAATTAGCACAGTACCTGGCACGGGGTAACAGTCCCTAAGTACTAGCTATTTCAGAATTCCAGTGCATCTCTGAATATGGGTGTGACATGACTCAGGTGGCATTTCAGATGAGTTTGGATGTCTTTGCTACAGGACTGGGACATGATGAGAATTAAGGCCTAAATCAAGGTTGTAGCGATGGAACCAGAGGAAAAGGAGATGAGAGCATTTGGGAAGAACTGACCCCATCCAGGAGGCAGCTGGATGTGGGTCTAACAGCTTAGAAGAGGCTGCCACACCAGGAACAAAAGCAGGGATCTGAAGAAGGTGCTGGAGGGGAGAGGGAAGGATGGACTTGGAGTTGGCTGTGCTGAACTCCAGGGATCACCCGGCAATGAGGAGTGGTTGGATCCCACGGGGAGGGAAACGGGATTCACAGTGGGGACCAGTGGTGCAAACACTGTGGCTTCTGTGGTGTTCCTGGGAAGGCCATGTGGGTTCCCTCTTATGGAAGGAAGACGGGTTTGCTCTCCCTTTCCTGAGGGCATTCCCTTAGCTGGCGGCTGATCACCCAGCCCTCCCCACCCTGGCCTGGAGAAGTGGTTGCTAAGGCAGCGATCGGCTTCCAGCCTCCCATTTGCTGGGTGGCCCTCAGGAGTGCAGGCTATCCATTATGGCACAGCCCTAGGGACAGCGTATGCAGACATGGTGAAGTGCCTTTCCTGCCTGACTCCTGGTTGCCTCTGCACTGGTGAGACACTCCATTCTGGCTCCAGTCTTCGATACTGAAAACATTTGTCTACTTTTTCTCAAGTAGACAGTATTCAGATGTCTTTCTTCAGAGAGTAAATCTTGCAATCTTTCAAAATTATTACCAGAGGTTTAAACTAACCGCAGGATATAAACAAAAGCTGCTTCCTACAACTTGTTGCTTGCAAGAAAAATCTTAGTTGATGACATTTTTGTATATTTCCCCTTCTTGTGTATAGCTCTAGTACAAGAAAAAGTGGGGTAGATCACAGGTCTGAATGCAGGACACAGTTACCACACACAGGAGATTCTGGCACATGTGGTCTTGCCTCATCCTTGGAGGGACCCTGCATGAGGTAAACTCTGTTCAGGTGGTAAGGTGCTGAGCTCACTGGGAGGTGTGTGGCAGATGAGCTAACACAGGCCTGTGCCAAGGGATGAGCCAATTTATTCAGCAGACCTCCATAGACATTGGAATACCTAAGCTGCCATCCTACTACCAGACTGACGAATGTCCACGCAAGTTAAATTAGCAGGCTAGATTTTACTTGGTTCGAGCATATGGAAGAATTGACTTTATATAGAGTGCTTTCCTGAAGGGAAACTCCCTAGTTACCAGGGTATTTCTTGTTCATGGTAATGTAGCCTTGGAAATGCTTTTTTTTTCTGCCAATCATGGGCCTGTTCTGTCTGGACTATGACTCACCTTAAGTCCATCGTATTAAAATTTCTGGTCAGTTTTTTTTTTTTTCTGTTCCACAAGCACTGACGTGGGAGGGGAAAGTTCCACAGGAGGGTACTCATGGCCAAACCATGTGGAAAGTCACACCTGATTCTTGGATTCCTAGAAGCCTAGATAGTGAGTGCCCCTAGGACTCTTCATCTGAGTCTGTGCCCATACCTGCTTTCCCTGGCATCCTCAGGCCTGGGGAAAATGAGCCAGCTTTCAGGTGGATATTTTCCCCGAGGCTAGACGATCACCTACTCTCAGAGCTCCATCTCCATGCACAGGCCAACAAGGGCTGCTGTCTGGTTAGAAATAGACATTCTCATACCCTGCCCCTGAGGAGAGGGATGTATGGGACTCAAGCGGACTTTAACTTTGGAAGGGTTGGACTTGCTAAACTTAACTCAAGAAGCCTGAGGCCTGAATTCCTGGAGTACCAAGGAGAAAAACACCTGGGTCTTTAGTAGAAGACTAAAGTTCCTCAGCGGAGAACTAGTAAAAAAAAAACCCTGGGCAACACTTTAAGCATGAGATTCCCACTAGGAATCCTGGCAAATCTCCATGTCAGACTGACAGCTCTGGAAGCAGCCTGATAGAACAGTGTAGTATTATCTCAGATGAGGACTTAGCAGAGACTTGTTTGGTCTCCAGTTTAGAAAAGACATTGCAAAAGGTTGTCTGCAGAAAATACAGGCAGCCGGGCACATGGAACCCACAAGAGAAGTCTCAGCCACCTGGCCAGCAGCCTGCAGGATCTTAACCAGGGCTGTCAATCTTGGCCTCACGCTGGACTCACCTGGGTATGTTTAAAAAACACCCACGGCTGGGCTGCCTGCCCAGAGTCTCTGTGGGTATGGGGTCTGGCACTGGGAGTTTTTAAAAACTCCCAGGTAGAAGCACTCAATTAGAACATGGCTTTAGGAAAGGACCTACTCAGATGGTGAGGAAGACAGGCAGGTGGAAAGTTAGAAAGGAGAGGAGAGATTTGGAAAAATAAGGGCCCTGGGTGTTTGGAGGTGGTGAGAGCCCAGGTACAACAACGATGTGGTTCTACCTCTTGAGTTTGTGGGTGCAATTTAAAACCTTGTTCCTTGGGAACCCTGCCTTTGCTCATTTCTTGTCAGGTCACCTCTGTGAGGACACATTGGATCTGGCTTTGAGGGAGCGAGGGGCAGGGTGAGATGAGGGATCCAGGTGAGCAAGACCCCTAGGCTTCCATGGATAGCATAGGGCAAGCTGGCTCCCGCCCGGCACGTGGCCTTGGTACTTGAGGATGCTTTACCCTTCAGGCCCAGCCTTGATTTCGTTCAGCACTTTCATAGTTACAGTCGCCTGCCTCCTTGGCAGACAACTCCAGACATGAATCAGCCCAGCATAACTGAGCTCTCCCTGTTCTCAGTGTATTTCCCCTCCCAGCCTGTCCCCTCTGGCTATTTTCTGTACCCTTTTATGATGTCCATAGACCCAAAATCTCTCAGTTATTTGCCCTAAGTCACATTCTTTGTTTATTTCCTCTTTGCTGAGTATTTTCAGATTTTCTCCTAGCTTCCTAGTAAGATTTAGTATTTCTTCTCCCATTTTCTATATTTTCTACTGTTTTCCCTAAGGCTCAACCTGGAACAGAAGAGCCCTTTTTCCTCTTGTGGGTTACTTCTTGTGTGTCCTGTATACTTACAAGGAATGCTACCATGTGCTTGCTTTGTGTGCCTCTGTGACCTTATTGTGTGCTCCAGTACAACTACAAGACAGTTTTTCTGACTCCTGAGAGGAAACACATACTATAGAAAGTGCTATAGGTGAGCATGTCTGTGTTTGGAAGAGGTAGTTGTTCAATGAAGCTTAGAAGTGCCCAATATTACTGTTGTGATAATCAGGAAAATAGGTATGTGTCTCTGATCATGCATGGTAGGATCTATCTAACTGGGAACTGGTGGACTTCACATACATTTTATTTTTATCATTTAGGGAGGCAAGTTACACGTGCTCTCATTGGGCTGGGGAACAACACAGAACCCATCCTGTTGGGTGTGAGCTATCAGAAATGGGGGCCAGGTAAAGTAGAGCTATGCCAACACACCTGGGGCGTGGTTACCCTAGACTAAGGGATCTTGGGAGAATGAAAACATTCTTTGCTGCTCTTGTTGGTATTTATAGGACAAGAAATTGTTGCATTGGTACTTTGGCTATTTGTAGTCAGTTTCTGTTTTTCTGTATTTAATGGTTCTGGCTTTCTTGGAGCTTGTCTTACTTGAGTTGTTAATTCCTTTCATAGTGGAGGAGAAAAAAGGAAAGGAGTTTTCATCGTTCTATGGAAGACTAGGGTAGTGCATTTTCACAAGGACTGGGAGCAACTATGTGCCAAGTATCCCAAGGTCAGAGGAAGTGTCCAAGGTCAACTGAGCCTGGTATAACCAGCATTTTCCTCCACAGGTTTTCCTTCCAGAACAACCATCAGCTTCAACCTTAGAGATTTAGTTCTTTTAGGTAAGGGAAAATAATTTCCTTCTCAAAAAGGGAAACATGGTGCCTTTTGAGAGCAGCCACACATAAAAATAGGCAACTCTTTTATGAAGACAGCGAAGCAAATGTCCTCAATCCTACTGAAATTGGCCTTGAGGCTGCAGCATCCGCCTCCCTCATCCTTGCCTTTCAGGTACATTCTCAGGGAGTCTCTTTAGCAAAGTGTGTGATCCTTTTAGGAATCGGGGGCTCAAAGATGATGAATTGAATCTCTGAACTCGGCTAAGCTGCCGGGCTTCAGACGTCAGGAGCATGCTGCTTGCGAGCTTCAGCCGCTCCTGAACAAGGGGGAGGAAGTGGAAAAGCAGTACCGGCTTGTCTAGTCCATGGGAAAGGATAATGGCCTCTGAGCCTACAAATCAGTTGAACGGAGAGTTGATGAGGAGGAAACACAAAGTAAACTCAAATAGAGAAAATAAGAACAAGGCCCTTGGGACGAGATGACGTTGGTAGATCACACAACCTGTTTCCAAATATCTGCCCACATATCTTTGAGAGCTTGACCTCTGTAAGGATCAGAGAGAGCATTCACCCTGAAACTGACTCTGTGTAATTTTTTCTTTAAATAAGCAAACAGCATTTGAACCTATACAGTAAGGAGGAATAACAATTCCATAAATGTTCCCTACTGGCAGCACTAGGGAGCCTTCCTCAAACAGCATGTAACATGCTCAGAAGATGATTAGAAAACAGATCTTTCTAGAATGTTCTGACCATCAGATGTAAACTTTGTCTTTCCAGAGACTGAATTCCTAATAATTAAAGGATAATAAGGGGAAAAAGTCATAATCACCATCAACTTTAATATCCATCACTATAGTTAAAACATCATCTTCTACCACTGCCTAGTTGAATTTATTCTTTAAAAGAAAATTCCAATGGAAAATGGTATAAAAGTAGAGGAAGGTTCACAATAATGCCAACTAAAACAAACCAGGTAAAAATATGAAATAGATGAATTCATTCAGGTCCATTAGGAACTAAGTGCTGTGTTGGGTGACATGAGGGATAAATAGATGATGGGGTTGGACTCCTACCCAGGATTTGCAATCCAGGAAGTGCAGACAGACAAGTCTGTAAGCAATTATAATGTGAGTGGAGTGTGACTGGCCCTACAATATAAATGTAAGTATAAAACATATTTCTATGGAGTAGGTTAGAACTGAGTTTATGGAAAGGAAAGGGATCTCAAAAGTTAAAGATGGAAGCTGGGTGCAGTGGCACATGCTTATAATCCCAGAGACTTCAGAGGCTGAGGCAGGAGGACAGTAAGTCAGCCTCAGGAACTTAGTGAGGCCCTAAGCAACTTAGTGAGAACCTACCTCAAAAAAAAAAAAATACAGTTAGGGATATGGTTCAGTGTTTAGACACCACTGGGTTCAATCACCAGTACTAAAATAAATAAATAAATACATAAAAAGATGATGTGGTTTAGGGTGGGGGTAGGTAAGGACATTCAAGGCAAGTGGATCAGTATGTACAAAGATGTGAGGAGGCTTGGCTTGGGGTACCATGTGTGGTAGATATAATAATACTTTATTTTGGCATTGGGCTTTATACCCCACAGAGAGGTAACTGTAATCTTGTGAGCTAAGCAAATCATTTACAGACAGAGCAACTGAATTTCAGCAAGATTAGGTGTCTTGTAGGAGGTCACACATATTGCGAGTGATGTGGCTGGGTGGGACATGAGTCCAGGTTTTCTGAGTCCAAACCTAGAACTTTCCCTAAGCTACTGCGGGGCTTCTCTACATAGTCCAGTATGGACATGATGTTTTGTCTTTTTCTGTTTTGTTGAAGGATGAGGCATTTGAGTGTTTGGGGAAGAAAATGGACTCTTGAGAAGTAGAGGCCAGACTGGATGGCAGAGGTTTTCAATGTCAGGTCAAAGAGATTAGTTATATCTATAGTTATCAGGATGGAGCAAAGAGAACAAATGCATTAATATATTTTTGGAGAAAAGGTCATAAAATTGCAGGAATCATAGCAGGATCGTGGCTTATCATCTGCACTTTGGTCTGAAATGTTTCACAGGTGTTAATTGGTTCTGGGTAAGCAGTTTGGACTTGCAACCCAGATAAGTGAGAAACATCCTCCTCCTACTGAATGCTGGGCAAGTTTTTCCCTATCAAACGGTTTAACTTAGAAAAAAACAACTTAGAAAAACTTAGAAAAAAATAATCTGTGAACTCCAGCACTTTTTGCTGGATTTTAATGTTTTCAATTAATGTTTAAAGTGAAAATCATTATTTGAAAACATGCTTTGCAAATCATTAAGAAGGTGCTGTATTCATAGAAATTACCTTTGGTGGCAGAAATCCTATGAAAACGTTAAAAGTCAACGTTAACACTTAGTGAACTCTCATTTAGTGAGCATGTTTTCTCTCTGGCATTAGATACTGTAAAATCCAAACTAAAAATGGAGTCACTCTGGCTCAGGCCTGCATGTATCTGCTAACCTGCTTTTTGTGCTTCTGTGATTTAATGCTATACTTGCTTCTCATGGATGGGGCCAAATCACAAGCTGCCAGACCCCCTGGCCAGTAACGTAAAGTTCCAGAAACTGAAAGGGGGACATAGGCGGCACCATCACAGTTGAACTGTAAATAACTAGAGGTTGAATATTTGCCAAATCCTGCTTTCCCAAGTCATGTAAATCACTCACCCTATAATAACCTCTGAAACCTTCATTTCGGGGTCACTCTCTGAAGGAAAGGAGAGCTGACCCCAATTGATTGGTCTGTGTACCTATTTCCTCAATAAACTTTGCTGCTTCTGTAGAGTTGTCTGGGTTGCACTTCTTGGGGAGAGGTGCGGGTTGGATGCAACAATATGTGTTAGGTTTACGTCTTCATCTTGAGAAAAACTACTATCACCAGGAAGGGGATAAGTGTTCTAAATGAAGACATTTATTTATTCAATTATAAACCCTGAATGAATAAGATCCGGCTCTGAGTATTCTCTTAGCCTCGATTCTTGCCATGTCTCTCCTGAACTTTAAACTTCGGTGGCTCCTCAAATGTGTCCTGCTCTCCCTAGGCTTTGCACCTGCCAGTTATTCTAGAACATCTTCATTTCCCCCCCTTCTCCTCTGGTTAGCTTCTAGATATCCTTTAGGTTAGCTTCTAGATATACTTTAGATATCATGTAGCTTAGTTACCTTTTTGTTTGACAAACTTCCTGTGACTCTTTTTTTTTTTGTGATACCAGGGATTGAACTCAGGGACACTTTACCACTAAGCCACATCCCCAACTCTTCTAACTCATGATCCTCCTGCCTCAGCCTCCTGAGAGGCTGGGATTACAGGCATGTGCCACTGCTCCTGGCTCCTACCTAGTTTAATTTTTCCCCCTGACGGCAGGGGTGCAGGGGATTGAACTCAGGGACATTTGACCACTGAGCTACACCCCTAGTCCTTTTTTATATTTTATTTAGAGACAGGGTCTCATTGAGTTGCTTAGTGCCTCACTTTTGCTGAGGCTGGCTTTGAACTCACGATCCTCCTGCCTCAGCCTCCCGAGCCTCTTGGATTACAGGTGTGTGCCAGTGTGCCTGGCTCCTTGCTGGTTCTTATCTGGCTCTCCACGTTCACTCTTAGTCTAGCATTCTCACAGTACATTATAACTGTCTGCATACTCCGCTAGATCAATTCTGGTAAGGAGTGACCAGTTAATTCTCGTTCTTTTCTGTGCCTCAGTAACCAACACTGAGTGGGTGATCAACAAATTGCAGAGTAGTTACATGAAATAGCCCACAGTTAATCAAAATCTCTGTGTAACCTTTCCCAATCGCTAGTTTGATTAACTGTGATCTATTTAAAAATTGGTTCTCAGCTGTTTGTAGCTAAAACAAGTCAATGTTTGGATATGCCCTTCCTAAGTTTCTGACTCAGCTACTTAATTATGGTAATAAAATGGCCAGAGTTACTAGGTCTATATTTTTAAATTTAATACTAACATAAATCACATGTTAAAATCTATTTAAAGAAAACAGTAATTCCATCTAAAAGTTTAGTTCAATCCCAGGAGACAAAAGATAAAGACTGGTTCTGTACCAAAATACTCTGTTACTAACTTATAAGATTAAGAGATTAGAGAGCAGTAGTCAGACTTTTTGGGGGAGAAACCAGAGTGAAGTTTGGGGCAACTAGTTAACAATGCAGAAGCGCAAGTTTATGTTGATGAACAGTCATTTATATTGGAAAAGATGGATTTAAAAGAAAAAATTAGCAAGGCACTAAGCCCAAGTTGTAATATGCAGTTATGTGCAGTTTGAAGTGAAGAACATCAAGTTGCAATCTGTTTCCCAATGTGAAGGAAGAATTGCTGATTTTATAACATAGAAGGGAATCTCTCACTAAGGGACAGAACTTTCCAAGGGGCTGGATGACAAGAGAGCATGTATGGATTCCCTTCTTCTGGGAAATAAATCCTTCTTGGTTAATTCTTGCACATTCTTCAATTATCATGTAGGCAATAAACTTTAGACTTAGAAAGGCCCTATGATCCTTTCTGTCCATTCATTTTATAGATGAGGCCAGGGGGATTATGTATTTGCCTAATCTCATTCCTCGATAATGGCAGAAAAGGAATGAGAACTACATGAATTCATCTCCTTGCATTTACTTAGTAACACAGCGAAGAGTTTCTCTGTTCTCTATCAGCTGGATGCCCTCTAAAGAGTGCAGAGCTGGGAGATTAGAAAGGTGCTGAGACAAGCCATTATACATCCAAAGCTACATTTCCTGAGCAGATGGTCAGCAGACAGTTTTGTTGTGGGAATATTTCCAATTTGCATGAATGAAACATGGACAAATAAGATAAGACTGGCTCTAGGCAAGTAATTTCCCCAGTTCCCCTGAGTCTTGGATTGGAAAACTGCAGCCTATTCTGGAATTCAGGAACATCACAAACAGTACTGGATAGGACTCCCCATGTGACAGCCCACACATGCTCATTATGGTCCCAGGTGCTGTTTCACCCAGGGCCTATGTTTGAGACAGAAAAACAAAGAAAAAAATTCCTCCCAAAACACACACAATAAGCAAAAATCTATCTTCCTGTGTTCTCTGTTAAGAGAGCTGGAGCAGGGGCGATGAGTTTGAGACACTGATTCATCCATTAAGATAAATAAACTCAGGCTATGGAGGTTAGGAGGGCAATCTAGGAAGCAAACAAAAGTCTGGTTTTGGAAAGGGACCCTGGAGAAAACACAGATGCCATTCCTGGAGTCTCACTCCATGATGGCGAGAGACGGGGCTTACTCTCACAGGTAGAGTACTCAAAGTGCCAACAGGCACCCCTTCCAGGGGCAGCTGCAGAGGCCAGCTCCTTTCCCTCGCAGACATGTGGCTCTGGGTTCCCAGCCAGCTTTCCTGGGAGCTGGAGCAGCATTTTAGTGAGGAAGATGGCCTGACGGCACAGCTCAGTTTCGCAACAGTAAATGATGGTCTAACTGGTCTGGAGCATCCACCTTTGTTCCTGGGTCAAAGTCACTGCCCCTGTGGTATCACTTCTCTGGCAGGCCCCGGGTCTCAGGAAATCTCTGACATATCTTTCAGTGACTTACTGCCTTCCCGTGTTTTAACTGTAAACTGATAAATGACAGTTGTATATATTTAGGGGGTACAAGATGACATTGTGATTTATGAGTACAATGTAGAATAACCAAGCGAAGGCAATGAACGTATCCATCACCCCAATACTATTTTTCTGTGGTGAGAACATATGAAATTTAGTTTCTTAGTGATGCAAAAGGTATGATACATTATGATTTGCCACATTCACCAAGTTGTGCAATATACTTACAGTAAAAAAAACCCAACTTATTCCTTCTAATTGAGGCTCATATTCTTTAACCATCGTCTCTACACTCCACAGTGCTGCACCAACGACTAGTAACCACCATTCTATTGTCTTCTTCTTTGAATCAATTGTTTTTGACTCCACAGTGAGAACAGACTATATTTGTCTTTCCTGAGGCTGGCTTTTAACTTGTGATCCTCCTGCCTCAGCCTCCTCAGTCACTGGGATTACAGGCATGTATCATCACACCCGGCTATAGAACACATTTTCTTTTTTCTTTTCTTTTTTTTTTTTTTGGTACAGGGGATTGAACTCAGGGGTACTTCACTACTGAGTCACAACCCTAGCCCTATTTTGTGTTTTATGTAGAGACAGGGTCTCACTGAGTTGCTTAGCACCTCGCCATTGCTGAGGCTGGCTTTGAACTCGTGATTCTCCTGTCTTAGCCTCCCAAAGTGCTGGGATTACAGGTGTGTGCCACTGTGCCTGGCTTAAACCACATTCTCTTTATCCATTCATCCACTGCTGAAAACTTAGGTTGATTCCTTGATGTGGCTTTTGTGAGTAGGGCTGCAATGAATAAGAGTGGAGACATCTCCTTGGCATACTGATTTCAAATCTTTTGAGTAAATACCCAGATATGGGATTGCTAGATCTCTTTCTATTTTCTGTCTCTGCTCCATAGTCCTGGCTCCCAGAAGACTGATCAGGGTTGGATGGCCAGTTGTTCCCCTGACTTCTTGCCTCTGCTCCCTATTCCCTATACCAACCACAGATGTGAGTTTACCTATTCTCCCTCTCTTCCTTTGTTGCCCAGCATCACTAGAGTATCTGGTCCAAGTCTTCTTCATCCCTTTCAATGCACTAGTCTCATGTCCCTTTATCAATTCCCTTCCCCTACAATTTTTTTTTTAAGGTAAAGCCTACTTCTGCCTGCTCCCCTTCAGTGTGAACTGGACTTAATGACTTATTCTAGTGACTCAGTTGAATAGAATGTGTTGGGATGATGATGTGTGACTTAGATTGGGTCATAAAAGGCACTGCAGCTTTCTCTCGGATCACTGGCTCTGGGAGAAGCCAGCCGCCATGTTGTGAGGATGCTCAAACAGCACAAAGGAAAGTCTGTGATGAGGAACCACATCCTCATGCCAACAGTCCTGTGAATGAACCAGTTTGGAAGACCAAAGCCCCTGCTGACATCTCGACTGCAACCTTTTGAGATAGCCCAAGCCAGAATGAGGAGGCTAGGCTACTCCCAAATTTCCAACCCATAGAAGAAACTATGTAAGATAATAAATATTTATTGTTGTTTTGGCTGTGAAGGTTTGGGATAATTTATTATGTGACACTAAATAACCAATACAATTACAATGTCTTTAAACTTACCCTATTATCGGCAAGTGTTCTACTTTAATTAGCAATCATAACCTGTCTTAGGATAACAATGATTTTTTATTGTCTGTTTTTGGTCATAAAGTCCTCTCCCCAAGGATTAGGGTAAAAACTAAAACAAAAACAAAACAAAATAAAGCACCAACAACACACATTTATACAAGGTCCTCACGGATGGATACTTATTGGTTTGAGACAGTTATGACTTGCCTGCAAGGAGATATCTGCAATGAAATGATGGTAATATTTTCAAGGGCGTTTCTTTGTGTGTCCTTTGTACCTGCCATTCTAGAATGTTACATTACCTTCCTCATTGTGCAAAAAAAGAACTAAAACTTGTATCTCTTCAGTCTTCCCAAAGGATAAGTCTTTACTGTGAGCATCTGTAACTTTAAACAGCCTATAGAGAACATAAGGGACTTCCCCCCCTTGTTAATCTTGTATTTACATTTTAAGGAACAGTAAGTGAAATTAAGGTGCCATGCTGTAACAGATGAACGCAGAGGACATTAGCCTAAGGGAAATAAGCCAGCTTCAGAAGGGCAAATACTGCAAAATTCCACACATAGGAGGTTATCTAAAATAGTCAAACTTACAGAAACAGAAAGAAGAATGGTGGCTGCCAGGGGCTGGGGAAAAGGGGACATGGGTGTTTCTGTTCAATGGGTACAGAGTTCTAGTCAGGCAAGATGAAAAATTCTAGAAATCTGCTGTCCAACCATTCTGTGCTGCACACTTGAAAATGCGTTAAGAATAGACTTCTTGTTATGTGTTTTTTTAGCACAATAAATTAAAAAATGAGTGATACAACGACCTTGTTCCAAAATTCAAACCAGAGATTTCTTTTTTGCAACTCCTCTTCCTTCTCCAACAGACCACTGAGCCTTTTAGTGTCTCAAAATCCCCTCCAAAACAAATGTTCCTCTCTTCTTCTTAGAGAACTGACAAGGTGTGGAAGGAAGTGGATATTACACAAACGAAACAGAAGGAGAGAACGTGAACAATTCCAAGAAGTTTGGGAATTACTGATCTGGAGATACTTGAAGTTTCAAAAGAAGTGGACTTCTAAAAAAATACCCGAGTGTTTGCAAAGCTAAATCCCCAATAAAGGACTGATGTTGTCATTCACTATCTAATTCTCCCTACAGCAAAGATGTGTGGACACAAATACTAAGGAAGCAGGGCCACAGAAGCCAGCAATGAGCTCATGCACAGGTAACAGGGGCCTCGAGGTACATCAGTAAGGATAGAGGAAAATAAAGAAGACTGCAGTACCTTGGGAGAAACAGAGAATGTATCATTTTCCACAGAAAGAAGGAAAGAACATATGGAGGATAGAAAATGGCACAGGAGCCGCTGCATTGTCACTGTGCATGTTCTTACCAGTCAATGCCATCTAGCAAGCCAGGAATGGGGTTAGTGGAAGGCACTGGGGGAAGTGAAAGGAAACTCTGGATACCATAATGACAAGGAGAAAGGGTCAAGTTATGCTTAAATTTACAAATACACTAATGCCTTCAGAGTTGACAGGTAGCTAGAGCATACTGTCGTTCAGTCATTCCTTCATTTGTTACTTTTTTATATTAAAAAAGAATTCTGGGTGTTATGTACCTGCAATTTCAGAAATTTGGGAGGCTGAGACAGGATTGCGAGTGTGAGGCCAGCCTGGTCAATTTAGTAAGATCCTGTCCCCCTGCCCTACCCTGGTCAAAAAAAGGAGTGGGGATGTAGCTCAGTAGTAGACTACACCCAGGTTCAATCCCAGGTACGAGAGGGAAAAAAGTTAATTCTGGGAAGTTCTTGACCACTTCTGGATGCAGGCCCTTCTGAAGGATGTAAGAGAAATGCCAAAGCTATAAGGAAGTCTTTTAGACCAAGACTAGAGAACAGCTCTGAGCCCTTTCTGTGGATGTTAGAGGAGTATTGGAGCTAGAGGGCTGATCACTGGTCAGCTGCATGGGCTTCCACTCCCAGGCCTGCCCCTGGGTGTTTCCAGCACTCAGGAGGAGGGAAACCTCATGCCTGTCCCTTGTATTGTTTCAAAATAGACTCTCACTAAGACATCAGGACTTTCCCAGTAAATTGACATTCAAATTATCAGGGAAGCTTGATTGCCCACTTGGGGTCTTGGACCATTTGTGGGACTGGAAGGAGCCCAGAGAAGAATAAAGACAACAAATAAGCAGAGAAAATTTAGGTAGAGCCATGCATCAGCACACAGTGGGAACTTTGAATTAGAGTTGGTTTTCTGTGTTCTGCTTTCACAGAATCTGCATTAAATCACAGATCAACCAACTGCAGATTGAAAATATTTGGGAAAAAAATTGTGTCAGTATTGAACATGTACAGACTTTTCTCCTCATCATTCCTAAACAATAGAGTATAACAACTAGTCACAGAACTTTTACAATGTATTAGGTATTAAAAGCCATTTAGAGGGCTGGGGTTGTGGCTCAGTGGTAGAGCACTTGCCTAGCATGTGTGAGGCACTGGATTCGATTCTCAGCACCACATATAAATAAATACATAGATAGATGAATAAATAAATAAATAAATAAATAAATAAATAAAAGGCCCATTGACAACTAAAAATATATTTTAAAAAAAGCTATCTAGAGATGATTTCAAGAATGTGGGAGAATGTGCATAGGTTATATTCAAATACAACATCATTTTAAATAAAGGACTTAAGCATCTATGATTTGGTGTCTGTGGGGTGTCCTGGAAACAGTCCCCTGTGGATGCTGAGGGATAACAGTATGGAGACTTCCATCTTTCCAGGCTGTTTATGATCCCTCACAACAGAACAAAAACAGAAAGCCCTCCCTTGGCCAGGACGCTTTAGCACCCTTCTCCATAGGTTTCCCATGGAAATGTTGGGTGAGTCTCTCATTTAGAAGTCCTTCAGGAGTGTGACCTTTCCCCCCACCAATTCCCCCTCAAAATGTTGATTGTACTCATTATACTACAACGTCTTATTAAGATGGTAGTTTTGCTCTCTCTTTCCCTTCTTCCTGGCTCCATGAGTTGAGAGACTTTCATCTGCCATGCCCTTCTGCCATGATGCTCTGCCTCACCTCAGACCCAAAGCAATGGACTTGACTGGCTATGGACTGAAACCATGACCCAAAATAAGTCTTTCCTCATAAAGAAGAAGAAGCTAGGCAGGGTGGCACATGCCTGTAATCCCAGTGGCTCAAGAGGCTGAGGCAGGAGAATCACAAGTACAAAAGCCAGTCTCAGCAAAAGCGAGGTGCTAAGCAACTCAGTGAGATCCTGTCTCTAAAGAAAATACAAAATAGGCCTGAGGATATGGTTAAGTGGTCGAGTGCCCCTGAGTTCAATCCTCAGAACCCCCCCTCCCAAAAAAAAAGGAAGAAAAAGGGAGGGGGAGGAGAGGTAATTTTTTAAATAAGGAGACCAAATAAAAACAAAAGCCAAAGAGCTCATTTCATGTTTGATGAACTTTTTGTTTCTTTTATCCTGCCTCCTCAATCCCCTAACTCAAGAAAAAAATAAATCAGTTTGTCTCATTATATTAACACAGATTCTGTTTATCTATGCATTTCCATTATGGCTAACAAATCAAAAAAAGTACATTTCTTGCCGAAAAATACATTTAACAAATTGCTTTGGGGACAGAAAAAAAGTGCAAGCCCTTTAAAAAGATTAGTTTATGGGAGAAGTCAGTCCCAAATCACTCCTCTGTATTATACTCCAGTTAAATGAGGTGGGCGCTCCAGGCCACATTTATAATGATGTAGCATTTTCAATCTCTTACTGTAGGGCTGAACCATGATTGTTCTAGAATCATACATGCAAAATACAAAACCAAAACCTTGAATAAGAAAACCTTTGTTTTTCTCTTTTAAATGTCTAGAACAACTCAAGCCAGTTCACAAACTGGGAAAAGGGGTGATGAGCATTGGATACAGGGGAGACTCGGGCTATTTTCCTATTTGATTAGGATTGATTAATGGGGATCCGTCTTGTGCAGCAATGTTGAATGGTACAACACACTCATTTCAATGCATTAAGTAATTTATAGAAATAAAGCTGCTGCTAACTAAAAAGTTCATTTGTGGATGTGGTCTCCTTGTACATGTTAATTGTACACTATTTCCTATTTTTCCTGCTCTGAACATGCCTGGCCCCTAGATTAATGAAGTCACAAGGGTCCTTGTGTGTGAACTGGTGTAAGGTACAGTGTGAGTATATTTTGGCCAAGAATGACAGACATCAGTGCAGAATTCCTCTAGGTCTTACTGAAGGCACCGTTTTTGGTACATTTGGGGTATGAAGGACTAGCTTGGTATTCACAAAGAATGCTCCTCCTGCTGTAGCTGTTGGAAAGCTGATTCTAGCCACACTCCATTCTGTGCTACCAATGGGTAGTCATATGTCATCACATCAGGAGCATCCTGCATGTGTACGGAAAGGAGGATCCATCAGCAGGAGGCCTACTATGGGCCTGTGTATATAGCATGTCTGTTTCCCTCCTTCTTCTGTGCTGACAGACCTTTACTTTCAGTCTGGCATTGTAGCTCTTTCTCAATTCTTTAGGCTTAGACTAAGCAGCCCTGGCTCCCCAGCACTGCCAAGCTGCAGCACAGAAGGAAAGATGGTGTCTCTTTATTTCTCCCTGGATGGTCACTATGTGGATGAGGTCCTCTAACAGCATGTGCAGAGACATTTGGCCCCTGGCCCCAGTCCCAGTACTCAGCCCAGCAGAGGGGGCTGGCCTTGGTCAGTCTCATAGCAGGTCCTTGGGGGCCACATTGGTATTCTGTGGCAGACCTGGCCGAGGAAGACATCAGGGTACTCAGGAAGGCAGGTCTGCACTGGC
Organism: Xerus rutilus; assembly: GCA_028644305.1. Lineage (NCBI taxonomy): Eukaryota > Metazoa > Chordata > Mammalia > Rodentia > Sciuridae > Xerus > Xerus rutilus. The sequence continues at coordinate 80,712,060 of CM053408.1, read as the reverse complement.
CTTCCAAACATTTGGTCCGCTTTGGAGGGTTTGTCTTCAATAGCATTTTTTCCCTCTGAGGATTCCGAAGTCTGGCTCTGGGAAGAGAGGTGGTTGTAAGAACATGCCAGAACTGCCCAAGATTACCAGGCTCTGTGATTCATGAGGTCTGACCTAGTCTGCCCAATGGCCACAAGGATATTCCAGTAAGCCTTCACAATTACACAGCAACTAGCTAGGCCCCGAGTGGCAGGTACTACCCCTCAGCAGAGCCCTGGGGAGTTGCTGGAAGCCGTGGTGATCTCCACTGCACAAAGGTGAGGACAAGGGCGGAACTGAAGGCTTAGTAACTGCCCAAGGCCAGCAGCTCAGGCAGCCCACACAGCAGCTGTCCTGGCAGGTGAAAGCAAGTCTCCAAACTGCTCCTTCCGTTTCCTCTTTGGAAAAATACATCTCTACTCCAGAGCAAAGCCATTTTATTGTTTTTTTTTCTTCCTCTGTTATGGTTTGAATATGGTTTGCTCTGCGACTTGTGTTGAAATTTCATCCCCATTAGGAGATATTAAGAAGCAGGAACAGGTGGGACGTTTAAGAGTTGATCAGGGCTCTGCTCCCAGGAATGGGTTCATCCACTCACGTGATTAATGGATTGGCGGGTTAATGGGTTGTCAAGAGAGTGGATCTGCTATAAAAGCCAATTTGGCCCTGTCTCTCTCCCTGTGCCCTGTGCATTGGGACATAGCCAGCAAGAACTTCGTCACCAAATGTGGCCCCTCAACCTTGGTCCTCTTTGCTTTATAATCTACCCAGTCAGTTATATTATGTTATAAGCTAACAGGGGCTAAGTCATGCTCCTTTCCCTCTCTCCTATCTGCCTCTGAAGGTGTTAACAAAAATAAGCCGTAACTGGTACTTGGCTTCTCCTTCAGGTGAGTCTGCAAATATTACAGGTTCACTCTCCATTCCTCACCACAGGAGGCACTGATTCTCCAGACTCACGTCAGGGCTAAAGTCACTCTGCCCAACTCTGTCACGCCTTTTCTTCTACCTCTTAGAATTGGACGATGGTCCTTCCTTAAAAGACCCCTTGCCTTGGTTCTTATGTAGAACAACCTAACAACTGGACTCTTTTTAAATACCACCCGGGCAGCCTGCTTCTTTTAAGAAAAACCAACAACAAACCCAAAACCAACCAGTCATGCTTCAAGAATTTAAATTATACTTCATTTGGCATAATCTGTGTTAAAACAATACAGCATTATGTTTACTTCAAATGCATTAGGTACCCTCAGGGTAGAGTTGTGTTTTGTGGGAGAGATACTAAATCTGGTTGGAAATCAACAAAAAACAGTGTCGTGTGGGGAAATCCAGGCCCATAAGACCCTTGACTGATCACATTTCAAAGCCTCGTGCTTTTGCTAAGGGGCATCTTCCTTTAGAAATAGGCAATCCTATTACTCAGAGCCTTTGCTGCACACCATAGCTTTGAAGGAATTTGATAGTTTGCAAATTCAAAGTTGAAAATTAAAGACCCACGAATAAGACCTGAATCCATTTATTCACGGTAAAATGAATATAGCTTTGAAGAGTCTATCCTCATTAGGATCATCCGAATGTAATCTGTGATCTGGTGTGACGCCGCTTAACTAACCTCTTGCCCAGCAAAGGAGACCCATTTTGTAATACGAACACTATCTTCAAAGGACTCAGGAGATATCATAGAATAATAGTCACCGAAGTGCATTTCTTTTTCAAAGATGTTTCATTGGTTTCTTAATCAGTGTTATTTTTACTTTGCCAGGTGCAGGATACTTCCTCCTCCCCTAAAATGCATGAAAATAAATACTGGACCCTGCAGGAGGGATCAAAGCTTCCCCATTCACAGAGGAATGTCTATTCCTCCAAGCTCAGGGAGGTTTCCTAACTAATGAACTAGAACGTTGTCAGATGTCTGGTTGCCAAGTAATATATTAAAGTGCTTTTCTAACGAGATTTCTGCAAGGTAACCATAAAACCATAAAAAGCACACTAAGCTTCAGTGAAGCAAATACATTAAAAAAAAATAACGAAATGCCTCTAAAAGAGGGAAAAGGTCAATGCAGCAGCTAAAAAAGCTCAAGAGGATCTGACAAGCAGGAAAATCAAGTCCAAATAATTTTCACATATGAAAAAAAAAGGGCAGACACAAGGCAGAGTATTCTAGGAGACAGGTCATAATGGAACCTTCTGAACGTCTCTATTTCACTCTAAAAATCTCCCTTTCCTTTTGTGTTTGTCTGTTTGAAACATGGAATTGTTGTATACATAACTCCAGATGGGCTCTATCTTGAAAAGAAGAAACAGCTCTTTATTTGTGGAATTTCTTTCTGAGAATTCAGAAATATCATATAAAAATCTTGACTATTAAGGACCTTGTCTTGGTCAGTCTGGGCTGTTGTAACGAATATTAGACACTTAAACAAAAGAAACTTATTTCTCATTCAGGCAAGTGGTGGGAAGTCCAGTATCAGGCCGCCATCATGGCTGGGTGCTGGCAAGGGCCTGCTTCTTGGTTTACCGCTGCCTAATCCCTGTGTCTGCATATGATAGAGAGAGACATCATTTCTCTCCTGTCTGTTCTTATAAGGGCACTAATCCCAATCATGTTGGCTCTACCCTCATGACCTAATCATCTTTCAAGGGCCCCACATGCAAATATCATCACACTGGGGAGTAGGGCTTGAAAATATAAATTTTGGGGAAACAGGCATTTAGTATGTCACAGATCTCTATTAGAACAAATATAATGAAATATAATGGGATATAAAATATAACGGGACCAATACAACGGCATGAGGCCTGTACCATGGACCACTCTGAAACAGTTTGGGGAGTTCTTCCCTTGGCTTCCACTTATCACTTTGCTTCATATTTAACCGTGGAAACTCCCTGACTTCACTGAGGCTGGGAAGCCAGCCATTTTGGTCCACATTGTGTGAATATATGTGTTTCTATCACGTCTTGTATGGACCTGACCAGTCTTGCAGCACTGGGTCTGTTCAAGAGGGACACAATGCAGTTGTGACACGAGTGATGGAGGAGACATATCAGAGATGTACCTTCCATTTTATTCACAGTCTTAATCAAATCCAATCAAGTGATGGGTTGATTCTAAAGCTAATTTTAAAAATCACTTAATGTTATTATTACTTTTAAACAGCGGACCTCATTAGTTTTAGAAAATGATTTATTCAAGATCATTGGGATAGTTTTCAAAATATGGTGTTCTGGATCTAAATGAAAGAAACAAAAGAAGAATAAAGCCCATATTAATAGGTATTGTATGTTTACTTCATGAGAGCCCTTCTCAAAAAAGAAGGAGAAAACAAACCAACCAACATAAAATGCAGACTTTCTTAGGTGTGGTGGCAAACTCATGTAATCCCAGCTATGAGGGAGGCTGGGCAGGAGGATCTCAAGTTTGAGGCCAGTCTCGGCAACTTTGCAAGACCATGTCTCAAAATAAAGAATAAAAGGATTAAAATAGTCCTCTCTCTGCACAGCTTCCTCAAGGCAAGTACATATTAAAAGGGCACATAATTGACAGAACAATCACTCTGGCAGTGCGGACCCAGTGCAGATGGGGGGTACCTGTCTGTCCTTCAGCTGAATTCTGCACTGACTCTTCTGTCCTTAGGAATGTAATAGAGAATGGAATGCAAAGGCAAAGTCATTGACATGTTAATAAAATCTCTGGATTCAAACAGATCTGAATTCAAATTCAGGTGACCCTGGGCAAGCTACTTACCATTTGGAGCCTCAGTTTATTCATTTATAAAACCAGGTCATGAAAGCACTTGGGTCTTGCCAGGTGATTGTCAGGCAAGCACAGGGCTTCCATGATGCCTGGCACCCAGGGAGCACTCAATAAAGGGCCACTGTTACTTATGATTTCAAAAGAATTATTTTAAAATGCCACAGGTCTTGTTTCCCTGGTTAGGAGAGGCTGGACTAGATGACGTCCATGGTCCCTTTCAGCCATCCTATTCTATTATCCTACTCCCTGTTAATATTTCCATCCTCAACTGACTCCTGTTCCCACCTCCAGAAGTGCCCCCCTAACAAAACGAAATGCAAAACCTGTTCCCTGATTGCTCACTATGGGCACTCACCTGTGTAAACAATTCATCTTTTTCAATAGCCCTGTGGGGTTGGGGCTGCCTCCCATTTTACAGAGGAGAAAACTGAGGCACAGAGAGGTTGAGTAATTTGCCCAAAGTCACAAGACAGAACTAGGTTCAAAAACTTAGCAGTGGCTGGGCATGGTGGTGTACACCTGCGTGGGGAGCTAGCTCTATGATACACCCTTATGACTAGCCATTGTGTGTAAATGGGAAAGGCACAAAGGAAGGAGGAACTATGTGATTGGTTTACTGTTGGTCCCCTTCCCCCCCCCCAACGTGATCAGCTCAGGGACAGAATTCAGGGGGCTTCCGCGCCTTGCCACATGGACAGCTGTTGCTTACGTGCATTGTCTCTGATTGGCCGAACAGCGCTATAAGTTGAATGCTTGTTCTGCAAATATACAAGTACTTGCTTTGACTTGACTCCCTGGTGTGTCTGATTGTCCTGTGGCAGCAGAGGGCTGGGAACAGGCAACCAGTGGGCTCCAACTCTTCCCAGCTTCCACTGCTTGGTGAATGTGGGGGTATCCCTTTGACCTGCTGGCTCCGATGGACTGCAACCCCCGCACACCTGTAATCCCAGCACTTAGGGAGGCTGAGACAGGAGAATCATGAGTTCAAAGCCAGGCTCAGCAATGGCGAGGTGCTAAGCAACTCAGTGAGACCCTGTCTCTAAATAAAACACAAGGGGCTGGTTTGTGGCTCAGTGGTGCAGCACTTGCCTAGCATGTGTGAGGCACTGGATTTGATCCTCATCACCACATAAAAATAAATAAATAAAATAAAGGTATTGTGTCCATCTACAAATAAAAATATTATAAATAAATAAATAAAACACAAAACAGGGCTGGGGATGTGGCTCAGTGGTCGAGTGTCCCTGAGTTCAATCCCTGGTACCAAAACAACAACAACAACAACTTAGCAGTGTGGTTCTTGAATCCAGGATCCTAACCACTGTGCCATAGTACCTCCTAGGCAACCTAAAATTCTGCCTCAACAAGTAAATAATGTACAAGTAAACTACCTGTAGCCAATGAAAAAGTGGTAAAAGATCCAGTGTTTGCTTTCCATCTCTTCAGCCTTCCATGCTGTTCCTCTAGCTCCAATTCTAAAAACTTCATTCCCACTTATTGATTTCTCTTCCTCACCTTTCACAAAACACCCTTACCTTTGATGAACCAGTGATATAAATGTGTATTTCTCATTTAGTTGTGGGTTTAGAATTTAAAAAATATATGGTTCAACCATGATCTTTTGATCTTTGCTTTAAATGCAGACGGAGAGCCGGGTGCGGTGGCTCACGCTTGTAATCCCAGCACTTTGGGAGGCTGAGACAGGAGGATGGCAAGTTCAAAGCCAGCTCAGCAACAGCGAGGCGCTAAGCAACTCAGTGAGACCCTGTCTCTACATAAAACACAAAATAGGGCTGGGGATGTGGCTCAGTGGTCGAGTGCCCCTGAGTTCAATCCCCTTTGCCAAAAAATGAAAATAAATAAAAAAATAAATAAATGCAAACGGAGGCCAGGGAGGGCTGGTAAACACAGAGCCTACAGAGCTCCCAGCACAGTCAGGCATTTCAGAAATGCGCTTGGATGATAACTAGGGGGTCTCTCTAACAACGGAAAGTCCCCAGTTGAGCTGTTAGGGCTGGAGAAGACCAGCGCTGTCAACACCCCTGTTGACCGGGGAGCTGCCACCTGGGCAGAGCTGCTTCCTGCTCTAGCGTCACCCATCCTCCTGGCCTGACTCAATGACTCCTGCTGCAGGTGCTCACTTTTTGGTGTGTCCTGGATGTCATTCTCTATGCTGATGGTTAATGCCTTCTATTGTGTCTATGCAAATGAGGTGCTGTCTATGCAAGTAGCATTCACTCCACCTACAAAAGCAGTCCTTATCTACTCGGCTCAACTCAAAAGCATTCCTCTTTGGGGTCTTCTTTTTAAATATCATCATTTCTTCAAGCAGCTTTACATTGTCTTGTGATTTCTTTTCTCTTTTTAAACTACAAATTGCAGGTGATTCATTGCATTTAGTGTTGCTAAAATTTCCCATGTACTTCATTAGCAAAAGCCCTTTCTCCCCCACCTTTCAACACTGCTTGATGAGATGCAAATAGAACCATTTCAGTTTTCCAGTTGAACAGCCATGAGAAAAGAATAATAATAAAAAAAGAGCAGAGCCTTGCTTATCTCCATGTTACACATTAACAAGTTCTTCCCTTGCCAGGTTCTTTAAGGTAGGCGTACTGTAAAAAGTCAAATAATTGACAGAATAATTACACTGGCACTTCAAGGCCAATGTAAATGCTGGAATGCAGCCTTCAGATGAATTCTGTACTGAAGCTTCTGTCTGCAGGGATGCAATAGAAAATAAATGCAAAAAGAAAGGGAATTTCCCCATTTCTCCACTAAGATGTAATTGAAAAAATAAAAGAGTTCAGAGAACGGGAGCTAGCAAGCTCTGTGTGAAATCTTCATAGGTGTCCTTTTCTTTTTGGGTGCCAGGGATTGAATTCAGGGACACTTGGCCACTGAGCCACATCCCCAGCCCTATTTTGTATTTTACTGAGAGACAGGGTCTCACAGAATTGCTTAGCACCTTGCTTTTGCTGAGGCTGGCTTTGAACTTGCGATCCTCCTGTCTCAGCCTCCCCAGTCGCTGGGATTACAGGAGTGCACTACGGCACCTGGCTAGTTTTCTGAGTAATGGTTCTTTGACAAGGCCTTTTCCATCCCCTCAGGGCAAATAATAGGGTGTGGTGGGCACCTGAATGAAAGAGTGACTACAAGAATGAAAAAGGCAATAAACGAGAGAATGTGCTGTTGGAAGACCAGGTTTCAAAATACCACACCTTATCTTATTGGCAAAAGCAAGAAATGCTGCTGTAGTTTAGATCCTAAGTGTTCCCCAAAGGCCCATGTGTTACAAGTGTGGTCCTCAGCTTGTGGGGCTATTGGGAAGTTGTGCAAACTTTAAGAAGTCTTCCAGTCACTGGGGGCGTGCCCTTGAATGGTGTAATGGAACCCCACCACCTTCCTCTTCCTTTTTTTTTTTTGGTATCCCAAGCATAAGGTGAGTGGCTTTGTTCCTTTATGTGTTTCTCATCTCAGGCCCACAAGCAATGGGGCCAACCTACCATGGACTGAACCCTCCATAACTGTGAGTCAAAAGAAATATTATTTCTTTATAAGTCGGTTATCTCAGGTATTCGTCACAGTGATGGAAATCTGCTTAACACAAAGGTCCAAAATCAAATATAGGAATCCTTATGGTTTCAAAATAATATCAGTTCTCTACCTGCCTAAGATTCAAAGAAGAGGGCTGGGGTTATGGCTCAGTGGTAGAGTGCTCGCCTAGCACGCGTGAGGCACTGGGTTCAATCCTCAGCACCACATAAAAATAAAATAAAGATATTCTGTTCACCTACAACTAAAAAATAAATATTTTAAAAAAAAGATTCAAAGAAGAGGATCTGACATTACTTATTCCATTCTACCCACATTTGTCCTGAGTGCTCCAGGCTATGTAGTAATGGTTGACACAAATGAAGCTAACATGTTCAAAAGAATCTCAACTTTAGATATGTGAAGTGTTAATTTCAAAAATTTATCAATACTGACCCTCCCACTCCTGTCATTTATGGAGAGATTTCTGAGTGACATTTATTTTCCTTACTTTTTATTTAGGAATTGATCTTAGGGAATGACAGCCTTCCCTGTAACTCCTTCCCCTCAACATACTCAGGTTCAGGAAATGTGAGAAGACAAACCAGAGAACAAGGAGGAGAGTGCTACCCAACATTCGTCAGATCTGTGCACCAACGAAAGTGCTTTTGGTTACAAAAACTATCTGCTGTATTCTTTTCCCCGTCAAGGGGATATCAATGTCAGCTCCCTACTCTTTAATCCCTCCTCCCGTCCCGGCCAATGTTCCTGGAATCCCCTGGGTAGTTGAGGATGCTGAGAGATGCCATCTGATACATCTCACCTTTCCTCTCCTGGAAGTCAAGGCTCATTTCCTCTACAGAGCTTCCCGCTTTTGTCAGAACAGGAAGTGAGAATCCCAACTTGGGTATTAAAGTAGACCTTGAGTGGATACCTTCTGGAACATTCCTAGCCTCAGGGTAGGAAACTGCTCCACCACCCTCCACATTAGTTTTAAACTTGGTTGGTAATCACTTTGGAATTGACTGTTGTTCACAGCTCCTCTTCTTGTCTTTTGGTCCTACTCAGTTATGGGCTCTAAATATGAAAGCCTGCTGGGTATTAAAAATGACTGCTGCTCAGATGCTGAAGAATTATGAAGGGAGGAAGCTGATGTTTAGATTTATTCCCCTCTGCTCCCTCCCACTCACACCATAGACCACATATTTTCCCCTCAGAAAGGAAAACATTCCTGATCTGTGTTTAAATGTTTACCAGAAGCTGTCTGGACTTGTGGAGTCTCTGAAGTCACATTATTTATTAGTCACATCCTTCTCGGTGTGTGGTGTGACCCTCTGATCAGGCCACAGGGAATGCTTGGACCTCGTGCAGAAACTGTTTGGCTGGAAGCGTCAATTACCACCCAGGGATTTCCTGAACACAAGCAGAAGCTCCCAAAGACCTTGGCTTCCAGGTGGCAAGGGGACTCCTCTTAGTTTCTAATTCTATGGGACCATGATTTTAAAACAAAGTCCCAGTATGGAGCCTGGATCCAGAGAGGGAAAAGTGGAAGTACCAGGTGCTCAGCCCAAAACAAGGGACTACGCATCCTTTTATCCTGACTCTGAAACGCTCCTTGTTGGGGGTTGTGATCAAATCGCTTTGCCTTCCTGGTCCTTTGACACTGATAAATTAGTTCACTTGGGGTTTATATATATATATGTTTGCATCCAACAGACTTTGGAAGGAGTGTAAAAGGAACTGTATGTCGAGCCAACTGTATGTCGAGGTGATGTGGTTGGTGTTGTCAGAGAGGTAGGCTGGCAGCTGGGTGAATGGGCTTTGACTCCAGTTTTCACTATATTCTACTTGGCTCTCAGTTTTTTCATCTATAAAATGGAAAGATTGAAGCTGTGACCTAGGAGGTCCTTTTGGGGTCTGGAATCCTGTCGGATTCTTTGTCTTGGTATTGAAGTGGAAGAAATAGGCATAAGCTTCAGTTGAGGGGATATCAGTCACAGTTAAGAAAGACCTTCCTGAGAGTAAGCCTGAGTTTGCAAAGAGTGTTCTGGAATTTTCCTCTCCACATCAGTAGGGGTCCCAAAACGAGGTCTGAGAGAAGCTCTTCTGGTAACCAGAAGACCTGTCATGTGTGAAGCTTCCTAGACTGAGAAGATGTAAGGGAAGTAGGCAGAGGAAGGTTAACGGTGAACTAAAACATCACTCCATATCATTCTAGACCCATGAGTCTATACTCTAATTTTTAATTAACGCTTTGGCAATTAGAAGGAGGTACAGAAAATTCTTTCATATTTTTAGCAGCACTTACATTACATGGGGAATAGCAATGATGTAATGAGAGAATTCTTTAAAATTTTTTTTTTGGTATTTAAAAATATACAAAAGTACATGCTCATTGTAATGATTCAAACAATATAAAAGTATGTAAAGTGGCAGTAAATTGCCGGCTTTGATTCCACAATAATCCTACCATCAATAACTTATATAACTGGACACACACTTTTTTTTTCATTTTCTTTCTTTTAAAATGAAGAACACTAAACACATTATCCTGCAAATTACCTTTTCTCACGGAACGATAAACATCATATGTTGATCTTATTAGGTCAATGCATGGAGACCAAATCCATTCCTTTTAATAGCTGCAAACTGCAAAATGTTCTGTAACATGGGTATACTTCTTTAAGAACATTCAGGATGTGTCCATTTTTTTTCTACATACAGACTATGATTAGATAAATATTCTTACACGTAAGTCCTTATGTATTAGTGCTTTTCTTTCTGCCATAGGTTCCAAGAAGTGAGATTGCTGGGTCAAAGGGTATGGGAATGCTAGATGACTTTCACAAAGCTCGTTAGGAATTCATGGTCATGGCAGAAGAGGATGAGGGTTCTCGTTTTTTCATTCAGTTCCCAGCAGTGGGAGTTAGTAGTTTTCCAAAATTAGGCCAAGTTGAAGGGGGAAACATCATACATTACTCTTGTTCTAATTGCATTTTGGGACTATTGAGCAACTCTTCACATGTTTATTGGCCATTTGAAGTTGCTCCTCTTTTTATTCACTCTTTATAATTTTTTCTCATTTTCCCATTGTATTGTCCATTTATACGAGCTCTGTTCATTACAGATATTTACTCATTTCATTCCACACATTTTGCAAATTTCTCCAGGCTAGCACTGTTTCAGTTTTGTCTATGGTACTGCTTGCCATTGAGCACATAAGCTCCATGAGAGCAGTGAGGCTACTTGGTACACTGCTGTATCCCCAGCATCAAGAATAGTGCCGAATAGACAGAGGGAGGCTACGAGCCCACCCCTGCAGGATAGGAAGCAGATCCACTTAAGAGGGTGTTAGAACCCTGTGCTTAAAATATTCTGTTAAATTATTTTCTAGTCTTTTTGTACAATATAGCATTGTAGTCTGTCTTCAACTATTTTATCCAGAATAAACCTTCAGAAGAAAAAAAAAAAAAAAAAAAAAAAGAATAGTGCCGAGTACATAGTATGTTCTCAATAAAACAATTGCTTAATGAGTGGATGAATGAATGAGTATAAAAGCTTTAAAATTCAATGTGGCTTGGTGGGGATGTGGCTCAGTGGTAGAGTGCTTGCCTAGTGTACATGAGACCCTGGGTTTGATCCCTAGCACCATACACACACACCAAAAAAAATAATGTAGCTAAGTGTGTCAATATTTTCCTTTATGGTTTCTCAGTTATCGGAATAACTCTTTGTTTTACTTTTTTTGGAATTAATTCTTTAATCCATCTTAAATTTGTTTTTCATTAATTTTGCTCCCCCCCCCCCCCAATTTGGAGTTCTAATCTATCCTGAATTAGTACTAACCCTCAACTGGCCACTACTTTGTGTGAAAAGCATTATACAAAGATTTGAAGGTGTTTTTATGCATTAAAATGCAGATATACTCTACCATCCATTGTATATGCTATTAAAATATCTGAAATAAGTTAACCAAAAGATAGATCTCATGTGCCTATAGTCCTAGCTACTTGGGAGGCTGAGGTGGGAGAGGTGCTTGAGCCCATGAGTTCAAGGCCACCCTGGGCAACATAGTGAGAACCTATCTGAAAAAAAAAAAAAAAAACCAACAAAATAAAACAAGATAACATGACAAAACAAAAAGGAGAATTTTTTTTTTTTTTAAAAAGACATTCTTTAAGGCATTCTGTTCTTTAAGGACAGATAATTTTGCTCAGATTTTTTGTTCAATTATTTATAATCACTTTTTTCTCAATTATCAACCAACTCAGAGGTTGGATTTTCAAGGTTTCTATAGACACACACAAAATTTAAGTATGTTGCTTATTATCTCTACTTTAATAAAATCACTGGATTATATGCAATTTATTTAATAGAGTATATGATGGATTCACAGAATAAATCAATCCAATAATTTAAAAAAATCCCTTTATCCAAAAAATGATATGCTTTGTCTAAAAATAATGAAGAAAAATATGGACATGTAATGATATGTAGTGAATTCAATATTATACATATTGAACATTTTGAGCATAAGTCACATAAAAGTTTATACATTATATTATCAATCTGTGATATATTAGCAGTTTAAAAATTTCCCAACATCTCTTCAAGGTGCAGAGTCTGCCTCTCTCAGGAATGCCCCTAGCTGGCCACTTCTTTGGTCACATGTAGTGATTCTTGTTCCACCTAATCACAGATGGCTTGCAGGGAAATCTAAATTCCTTCTACTATCCAATAACTCTGCTATTTTTTCTGGCATAAAGAACCGCTGCCAAAAGTCTGATGATAATTTAATTTTTCCCCTTATCAGTCACTTTTTTTTTTTTACTCTTATGTCTAAAGAATTTTGTTCTTCTTTAAAGTCCAGTAATTTTACTAGAATGTGATTTGGTATCTGTCACTCTAGTGCCATGTTCTTAGATATGCTGTCTGTTCTTCTAAAATGTTGTTTTAAATTTTTCTTGTGTTTTAGGAAAGTTTTCTAGAATTATAGTTTTAGTGTTTGTTCTGCTCTCTTGCTTTAGTGTCTTTCTCTGTACCTCCTATTCTCTGTATGCTAGATCTGCTTGGCGCATCTTCAATATCTGCTTCTTTTTTGTTGTTGAAAAAATTGACAATTTTCCTCCTTTTCTCAAAAGGAGGAAGGCACAACTGCCTGTTGTGCTTCCTTGCTCTTGTGCTTCTTTTGGTTTTGCCTTCATTTCTGAAATAGTTATGTCTCTTGTTTCTAATTATTTTATGAGCTCTTCTCATTTTTGAGTTCTATTTCTGGTTTATGTTGTCACTATATGTCTTGTATTATTATTTTTTTGGTAAATAATGCCTTTTAGATAAATGCCTTTTAACTCAGTTAATTCAAAAAGTCAGTTATAGGTGTTATGTTTGTAGGTGAATCCTTCAGACATCCTTGCATAATAAGGAGGTTATTTCCTTTTTCTCTTAATATAGGATTTTATTTTTTGGCATGAGATATAATCTTAATCTTTCTCTGTGCTTATCTTGATGTAAAATTAGTTTTTGCGGACTTTTTGAAGGTCAAAATGGTCAAATGGTCATCTGGTATACCATTTTGAAACTTTTCAGAGCTGCATTTATGTTGTCTTTATTTGGTGTTAAAAATAAGGTGACATGGTGCAAACTCATCCCAGCAACTCGGGAGACCAAGGCAGGGAGATTGCAAGTTGAAGACCAGCCTGGGCAATTTAGTAAGGCCCTCAGCAACTTAGTCAAACCTTGTCTCAAAATAAAAAAAGAAAAAAAGAAAAAGGCTGAGGATGTGGCCCAGTGATAAAGCACCCCTGGGTTAAATTCCTCTGTACCAGTATCGATGATATATTGGTACAGGGGATACACACACACACAGACACACACACACAGACACACACTGTGTTACAATGTATTCATCAGTTTGTGACCTGACTCTAAGCTGAGAAGCACCTGTATATTCACATTCTTGTACAACTGAGCTCCAGAAATCTTTCCATCCTGCAAAACTGAAACGGTAGACTCACTAAGTAATTCCCATCTCCTCTTTCCCCAGTGCTGGTAATCAAGTTTCTAGTGGCCCTGTTTTTATGAGGGGACTGAATTCAAGGAGATGTACAAACTCTGTTGCTGCCACAGCTCCATTAAACTAGACTTCCCCAGAGACTGGAATGTGTCTTCTATGCCCCACAGCACCAGTGTGGCACCAGACTCATAGGAAACAGCCCCCATATCTAATTGAGGAATGAGTCATTTTTAATTCCTATGCCTTTGGCAGGGTGATAGGATGGTTTCTTGTACTCATTAAAGTGACTGATGGATAACATAAAAGTTGCCATTGTTATACCTTCCAGGTCAATATGTAACAGGAGCTTCTAGATGGGAGAAGGCTGCCAGCTCTTGATTACTCAGCTAATGAGGGGCAGGAGAGGAAGAGACTAGCTCAAATAGATGCTGACTTTAAAGTACTTTATATTTTGCTACATATAAACATGTTGTAGCAGCTTTCCTTACTAATTGGGTGACTTTAACATACCTCTCTCACCACTGGATAGATCTTCCAAACAAAAACTAAACAAAGAAATCATAGATCTCAATAATACAATCAATAATTTATAATTAACAGACATATACAGAATATTTCATCCATCATAAGTGAATCCACATTTTTTCTCAGCAGCACATGGATCCTTCTCTCAAATAGACCATATGTTATGCCACAAAGCAAGTCTTAGCAAATACAAAAAAAAAAAAAAAAAATAGAGATACTGCCCTGCATTCTATCAGACCATAATGGAATGAAATTAGAAATCAATGATAAAATAAAAAATAGAAGTTATTCCAACACCTGGAGACTAAACAATACGCTATTGAATGACACATGGATAATAGAAGACATCAGGAAAGACATAAAAAAAATTCTTAGAGGTAAATGGGAACTCTGATACAACATATCAAATTCTCTGGGACACCATGAAGTCTGTGTTAAGAGGAAAGTTCATTGCATTGAGCTCATTCAATAAAAGAAGAAAAAGTCAACAAAAAAATGACCTAACATTATATCTCAAAGCCCTAGAAAAAGAAGAACATATCAACAACAAAAAGAGTAGAAGACAGAAAATAATTAAAATCAGGTCTGAAATAAATGAAATTGAAACAAAGGAAACAATTCAAAAAATTGACAAAACAAAAAGCTGGTTCTTTGAAAAAATAAATAAAATTGATAAACCCTTAGCCACCCTAACGAAAAGAAGGAGAGAGAAAACTCAAATTATTAAAATTCGTGATGAAAAGGAAATATCACAACAGATACTATTGAAATACAGAAGATAATTAGAAACTATTTTGAAAATATATGCTCCAGTAAAATGAAAATCCCAAAGACACTGACAAACTCCTAGAGGCATACGATCTGCCCAAACTGAATCAGGTGGACATACATAATTTAAACAGATCAATTTCAAGAAAGGATAGAAGATGCCATCAAAAGCTTACCAACCAAGAAAAGCCTGTGACCAGACAGATTCTCAGCTGAGTTCTACAAGACCTTCAAAGAAGAATTAATACTAATACTCCTCAAATTATTCCATGAAATAGAAAAGGAGGGAACCCTACCAAACTCATTGTATGTGGCTAGTATCACCCTGATTCCAAAACCAGACAAAGACATCAAGGAAAGAAAACTTCAGACCAATATCCCTGATGAACACAGATGCAAAAATTTTCAATAAAATTCTGGCAAATAGCACACAAAAGAATATTAAAAAGACAGTGCACCACGATCAAGTGGGGTTCATACCAGGGATGTAAGGTTGGTTCAACATATGGAAATTAATAAACGTAATTCATCATATCAATAGACTTAAAGACAAGAACCATATGATTATCTCAATAGATGCTGAGACAGTATTTAACAAAATACAACACCTCTTCATGTTCAAAACACTAGAGAAACTAGGTATAGTAGGAATACACCCTCAACATTATAAAAGCTATCTATGCTAAGCCCAAGGCCAACATCATTTTAAATGGAGAAAAAATAGAAGCATTCCCTCTAATAATGGGAACAAGATAGGAATGCCTTCTTTTACCACTTCTGTTCAACAGTCCTTGAAACACTACTTAGAACAATCAGAGGGATAGAAGAAATTAAAGGGATACGCATAGGAAAAGAAGAACTCAAATTATCACTATTTGCTGATGACATGATTCTATATTTAGAAGATCCAAAAAATTCCACCAGAAAACTTCCAGAGCTAATAAATGAATTCAGTAAAGTTGCAGGATATAAAATCAATACCCACAAATCAAATGCATTTCTATATATAAGTGATGGATATACTGCAAGAGAAATTAGAAAAACTACCCCATTCAAAACAGCCTAACAAAGTACCTGGGAATCAACCTAACAAAAGAAATGAAGACCTCTACAACGAAAACTACAGAACACTAAAGAAAGAAATTGAAGAAGACCTTAGAAAATGGAAAGATTTCTCATGCTCTTGGATAGGCAGAATTAACACAGTCAAAATGGCAAAACTGTTATACAGATTTTTACCAAATATTACCAAAATAATACCAAATATTTTTACCAGATATTACCAAAACTGTTATACAGATTTTATGCAATTCCCATAAAAATCCCAATGACAGTTTTCACAGAACTAGAAAAAAAGTAATCATGAAATTCATTTGGAAAAATAAGAGACCCAGAATAGCCAAGGTAGTTCTTAGCAAGAAGAGTAAAGTAGGAGGCATCACAGACCTTAAACTCTATTACAGAGCAATAGTAACAAAAACAGCATGGTATGGGTACCAAAACAGACATGTAGACCAATGGTACAGAATAGAAGACACAGAGACAAACCCACATAAATATGGTTATCTCATATTAGACAAAGGCACCAAAAACATACATTGGAGAAAAGACAGCCTATTCAACAAATGGTGCTGGGAAAACTGGAAATCTATATGTAGCAGATAAAATTGAA